>CM049801.1:11778092-12978092 GCA_027422405.1 Ptychobarbus kaznakovi | reverse complement strand
CTTATTTTGTATTGATTTATTTTATATATGTTTTTCATTTTATTTAATTTTAAAAAAAATGAATTTTAAATTAAATCAAATCAAATATTCTGGGATTCTTAGTTTATTTCTATCTTCCTCTGTGTAAGGAATCAGCATTTGATCCAGGTAAAGAATAAACAATTGTTTGGTTTGGAGCAGACACTTCCAATTTAAAACCTAACTGACATTTGAAAATGATGTACATTAAATCGTACATTATAAATATTAGATCTCATCACCACAGCAGTCATTTATGATTCTGACTCACGTCTACAGTATGTGCGGAGTCAGAGGCAAGAGGCAGAGGCTGAAACGGGAAAGCAGCAGCACTAGGACTGACGTGTTCACCCCTACAGATGCCAGCCAGATCTGATCGGGAAGACGACGCATATGGCCTCTAACGGTCCGCATCCGTGCTGACCGCTCCCTCGAACGTACTCAGACACTCACCGTGGGAGCGCTGACCGCACAGCCGTGCAAATGGCTCGCTACATTTCAACCATTCATCAACCTCGGTATGACATCAAAATGTGAGTGTGTTTGTGGGGGCATGTGTGACCCCTCTTTAATCTGCCATCTGAGCTGAGAGTGTGTTGGCTGGGTGCTGTCACGGTGTGTGAAGCCATGTCCTGAGGTGCAGTGTCCCTATGACAGATCTGCCTCGATAACCACAAGAGGATAAGGAGAAAGCAAAAGAGAAAAAGTGAGGGAGAGAGAACTAAATGGAGAGCACATGGAGCACATTAGCCACCAACCAGCATTTTGGAGGAGACGTAGAATGGGAGAGAGCGAGGGGAAGAAAAAAGAGATTGCTCTAAGCAGCCTAAATGAGTTCAGGCATAAGGGATCATGTCATGGCTGTAGGATCGTTTCCTCAGGGCTATGAGAGAGACTTCCCGTACTACAGCTGCACCGTTCAGACATCTCTGATACTCGCAGGGTCTTTATTCTTGTTTAGTCAAACTAGAGTGGGAGAATCTAAATCTGTACTTTGACAGATTTAGTCAAACTAGTGTGGGAGAGCAAATCATGTGTAGCAGGCATTGAGGTATTCCAAATAAGAATGGTGACACCACTGCTTCATTGAAAAAGAGGAAATCTACACGACTCAAAATGGAGCTGGCGAGAAAACATCCTAAAACAAAGCCTAGCCAATTTCACAGCGCTATTCTAGCAAATTCAGGGACGAAATTGAATTATTAGGAAATTGTTTATGACATCCAGTGCACTCACAAAGGACAAGGCTCTGCGGCTCCTCAAAACAAGGCCAGTAACAGAGGAAAGTGCTGTGCATGAGCAATCAGACCTGTGACACTAAAACTGATCCCAGTCAAAGTGCTGAGTTTCACCAGTCTCGTAGACAATCACACGTGAATCAATATCTCATAACAGACTCGGGGTGTGTGATGTACTCTTTTATCCCTTAGGTAGCGCTGAAAGGGGACAACGCAGACCAGCCACAAACACACACAAACATACACAGCAAAATATTGAAATGGATATGCACAGGAGTTATATTATGCACCACTGCAGAAGAAAAGACTTGCTAATCGTGCAAATCACCTTCTTTTAAGTTCAAGTTTACAATGATGCTTTGAAATAATTATTACAGCTAGACCAATATATACTAACAGATTGTCTTTATTTAACTTTTCATTGGTCTGGTATTAGAGTCTCTCCCAAGTAATTTGTGATTATTGGATTTTTAAAAACAATTTAACAAATGTTATAACTAGCTCAGACCTTTACGTCATCATCATGCTCCAGGCAGTGCAAGTGATGACGGAAGACATGATGATGCTAAAGATATGAGGAATGTCATTTATATGCCCCTAAAGATATGAGGGTAAAATAACGTTCCATATGGTTTTTGCCTTATATTGACTTACATTTAAATTTATTCATTTAGCAGACGCTTTTATCCAAAGCGACTTACAATTGAGGAATACAATGAGCGATACATTATAAAGAGGCAAAGAGACACAGGAAGTGCTTGTAATACCAATTTCTAGGCATTGTTCAGAGCAAATTCTAGCCAGACAGTGAGAGGTTAGGAAAAGAGAGCAAAGTTAAGGAAAGAGAGTGAAGGTTATTTTTATTAGATTTTATTTATTTTTTAAGATGAAGTCAAGTGATGACGGAAGAGATGAGTTTTCAGGTGTCGCTTGAAAATTGTCAGGGATTCAGCAGGAAATTCATTCCACCAGCCAGGAACGTCAAGTGAAAACGTTCTGGAAAGTGATTTTGTGCCTCTCTGTGATGGCACCACGAGGCGACGCTCGCTCGCAGATCTCAGACTTCTGGAGGGGATGTAGATTGTTATAAGTGAGTGGAAGTAGGAGCGTGCTGAGCCTGTGGCTGTTCTATATGCAAGAATCAGTGCTTGAACTTGAAGCGAGCTGCAACCGGGAGCCAGTGCAGGGAGATAAGTGAGGTGTGACATGGGCCCTTTTGGGTTCGCTGAAGACCAGTCGTGCTGCTGCATTCTGAATCATCTGTAAAGGTTTGATTGTGCATGATGGAAGTCCAGCTAGAAGAGCATTGCAGTAGTCCAGTCTTGAAATGACAAGGGCTTGGACAAGAAGTCGTGCTGCATGCTGTGTAAGGAAGGGCCTGATCTTTCTGATGTTGTGCAATGCAAACCGGCAAGATCGAGCAGTTTTTGCAATGTGGTCTTTGAAGGTCAGCTGGTCATCGAAGATTACACCAAGATTTCTGACTAAACTTGATGGGATAATTTTAGAAGAACCTAGCTGGATGGTGAAATCATGCTGTAGAGTTGGAGTGGCAGGGAAGACAAGAAGCTCAGTCTTTGCCAGGTTGAGCTGTAGATGATGTTCTTTCATCCATGCCGAGATGACCGCCAGGCAGCCGGAGATCTGTGCAGCTACAGTTGCATCATCTGATCGAAACGAGAGATAGAGCTGTGTGTCATCAGCATACCAATGGTATGAGAAACCATGTGCCTGTATGATGGAACCCAGTGATGTAGTGTATGTGGAGAAGAGGAGGGGTCCAAGAACCGATCCCTGAGGAGCCCCAGTGACCAGTTGATCTTCTGTTGATACCTCCCCTCCCCAGGCCACCTTGAAAGACCTGAAAGTCTTACATTTCCTTTTTTTCTCATATATTTTGTTTTATATACACTAATAGTTTAGCATTTTTTAAATGCTAAACATAAATTAATAAATGGTTTCATGCCCCCTCTGAACAGTCTGTGTAAAAATAACTAAATGCCTTGTGAGGCGCAGCTTCTGAAAACAATGTTATGGCCACATTTTAGCCTTAATTTCATGTGTAATAAATTCTGTCTTGAATCAAAGCTTTCTAGATATTTTTTTTGTAATGTTTAATCACTGCTTTTCTCATTTAACATAATAATGACCAATCTTTTGGGAGTAATTTCTCAGACCAAATTTATGTGCTATTAATTTATAAATATAAATTCGATAAAAAAATGTTAACTGCTTAACAGCCCTTATATATATATATATTTACTTCCATGTCTTCTTGATTTAAATGTACAGTATTATACTAGAAGTAGGAAACTACTAAGGTGTTGAGGTAGGTAAACATCTTTCTACAGTGTTCTTTCGTGTTGGCTGGGATATTTCAATAAGCTTTAAGCTGCGACAGTAATAAGCAGGATTCACAGTGGGGCTGTGTTCCTTTATGCAGGGCTGTATTTTTGGGCTAAGTGAAAACATTATTCCTGAACTCTGATTGGCTGAGCTTCAACAGAATTGTTTGTTGAGGGTTACGGTCCTCATTTCTCATGCCAGTCAGCTCTATTTAAAGTCACAATGTGGTATTAGGCTGAAAAGCCTGAACACCATCAAGTGACCAAGGCAACCCGCCAGAGCAACTTGTTATTTGTTTGTCCATAGATATTAAAGGGTTTGAAGTAGGCCTGCAAAAGCACAGGATACTGTGAGACAAAAGATAAGAAATACAAGGGAAGCAGGAGAAACAAAAGCAATGAACAAAGGAAATGACATCGTACTTAATTATCACAACACAAAAAGAACACAAAAAATATAAATCCAAATTCTTAACACAAGATGAAATTACTTGACAAGCAAATTATGACAGATAACTTGTTTTTAGAGTGTGCATACTATTAGTATTTTAAAATGATTAAGCAAAGATTAAGTAATGTTGCGATGTGAAGCATGCACACAAAAAATAACATTAGTCTGTGTCAGAAAGTATCATTAAGACTTAATGCAGCTATTAGTTAATTGAGTGCTTTGTGAATTCAATGTCATAAACAAGTATCTCTATCTTCGTAGAATCAATGAAAGATCTATTTCCAAACAGTGCTTATAATGATCCTCTATATGACTGATCTAGACGCCCAATCCCTTTGACAGAAACTAAACCTGTGGTAATGAAGATAAAGCTTCCTCCTTTAACATTTGCCTCCAGCATAGCTGATGAACAGCTTATTGTTTTCTTATAAACATCCCATGCATCTTTTATCGTCAACGATTTAAGCCTTTCTCCTGTGAGGCATATTTGTTACCCCCAGAAAGGTGGCGGTTTAAGATTTAAGAATGCGCTATTTGGTGAATAACCAACAGTTCACCCAACAATTCTGTCATGGTTTACTCATGTTCTACAGTAAAAAGAAAGTCTTACAGGTTTGAAATAACATAATGAGTAGGGTTGGGCGATGTCTACCAAACTGGCATCGGACGATGTCTACAGTGAAACATCGTGATGGACGATGACATCAGGGAGCGGGGTTAGGGGTGTGCCCGAAGCGTGAATCCGTATGCAGAAAGGCACGTAAAACAAACAATGCATTCAAAGGAGCCACTAAAGGGACATTAGCCTCTAGCTAGCGGTTGCCCGTTACATTACAGCATATGAAAGTTACTTACCACACTTACCACATATACAGTGTAAGGAGAGAGTGACCACTGATAAATATCTAATCTTGTGAAATGTGTGGTAAGTACTGCCGCTCCGTAATATAGAGTCCGTGTGATCACGAATCTCGAAAGTGAAATGAGAGCACGCATTCAAAAGCGGTTTCAATGCCCTGCATATTAGTAGCTGCTCCCTGATGCCCGCAGTTTATATAATTGTATAATTACCCAACAATTTAATTGCGAGAGAAAGTATTGAAATTATTATTTTTTTTATCCTCAACATCGTAATCCATCCAAGTGCACACACACACCTGGAGCAGTGGGCAGCCATTGCTGCGGCGCCCAGGGAGCAGATGGGGGTACGGTGCCTTGCTCAAGGGTCTCACCTCAGTCTTGGTATCGAAGGTGGAGAGAACGCTCGTTGTTCACTCCCCCCACTGACAATTCCTGCCGGACCTGAGATTCGAACCCACAACCTTAGGTTACAAGTTCAACGCTCTATCCATTAGGCCACGACTGCCCTATTACGTCACATCTGTAAACATAGAAGTTGTCCCGGCTAGTAGGCTATATCGCATGTGAGGATCCTGCATGTGGCGGATCATTTATAGCTTTTTATCACAGCAGCTAGAATAATTATATGTATTATTTTGATGGCGGATTGTAATCCAGAAAGGATTATGTGTTTATGAAACACGTGAATGAAATTTAATTATATTCCAGTTTTAAATGTGCTTCTGATTACAGATAGCTTGGGATTACACAAGATTTTGTATTTTAAAGAAAACCAGTTTGAAGGGAGCATACTTTGCTTTTTGGGTTAAAATAATTTCTTAATATGAAATTCGAATGGCATGACAATTAGATTAGACTGTACAGAAATGTAAATCTACACGCTAATACACACTATAGGCTACTTATAGTCCCGCAATACTGATGTTGTCAACAATAATAATTTTAGAATAAAGTATAACAATAATAATAATTTGCACGGTTTGATGTGATATGAGCTGACCAATCTTTCGATTAAATCACCATTGGTTGTGCGGTTTATGGTAATGTTTTTTTCCTCATTTGGTCAGAACAAACGTGGCTGACTTGTTACTTACTTGTTCAGATGGTAATATATGGTGAAAATTCTTATTTGGGTCATATTCCAAGACGTAGGCTAGAATCTGTGATTGTGAAACATGGCCATGTATGGTCATTTTTAGCACCACTCCGTGGACATTTCACTTCGAAAGTGCCATAAAACCAGCAAGACTTTAAATTATCTTCTGTAAACTTTGTTAATCTTATTTTATTATATATGGGTTGACCATATATAATAGTATAGTCACCACTGTCTGCTTTATCGTCCCCTCCTCCACCTCTATTTATAAAACTCTGCACATTTCTCATCCCCTTCCCTGATAATTTTTCAGCACACCCTTGTCAATTATTCACATGCCCTTCTACATATTGAACATGTTTCTCTTTCTAAGCATTAATATTTAAGGCTTCATCCCTCCACTAGGAGATCTTAAAAAGATAAATCAAAGTGGCATTTTTTTTAAGTCTCATAATGAAATTAAGCTCTAATGGCACTGGAAGGCAGTGCTTTTATGGCTTTCTATTAAACCAGGAAATAGACAGACGAGGCATATAAATCACCATCTTACAACATTCTGAATGATTTTAAGTAATTTAACACTGGCAATGATTTAATGTCAGAATCATCAAATGATTCCAATCTCAATTGTTTTTCAAGAGAAAACAGTGCAGTAAATGCCCCATATGGTGTGGTACTGTAGATGACACAAACTAATCCTCCCAATCAGTCTGATGTTACAAAACAAAGGACGAATCAATGGTCATTAAGTGGCAGTCAGCTGGAACAGGGAATCGTGTCAGCCAGTTTCAACCAAAGCTGTTTTCACTTAATACAACAATTGATTGTGCAACTTCTTAATCGATCACATTGAGATATGGATTTTATACGATCAGTTCATCGCAAGATGCCCCCAGTAATAAATGCAAATTTGCATTCAACTCTAATTAGCTTTGCTCTTATATGAGCTGCAGTACTAACAGATCCATGGCAGCAGCACTGGACCTTCCACTTCATCAACCAAACATAACCAGTGTTGGGGGTAACGCATTGCAAGTAACACGAGTTACGTAATAATATTACTTTTTTCAAGTAACTAGTAAAGTAACGCATTACTTTTTAATTTGCTAGAAATTATCTTAGTTACTTTTTTTTCCATTTATTGACTGACATTAATGTTCTAATCTAGACTAAATGTGAATGTGTATTAATTCATCCCACTCGATTCAGTATTCATCAAAATGAATTAAAACAGTGAAATGCTAACTCAGAATATGACGCAAACCTGCAATAATTAAATATGTTAAACAACACAAATATTTCTAAACTCATTTTATTAACCAATGTGTTTGCTGCTGACCTTTGATGATCCAGTTCAACCATACTAATAAGCAAAAATTACTTTAGATAAACTAACAGTTGTGCTTCGTTGTTTTGTTTTTTATTGCTGAAGAGTGTTGAACCTTCTTCTCCTGCGTTCTACGGTACAGACGTGAATTTACTCTTCCTTCAGCCTGAGGTTTATTCAGTACACTTTTTGGTGTGAAAGGCTTTTATATTCGCTATAAATAGAACTTCTTGTATTAAAAACAAACAATCAAGCCCTGCTCATTTTTAAAAAGTAACGCAAAAGTAATGTAACGCATTACTTTCCATAAAAAAAACTAAGTAACGTAATTAGTTACTTTTTTAGGGAGTAACGCAATATTGTAATGCATTACTTTTAAAAGTAACTTTCCCCAACACTGAACATAACTAACAGAAGTACAAAAGGGAAAACAAAAAATGTACGGCCACTCAATTCACCATAGCCAATCTTGTAAAATAATATTTACATGAAAACAAAATGGCCTCTTTACCTGGAAAGTTTTAAAAGAAAACTAGCTATAATATAAAATATGGTTAACAGTAATGGGTTTTAAGTCGAGCCACAGCTGTGAGCTCTCAAATGCATTTGGATCACAAACGGTTTAGTTATCTTTTTCTCTGTGCTATTGATAAAGGTAGGAAATTGTTGCTTGGAGACATAAAGGATTAAGATATCCTCTGGCAGACAATTGCAATGGTAATGAATTATTGTACAGCCAAAGTATACGATAAGGACTTGTTCAAAGCCTTACTACCTTATTACTGCAAGTTGGAGGGGCTTCTACATTACTACAAACATAGACTCTTTGTGCTTGTAAAAACGGGTCAACAGTAGGGATTTTTTAGCAACATTTTTATATTTACATGAAAGATTACATTTCTCCATTAATTATAATTATGCTTTCCTAATTTGAAAACACAGAAAAAAATCTGCTAACTTAATTTTATTGTAAAATCCCTGTAATTCTTTTTACTTCTGATAAGACCATACATAAAAATACAGAGCAGCTTTTCCATTACAAAGACAATCTGGATTAAACATGATAAAACCAGCTTGAAGTAATCTCATAGAGTGGTGAGGCATGACAACCTCTTACTACCCGACACTAAGATCCAACATTACCATCCGAATTCAAAGAAAAGGCTCTTCAAAATATTGTACAATATCTAGAACAAAAACTCTACTAACTCTACTTGTATGTTTTAACATGACCATGTGGTATGGAGTATTGCCAGTTAAAGAAAAGCAAAAACTGGGTTGAGTAGTTAAAATTACTAGTGCAATCATAGGACAACCACAAAGAAAACTGAATTAAATATATCAAACAAGAGTCAAACAAAAAGCACAGGTTATTATTGTCTCATCCCTTGAACATTATATTTCAGCTTTTACCATCAAAAAGACATTTTAGACAACCTCAAGTAAGGAAAAATGTGTCCTAAATGTAATTTGTGTCAACTGGTGTTAGAATTTTAAATACTGGGATCTAAGTGTGAGATGGAGGGATTGTGTTACTTATGTTTTTTTTTTTTTTTTTTTTTATGTGATTTGTGTGAAGATGTTAAATGTATTTGTGTGGTGAAGCCAAGGACAAATTTCCACTTAATAAAGTGACTAAACTAAACTAAAAAGAGTCACTGTAATCCTTATGACAAGTATTCTGACATAACGCCAGACTTCCTAAATGTCACTGTGCACAGGCTGTCCACTGTATGTAAATTAATGTGATCATTAATTGTGAACGCATCTATCTGGGCATTCTGATGACTACAGTAAAGGTACTATAATCCCACAGCAGAATCACATATGGACAGCATACCTTGGCGTCAGGTAATACTATGAGCAGGTGCGAGCAATCAGGCATGATGACGCATTAATCAATTTATTCATGCACAGACAATTAAAATGCCATTGATGTTACACTGGTGTGTATCATTAGCACATGCAATACCATTTTCTTATTTTCAGAGGCTCCTGTAGTTTTTAAATGAACAGCAAAATGTGTAATATCTGTCAATTACATAAATCTATGCAAAGTATGACACACCATTACTAGACACATCGCTTGAAGCTCTTCCAGTAACCCAATATGTAAAGAGAATCAGCAAATGCAGAGCTAAAGGAGACATCTTCTGATGTTCACTAACTGACATTCTGATTCATAAGCTTTTTCATGTGCTACAGTCAGTGACAAAAATATAAAATAAGAAAAAGTAAAGCTGTTTTACACAATTACACCTATGAAATTCTCTTTATATTTCTTGATTCACTACATATTATTTTGAAACACAGGGAGTGGTCAGAGTCACGGTTTGTCATTAATGCATCTGCCGCTCCATGGCGACATGATAGATGGGACTGCACACAGCAACGAGTCTGTCATGTTTCGCATCTGGAATATCATTAACACAGTATACACTTGCTAAGAGTACCATGCAAAACTGCAATCTACAAAGAAAAAAAACAAGTCTGATCACCAACAGTCCCCACCAGAAGCAGAACTACACATCTCTTGCCAAAGCAAAAACCAGCAAGAAGCAATCAGAAAGCATCAAACTTACGTGTCTTGTGGCTGACGTGGGTTCGACCAGGCGTGGTTACGTGCCTCTCAGTGGATGACTTCTCTCTGGTCCACATTTGGGTGGAGTCGTTTAGAACGGCAGGGTTGGAGGGAGAGGGGCTGGAGGTGGACGTATGGACAGTAGACGTTGTGGTAGAGGCAACGGTGGTCGTAAAGGTGGGATTACGTGTGACAAAGCGTGTAGAGGGGCTCTTCTGCGTCACCTGGCTACCGGATGCACCACCAACCCTAGGGGGAACATTCGGAGGAGTTCCTGTTCGAGTCCTGCTCCGCACCACAGTGGTGACGGTGGGGCTGGCCGAGCTGATCCCTCCAATAGTGGTTGTGGTGGTGGTGGTGCTGTCCGATCCCTTAGGAAAAGTGCTAGGCTTGGACAGAAATATGGGGTCCTGGCCAATTCCCTTGGCATCCACCAAGTCAGTAGGCACGTAGTCCCGCACAGAACCCACTAACGATCCATTTCAGCAGCATCAGACTGAGCCCTAGGCCTATGAAGCCAATGAGAAGCGGAACCACGCAGAGCCAAGTCTGTTGGCGGGGCCAAAGGGCACAGCTCCCACACCTTAAAACGCCACCACGAGCAGGGGCCTGGGCTTGTTCACGTCCACCGGAGCCACCTCTCCCATCTGGCTCCTCCAGTACCATATCCCCCAAGTTGTTCACTGTTCCAGAGCTGTCACTCATCTTGCCTGTGGCACGGTAAGGGTTAACCCCACGGCCGGGCACTCGGCAGACATGGACAGCACAAGGCAAAACGCTGGCCAGCAATGCCAGACATTGGAAAAAAAGTGGAAAGTAAATCACAACCTCAAGAGCACAGAGATAGTTACGAACACATCAAGGCAGACAAATCACACCCACACACAACTAATACACATACACACACTCACAAACAGACAAGCGCATACACCCAATAGAATTCCGGAGGTAGAAATCTCAGCGGTTGCAGAATCCGGTAAAAAAGGACAGTCCTTTAGTCCAGTTCCACTAATACGTCCAAATGATTTCAGCTCGCCGCAAGATCACTAAAATGGTAAAAATGTTAAATAAAGGTACTGAGCAAAGAAGGTGGAAGGAAAGGGAGGAGTGAAATCATCTGCATGTTGACTCCGAGCACCAGCCGTTGCAGCAGCACTCTCTGTCGCCAAATTATCAAATCCCTCTTTTTGCAGATGACACCACCTTTAGATTTTTCCTCCGACCTTGTACCTCCATTCATTGCAATATTTGAAGGTAGAGTTCAGTAAAAGTTCAACACTAGCTCATATTTTTCCTCTCTGGCTCCCTCGTTCTTACCAATTCCTTTTTCAAGGTCTTGATCTGACTCACGGTCTTGTATTCGAGCACTGAGTCAGCAATACATATCCCAGAAAGCTGATTCCCTCACGAAGGAGGACTCAGCATTGACCGTGATGCAATGTGTCCCTTTTCCTCGACCAAAGCTCCTGCTGATTTATAGCATCCTTAAGGGAGCAAGAGACCTGCAGCACGGATCTCTGTATGTGCAAGCTGAGTAATAAACCCGGCAGAGGAGGCAGTGGCAGGTGCAGAGTTGTCCAGGAAGAGACGGTGGATGTTCAAATCCATTAGCAGTACAAATCCGTTCTGAACAGCATCTGATGAGCGACCCGCCGCCGTAGAGTGAGTCGTAGATATCGTGCAGAGCAGCGGGCGTACGCTCAGCCTCTATCTACATTCCTCCACTGAGAGAGCGCAAGAGAGAATGAGAGAGAGAGAGAGAGAGAGAGGGAGCGGAGGGATGGAGGGAGGGAGGGAGGAGTAAGCTTGTCGAAGACGGACGGAAAGAGAAACGAGGAGGGTTCAAAAAAAGAGAGAGAAATCGTGCAGGTTTTCCATGAGACAACATTCATCCATTCCCTCATTACTGTTGTGTTTGTTTAGCCTGTCTGTTGCTCTCTCCTAGGGCTGCCATTTCTAAAGCGTCCGGACTAGCGTGTGTTCCTGCTATAATCTCCTGTGGGATTTTACCGAGGCTCAAGCCTACAACACTGCAGCCAGACATACACAGACAGCCTTCTACTCTCCCCTACTACTGATGCCAGTAAAGAGAGAGACAGTCAGAGAAAAAGGGAGAGAGAGGAGGCACTGCACCTGCTCTCTTCACAAGAACATTCCCCACCCCTTTAGAGAGAGAAGAGAGAGAAAAGAGAGAGAGGGAGGGAGGGAGAGACAAGGAGAGATAAACAGTTGAGAAAGCATTCACAGCAAGATGAGATAGAAACGAGAGAAGCAGAGGGCAAGTAAGAGAAAGACAAGATATGGGAAAGAAATAAAGAGATCCGTGTCAGTGCTCTGTGGTATTAGCAGAAAAAGAGATTACTGACTGCTGTAAACAAAGTGAGTCTCAGCATCTCTCTTTCAAGACTGTCAATCATGCAACCAGCCCCTCCTCACATCTAAGACTCTAAGAAGGGAAGGAAACTTAATGGATGGCACGAATTAGAAGTCATGTGCAGTGTCTAATGGGTGTTTTTTTATTTGTATAGACTGTTGTGCAACACAAAAGGGTTGTAATTAAAGGGATGGGATAGCACTTTAATACTCAAAGACAACAGAGATGCTAGTTTGCCTCCTGCTGGTTCTAACTTGTTTTAAAGGTGTAGTCAATATTTTCTTGTTTATGTTGTGCTGGATGATATAACAGCCCTCTTGGATTAATACTGACACCTAGAGGCACAGATGTGTCACAGATGAAGCACCAATGGCACTGGACAAAAATGCCATTTCCCATGAGCCACGCTTAATTCCACAACTAAAAGTCTCAATTAACAGGCAGGTTACTGAAATTGGTCAACAACAGCTTGAGAGAGAAGCATAATTTCATTTCCAAGATGTTACTCCCAGAACAGAAAAAAATGCTAGTAAATGTGTTACTATTATTATAAGTTATTATAAAGGTTTTAGAGTCAAACAAAAATATATGGCAATTCAGACAACGTATTCCAGAGCATATTTCTAAGGTGACATGAAATATAATTTATAGTTAGAAACTAACATATGTCATCTTGGATTCTTTTACAGCAAAATAAAGGGTTTTATATCTACAGTTTTATGTTTTGACATAACTGGCATACGAAAACAAACATGTCTCAATGAGTTATAGTGCAATTTTGCCTTGTATACACAATGATTCTGACTTAGGTAACATTTACAACATTGTGTGTATGCTGTGAAAAAAATAAATAAAATATATATAGGTCAAAAGCTAAAAATAAGCACTTTTATTATGAGTTCACAGTTTATGATATAAACACTGCAATGTAAACATCGCCATAATTCATCAACGATAGATCAAAAGCAATCACTTGACATAAATGTGGGCTATTCATTGACTGAGCATCAACTGCTCTGAAAGCATGAGTATGTAGAACATCCAACAGCAGCCCATTTTTACTTTGAAACATGAAGAACTCACATTTATTTAAATCACTGCCTACAGTAATCACATTAAGCCATATCGCAATTCCTGTTTTTTGCTACCATATTTAAGACCTCTTGAAATGAGAGTTAAGACTTTTCATTATGACCTTAAAATGAAATAACTTTTTTTAGGATCCATAGAGAATCTGTTTTTAATAAGCATAAATCCCTGAGGGCACCTTTAAAGAGAATATGAGTGAACTGTTTCAACACAGATGACCTGAAGGATTTTGTGTTGCAGAATAACAGTAAATCCAAACCATTTGAGACTGAAAAAGTCCTTCAGCAGGTAATCCGACAAATGCATTACAAGTTAAAGGTACCAAAACACAAATCAAATAATGTTGTTCTGAGCCCCATATTATTTTCAAAGTGACCCATCATTTTTGATTATACACAATCTTAAAAAATCTGGGAAAAACCACTTTACTTTGCAATGCTGAAGCAAGCTATTTTCTGTGAACAAGTGTAGCATATGAATAATTAGCCACTTTAGGTAGATAACTATAATAATAACAAATACATTCAAATTAGGATAATAAATTGAAATAATATGATAAGAAACACCAGTGTGCAGTATATAGGACCATAATGGGCTGTTTTTACAGATAAAATGACTAGAAGCAGATGACACTAGAAGTCTTGCACATTTAAGTTACACATGCTCTTGCATTCAAAATTAGATGGACAGCAAAATATAAATTTTCTATTAATTTGATGGTGTTGTTTGCCTTTATAAATCGCATAAACAGTATAAATCACAATAGAATGTCCAGGCTTTAAAAGGTGCTTGTGCATTTTTGTTTAATAATGCAGAACAACTGGAACAACATGTTCTGAGTAAATTACATACAGTATATAAAGACAGAACATAAAAATACCCTTTGTCCCTTTAGTGTCAGCTGAACTATACATTTACACTAACTACATTTAAATGACCTTTTCTTGTAGTGTGAAATGAGGTGCCCTTAATTGATATTTAACCATAAATCCATAGTATCTGTAGCTACTTCAGTGAGATCAGAATCTCTGCACAAGATCAGTTACTCTAGGTCCAGATACAACATAACAGTGTGCCTTTCAAAACCCTCAGAATGAAACATCAGCCCTTTCTGTTAGCTTGTTCCTTTTCTAGCTAATTATGTTTCACAAAACTGTCACTTTAAATAATGATTGTGAAAACTAAATCTAAATAAAGGGACATTCTAAACTAAATTCAAGTTAACAAAATATTTGGCCCAGATCACCAAAATTGGTGTGTTTTTGGTCACATTGGGCATTGCATAGAGCTTGTTATATTTCATATTTCTTCTCTTCCAGCCAGCTGTCAATGAAACAGTAACCTGGCATGTTGATGGAGAAAAGTCGATGCAGAAACAATTTCTTGGGGCGCCAATCAACCTGGATAGTGTGAGCTGTGCAGTCAGGGTTCAAAATTAACACGTTGCCACCGCAGCTGGATTGCGAAAAATATCTCATTCTAACAATGAAACCGAATTTTGTTAAAATATTTTTATATTAAAAATACCATAATACCTATGAAAACAGAACTCTCCTATGGCTGTTTGTGAAAAAACTGATCAGTTCATTGTCCCTCACAGCATGATAAATAAACAGTCTCTTTCCATAATGACTGCATCTGTCATAAAGGCAACAGAAACTCAATGACCGCATTTAGTTTAGAATCCAAGTTACTCATTACTTTGTGCTTGTATAAAAGCAACACTACTCAGCACACCAACATGACTACCTACAAAGCTGCCACCAAACTAACAAATAAACTTTGCCTGTGCACCAAAGTCGCATTTTCCACACATTTGGAACTTAGTGGGTGTTCATTTTGGACCCTGTGTGCGGCACTATATGTTCACACAACATCAAAGCAGGACAGCAGCTTACTAATTTTATTTATCCATCCTTGCTCTAACATACTATATTCCCTTAAGATTATCCTGCTAAAGGCTTTGCTTCTGCTCAGCAAAGACGCTTTATTCGGTAGTGCATGCTTGACTGATGAGTGCAGCTCCAAGTGAATGTGTTCTCAACCAGCATCTAAGCTAATGCTAC
Organism: Ptychobarbus kaznakovi; assembly: GCA_027422405.1. Taxonomy (NCBI): domain Eukaryota; kingdom Metazoa; phylum Chordata; class Actinopteri; order Cypriniformes; family Cyprinidae; genus Ptychobarbus; species Ptychobarbus kaznakovi. The sequence continues at coordinate 12,962,646 of CM049801.1, read as the reverse complement.
TCATTAAATGACTGACAGAGCTGTGTGTGTTTCTGCTTGTCTGATTTAGGATGCATCAACCTGCCAGTTCACATCAGCTCAATGATTAGACCACTCCTGACGAGGGCCACGTGCATCCCCACACATATGAGTATGTGCTCACAGTTACACTCTACATCTCCCTCTCTTATGTCACACATCTACACTTCGTCCTTCCACTAAACCCCAGTTCCAGGCTTGTTCTATGTTTTAAACCCCAAAGCCGTACGCCCACACAGTCCTGTTCCTAAGACTGAGGAGAAAGCACTTTGTCTGTCAGGCACTCCTGAGAGCCTATAAAAGCCGAAGCCTCCCCGTCCAAAGGAAATGAAGAAACACAAAAGCACATCTGTGTGCCATCCGAGTGAAAAGCACCAAAATTAAGAATATGACAGGTAAATTCCCACTATTCAAAGAACTCATGCAACCCTCCACAGAACAAAGGTCAGTTTTGGTCAATGGGTACCCTAAAATAAAATTATTTTATTTCTTAAATATTTTTTCAAATAATCCTGAAAAATGCATAACGTTTACACAAACCATTTTCAAAACTGAAAATAAGACTTATTAATATATAGATTTGTACTTTAAGCACCAACAATAACTGAATAATAAGAAGAATTGAAAAATAAGCAAATTACTGAATTCAGAATTACATATACCGATTTCAGCTTTGACATCACATTTAAAAATATATTTAAAACAACAGTTATTTTAAATTATAACTAAATTTCAAAATACAACATTAGAATAAATGCTGCTTTAGTGAGCATAAGAGATATTTTGTGTTTCAAATACAGATTTGTAACAACATGAGGGTAAGAAAATTACAGTGTGAACACTCATAAATATACATCTGAAAGTAGATAGGAAACATTGCCAATATTCTCATTTACCCACACCGCTGCTGTTGAAGCAGATTTGATCAATATTGTTCATGCTATGCCATGATGATGTGACTAAAAGCTCATTACACATCACTGCAATCATCTCTTTAGAGATAGCAAGCATACACAAAAGAATAAGCAGATATCTCTAACTTAGAAATCACAAATCCATATGCGTTTGGGCCAAGAGAGATCCCTAGTGATATCCACACGTGGGAGATTACCAGACACTTCCAGATAAGTCAGGGTTTGCGTTATGGTGGAGGTGATTAGGCTGAGAATGAATGTGAAGGGGTCACAGATGGAAGATCACACAGTGAAGATGAAGGATTAAAGCAAGTCGACAGAGCTTTAAAAAGGTCATTCATCCAATGTTGTGACATTTTCTGCTGCAGAATGACAAAACACTATAAAGGTGGTTGAGACTGAGACAGGAACCGGGACTGGTCATGGAAATTAATAAAAAAAATAATAACACACAACATGACGCAAGTAAAGCAGGTCAGCACTGTGCATCAAGCAAACACGGTTCTTTGTGAACAAGACTAGCCTTCAGGTTCACACGAACAGACAACCAAACACACTTCTCCGTCTAGAGGTGAAAGAAATCGACAGGCTGTACATGAGCAAAGTCTTTTCATCAGGGAGTTTTCAAAACATTGGCCCCGAGGGGACAGGACCCTAATGACTGGAGAACTCCCACAGTGACTAGGATAGATTAATGATGGCATGTAAGATGGACAGTTATTGGCAAGGAATGCATTTGTCGGGTTTCTACTAATCAATATAAAACTTCAATACAATGGTGATCGGAAAACACCAGCTATCTTATATGGTGTGACTTTTTTCTTAAGAATGTGAGGAACCTTAGGAATAAACAAGGCCAAAAGTATGGCACAAATCAGAGAGGCAGTGTTGAGTCTTACACTGTCTTAAAGGTACCTCTTGGCAATCCAATTTTTTTTTGTCCCAACCAGCAATGATTACAAGTGGCACTTTTGTCTGTCACTTGGTTTATATTTCTGTCACGCTTAAAAGAAAAGGTAAATCACTGTCATCACTGTATGCATTTCTTTGTTCCGCAGAACACAAAAAAGATGAATTGAAAAACACTGGACAAAAACAACAAAGACATTTTTTTTCAAACTATCTTATTATGTTCCACAGAGAAAAGACTTGTTAAAATGTATACAGATTTGAAACAAAATAAAGGCAAGTAAATTTCATTTGAAAATGAATATATGGTGTATAATACTTGTTTTGTCTATATCTGCTAACTTTAAGGTCATCTGTATGGTAGTGTACTTCTAAACATTGAAAAAATACAAAATTTTGCACCAGTGTCACACAAAACAATGCACAGAAACCAAAGCGGATTATACTGTATATACAACTCAACCAGACCTGCACTGACTTCATGTTATAATCGGAAATAGCCTAGTCAATACAGAGCAAAACTGTGCTCATTAAGATGCTTCATAGGGACTTTAAGAATGTGTGTCTTTGTATTTTTACATTAGGTTTGCAATAGTATAAACAGCACAGCCAAAGTCTTAAAAATGTATTCAATCTTGCATCAATCTTCAAGGACATGTTGTCCAAAGTACGAGGCTTCACTTGATCACAGAGGAGATAACTCAGTATTCATCCACTCCCGCTGAGACAGACAATACTGTGAAGAATAAGCAGTTTTTATACCAGCATATTAACACACACACATACTGAATTCTCCTATGATGCAGGTGAATTGAAAGCAGATGGTGCAATAAGTACATAACGGTAACATTAGTTATATATAGGACTTTGACTTGTCCCTTGGATTTAAATAAAATTACTAAGATATCTAATCACCGTGATAGATAAATAATTAGTTATTGATAATGCATGTTTTTATGACATTTACATTTATGCATTTAGCAGACGCTTTTATCCAAAGCGACTTACAGTGCATTCAGGCTATACATTTTTGTCAGTATGTGTGTTCCCTGGGAATTGAACCCACAACATGTTGCGCTGCTAACACAATGCTCTTCCACTGAGCCATAGGAACATGAATTATTAATAATTTAATTATGAGAATAAAAAAATGTATTATGACAATACATTTTTTTAAAATATATATTTACATTTATCTCTCTCCAAATTCATATGAGGGCATCTTGAAAAATAAATTTGACAATATTTTTAGATAAAATTTTGACTTGGTCATATTCTGGAACAAAAACCAGCTAGGATGGGATTGAAACTCTCCAAAAAAGATATGTGGTTGATGTGCTAAGCAGATCTATCTGTTTGGTCCATATGCTCTCAGACATAAACATTTCAGAGTAAAATCCTCAGCTCTAAGTGCTGCAGCAACAATAGATTGGGTCTCAGTTAACTAAAAGAAACCAGAAATGGAAAATTCCCACTAGCACGGTGAATTATTATAATAAAAAAGCATGAATTGGGTGAGTAACTACATTTTGCAGACATGCAATAAAGTTCTGAAGTTCCAGCAAACAGTTGTGACATTTGCACTCACAGTTTAGAGAATGTTAAGACTGTTTCGAAAAATGTGCCAAAGCAATTGACAAAAACTGTAATGAAGTTCCAGACCATGTCAGTAAGAACTTTGTCCTTTGTTCACTTCATTTTACACAAATTCGTTTAAAAAAAGGCTCAACTCGACACAGGATTTTCAGGACGATTGAAACTAAAAGACGATACTGTGCCGACTAGATTGGATCCGACAGTAGTGTGAGTAACTGTTTTCATTACATGATATGGGCCATCTTGCATCTGTTTGATATATCAGGCAACTGAAAGAGTGAGCAAGTAAGGAAGTAAGTGACTGAATAAGTGAGTTGAAGAGAAAATGGAATGATGTTTGAAACAGCTTCACTGATGGAAGTGAAAACAACTTGTTTTGGCAATGGTGGGGAATAGGTTTAGAGTAAAATTTGGCTCTGAGGTAAAGTTCACTTCCATCAGTGAAGCTGTTCAAATATGATTGAGCTTTTAAATATTTCTATTCCGGCTGTCCAAATCTGGGGTTTTGCCTTCAAACATCATTCCATTTTCTCTTCAACTCACTTATTCAGTCACTTACTTCCTTACTTACTTGCTCACTCTTTCAGTTGCCTGCTCACTCATTGACTTACTGACTTGCTCTTTCATTCACTCACTCTGCTGAAAATAATGAGAATCTCCTCACTGTTGGTGTCCCCTGCTAAGGAGTGTGCTGAGGCTACAAGGCAGAGTCACCTGCAGATCTGCTCATTAGCTAGATACAACACACACCACACGCACACATCACTAAATGCACATATACACAATGTGCAAGAAGTATAACAAACATTAAGGACATGGCATAGATGAGAAAGGAACAAACTCCTTGGTTATGAAAAAAATGTATTCAAAGTTGTTACGTTAGCTCTGAGTTCTGTAGTTTGTTATTTACAGTCAAGAGCTCAATTGGCACGTTAACCATGGCCACATGCTTTTGGCAATATAAATAATTCAGCAAGGACTGAATGAACAAGCAATAATTGCAAACTATTTTATTTATCTGTTTGGTCTGCTTGCAGGTGCTTGTCATTTTTAGCAATGACAGGATCTGCCCAGTCTCTTTCTGGCTCTCTCTCCCTATTGACAAGCTACAGGAACAACACAAACATCCAAAAAGCCAAGCAAGTTTTGAATTAAATTTGTTCTTCAGACTATTCTTAAGATATTTGATATTTGACTATTATTAAGATATTCTTAAGTCTCCACTATCCTGTCTCATTAAAGGCATAAAACACCCATAAATATAACTTAAAAAAAGACATTTGATTTTGTGAATACAAAATATTCTTAACTATTCTAAAATAAATTAGCAAGTTTATTAACCCAAAAATAAAAATTAATTGTCATCATTTACTCACCCACATGTCGTTCCAAACCTGTATGCATATCTTTTTTTATGTCAAACACAAAAGAAGATATTTTGAAGAACCAAAAGTTATTGGTCCCCACTGACTTGCATAGTAGGGAAAGAAATACGATGGAAGTCAATGGGGACCATCAACTGCTTGACTACCAGCATTCCTCAAACTATCTTCTTTTATATTCAACTTAAGAAAGAAACACATATAGTCTGGAACGACATGAGGGTGAGTAAATAATGACAAAATATTAATTTGGGGGTGGTGAACTATCCCTTTAAGCATGTTTCATGAACCTGGTCACCAAATGCTTCTATTGCACTTCTAATGCATAGCTGCTTAGACTGCCTGCAAAATATAAAAAGAGAAAGAGGAAAGACGTGTGAGTTCAGAGCAACATAAGAATGTGTAAATTATGTCAGAATTGCCTTTTTTGGGTGAAACATTCTTGCTATAAATTTCACTAGATGGGTGAGGCAACACAAGTATAATTTTCGAGGTGGAAATGGAAGTGGTGACATTTTTGACATTTTATGATGGCTGAACCAAAACTGTCACGTCTGTCTAATTTTGGATGCTTGAGAGATGGTTCAGAATCACTGTAGACTGATCGCATCTCTCCGGTATTCTTTGGGTGTTTGACTTAACAGCAGTTGTTCCTCTACTATTGATTTGCAGACAGAAGACACGGTTTGCCTCTGAATCTACCAATGGAGCTGTGAGTGAGAGAGTGCTTCTCTTCTGATCCAAACTAGCACTGCTCCTCAGGGAGTTAACATTTCTCTTTCAACTGTTCCAACAGTCTGTCTGTCTTTGTTGTGTGTATGCGCATGTCCCCAAACCAAACATTGGTTCCGACTCGGGGAGCTGGAATTGAACCCTAATCTCCCCTGATGACGGTACACCACTTTAAATTATTTATAGCAAACTCCCCACACCAAACTCTCATTTACATTTTCTGTGTCCAGCTACTTGAGGACAAGGACATCAGAGGGACAAGTCCCTGCAGGAGAGCTCTCTGCCTGTCAACTATACTGAAATGACTATCATGGGCATAAAGACACAGAGGGAAATGTTGATATCCCGCAACTGTACTTCTAGACTATTTTGCATTGAATAAACTGTTAAAATAAGAGAAGAATAAATTATGCACATAACAACACATTAAAAAAAGCCAGAGGATGGCTGCTGGCCACTTTCCCTCATATGATAAAATATTTAGATGAGGTTGAACAGACATTGTTCAGAAGCACACCAGAGAAAGACAATGTCCGAAATCGCTCACTCGTTCACTAATCCCTATATAGAATATGGCAGTTGAGTGTACTATATCAGAAGGAGTGAACGAAATGCAGTGGACGGATTCGGACGATGACGTGTACACTGCGCGTGAGACTTGTTGCAAAAACATCTTTGTTACATATGTACTTTTATATTTTAGAAAATAATATTAATAGCAATAACACTTAAAATGACTGTATATTGTGATCAGCTTTGTGGTTTCATTGAAGGTATATATATATATATATTTATCTTTATTTGACCCTCAAACTGTAGCACTCTCTATTCTTTTTTTATTTAAAAAAACACAGACACATTTGACCCTCTATCAAATGCATATTTATTCTCTAACTGCTAGCATTTCTTGTAAAACTAACACTAAGTTTATTTTTTTATATTCTATATACTCGTTTTCTTAAAAAAAAAAAAAAAAAAAAAATCCTACGTGTACTGCGTTAGGCTAACCAGGACTTGTAATAGCACTTGCATGTTGTTGCTCTTTTGTTGGTTTTGATTGCTTCTATAATGTCCTCATTTGTAAGTCGCTTTGGATAAAAGCGTCTGCTAAATGACTATATATATATATATATATATTTTTTTTAATGCTTATATGTTCATAATCATTAAATACTATTAAAATACTGTCAACAACAATAAACTCACATAAACACGTTCATAATTGTATGTATTTATTGTTTTAGTATCTTGAAACTCTCCCGAGCAGCGTTTTTGCTCACAGATAAGATGACAATGGCCATAGAGCGCCCTCAGGCGACCGTTAATTTGACATCAGAAGGAAAACGTAACCAACGAACATTTTAAAACATACCCCAAATTAATGTAAATTAAACGGCATCTCTCATCCAAACTCGCTAGCTCCTACTTTCTCTTCCAGCTAGTTGGTTCTCTGCATTGGATTGTGGAAAATAGTGCTTCTTCAGTGAGTGTACATCGGTTGTACAGTCAAATTCAGAATGCATTGTGGGTAAAAAGTAGTGAACGAATGTAGGGAATGAAGTCGTTCACTCAGATTTCGGACAGCGCTACAAAATGGCTGACACCCCACTGATAATGCACTATATAGTGGATAGGGACACAGCTAATGACATCAGGTCAAGCATGCTTCTCTAATTGCATTTTCTGATGGAATGCTGTTGACTTCACTCACTCACTTTTTTTCTAATTCGATACGCTCAATATAATGACGGTACATCCACACACTGTATTGCTGACAGTAAGCTTTTTCTTACACATGCTCAGTAAGGTCAATATGTTAATGGTTTTGAGGGGAGACCGATCTACTGTACATGCACTATGGCCACATACATACTGCAAATATGCGGTTGTCAGTTCACCTTTTACGTTCTGTACACACATAATTCACTAAAATATGGGAGTGACAATCGTATTCGACAACTACATTAACTCCCGAAAAATACAGGCAGTGACAACCGCATTTACAGAAATTCTATGCAATGTGTTTACGGAACCGAACTGAACAAATAGTTGTTAATGATGTATTTAAACGCGCATCAGAAATGTGTCTTCATCCGTATGTGAGATGCAAGAAAATAACAGTGAGCACATTTTGACAGGGTTAGTTAAGCTCACAAGCCCTGCGGTAAAGTGTCAGTGTTGCCAGATCTTCAAAGGCCACGAACACACTGCAAATTTCAGGAGTGGCAACCACATTTAAATGCGGGAGTGAGTCCCGTAAATTATCGTCCTATGTGTGTACGGAACAGCACTCACTCCCGCATTTATAACCATAGCAACATTGTGTAGTCTTGCGGGAGTGGATACAAGTTTTGCCGTTTGTTATGAGCCATTTTTTGACTAAAGACTATTTTTGTCCATCGATTTTAACTAAGCTACCGCTGATAGACGTGCAGCAATTTTTTATGCTCGGGAGGCTGATTTAGAAAGCACTATCTTGCAGAGTTGCCATGTCCTCATGGTCTTATCTCATAAAGATAGGCACTTCATGAAGTTAAAGTGGTCTGGGGATTTGATATATATGATGTTTTTTCTAAAAGATGTGTTCTAAAACAAAGAATGTGGGTGTTTTTTTGTGCTTGTCCTTGTTTGTTGTTGTTTTTTTTCTATGAAGATCTGGCAACACTGACACTTTGCCGCAGGGCTCATGAGCGCAGCTAGCCAAGTTAAGACTTCTTTCACTGTTTTCTTGCATCTCACATACAGACGAAGACACTTCTGATGTACGGTCAGATACGTTATTAACAACTAGTTGTTCAGTTCGGTTCCATACACACTGCGTAGAACTTCTGTAAATGCGGTTGTCACTGCCTGTATTTTTTCGGAGTTAATGCGGTTGTCGAATGCGGTTGTCACTCCCGTATTTTAGTGAATTATGTGTGTACAGAAAGCGATTAAGGAGTAAAAGGTGAACTGACAACCAAATTTAGCTGCAGTGTGTACATGGCCATAGGAAAAAAATAACAAACAAGGACAAAAACTCATCACCAAACACCAATGACTTGTACATCATTATATGGACAAAAGTACTGGGACACCGACTTCTTTAGAAGAGGAAAAAGGCAAACTTCCAAACTGTGGAAACAAAGATGGAAACATAATTCATGTACTTAAAAATTGTATTTCCACCTCTGTTGCAACAGTTTTGAAGTGTATGAAATGACTGTACCCATATGTACAAGTCATTGGTGTTTGGTGATGAGTTTTTGGCTCAAAGTCTCAATTTAAAGTCACACCAGAGGTGTTCAGCTGGGATTAGGACTTGGCTTTCTGCAGACCAGTCAAGTTCTTCCACACTGACTGAATCATCATTTCTCTTTGATCCTTGTCTTATACACAGAGACACTGTCATGTTAGAATAGAAAAGGGTTCTGTCCAAACTGTTGCTATAAAATTAGAAGCACACAATTCCCTAGAATATCATTATACTTAAACATTAAGATTTGTACTCATGGAAATTACTAAAGTAGTCAAACCTTTCATTAAAAGGGGGTGACCCAATAACGTTTGGCTATATAGTGTGTGTGTGTGTGTGTGTGTGTGTGTGTAGTGTTAGAATCTGCTGTTGTTGTCCAAGATAAATGTCCTTCACCAAAACCTTAGTTTTATGGCAATATCTGCAGAAGCATTTTCAAGGCAGCTTTAAAAGACCATTTGTGTCAAAACCCCTCAAAGACTTGCCTTTAGCGCTTACACACAGAGGAGCCATGGCACTCTCTCCCTTTCAGTCCGCAGACATTTCCAGGGCCTGTCACCCCTCTGTCCCTTATCGAATGAATGAGAATGGCACAGTGAAGATGATAAACCATCACTTCTACACTTTTCTTCTCAATCTTCGCCCTCTCTCATCAGAAACATCACGCAGCGTTCTTACCGCTTCCTCAACATGATTTATGTATTATTTAGTTTGTAATGTTTAAAGCATACACCCTGTGGCATTAGAGTAATGCAGAGCAGAAGAAAAATCTACCTTAGCGTCCATCACAGGAGAAATGAGGGTGATGAAGGTGAGAGCCGGTCTGCCCTGTATTTCACTCTTTTTATCTATTTATTAATACACAGGCCTATATATCCAACCTGTAAGGCCTGTATAACCTTCCAAATAAAACCCATAAACTTTCTCTAATAAAACGATCTATTCATCCATCCATCTGTCAGTAAGCCCACCCATATCCCACCTGATTAACCTTCAAAATAAAACCTTAAACTTTCAATTTGTAACACTATTTTGAATTTTCAAGGCTGCTGAGCCAGCTTTAAAGTTTACGATATTTAAGTGCTCTTCATTGTGCATGAACTGTATACTAAATAATTAAGTGATTAGTTGGAAATGTTTACAAAATTAACAAGTTTCTTCTGAGGGACCTCTGTTCCTCTTTCATGATTTCTCGCTCTGACTGCTGGTCTCTAACTAGAACAGAGGAGCATTTGTATTACAGTCTGTCCACTAAGAAAATCATCTGCAGTTCAAAGAAAGATGGCAAACAGATTGAATGTATTCTTCAGGAATAATGATCACAGGGGACACCCTGATTTCTCAGCGTCAGCATTTCCACACCCCAAAACTGCAAGTGAGAGTAAAGACATCTGAAGTCTCCCTAGTCTGTCTCACTAAAAGCCGGACTCGCTGCATTACTTATTTGCAGCCGTATTTCAGAGATGGTGAAAAGGAACTGTGTTTATAAGCATATTCTGATTCATTTGTCCTTTTTACGACATCCATTTTTACTTTACATTATGCTACAGGAAATAGCATGAAACATTCATCATTCATAACTAAAGATGGCAAAGATCCAGAGATGTGATGTACCTGACAATACTGTGGGTGTTGCTTTGAACTAGAGATACCACCTTCAAATGTGTTTGTATCTATACTTTGCCTCAGGTCTTTCTATTTCTCTTTGCTTTCATCCGAGCAACAGAAGACACAGAATCCTGAAAAATGAAATAATGAAAGAGATGACAGAACAAAATAAGCGTGAGAGAATCACATTCCCCCTTGGGAAATATCTATGTAGCAGCATGTCAATAAGAACCATTAGACCGTAAATATTTATTACTCTGATGAGGGATTGCTTTTTTCAGTATACCACTTTGTCCTTAAATTGCATTATTTTTATCTTTTCATTAACTTTCTCCTCCATTTTGTTCATCTCTTTATTTACTTCAGCTTATTTATTTCCTATTTCTGCAATATAAGTACTGTGTACATTGATTCTGTCAGTTTTGTAAATACTGTACAGCTCTGTTGACTCTTTGAGAGAGGACGGAATGGAGGCAGGCAAGAATGACATCACCAATCTGCTCACAGTTAACCTCCGAGTGGGTGAGAGCAGCTCAACAAGCAGCCTCTAACACCCCTGCTTACTCACTCACAAACGCACACACACACACACACACACACACACACACACATCCAGTGACAACCTAGTTAGCAGGCGTCTTGGTTAGGGTGGAGGGAAACTTTCAAGCACACACCCACATGCATTAATCGGCACATACACGCAGGAGCACATGCTCACACATGCATGCAGAGGGAGAATAAAGATGTTTGGGCAGATAAATCTGGTGAGGAGGAGCAGAGACCGAGATTCACAGAGCTTCCACACAGGCGCTCTCTCCATCACCCTCATCGCACATTCACACACTCACATTTCCAGCTGCCAACCCGTTTGATAAGATTAATGTGTTAAAATGAGATCTGAGATATTTTTTTTAAGTCAAATCCGACGGGAATGCAATAAGATGCAGAAAGGAAAAAAAGAAAAGAAAAAATGTTTTACTGCTACTCAAAAATGAATTAGAAAAAAAAAGACACATGATGTATAAGTCGCAACTGTACACCAATAGGCCATCATCTCAAACAAACATGGCAGCCAGGCTGTTCTCAGATTCAGGCTGTTTCAAAGCAGTGTGATTCTTGAGATTATGGCAGCTCACTTCCTCTCCTTTTGGCCCTGTTTGCTTGCCTAGACATAAGGATGACCTCAAAGTGCTTTATTTGTTTACTCAAAAAAAATTTTTCCCAGTCATGCAGTAGATTGTGGAATAACAAGACAATATTTGCAACTATAGCAGATGACTTAAGTTGGATGTCTTTGCAGAGCTTGTACGGCAACACTTAATTATATACTATATATTATAAGAAATAGCACGAACAAATTATTCCATGAGCTGGGATCTAAGAAGTTTACAAAAATACAGTCTAAATCAAAGTCTCTGTGCACTTTCCTCTCCATTCACAGGTGTTTATCAGATGCTGCAGTTTTATGCAAAAAGGCTGGCCACAATGCCCTCTGCAGTCACACAGTTGCAGATGGTGCCAATTAGCAGTGCTGCTCCACCAGACGTGAATTAAGTTCATTTCTCTACCATCCAAAGGCAAGGAAAATCCAACCGGACCAGCATGTGTGAACAACCACCGTCTGGCAAACCAAAAGTGTCTGAGACCAGCCACCCGGACAGCTTGCAACAATCGGTTTGCATGAATTTTGCACAAATCAGAAACTCAGGGAGCTCATTTGCATGCTCGTCGTCCTCAAGGGTCTCGAACTGCACGTATTTGAGTTGCTCACCGACACGTTTTCTTCTGATATGTTTTCACTGCAAGGGCAATACACGTGTAGTAGTGGATTCAACGTGGGAAAGTAACAAGTACAGGCGTATATGGACAATTGCATTTTAAAAACTATATGCTGAAGCCCATGAATTCATTCACCTCATGTTGCAGCATGTGCACAGCCCCTGTTGCAGGATCTGCAATTCCTTGAAACACACCCCAGTGCATGGGCAACTCACAGACTATATATATAATTGAAATAGTTCATATTGAGCATGTTTAATGGACGTATACGACAGCGTGTTAGTTCCTGCCACTTTTGTATATCTCAAGCTTCAAAGCAAGATTAGTGGACCAACATTCCACAGGCCACAGGCATATTTCTCTCAAATACCTGACAAATGGTGGTGTATGCATCTGTTGCATTACTTCTCCTTTGCCGAATGGTGTCACACCAGATACTGACTGGTTTTCATTTTAGACCCCCCCAAATACAGACTGCACATTTTAGAGATTGTAGCCATTAAGGCAGCAACCTATAATCATGCTCTAATCATCATCTTGATGATGTGAGGAGGATGGATTATCTCAATGCTCACTAACACAGATTTAGACAGATTTGTGAACAATATTTGAGAGAAATAGGCCTTTTGTGTACATAGAAAAAAGTCTTAGATCTTTGAGTTCAGCTCATGTCTCAGCAAAATGGGGGGCAAAAACAAAAGTGTTGCTTTTATAATTTTGTTCAGTGTAGATTACATTAATATATTCTACTTTAAAAATACAGTATTTTAAATTTTTAGACAAATGCTTTCTATAGACATTCTATAACATTTTATATCTTAAACTTTTTACTTTCAAAAATACAGTGATTTATTTTATAATCTTTTAAACATTCTATCAGAGAAACATTGTCAGTTGGTGCTAATGGGGGGGGGGGGTAAAATAATATAATATCAAATTATATTATCTTAAGTGTTTGTCACTGTATTTTGTTTCAGATGTATTTTAAATTGACCTCAATGGCAAGCAATGCAGGCATGTAAAAATCCATACAGAATACACTTTATATATTCATTTTTTTTGACAGATGTATTTATATCACTTTTTATGTTTATTTTTGTGTTCAGTGCAGGTAATTATGTGTTAATACAATAAAACTTGTGTCAATGCAGTAATGAAGTCAGAATTACTTTTTGTAAAACATTTTTCATGTACTTTTATGATCTATCCTTGCCTAAAACACACATACTGTACAAGCAGATGCAAAATCACAGACTTCAAAAGAATAGAAGCAAGTCCAAACAAAACAAAATGAGAGACAGAGTTCATTGTGCATGCAGATATATTATGCCTCAGCTCACAATTCATTTGGTTATTCTCAGCATGCTGCAGTTAGGTTGGGTGTGGTGTAAATAAATTAGCACTCTATTAGTGTATATCCCATTAGAATACTGTACCTCTCGCTGATGATATCACCTGAATGGCAGGTCAACCAAAACATGCTGTCAGTGCAGGAAAACAGCCAATATCGAGCTCCAAATTACAGTCGAGAGGGAGGCAAATTAGATCAGATCTCATGTTTTATTAACGTGTTTATGCTTTTCACATTTTATCTCTATCAGAGGGGCGGAATACCAAAAATTCTGTCTCTCGCCAGTTATGGCTATAAAACAGCTGGGCAATCCTCTTTACTGTCAACCCTTAAAAGTGACACATTCATTGCACTGTGTGGATCATCGTTTCATAAAAAAGACACACTCTGACACATACATGTACAGATGACATAGACAGAAGTGTCCACGCACAGAACTGCCCCCACACACCGATACAATCTCCAAATGGATAGCAGAAAAAATCACTTGGCCAGAAGCAATGGCTTTAAAGGAGTGCTGAATTATGAGGCATGAAGAGCATTTGAGTGCTGTCAAAACTAGCATGGCCTTTACGGTGACATGCTGACTCGGGCTGGACAGCGCACCGAGGGTGGTTAACACCAGCAACTGCCTCTGTATGGTACCTCTGGGGACAAGGGCTTGGCCAGTGCCGTTCCTCTCTGTCAGATCCCACCCCATACAGAGACAACAGGGTCAGCTGGGGGGTTAAACTCCTTTTGGAGACTTAAAGTGCCCACTACATCCAAGTGGAGAACACCCCCTCAAGACCCGCATGTGGATATGAGATGGTGCTCAGTTAATATCAGCTTTGTGAGAACACAGCACTTAAATCCTATCTCGGCAAAGCAGGAGGGTGGTGTTGGCAGACATTTAAGGGACATTTGGCAGGTTTGAGGTTTCGGAGAAAGGAAGGATTTATTTACACCTCCGCATTCATGGTGATTCAGAATGATCATTTTCATTATTCTGACTATAATGCTTATTGTTATCAATATAGAGTATGCCTGGTGAAATGCATTGCTAAGTAACAAAGCTAATAGAAAATGGAGACATTATTTGAGCGAGTCTATAAAGCTAGTGTGAATTTAAAACAATCAAAGAGATTTAAAATGTTTACCACAGCTACGTATTTATGTTAAGCTGTTACGTCCAGTCATGTGAGATCAGTTGTATGTCACTTAAGACTTCACTGTTTCTTGTTTTGTTACTGTAATAGAGTCTGTAATCATCATCATCATCATCATATTTTATATACACTATTATACATATTGTGTACATGTTCTGGATTAAATGTAAAATGATCCTGACTAAGCAGAAACATAATACTTAAATAAACATAAAAATAAACAATCATACATTCCAGCACATGCATAACATATTTAAATAAACATTGTTTATGAGAAGCAGAGGTGAAGTTAATTATTATTATTTTTCCTCTTCCTATTATAATTTATTTTCTTTTTTCTTTCTCTTCTTCTTATATGGTAATATTTTTTTTCCACAATATTATGTTTACTATGTTATTGTATACATGTTCTGGATTTGTAAAATGACCATAAAGCAGAAATGCACTATTTTTAATTAATTAAATAAATAATTAAATAACATAAATCCAGAACATGCATACAATATCATACTAATCCTCATGCTAGTATACTAACACTTATTATTATTATTATTATATTAATATTATATTTGTTCATGGTTACTATAGTGATATATACATTACTATGTGTGATATATACAATCTTCCCCAGAAGATGTATGCAATGACATTGCATTGTGAAATTCTGTGAAAAAAACTGAGTAAACATATCACAGGATTATCATCATCATCATCATCATCACATCATCATCATCAATATCACCACAAAACAGGTATTGTAAATAAATGTAATGATGTTAACGTACTTTTGGTAAAGGGAAAGAGAAAGTTAAATTATCTGAAGAATCCCTGTGAGCTGCATCTGTTCTATTTCTAATGCAGGTGTCAGCAGCTATATGAGTGCACAGGGCTGCCACAGAGCCATGACAAGCATGGCTTAGAAATGGAGCAGAGAGATCCACTGTGTGTGTGTGTGTGTGTGTGTGTGTGTGTGTGTGTGTGTGTGTGTGGCATATTTTGATTTCCCAAGAAAATTTCCATTTCAAACGGAGGCCTCAAGGGATGAAGACAACCTGCAGCAAACACACATACTTGGAATTTCAATAGGAACTACAGCAGAGTCACAGACAAAAATTCTGCTCCACTAATGGTCATGGACTTTAATCACCTCCAGAAAGAAAAACATCTTCGTATATCTCGTACAGTAGGTGCGTAAAACATCTTCACTCTCCATCAATACCAAAAGCATAGTGTGATTGTAAAGGATGCAGATTTTACAGTTAGACTTAACCAGGTACTTAAAGGTACACTCTGTACATTAGTACACGCTAATTAATTTTAGACATAAAAAGGTACTTTTAGAAGTTTTGGAGAAATATAATTGCATTTATGTGTGCACGTGTGACTCATACCAGCGACCTTTCTTTTTCTAAAACAGGTCATCCCCTTGTCAGTGTGTTAAAGGGATAGTTCACCCAAAAATGAAAATCACACATTGTTTAATCACTCTCAAGAAGTTCCAAACCTGTATGAATGTCTTTATTCTGCTGAACACAAAGGAAGATATTCTGAAGAATGTGGGGAACAGAGCAGTTCTGGGGCACCATTGACTTCCATAGTATTTTTTTTCCCTACTATGGAAGTTAAAGGTGCCCCAAAACAGCCTGGTTACAAACGTTCTTCTACAAACGTACAAAGTTTGGAACTACTTGAGAGTGAATAAATGATGACATAATTTTCATTTTTAGGTGAACTATCCCTTTAATGTTGAGATCATATAGCCAGTCATATCATACAATTTAATTACACAAATTATTAATAAATAACAATAATATGTTTATTTATATAATTCTAAAATACTCTTATTTACTAGCCTATTGATAATCAATAATAAAAAGTAAAATATATAATTCAGTAACATCATCGCAAACTAAAAGAGAAATAAACAAAACATAATACAGACATAGAAGAACAGTTTCAAAACCATTCACTTGAGACTGTTTCAATAGTCTAATTTCAGCATTTCCCATGACTGATTCCAATCATTAGGAGCAAATCTGCAGGCAGAGCAGCCAAAACCAATTTGTTTAAGGAACATCTGAAGGATGTAACTGGATGATCGATATGTTCCCGAGACATTGTAGCATATTTTGCAAATAAGCTGGTGTCAGACCAAAAAAGATTCTGAATTCTCCCCTATATTTATTTTATAGCAGAATGTCACACTGATGAGTTCTGTAGGGGAAAATACTGACAAATCCGACAAAATATCTAAGCATATAAGGGTACCTTTTCACACACATAATGAGACAGGGGAGAATAATCATTCACACAAATAATATTTTGGGAGAAAAGGTATCAAAAACCATATCTGATTTCACCTTTGCCTGTAGCTTTTTGCTAGGTGTACGTGAGCTGTGAAGTCAAATACCAAGATGTTTGGATATAACAGTGTCAGTGTAACAGGGCTCGGGTAGATACGATTTTTCTAACCAAGTCACATCACTTTCAGACAATTTAGATCAAGCTTTTCAATACTGAAGATTGGAACCAAACATGAATGTCGTGTACACACACACACACACACACATACATATATATATATATATATATAAATATTATATATTTTGTTAATAAATGTAAGGTATTTTCATTACATAAATATTCAGTGGTGGCCAAAATTATTAGAACACTAGTATTTTCACAGTAAAAAAAAAAAAGGTTTTAAGTCAGATATTTCTATATTTTGCTGTAGTAGTGTGTCAGTAGGAAATATCAGTTTACATTTACAAACATTCATTTGGAAAATACTGAAAACAGCCAAGCTCCACTCAGAGATCTGATCTCATCATCATCCAGTCTGTCTGGAATGATATGAAGAAACAGAACAAACTGAGACAGACTAAATCCAGAAGAACTGTGGCAACGTCTCCAACAAGCTTCAAGAGACCTTATTATCATTAAAATAATCAATGTGACATCAGGGTTCAAATTAAATTTTACGAAGCTATGAGAACATGGATTATTTTAACGATGTCCTTGCTACGTTTCTGGACCTTGATCATGGTAGTATCCTTGCTTTCTATGGAGGGTCAGAGAGCTCTCGGAATTCATCAAAAATATCTTAATATGTGTTCCAAAGATGAACGAAGGTCTTACGGGTTTGGAGTGACATGAGGGTGAGTAATTAATGACAGAATTTCATTTTTGGGTGAACCATCCTTTTAATAGTGAGATTGATTCTTAAAATACTAATAAAGAAAAAAAAATAATTAATGGGAAATGCAAACTATTATAACACCCTTTACATCTTTACTACATCTAATTCCCCAACTATAAGAACCTATACTCAGGAACAGATTATGACGCATCATGCCCTGGGCACTGATTTCTCCGGGGTCCTTGGCACAGATTGCCTCCTTGTGTTTTAAAACAGCTAGACGTAGCACAACAGAACTGAACAGAAGGCACATTTATTGGCATATTAATCTCCACACACTGACACTAATATAAACACTCAATACTCCTGTCCATGTGTAAATATACTTGACATCATCCATCTCCATTATGGGGATGTGGACAAAATGTCACCTTTTCCTCACCCTTTCCATGATTCCTCTAAAGTAGAAATAACCTTTCAGGAATGTACATTGTCCATTTGACATGCAGTTTTGTCCATTTATACCCACCTGTCCTGTGATCTTGTTTTATGTGGACTGAACATCCTCTGATGCATGGATGACAAACATCTCCTGCCAGGAGACAACACAGACATTTTGGATTACACACTAATATAGACAGAAAGAAGAGGGAGAGAGAGAAAGAAAATAAAAGAAATGTGAATTTTTTGCCAATCTTGTTAATTTCTCACAGATGAAGCTTCATTATACCATTGTTTTACTGCAGTTTCACTGACTTTTCTCTTCGTAGGACTCTAATGAATAGAAAACTAAGTTGTGAGTTGAAGACTAGATATATTCCATAGAAAAATTAACCACACAGAATCAATTTTTCTCTAAAGGAAAAGCTTGCAGAATACTCGCAAAATGTCTGAAGAAGCTTGATTTGCTTTCTCTTACACTTCTGTTTAATGCTAACTTAGGAGCCATTTATTTGATAAAACATACAGTAAAAAGAGTAATGTTCTGACATATTAACATTTTACCAATGTCGTGCGCCAACATACAGTGTACACAGCTTTTCTCAGTAGATATAGATAAATGTATATATATAAATTGGTTCCTATAAACATATATATATTCTGTTGCGGCCTAAACTGAGATGTGATAGAGATATAAGAGGATACAATCCAGACACCAGGATATTGAATTATGTGCTCAGACCAAACGAGACAGAACAGAAATCTGATGCACTGCTTAAGAACACAACACGCCTTCTTCCCTTAAACACAAGAGGGCTGTGAAGGAAGAATAAACATTTTTCAAGGGATTTTTCATGTTCATTATGGCAACATTAACTGCTTCTAAAACCCTGAAAAAAGCAGGCCTTTCCGGAAATGCACGATCATAGCAAGCGGTTACATAAACCCAGCGCTAATGTTTAAATATAGTATTGGCAATGTCGAAGTGTGTACTTGCAGTTGTTGTGTTTGTGTGCTACTCTGACCCTCCTCCGACAACACTTCCTGAATCTCCATGGAAGCCCATATGTAGCGCTTTGAAGTCTGAGAGAAATTAATTACTGTACGCACACACACAATCTATACACACAGTGCTTTCTGAAGAGATATAGAGAAAATACAACTACAAAAAGATCAGAGGGACACATACAAGACGTAGTTCCCACCTTCTGCCATGATCAATCACACACAGACACATTGTGATTTGCACAAACTTTTGCACTCAAACACAAGGGAGGAATATTCCAGAGCATGTGGAGCACACGAACAGAAGACGCCGCTTCATTACTCATCCTGTCTGAGGCTCAGATTGGCCCTGTGCACCCATACTGCCTCCCTGCAGAGCGCTGAGCAGAACACACTTTCCACCACCTTTGTTTCCATAGCATATATTAATGAGTTCAGCAGCAAACTCCCTCCCTTAATACCAGCATCATGTGATTCACTGATGGCTCTATATGGATCAGATCAAAGGTCTCACATCAGAGGAGATTCACGCTTAAATAAGGCAGCGTGCACTAATGCACAACTATAATGATCTACAGCCTTCGGTATCATGCTGCATGTGATGCTCAGGTTAACTACTATTTTCATTCTCCAGAAAAAGGCCCAGTGGGAGGCATTTTCCTATTTGACGACAAATGATTATAAAAAGCTTCTTAATGCAAACTGACATAATAAACATTGTAATTTTAGATTACTTTATAAAATATCAATAGCTCACAACACATGAAATGACTATATTTACAGCGCTCTACACACACTGTCACACAAAAGGATGCTTTTTACAATTAAAATGAGGCATTTTGGGAAGTTAGACAAATCACATTACATAAAACACAGACCCAAATAAAACTGAACTTCCATAATGACAGGAACAACAGAAGCTCAGTGTGTTTTCCCCCACATGAGAGGTGAAAATATGGTAAATTGTTGATGAAAATGTTAAATTAATAGGCTATTACAAGTTAAGCTCAGTTGACATGTACAATGGTAAACTTACAAAGTAATGAGGCCAATATTTGGAGGATTTAAAAGCAGAAAAGTGAAGCTTTAAATTGTATAAAAACACTTACATTAATACTTCTATTAAAAGTGCTTTATAGCTGTCATTTTTCATCATTTCGTAATTGTATAGTTATTTTAGGATCTTAGCCATTGTGTTGTCATGGCAATGAAATTGTAAAATTGGATATAATATACACAAAAAAGGTTATTATTTGATATATTTTAATATTTATTTAATTTTAAATTTGTAATTTATATTTTAAATGTGCATATTGTTTTCGTCTTGTGGATGTACTATTGAAACAATCAGTATTTTAACGTATATGGATTGGTCATAAGTGCCTCAGCTTAATACTTTTTTAAAGGAGAAATAAATAAAAAATGATAAAATAACGTCAATTAAGCTTGCACTTTTAAGATCATAAAAATGAACAAGAAAACCATCATTCTGATATACCAAAGAGCAAAACTGGCTCAAGTGCATAAGTTCCAACCAACGTATTCATACTTTTTAAAATCTGCTTTCACTTAAATGTTCCTTTCTGTGTCACATCCTCCTTTTATTTTATATTTGGCAGGGTGAATTGGATTACATGGCCTAATCTAAACACAATTAAAATATCACAGTACCTAGAATTAAACCCATCTGATTGACTGAAAACGTCAGGTAATTAGTGTTCTTTCAAAGAGTATGTTTGTTGTTCCAAAAAGCTATTTGGTTCACTGCTAAGTAAGATATTAAACACATCATGTCCACTCAGGGGACACAGCTCTCTTTTAAAACTTCTAATGAAACTGGCCAAGGAGCTTAACTACAGCAAACATAAGTAACTATGTCAGCAAGAACACAAAGTCAATACTTTTCTGCAACAGGCCAGAGGGTCCTGATCAGCATAACCAAAATCAAAGCACTTTACCACAGCTAGCTTATAGGAAAGTGATCATGTATATCCAAATGCTTTAAATATATTAAAATTAACTAACAGCTTCTGAAACATGGTGTGCATTTTAAAATTGCTTTATGAGCTCTGTTTGTATCCAGGAATCAGATTGATTTAATTGCATTATTTGGTAACATTTTATTTTATGGTGCCCTTGTTACATGTTAGATGTACTTACTATTATAATAACAATAAATAATGCTGTCACGGTGTGGTGCGGGAGTGAACGCACAAAGCAGATGAATAACGATAAACAATCTTTAATAATCCACATAAGAGTAATCCATTACAGGAAGGCAGCAAACACGTATACATAGATGAGACTGGACAAAGAAACACTGAATAGAATACAATTTAATGTGGGGAATGTAAATGAGGATAATGACTAGACAAACCTGAACATAATGACACAATCAAACATGAGGGAAAAGTAGGTCACACTGAGAACATGGGGAATGAAAACAGTCCTGGGGTGTGACAGATCGCCCCCCTCCTGGAAGGTGCGACCTTCGCACCGCAGAGAAAAAGGAAGGAACAGAGGGGGACTTCGGAGGAGGACAAAGGAGTGGACGTGGAATGGAAATAGGTGATTGGAGAAGGTTTAGGAGGTGGCCGGATGACAGGAGGAGGACAATAAACAGATTCCAGGGTGGTGAAGATTGAAGAAGGAGCCAGGGATGAAACAGTAGGAGCCAGGGCGGAGCAGACGGAGGGAGGAGCCAGGACAGAGATAAGAGGGACTTGGAGCAGGAGGAGCCAGGCAGGACCCAGGCCACAGCCATGATGGCGGCCAGAGCATGTGAGCGAAGCGGAGCGGTGTGACGCTCAGCTCAATATTCTGCTTTGTGGGTGTGCACTCCTCTCAGGCGCTCACGGCCAAAGCAAACACTCCGCTAATGTTCCATTCTTGAATAAATGTCTAAATTAAAGCAGTAGTCCGATAAGTAACGGTTATGTTTCAGGGTGATGTTCAGCTTGCATAATTTCATTAATTTAAATGTATTCAATTAAAATTATTAATTTAAAAACATGTCTTGTTTTTGAAGCAACTTGGCAAACCTTCCTAAAAAAATGTAATTGAAAAAGTATATTTTTCCATGAAAACACAGCTTCAGTTATTGTGCAACATTCAAAACACGCACACAAGATGAAATACACATCGAATTTCACAAAATACACCTTGCTTATCAGGCCCATGAAAGCACACACAAGATGAAATGCACCTAACAAAGAATTATTTTGTGGCGTTAATAAAATAAATTAAAATAGACCAAAACTGCGGGGAAATGCGGTTTATTAAAACGTCTGTCAATCTTTACAGGATTTTAGAACTTGCTTTTAGAAACATTAGCTTAGACAAACTATTGTCTAAATAGTTTGTCGAAACTATAGTTCGCTGCTGATATGAACGCAACCGTCCCAAATCACGGAAGTAAACCGCTATTAATGACATATTATTTGATTTAAAAAATGTGTGTATGTTTCACTTACTTTCCTGACTAGTGTGACTGATGCGCTGCAAGCAGAGAACTGTCTATCTCATTTCATTGTCATGTTTTCTGACTTGTTGTAATGTTTTCGGAATTGTTGTTGTCTTTTCTGAATTGTTATTTTGTTTTTAGATTTGCATATGCATTTGTAATTTGTTATTTTGTTTTCAGAATTGTGATTTGTTTTGCACATCTCAGCCACCGTAGAAAATGGGCAAAAAGGAAAAATAAATAAATAATAATAACATTTTGTGGTGAAGTGGAAGCAGTTAGTGAATACAATTTATACATCCACGCCAATAGGTGTCAGTATAATGTCCAAGAACACTGACACGACTATTGAGACAAATAAAGCCAGATAAAAAATGTTTATATTGTGCGACACTTGCTGACATAGAATGCACCAGGCCATCTACGAATGAATTACAAGGTTAGATGTAGGCTAATGAGATCTGTGGTCAATGGCAAATGCAGTGATAGAAATATTCTCTATCTATAGTAAATGCACTTACAGGTTTGTTTTTATTTTGTGAACTTCTACATTTGCAGTTATGCTTCCCTGCACATTTTAAATTCTCTGTAGACATTTACAGAAAAGTCCTTAGAAGAAAAACAGTACAGATAGTCTCTGACTTGCATCTCACTGCAGATGGTCCCTGTTAGCAATGAGAGCCAGTGTTGCAGCCACTGCACCTGGTGATTTCTAACCGAAAAGGATAATCATTTCTGCCCTTTTCACCAGTCAAATCAACAATTAAAAAGAAAAAATATATATAATACACTAAAGCATCTGCCTCAAATACATATATTGACCAAACAAGAAGGCTAAATCCAGGCTGATTATGTAATATCTCTATGCCTGATAACATTGCAATATTCATCTTGTTGTGTTCATGACAACAAAAACGGTAATGATATAAAAAGCAACTGAGGGCACATCTGATCAGACAAAAAAACAAAGAGCTGCTTATGTTCTTCATGCGGCTTTATGAAATACACACTATCTGTGCCGGCAGAAAATAAATTAATCTTACAAAAACATGAAACAAAAGATTGATTCTATGAAACACAAATACATGCAAATGATTTCACCTCCATCACCTCCAGTTGATGTAATACAGTGTGCAGTATTTTGCAGCCAAGCACTGGTTTGGGCAGAGTTAGATCTGTAAAACCGTAGCAGAAGTTGGGCTATTTATTCTTCCTCGTTTGTCTATCTGCTCAAACAGGAGCTCAAAAACGGGTAAATAAAAGACCCCTCTGAAAGATTCAGAAGAAGATTTTTTCCATTACAGACAAATTTAAACAGATGTCCTTTTGGAAGAGTCGAACACAAACACAACATGATACCCAATCTTTCCACAAAAAGCCACTTCATTTTGATTTGAGGCCTAGCACACAGACTACATTGATCTCAGAGTTGCCACCACAGAAGTGATGTTTTCCCACTCAGGTACATATAAAACAACCACATGACTCAACTGTTTCCACTCAAATCTAGCCATATCAATCCTGTACTATTACTGCAGTCTGCAGACAAACTGAGTAACGGCTGCAGAGATAAATGCAGAGTTGTTGCTTTTCCTCATAAAAACTGAAGCTATTGTCCAGTCTGGGCTCTATTTTGTCCTTGAGTTGCTTTAAAAAAAAATCCTGTCCTTTACAGTTGTTGCTTGTCAGATTGTACAAAATTATCCTTGTGCAACTAAAATATCTCTATCATAGTATATAGTGTATGTCTATAAATGCAGTATATCTATACTTAAAGATATGCAGCATCATAAGAAATATCCATCCAACCATCCATCGATGCAAAAGTACAAAGTACTGTGGGTATGACAAGACCAAAATGCAATCTGTTGATTATATCAAAGAAGCAGGAAACATATTTAGTCTGTTATAGACATTCATTTTTAAGTTATTACTGAGCACGGAAACACTAAAAAGTCAGATCAAAAAGAGTCTGTTATTAGCAGTAATGCCAGAGGATTTAATTACTTAAATCGTAAGTGCATCTTAACTGTATTTCGACCCAGTGCCCCAGAGCCTAGCTCTGATAATAATGTAGAGATGTGTTCCCACCTAAAGGCATTATAGGAAATGTTTTTTTTATCAGAGAAACTAGGGTTGAATCTCTGGGCAGCTGTCCTCAAAGAGGTCACATCATGAGGAATCAAATTCTCCTTGATCTTTTGAGATAACAGAGATTTTTGTTTGATGAAAATATACTGTAACTTTAAAAGGACAAAACTTCTCCCCAGTCCAAAAAGTGTATTTACTGAAACTACTGTAACTGTTAAAAAGGTTTCTTCTATACTCCTGCAACTTTCTGAAAATATATTTTAAATACATGAATACATGGGCATGTACATCTACAAGCAACAACAATGCCTATTAAGTGTTCATAAACTAGACCTTTCCAGAACATGAAGGAAGCAGGATCGATATTATCAAAGGCTAAAAAACGTGCATCTTACCTACATTTTAGCTAAAGTCCAAAAACATACCTATACATTTAATTAATTGTGGTTTCTGGCTGAAATTAACACTAGAGGCAGTAAAACACTTAGTTAAACACAACTTTTCTTACTTTTTAAACACATTCTGAATGCAGGGGCAGATTATCGATTAAATACTTATTTTTTAGCTGTTTCCTGTACAATACCATGCTATGACCTCAAAACTTTTACCGTAGTTTAGGATTTGTAAACAAATTTGTATTTTGATGTTTGCACACATACATTTTACAGATGTAAACTACTCATTGCTCACCTAGTACATCATGAGCTTGCTAAACAGTAACATACTGTAGTAAACGATGCATTTATCATTAGCTTTGGAGAACGAAGCTTAGCTGTCACGACTGTTTGTCCCAAACAAGACGTAACTACAGGGGTGCGTTTGCCGAACAGCGGTCGCATCTCGACGATGCATTGTCGTTTCAACGCCCAAAAACACGGTCGCATCTCTGGTTGCAACAACCCATTGTTAATGACAGCAACATGCATGTGGTGGATTGTTATATGACGTCACACGCATGTGGTGGATGAATAACTTCTGCTATTTAACTGATTAGAGATCTCTAAGATGCTAATGTATTGAACATGGCAACCACTGACTAATTAACTATGTTTTGTACTATGTTTTGTTCCCTGTCATTGTGCTTTATTTGATGTTTGATTCATCGCAGGTTCCCCTCTTACTACTCCGGGGTTACTAGGCATTTATGGCATTTATGCAACGCACTGCGCACTTCAAAAATGGTGCTTACGCGCAATGGATGGAAAAATATACATTATTAAACTGCATTTATATTTAGATAGAATGGAAGATGCAGATATTACTGCATGTTAGCTTGCTTGTACCCAAGAGCATATTTATTTAAGCCCATATAATCTTACTAACAAGAAACTATGCTTCTAACCACAGGTCGAGAGCTGTATTTCTAACCAAGTAAGTTTGTGACGCTGATTGCGAACGTTCATTTGAACTATGGTTTCGGGAAACACTGAATCGTCGGACTATGCTGGTAACGATGGAACTTGCGACCACAGTTGGCTAACGATGCTTTTGGGAAACGCAACCCCGAGCAGTCAGGTACGAGTTACATGATACACTAGTCACAATACAAGAGCTCAAACACTTGTAGAAGCAAGTTAAAATGGCATGGTTGCTTCAGCAAATGTGTTTTTTTTTTTTATCATGATTGCTATTCTTTACACTATAATTTAGGTTTAGGGTAAGATGGTACATTATTTTCAAAGAGCGTAAGCCTTTTAGCGCCATTTGCCGGACATTTCATTTATAAAATATGTTAGCGTATTTTATAATGCTGGTATACGTACTGTTGAATATGATGGGAAACATGCAAGAACCAATGTGATGTCATTATCAGATAAATGTTGCCAAAGGCATGGTTTTACAATGAGTCTGGTTTGATTGCTCCTCCACAATATAAGAACTGATGAAAAAAGCAAGTTGGGGGAAATTCTGCCAATTATTGTGCTGTTCCTAGTTGTGTGTAGTAGAGCCCTGCGTGGGACTGCTTTCTTAAACCCGGCCCCGCCCGCTCCCGCTGAATTTCTGACTAGGACCACCCGCTCCCGCAACCTGCGATGAAATGACTTTAACTTATTAAATAAATAAACACATAGAACTTAGAAAATAGGTATGTCGCCTCAGGGCAGAGGGGCCAGATTTATGTTCGTTGTAAACTAACATTTTTGCACATTTATTGCAACATACTTAGTTAAACTCTTTCCCATTTTTTTCAGTGACAGTTGAGAATTGTTTCTAGATGTCTGACTTGCCTTGCTTTGCTTTTATCAAGTAAACAGCCACTTTAATTTTCTTCTCAACTTCGTGCATTGACTCCATTTCTAATACAAGCCAAATCCCATTGTTCCCTGCAGGCCTCCCGCAAAATTTTCTGACCGCCCACTCCCGCCCGCAGCAAAGGTAAAACCGTCCGCTCCCGTGAGACTTGCGTTGGGTCCCGTGGGTCCTGCGGGAGCCCTAACCCAATGCAGCCCTCTAGTGTGTAGCACCTTCTGCTCTGCAGATTCTTCTGAAGGATCCAGATGTCAAGAATGAGTTGTTAAGGTTGATTTTTTAAGAAGTTAAAGGCACATTTCAGTGCCACAAAATATTTATGTGATGAGGCATGAGGGTGAGGCAGTCAAAACTATAAATAAATGCATTTAAAGAAAAATAAATAAATACTGCAAGAAATAAAATCCATAGAAAAAACTGCCAGGACATAATTTGTTAAATTAACAAAAAATAACCATCATAAGAATAAACATGACCCCTTTAATTTCACAGAAAACTCTGATGAGCGGACTATGATGTGAGAGGTGATAAATGGCAACCAAAATGCACCAAACATCAAGTCTTCTGCCAGACTTATATGAAAGTTTGTGTATGCTTATGCATCAAGTTGTGTGTCTCTTTATGTGTGCAAACGTGTGCACAAATGGATCACTTTCCAAGAGGAAGCCCACAGTCAGGGTGCAGTGATTTGGAGGTGGAAGGAACAACTCATCTCTGGTCGTTACCGGCAATCAGCTCTGAGACGAACGCAGTCACACTCCTCTCCCACACTCCCCATGGGAGTACAAGCACAGTGGGATGAGAAAATCATGTCCTCTGAAGGGGGTCTCAAACACACTGTTTCTCACAGCCTGAGGTATAAAGACTGACACGCCAGCACCTCTTACAGAGGAAAGCAGGGCATGTACAAAGATGTAAATCAAAAGTAAACTTCTTTGTATTCGTGTGTAATGAATAGGTCACATTATAAAACACATTTCCTCACCTCCCTCCTGCTGATGTATCATTCATTAGTGTAAGCTTTCCATGAAATAATCATATTTGAATCAAGCACACAGCAAAGGTTGTATAAAGCCCTTTCGTTACCTCAAACACACACACACACACACAGACGAACAAACACACCTCATTTCCCCCAGACAAAAGGATTAGTCTACAGAGCATGATAAGGGTGACTGCACTAGGGCAACCTCTTCCTATTCTCCGACAAAGACACATGCACACATTCGCTCCAGCTCTGTCTCTCTCATTTCACACCTCCGTGTCTGTCTCGTGGTGTCCAAGCATCCTCTGGCTCTTTCTCTGCATGCCAATCCTCCAGAGACATGCAGCTCATACACACACGCGGTGTCTGACACATATCGTAGACTTAAACCACAGACCACAGTTGATCGTCACGCCACAAAAAATGTCTTTGTTAAAAAGATTATTGGTGGTTTCTCTTGGTGAATTTTTGAGCTCAGGTTTGAGACTCGGATCCTACTGTGACAGGCTGGGCTTGGTAACAATGCCTGACAGGAACAGGAAGTTCAGTTTTTCAAAAGGCATAATTTGATTCGATTTATCTCATCACAGGTCAGCCAGAGAATGCAGTAACATGGTGTGAAAAACAACAAATTACTGCACAAATTTGAGCTATACAGTACAAATACAAGCGTAAACACACCAGATGTGTCCTGTCCATTAAAGCATATTTTTGATTGTATGTAAAATTATGTTGTAATAGGTTAAAAACGTTCTTTTTTTTCACCGTGGAACAAAACTAGAGCTGTTTCTATTATGATGCATTTATATAGCGCTTTATTGTGTATTGCTGTACACCGAAAGCACTTTACAATCATGTGGGGGGGGGTCTCTCCTCAACCACCATCAGTGTGCAGCATCCACTTGGATGATGCGGCGGCTGCCACAGGACAACGGCGCCAGTGCGCTCACCACACACCAGCTACAGGTGGAGAGGAGAGAGAGTCATAGAGCCAATAAAGTGGATGGGGATTATTAGGAGGCCATGATTGATAAGGGTCGGTGGAGGGAATTTGGCCAGGACACCGGGGTTACACCCCTACTCTTTACAAGAAGTGCCATAGGATTTTTTATGACCACAGAGAGTCAGGACCTGACTCTACATATATATAATATATGTAAACAAAAATGTCTAACAAGCACACAAAAAACACATTTTTTGCACATAACTGCATATAGATATAAATAAAACTACATAATATTGTAAATATTAAATGAAAATGGAACATACCTAGCTACAACTATGAAATATTTAAAATAATGTTTTAATTGTTAAATGTATCTCATGATCACCAATGTTGTGAAAACAGTGTAACAGTAAAATATTATTGAAATATCATTGCAATTTACTTGAAAAATAATTTTACATTTTTAACAATGTAAAAACATCTTTACTCACACTTTTGATCATTTTAATGCATCTTTACTGAATCAAATCTTATTATGTACATAAAGAACTGCTAAGTTCTAAGTAGCTTCTTTCTGTCCTTCTGAGCCTGAACCATTGATGCTTAAAAATAAATAATCATAATAATATAAAGGTCCATGTTGATCCTCCATTCTGACTGCCATTTCTCACAGGCGAACACTGAGTTAGAATTATGTAAGGGATGTGGGCAGGGAGGAGTGAAGGAGAGATCAGCAAACACTTTCAGACGAAAAGCACATTTACGAAGCAACACTTTGGCATTCAAATAAAGTCTCCTTCTGCCATGTCATCAATCAGAATGGCGTTCTGTCCCAGTCTTCCCAACAGACACACTAATAATATACACTAAGCAGTGCATGTTGAGGGATAAAATTAGCGTTAGCCCAATTCACAGCCTGCCCAATCGCAGAGATATTTGCATACTCGGGAAGGTCTGGTTTGCAAAGAGCGGCCCCTGTGCTAAACAGATAAGGACATTAAAGCACCGGCGAGCCAAGGCTCACTCCCTCTTCCCTCATTAATATTTTCAGGCCTTTTCATCTCTTGGCTGAACCATGTATCTGGGGAGAGAAGTATTAAACTTATCTTCACAATTACCACTGAACTCAGAGAATTGTATAATTTCTCAAAGTAATATAGTGCTGGACTGCCGGAGAATTCTCATGAGCTTTTATGCACATTCTCGGACAATAATACGATGGTTTGCAGCAACAGGAAAATATTGGACAGAGGATCACTTCATTACTCTAAACTCCCATACTATTCTAGTACACTGGCGCTACCGCACGCGCACGTTACAAGACGCCGCTATAGCCTACGGTCTGTATGTAGCATTTAGCCTGACGTAATTCAAATGATGTATTTAATTTGACAGAGTCTTGCTCTTCTAGAGTCAATACGACTGCGAATAGCTGCTGGTCTCAAAACACACTCCATCCGAACAACGACTGATTACGCCTCAGAAACCCTTTTAGCTTTGATGTGGAAAAAAAGGTTTCTTGTTGCTTCAAGCATCGAGTAGTTCATGCGTACAAGCGCACGTGCATCTGTTGTTTTTCAGTACGCTGCAAGTGCGAAGCTACGCCACAGATTTGTTTATTTGTCTTTAGCTGCGCCCCATTCGACAGAGATCACCCAACACGGTTCCTGATGTCTGCGTGGTGCTAAGACCCCATTTTAAAATGGAAATAAAGCATTAATTACGCCCTAATCTCTGCAGCTGGGACTGGGTCTGTTCCTGTTTGCCTCTAGCACCATTCAAGGCATTCTGAGAGTCTACAACACTTCATCTAGCTGTTTTTGCTAATTGATTAAAGATGTAAGGCTGATGTCAACAATCTGTCATTTCACTCTCTTAGATCTTAATAGTGCAGCTGGCACCAAAGAACGCTTCTAATCCATCTATTCAAACGAAATGTAGAAGTTTGTCTCTCTGGCAATGCCCTAAATTGGTTTGTTTATTAGACATCACGACACAAGAAATTTGATAATTTCTCTAATGTGGTGTCAGATGCACTCAATATGTCATGCGTGTTCCCAAATGATCTCTCTTTTGGAGTTTGTTACAGCTCTTTATATCATAACCTTTATTGCCTAGATCAGTAAATGTAAATCTAATTTTTTTTGTAATTTACTCACCCAAGTCATTCCAGAAGAAATTCTGAAGGTACAAATTAATTCTGCACAACGAATTTGACTTTGAAACATCCAAGCTGCAAGACTGGAGTGGTTGCGTTAAGTTCTTATAGTACAATAAACTTTGTTATCTGAAATGACCCCCCCCCCCCCTCCAAATAAAAGTGATCCATCAAATGAGCCTTTAAACCTTTTTAACACTTTTTTTGTCTTTTAGATAGTGTGTTTATTTGTTTACTGTGGACATCCATTTTACCACTGAATAATTTTTATTTCATGCATTAATCTTAATGATTTGTTTATCCCATCTTCATCTTTTTTCTCACACAATGTTTATCTTCACATCAAAATGAAGTAATGAACCAAGACAGACTTGCCATTTCAGAAAAAAGAATGACACAGCTTCCTCCCTGATTGAGTCATAGTATGAACATTAGTGAGGTTTGAGAGACATGCAAGCGAAAAAGCAAAACTCTACATTACAGCTATGATAAAAAAATCTCAAAGAATGGGGCTTGGCCATGAACTACCAAATTTGTGGAAAAGTATTAAAACAACATGAATTATTAAATAAAAAGCACTTGGACATCCCCTTCTAAATGACAGATTCAGCTATTTAAACTAGCAGGTTTATAAATATAAATATAGAGACAGTCTTTTTCATCAGAATGGACCTTACTTTTTCTCTTCCAGCACCACAATGTCCCTGTGCTCAAACAAGGCACATACAGTAATGATTTACAGAGTCTGATGTGCAAAAACATGTCTGTCCTACAAAGCCTAGACCTGAACCCCAGTGAACACCTTTGGCATAAATTGGAACCCAACTGTGAACCAGACCCCATGACCTCAATACAAATGCTTCAACTTTCTTTTAAAACTGTTGCTCTTCTTTACATTGACGTATTCTGCTGTTGTCATTGTTGTGCTGTGCTGAAATGCCCTCTTTTAGCCTGTGGAAGTTACTTCCTGAGGCCCTGGAGAAAACCAGAAAGGCGAAACGTCGACATGAGTGCTGGGGTTTCATTGTTGGCAGGACAGTTAACAAATGACAGCTGTTAATTTGCAGTATGCTGATGTGGTAATTATGGCCAGGATTCCTGCGATCCAGACTGCCAGACAGAGGATACCCTTTAGGGCTGGCTGGCATTTAGCCTCGTCTCTGTGAACAGTCCATATTGGAAGAGAAGCAGATTAGTGGAGAAACATCTTCATCAGGCTGAGCAAAGTCAGCGAGGACACAACCGGAAATAAATACCATTCTATAGTGGAGTGGAGTCAGTCAGTAACGGATATTAATCGTCAAAGACTACACATTAAACCAGAAGAGCAAATGTTTACTTGTTGACGACACAATCTATAATGCTGGAACATGTCACATGCACTACAGAGAGCAGCTTAGTTTTAGAAACTCATGGGAGGAGTCAATATAAAATAATTTAACAGGTTCATAAAATCTATAGGAGTATTGGAATAAGACAATACAAGAAATATTCTCTGCACTACATTCGATACAACTTCCCTAATGCTGTGGAAAATGCCTTAATTATGTTAGCTTTTTGAAGTAAATTCCATACTATTTTGTACATGACATACACTACCATTCAAAAGATTAGGGTCAGTAAGAATTTTCTTTTTTCCTGAAATAATCTAATATTTTCATCCAGCAAGGACAAATTCAACTGATCAAAATCGGCAATAAAAATGTGCATTACAAAAAAAAAAAAACCTTTACACAAAATTAAGCAACACAACTGTTTTGATAAACACTGATAATAAAATAAATATTTATTGAGCTGCAAATCAGCATATTGGAATGATTTCTGAAGGATCATGTGAAACTGAAGACTGGAGTATGGATTCAAAATATTAGTGTTTTTTACTGTATGTTTTAACAAATAAATGCAGCCTTGGTGAGTATAAAAGAGTACATAAAGATTGAAAGTCATCCCATTTAGTAATTAGTATTTAGTCATGTGGGGTGGAAAACTTCAACAACAACAATAGTGCTTCGGAATATGAATATGGTACAGTAATCATAGAAGAAAATATATGCATGTACTGTACAGCACTTTTTTGAAAGGAATATTAAATAATGAACAGGGGAAAAAGTACAAATTCTAATAATTTCATTCCATATTAAAAATGACAAGCACTTTTTAAAAAGTTCAGTGTAAATCAAACTTTTTACATTAAAAATGTTAACATTAAAAGTGTGTTATTTCACTGTTTTATCACTGCCATGTGGCACTGCTTAACAACATGCTTACAGCAAACCTTTACAAAAAAATGAAAATGAAAATGCAGAAGGCAAACACCAGAAATATCAATCAGGCCATCTACCATTTATCACAGATGATCATCCCATTCAAACTCACACTGGGCCTGACATGGAGAGCAAACACAAAGCCTCCTGTTCATTCAAATGAAAAGAGGGACTCACAGGATGCTGTCAGAGGTCAGAAGGCCTCTAGACACATTTATTCTGGAGTGTCTGGCCATGGAGGTGGAAGACTCTTGTTCACAGACCCATCTGCACTGAACACCTGCTGGCCCGGAAAGCAATGCTAATGAACCGCTTTCCCTCTCTGTGTCTTCATATTTCTCTCTCTCTCCATTCAGAACCAGACATATGGAAGGGAGCGTCCCGGACTGTGGCCGGGAGAGCAGCGCTTCTGCCAAACGGCAGTGTAAATCAGACAAATGCTCCGCAGGTAACCTTCAGCTCAGCTCAAGAACATTGACTCAATCTGTATACATGAATCCTTTATTGTTGGCCTCAAAATCAAATAACTCTCACCCAACACTGACGGGGAAATTGCTACTTACACTCCTAGGGCCTTCACTTGTGCAGTCTCCTTCAATCTGTAGGTTGGCTTTTTCTGCTTGCTGGTGATTCCAGGAACAATTTTTAATAGAGGCTTATCAAGGGGGAAAGAGAGAATGACTCTGACATTTTCAATTCTCTCTACGCAGCACCGAGATGCTCACATTTCCCAAGGTCACAAAGCCGCCCTCACAGACAAGACCTGAACAAGAGTGAGAACACACACACATATAAACACACACACACTCACACAGACAACAAACCTTAGACAAATAGCTGGGAGACAACAAAAAACTCTCTCTCTCTCTCCATTCCTCGTTTTTATTTCAGGCAGTGCATCACACTCCGTGCCTCATAAACACTCACATAAAAATTGAAAGCCTTGTAAAAAACTATTTAAGGCTGTCTGATTCTCCCCTCCCCACAACCCAACTTCTCTCTCCCCTACTTTCTATTTTTTCACAGTCTGAAAACGTAAAATTCGTTTCATTTATTTATATTTTTAGGCTGAAGTTCTCAGAATTCCCTGGTTTTCTCAGGCTACATCCTCAGGTTCCATTACATTTAAACAGTCTCAGACCAAACTGAATCTGTTGTGATGTGAACTTTTGCTACATCACAAATCATCACATCCCCTGCAGGTGGGTCAAAGGCCTTTGTAATATAGGGAATGTTCCGAGATAAATTCACATTAAGCTCAAACAACACGTTTGTTGCATAATGTCAATTACCAAGTAAACTAAAGTCATAGTTACAGCAAGGCACTTACAATGGAAGTAAACAGTGTTTTTTTAAGGGTTTAAAAGGCCAAAATGTAAAGCTCATACACTAAGCCCTTGCACTAATTTAACTCAAAATTGAAACATTTTATATAGGTGTAAAGAGTATCTCAAAACCATAATTGAGTAAATGTCCAGATATACAAAGAAAACGACTCCAAATCCACTTGAGTAAAGACTTGAGTAAAAGTCTTAGAGTATCTGAATCAATATTTTACTCATACTTAATGTCTTGAACACCTAAGAGACATACTAGTGAAAAACAAGAAACCCTTGCTTTTTGAGGGGAGCAATAACGTTTTTATTTTCTAAAATAGAAATATTACAAATATAACTCAATATTACAATATGTCAAGGTTGGCTCAACAGCCTCTTAGATATCTACAAACATTGAGGTCAGCAGTTAAGTCCAAGTACTCAAAAAGGGCAAAAGTAAACCAATATCCTTCAAAAAGGTCTTAGCCATGTCCTCACCTCATATATGAAATACCTGTGATTCACAACTACCTGCTAATTTACTCACGTTCAAGTAAAGTAGCCTTGTTGACAGGCTTGGGTGTGTAAGTTCAAAACACACAAGATATAGTACCTTCAATGCCCTATTCTTTCGTTGCAGAAATAAATGGCTGAAGAAAAAAATTAGGTGCCATCAAAAATGTAACAAGTAGTTGCTTTTCTCATCACAAATTTGTGGAGTAAATGGTATATGTATTAAAAAATACTCTGGAAGTGAATGGGGACAATAAACTGTTTGGTTTCAACATTCTTCAATATATATATACAGTATATATACAGTGTGTATATATATATTTTTTTTGAGTGTGTGTTCAGCAGAAGAAGAAAAACTCATACAGGTTTGAAACAACTTGGGGCTGAGTAAATGACATAATTTCCAGTTTTGGATGATTTGGACTATCCTTTAAATTTCGTGTGACTTTAAACAGCATGTATTTTAGCATTGTAAGCATACTTTTAGCATACTTTTACTATTGTAAGTTCATGGTCACCTTGTGTTTTTAGAATGAATATATAAAGGACCCAATGAATAAAAACAACAGTAAGGGGTATGTAACAATTGTATAATTAAATATATATGTTATATATATAACTGCAATTTGCATATTTGCATTTATTGACCAATGTGGAAGAGAACAAATTCCCACAAAACCACTACCTGTTGGATTTCTAAATTGTAAATCAGTACATTGCAGTTCTTGTCATTTTAATTAATCTCAAATTCAGTCTTATGAATTGAAAAGGAGCCCATTTTTAATTTTGCCTAGAACACTCCATTAAGTAGTCCACTGAGAAAGGCAGTTCTGTTATGACAATGATATGTAAGCTTGTCTATCAAGATATCTCTCAGCCTAAGTCCTTAGAGTGGTCTACATCCAGCTTTTGAGAGCCAGAGAGACACTGGAGGAGGACTGGGAGGAAATGGATCATAACGTTTGGAAAACCTTAGGGAACAGTGGATGAGACACATTAAGGACAGATGAGAAATGAGGGAGAAAAGAATATGGGGGAAAAAGGTGTCCAATGGCTGGAACTGAGACTGCATAAACTCTGTGGTATGATTAAAAATCATCCAGTGTTAAATGAATATCGCCGCTAAAAGCTGTCACCGATACTCTTTTAATGGACATGCCTATGGACAGCCCAGAGAGGAGGAAGTCTCAAAAAGAATGAAAGTAATATACTCAGAAAAGCTTCAAGCGGGTATGTGTAATCTGATCTACGATCATTCACCACAACACAGCAAAAAGACAGAGTGGGACTGAACCCCAAGAGTGAGAATAATTGAAGTCCGGTTTAGAGAGTATCATGCTCCTGCACGCATTTTTATGTGGGAGTGTCACATCAACACAATTAACCAGCTTACCAAGAGCCTGGCAGAGACTGCAGGCTCCAATTGTCATGCACCCACACCGATCATTAGAATTAATCTGAACCCTCACACCACCAGGCAGCCATCTTTACTGAAATCTTAAGACTGTGCAGCGACAACATCCATTGTTTGATACGGCTCTCTGTGGAAAACTAGATCCAGGCCTGATCTCATTCTTTACAATACATGATCTTGCTTTCATTGATCTTACTGAGGATATTTACAAGCTGTGTAGTCCATAATGTGTAGCCTAGTGAAAGGTGCAATTCATAACTGATGCCTTTAATAATTTATTTCTTCCCTTTTTAGATATTTTCATGCATGGGTTGGAGACAGGGAAACACATACTGAAAAGACAGTAGATATTATTATATTATATTATCAGTGGCATACCGTGGGGTTTCGGTCAGGGCCTTCAGTAAGCAACTGTAAACTACATGTACACATCTTACACATATCTGTTACAGCTAAAGCAGCCATATGCATATAATGCACATATTATGCCGCACACAGGCTCTCAACAACAATGACGGCTGATCAACAATTTCAACAATAGGCTAGAGTAGGGTGGGTTAAATGCAGCGTACATTTCTTTACATGGTCAGTAAAAGTAATCCGCCAATACACAGGTCACTTTATGCACATTCACGTCACTCTAAAATGACGACGCACCCAAAGCAGCAAAACTGTACAAATGCTGGACATCCACACACCACTGTATTATCAACGCACCACGGCACGTACACCTCAATAACAATGTGCATGATACAATACTCATTAAATAATAAAGCACTCGCCTGTCACTTGTAAATAATGTCCATGGGTCTGCCATTCCATGTACCTTTACTCGGATTAAAAAGTAAACACGGCCAACAAAATAACTTGTGCTCGGTGCTAGCTGTTAGCCACTCATAGCACTCATAGTTGCAATCTTTGAAATGGTGCATAAAAACATTGCTGGCCTTTGTTAGCTAATTCAGTTTGGGTGTAGGTCTTCCTTTCTCAGTTATTCTCTTTTGTCTGCAAAAGAGCGCCTTAAAAAAGGCATTTTAGTAGATGGGCAACAAGACCTGCTGGAGAGACGCCGATGACTGCGGCTGTCATTTGCTTTTCATTGAATTTCACTTTTCGTTCCTTGGAAATACCTAACTAACGCCCTTTTCACACCGCAAGCGTGAGCTTCTATTGTATAGAATAGATATATAGGTGCTTCTATTGTATTGCTTGTTTAGTAATTATCGATTTAAATTGATGTGAGACGCACACTGTGAGATCCAAGACAAATTTGGAAAGAATTCCAACAATAAAGTGTAATTGGATTGAATAATTGAATTTAAAAAGTAATATTAAAGCTAACAAATGCTCTATAAATATAAACCAAAACTCCTGCAAATCACTCTCAGGCCCTTAAAACAAACCAAAACCATGAGTTTTTTTGTGATATAGTGTATCAGAATGAATAAGAAACATATATATATATAAAACAGTAGTATACTGGCTTTCTAAATGTTCTGCTTCTTTGTGCCTGCAGCAGATTGTTACATCTGTCACTGGAGTTGATTTTGTTAAAACCCCAGAAGCTGTTGACTTAACATCTTGTTAGTATCATGTTCATCATGTCATGTTTTCTTTATCTGCACTGCAGGTTGATGAAACACTTCATTCATACTGCAAAAAAACAATAATGTTATACGCTAGAAAAGGCTGAAATGCTGAACATTTTGTTTACGGTGACCTTGTTTTCCCCAACAAAACATTCAAGAGATCTTTTAAATTATTTTATAAGCTGTCCAACCTCACTATATTCATTTTTTTTCAGTATGTTCGAGTTGTATAAAATACAGCTGATATGGAAGCCTGCTATAATTGGCAGCGAGCGTTTGAGGACAGGCAGGAGGAGCAGGCGTGAACTCATAAACAGACACTGCAGGCAAAAGCAGAGAAGACAAAAAAGGATGATTGGACGTCAGAGAAGGACCGATCCCTTGCAAACCAGTACATTCTTTGACTCAAGGTGAGTAGTAATTGCAAAATAATCAGTAGCTCTTTCAGGTGCCAAAATTGGTTGCAGACATACACTCAGACTCGCCCTAGGATGCGTTGCTCATCACTTTTTCTTATTTTCTGTGTTTCTTTATCCCTATTAATGTTGCACGGTGTCCCTATGGTACTACCATGATATCCAAGTCACAAAATAATACCAATACCAAGGCGATCTGTTATACCATGAGAAAGCTAACCGTTAGCATTCTCATTCATCCGTTTTCTAGGAATATGACAGCTAGTATTCAAACCAAAATTATCTACAGTACATCACTATGAGTTCACTCATACTGTCTACTAAATGTCACTACAATAATGCAACTACTTATAAACAGTTGTCAGTGGTCCTCCGGTGACCCTTAAATGATTCACAAATGAGAGCTACACTCTGTGGTCCTATCGGCAGCATGGATCCGCCCATGATAGAGTGATTAATGACTTACCTAAGGAAGACAGAAGGCTGTTTGAATACAGACTTCTGATTTATAGTTTGCTTACGGTCGATTGATGATGGCATGTGGACGAAATATGCACACTAACCAGAGAAAACTATAATCCTAATTCATGGAAATGTAATGGAAATTCCTTATTAAGTTAAGAAGATTAAAGCAGAAGGGGAGAGAAAAAAAACAAGAAACGGAACATAGCAATACATTTAATGATGCCATTGTTCTGCATGTGAGGAAAATATAACAACACTTTACAGTAAGGGTCTATACATTAACAGTTATTGCACAGTTAGTGCAATATCTAATACAAAATGACAAAACTCGTACAGCATTTATTAATTAATCTAGGTTAATATTCATTTCCATATATTTTTTAAAGCATTAACAAATAAATAGTATAAATAACCATTAGATAATATCATCTGAACAATGATGTTATATGTACATTTTTAGTCTTACCGAGAATATTCTTTATAAAGATACAGAATAAAGACATGTAGAAATCAGAAATAAAAATGTGCCCCCCCCCAAGATTTCAAGATATAATAACCTATACTGTCCACTTTTTAGCAATATTCTCAAATAAAAACCATAACAAAAGACAGAAAATTTGACAAATTGATTTAGAATTTCTCAGAAATGTCTTTGTTTTCCAGCAAGGTGTTTTAGCCACACAAGAGAGAAAAATAGTTTCATCTTGTGAATACCAGACACTTGACAATGCACCTTAAATGTAATTAACTTGTTCTTCAGCTGAAAACTAATGGGGTATATTTGCATCCAATAAATGTGACTACCAGAGCCCTCATTCAAAAGCCCAGCTTTTGTCAAAAGATGGCTGGAACACAAATTCCAAATGCATTGTATTCTCTTACAAACGATCTGTATTCAAATGCAAAGTTGTTCATTGCCTATTATACTTTATAGAGAACAAAAATGAGTGCAAAGCTGGGTCCTTTTGCACTAATTTTGGTGGTGTATGCACACATTGTATTGCTTGGCACAAAGAAATGCGTGTGACCTCGGCATACCTCAGTATTTATTGCATTTGTTTGCATAATTCTGTGCTTACTATCCTCTGAATGAGCAATGAGAGACTTGCTTCAGATATTACTTTATCTACATATTTCATTTGGGAAGACATGAA
Source organism: Ptychobarbus kaznakovi (assembly GCA_027422405.1). Classification (NCBI taxonomy): domain Eukaryota; kingdom Metazoa; phylum Chordata; class Actinopteri; order Cypriniformes; family Cyprinidae; genus Ptychobarbus; species Ptychobarbus kaznakovi. The sequence goes on along the minus strand of CM049801.1, from coordinate 12,922,365 downwards.
TGTGCAAAATAAAACCGCTTAAATGTCCATTTGGTAGCACTGCAGTGACTAACCATTCAAATTTAGAGCATCAATATTTTAATTTGCAGTAGGATGTCATATTGACGTCAAACTAAAAAAGAAACAGGTTTGGTGCTGCATTGTTATGTTGTAATGTCATTTTTGTTATTAGCCCGTGACACATTCAACTGAGTTTAAACATCTAATCCATATATCATGCTCTGTGTGGCAAGCTTTCTACATCCCCTGTTGTTTGAGCGTGTCCTGTCAAACGCAGTCAATATGACGACATTTTGAAAAAATTAGACTCTTGCAGCTGCAGTGTCATTCATCAATTGTGACTATTATGTTTTTAATCAAGAATGAATAATCACATAAACAAAGAGAAAAGCTACTAAAACAGAAATGACAGCAATGACTTTAATCGCAAAGTACAAACCCAGCATTCAACAGTCCTGTATACACCTTCAAGCATGTGTCCTGAATCTTGATGTTGCTCATATAAAAGAACTAAGTGTCTGTGATCAGAATGCATTTAAACCAGACTGCCCTTCCAAACACGCTCATAGTGATGACCAGTTCAAACCAGACACTGCCTATGCACTCATGTCTGATTCAGGATGAATGGGGAATGACTTTTAAATTCCAAATCAACGTACTGAAGTTGAATTTATATAGGAAATAGGATGCAATTTAAAATGTATGGAAGTAGAATTAAAAAGTAACAAATAAACATAAATATGGACAGATAGACAGAGACTATTCCACCATGCTACTTAATTATGAATTGGAAGAGTATCTTATGACTGTCAGAGATACAAAGCAACAGAGATGGATCCCGACTACATACAGGCTCAGTGTGCACAGTCTTGCCATTGAGAGATGCAGACACAGGAAGACATTGTTTCCCAGAGAGGAAAGATTGTGTGCTCACTGTAAGACAGATGAGGTTGAGACAGAGGTGCACTTCCTCCTTCACTGCCACAAACTTCAAACAACAAGAGACATATACATGGACCAATTCACAAATCACATAACTTCACAGCCATGACAAAGCATGACTAAATCAAAATAATCCTGGGAGAGAGACAGACAGCAACACTGGCTGTGAGATACACTCTTAAAAATAAAGTGATTTCACGATAAAGCTATAGAAGGTTCTTTGTATTCTTCAGATTATTTGTCTTTAAATAATGAATGTTCCATAAAGAACCTTTAAACTCAGCCTCTGTTACCCTAAGAACACTTTCAATATGTTGAAACTCATTTTTGTTCAAAAGGCTATTCATACATTACTTTGTGGCGAAAGAAAGAGTGGACAGCCCAGATCTTTCAGATTAGTTTTAAGCAAAGGTAAGATATTCACAAATAAGTAGAATGGGCAAAGGAACAAAGGTTCTTAGGACCTAAAGAAACTTGATGACTGAATTGGGTGCTCTTTGAATGGAACCAAAAATGGTTCAATTAGTAATATACAGGGAGTCATCGCTGTGAAGAAACCATTCTAAGCACTCTTTATTTTTAAGAGTGCATCGTATTGTGTTGTAATTCTCACACAAAATCAACAGCCACAGCCTGAGAGACGGTGATAAATGGTGAATGTGGGTAATGTCAGACCACAGTTACCCTACTGCTTTTCACTTTCAGTTGTACAAGATTAGACCGACACGCTGCTTGGGATTGGCGTAGACTTCAAGATGATATTTCCTCTATACACAACATCATCAAAAGAACGGTGTGTATTTGTACACAGTTCCTCTTGAAACTAACCCATCTCTTTGCCTATTTTCTTAGTTGAAAGATGGAATGGCAGATTATTCCTTACATCTACTGGAGGTGTCTCGCAAAGCATAATAAAGACAACTGAGGCGCTCTCCGAGCAGACTGGAGAGGACGAGAAGTGGAGCATCTGTGGGTGGGCTTGCGGTGGCCCAGGCTGGATGCATGGGCGGCGGCATTGACAATGGCATACACAAGTAGATACCCCAGAGTCCCCCCCTCTATTGTTTTATGATAGCAGACTGTGCTTTAGGTATGGCAGCCATCCTACTATTCAATAAAAGACAATTCATCAATGTATTCCTCAAAACTATATGAGCAAATCTTTACAAATGAAAATTGTGAGAAATAGAATGGGCAAAGGAACAATCAGACAATGATGAGTAAAGGCATGAGAATAAATTATAATATTATTAATTAATCACATTATAGCTATTTTTATTTTATCTTTGTTAATAAAAATAAGTACAACGATGCAAATAAACAGTAGTTTAATCAAGAGCAGCGAGTGATTCCAACATTTTCTTTTTGATTAACATTGAGTCAGATCTATTTTAAGACCTACTGTAATGCATGGATCAAATATAATGTTACACATCAGATTTTCCTCCAACTATTAACTAAACTTTCATGTGTATAGCAGGTTATGTTTGAGTGAATCTCGTCAAGACATATTTCGCAATAATTTACTTTATAAGGAGATCATCTTACGCACACGCTTTGCAAATTATTCACACACTTTGTTTTTTTTAAATGGCGTTTGACTTAGTATTTGCGCGTTCAACTTGTAAACACTGACTCGGTACGTCAAGCGTGACCTTTTCAACGTAATTATGTATTACATGAAGTCTGGGACACGCATCGAAAACAGGCGAGCATTTGTGTGTTTATAGTAAATATATACCTTTATTTTATTTTTTTTAATGATGGTTTTGCTAGATAAGACCCTTATTCATGTTTGGTATCGTTTATAGCCCTTGAACCTGCACTGAATCTGTAATTTACCTTCAACCGTTTGGAGTCCATTGAAGTACACTATATGAAGAGATTTAAAATAAAATTGGATGACATGGGGGTGAGTAATAATAATAATAATAATAAGTTTTATTTAGATAGCGCCTTCCAGAGTTCAAATACACTTTACAATAAACATCAGAAATGTGGGGAAAACATCAAACAGTAATACAGAGTAAAAAACAAAAAACATCAAGTAGTATACAACATAAGACAAAATAAACAGACACTAACTAAGAAAGATAACATTCTGATAACAAGTGAGTTTTGAGCTGCGATTTGAATTCTGACAGGCTTTTGGTAAGACTTAGTGGTCTTGGTAGAGAGTTCCATAATTTAGGGGCAACAACACTGAAAGATCTGCCACCCATGGAAGAGAGGCGATACCGAGGGACGGCGAGAAGGCGAGAATCAGAGGACCGTAATGAACGAGGAGGAGAATAGGGGAGGAGCAGATTACAAAGATAGTAAGGAGCCAGATCATTCAAAGAGTAAATTATCAGGACATTTTAATTTGAAAGTGAACTAATCCTTTAATGAACAATTTTTTTTGAAAACCTCAAATTTGACCAAAACTGACATTTTTCACTTCGTTTGCCTGTAGCTAAAAATTAGACATTCCGTGCATTCCGACTCATTCTAGCACAGGTCACAATTGATAACTTTAATGATAATTAATTGCATACATCAATATTTGGTAAAAAAAAAAAGCTCTTAAAATGAATAACATTCTAAGACATAATTGTGGAATTACAAAAATAAATTTAGTATAGATCATTTGACACTGATGACTGGGGAAATGTTGCTCAAAATTCTGCTTTGGCATCACAAGAGTACATTACATTTTATAATATATATAAAAAAGAACATTTTACAATATTATTATTTTACTATATGTTTTTGATCAAATAAATACAGCCTTGGTAAGCAGAGGAGAAAAAAAAATTATTGTAAACATATGATGGTAGTCTATGTTTTCATAGAATTTTTATATCTCAAAATATATTAGAGAATTCTTTAAAATCCGACTTTATTAATGTGTTAAATAAACAACCTTATTTAGAATTCAGACAATAAGAATTAATATAACAGTCTAGTGATATCTGAATCCATATAACAATCCAAATCTCTTCTTTATCCTGAAATATCTCCTGCCAAGAAATGTCCAAGTGTGTAAATGCATCTCAAATAGAGATTTGTGGATTTGTGATTTGTTCATGTAAATGTGACCTATATTGCATATGTTCATCTGGCAGGCAGCTACATGCTCCTGCGGAGCTCCCACACCTGTTCAGTTTCTCACACTTACAGTACATACACACACTAAATGTGTAACAGTGAAAAGCTCTTTACCCAGCAATTTTCTTCTGAAGCTCTCCATCACCCAGTAGCACACAATATAATCAAAGCTACATATCTTACAATCAGTACATTCAATTCTACAGTTATTGATTTAAAAAGTTAAGATAACTGTTGGGGTTTTGCATATACGATCAGTCAGATGTATCTGGAAGCATATTGATAATGGAGTTCACACCAGGAGCATTGTAATTTAATTATGCTCATTCAGTATGGGGCCAGATGGCCTCACTGCAGCCATAACCACAGACAGAGAAGAGAGATAGAGGAATTCAGTAAAGATGATAAAAGGAGGTATACGACCCCATATTCTTAAAAATAAAGAGTTTAATTGAAAACAAAAAAGGGCTTAATAGCTGAAGCAGAACTCAGTAAGTTTCACACCGAAACGTTCAAGTAAGTTAGAAAACCATCTTTTTAAAACACATTTATTACTAGATGAGCAACATCCAAAGGCACTGTAAAACAGTCATTGCACACCTTAAATTAATTTAATATTAAAGCACCAAGTTGCTACCAAGTTTACAGCCTTTAAGTAAGGCTAATAAATTATATTACTCAGGAAAGAAGATAGATATTTACTATTATTACATTTAACTTTTATTATTGAATATTCATGTCCTTTATAATGATGCTGCTGCCAATTTCTAAGGCAGTAAATCAAGCAAGGCCATGCAGTTACCATATATTTAAGGAGTATAAATTAAAGATTTTTTTTGTTGCTTTAAATCTTGTCTAACCCCACTGATCTTAGCCCGGGTAAAGCCACTTTAATGCAGGGCCTCGTTAGGTTTATTGCTTTAATGTACTGCTACTACTAAAGAACTCAGAAACCAATAAGCTGAAGAACTTATAAAGTGACATCAAGAACCACAACCATATGAACGAATCTCACAAATCTCACTTGTTCACCCAAGTTCCTACCACAATTCGCCCAACAAAAACAAAAGAATAAAAAAACATTTTGATCATGACATTGTTTTATTTATTTTGCTGAAGGTATAAACATTGAATAAAAATACAATACATTTAAACCATCATAACAGTGGCAAAACAATGTCTACCATGATGTATACATATTCATTTAAATAAAAATTTACTTTGTTTTGCTTTATGCTGTATTTTCAGTGAGAAATTAATACTTGATCCTATCTTTTAATTTTGGAGACATTGATAACAATATTTCATGCCATTTACCCATAGCAATTTAACTTAAGAACCCTATAATTATTGTTATTACTGATCTTATGTGTTGTTTTAAGGCCCTGTTTACATCTTGTATTAAGATTCATTTTCTTGATAGTCATAACATGATATTCTTCAAGTAATTGTTTGAAAATTACGTTTATTAATCAAAACTGTAAATTTGTGTGAAAAGGAGTTAAAGATGTTGAAGTTTTACTGCCTCTAGTGTTTGTTTCTTTTGGAAAATGCAGTAATATGTAGTTATTGGTACATATTTCGTGTCTCGCTAAAAAGTGCACCCAGGTACGTAAATGCTATGATACCAGGTAGCATTTTGACTATATCGTTGTTTCAAACATTCAAGTTTTCAGTTGTAAATCTATTAATCATTCTATATGAGAATTGCTCAGCTTGTCCTGGCAAGAGTTTCTAAGATGGGAAGTGAAGTCCATGCTGGCCCATAGTTCAGCTGACCACATCACAATATAGCAACAAGAGATCTGAAATACTGATCAGAAAACAAGACTTATCAAAGGGAACACAAACGACTAATCCTCTTTGGGAAAGCACTCACTTTAAAAAAAATGTATCCAAACTAAAGATAGAGAGCCATTAGTTCAAACATAGGGGCAAAAAAAAATTGAGGGTAAACAAGGATTAAGTGTTAAAATTTAGGCCTGAAACAAATACTGTACTTTACACAAGTCTGCAAATGTGAATGCTTGACTAACACACTTCTAGTGTGCTGTCCGACATGCTAGTGGCAGTGCTATTATGTTTGTAGGGGGGCTAGAGGTGTGGCAATTAGAGTTACTGTGGAATAGATATTCAGCTAGCTACTACAGCTACTGTTACTTGCGCAAGAGTGTTTTAGGCCTGATTTAGATCAGGGTTAATTCTGTCGACGAAGACAACAACGAAAAATATTCATCAACGAACCTTTTTTTCTGTGACTAAGACGAGACGTTGACAAGCTAAAATTAATATCTGATGATAAAAACTATGATGAAATTTATGCTGCGTCTTCAACAAGACAAGAAGGGACTAAAATGAATGGGACTAAAATGTTATTGGAGGACTACCGGACATTCAAAATACATCCAATAGGCTAAGTTAACTGTCTTGTCTTTCAAAATGTGCGTGACAGTGCGTCTCTGTCATTGGATGAGGGGCGTTTGCATATCTAGTCTCTATATGACAACCGCAGTGGATTGATAGGCTACCAAAACGTGAACTAGCGATCTGAAACAATGGCCTCAGCACCCGAAGGTTTAGGGACTGGGTGACCAGACGTCCCGTTTTTCCCGGAAGTCACAATTTGTAGACGATTATCTTAAAGTTAAGTGCTCTCTCTCTCACGCATGCTCCACTTCTTTGGTTCTCATACAGCGCGCGATCAGTGCTCAGCGCTCAAATACACACACCGCAGTCCAAATGGCTATCCTGTAGTAGAGTATATCACATAAATACAGTCGGTTATGGCTTAAGTGAGGGTAAACAGGTGGGTGAAAACAACTGAATGTGTGTCAGTATTACATGCAAACCTTCCGTCTTAAATGGACAGTATTCCTAATTATAGGTTAACAAACAAAATATTTTAAATAAATGTATACTTATGTAAACCTACTGTATCTGAAAAATGAGTTTAATTGTATCTTGTTGAAAATGTATTCCAGTTTTTCCAAATGTAATCCTTATCAAATTCTCATAGCTTAATTTATTGGTCTAAAGAGAGAAGAATTGATGACTACATATAAATAGCACCTACCAAAGTAAAGAAAAAGCCGTTTGTTTAAATAACCGCCATGACGAAGCCGAACACAAGCCAATACCGACGCCTCCCACACATAAAACAATCCCCAGCTCACTAAAAATGTGACTTAACCTATTACTATCTCCTCGGACCCGACTAAGGCTAAATCAAAAATGTCTGCCAAAATTAACACTGATATAGATTTAGTATATTCAAACCAAAAGAATGACATGCATGGACAGTCATGTTTAACTGGTCATGTGATTACATGTATAAGTTATGAGTTGATAATGAGCGGCACTTCTAAGCTCTAGGCTCTAATAAGTTCTTCAGCTTCTAAGACAGCATTTCTTCCTCAAATAAATCTGTTCATCTGTTTTGTTGACCGGTAAATATCAACGGCTACTGCTGCAGTCTGCCAGACTGCACCAAATGAAATACATTGATGTATGAAAGCAGCCAAACAGAAACCCAACTTGAACGCAACACAAGCTTCAGCCCCCAGACAGTACAGCATTCAAACACATCCTACACACAAACTAACACTTAGCACAGAGCTGATCAACAGACGTGAAACAGCGTATTAACATGCTTACCTTCTGTCTACTTCAACAGATTCTTGAAGGCGGAACAGATTTTTCTCTGGCTGATGCACTCTTGCAAACAGATAAATTGGCTTTTTATTTGTATTTTACAACTGATCGCATAAAGCAGGTATTTGCTTTTGAGTGCTATACCGTCAAGGACGGCATAACGTTTTATGATAAAAACACGATAAAGGAAGGGAATAAAAGCAGAATTTCATTAAATCTACCCCCATTTTTCAAGAAGGGAAAAAATTTAGAGCATTAAGAAGATGCTCTTAGCTGAAAAGATTCAAAACTATGTAGCTTGATTTGCCCTTACTTTTCTCCTCTTTTGACATTGTTGAAGGGTCACTTAAGAGTCCAGTAACAAGAGAAAGCCAATGTCCTTGCATTTCATTTTTCTTAACTGCACTGCCTCCGGAATGATTTCAGTTGCTCGATCTGATATGATTTTCCAAGCACTCAGAGAAATAAATGTGTTTTATTTATTTATGCATACAAAATCTGAAGAGCCGTGTTAACGTCTGCTGATGAAATGGCAGAGTCGCCGTGAGGCTGAAGTTTAGCTGGACTGATGAAAATTGAGTCGAACACTCTTGGCAATGGGGGTCTTACTGGTGACCGGGGCGAAGAAATTGAGATTTGAATGTTTTAAACAGTAAAATAAATGACTTGCATTTAGGAAATTCAGCAGGCTCTTTATGCAACTCAAATGAGGGCTGTGGAATAAATGTAACATGAGATGCAGAAAGAGCCTGTGTACAGTGTGTTTTCTCTATTGCTGTTTCTCGATTGCATTTCCATCTGTTGTATATTTTAAACTCTTTTATCTATTCATCATCCCTTTAACTCCTTGGTGGAAATTGTGAGTAACTGAACCAAGTATAAAACTAAATTGCATTTAGTATTGGTCTCATAACAGTATTAAGTATCCCAGCAACACAATAGTTAATGCAACCTCCTTTTGGACTTTATGTATGACATGTATGTATGAAATGTTCATATTCAGCAATTCCAATTCAGAGGATCTTTATAGCACTTTTCACAAGACATATTATTCTAACAGTGCCTTACTGTCTCCCCACTGAGAAAGCCAAAGGCAAAAGTGGTAACAAAAATTCCTAAGATGTTTTAGTTAGATACAGCCTTTTATTTTTAAGTGTCTGATAACCATGCAGATTTAATTATATTTTTTCCCAATGTAATAACAACAGGATGTTTAGACTAATTTAACACATTGTGCATTATACTTATGAATACTACTACTAGTAATATTTAGGTTTAAACAAATAATGACAATAATTACAATTAATGATAAAAGAGTTTGTTATTTTTTTCCTCTCACAAAAAGGGTGAATAAAAAGCATGAATTACGGTATAAACCACAATTCTGAGAAAAGTTAGAAGGGCTAGATGTAATGATGTTTTTAACTTGCAATCATGAGATGTATCCCAGTTTGTAACTGGGACTGTAAATTCTGACTGAGGAATTCCACATTTTCGGATTGGCACATATTTCAACAAATTATACAAGGAATGCATAATAATAATTTCAGAACTAAATTTAACAGTTTCTTTGTATTCACTCTCATATTAAAATGGCAAAGTAGTGCTTCTACAAAATCAGACACACTGCATTTTTGTTCATGAAAAAGGAAAATAACAGCTTTCACACACTGTAAAAAACAAAGTTGAGAAAACTTTAAGGCAACGAGTTTCAGCAGATTTTTTTGTTTTCTCAACTTACTTTTGTAGGAGATTTATTAGTTTTCTCAACTTTTTTGTTGTATAAACTGAATACAACAAGTTGAGAAAATTCAAAAATCTGCTGAAGCTACAGTTGCCTTAAAGTTTTAAGTTTAACTTTTTTTCACAGTGTAGTCAGCCTGATATAGACAAACAATTTCTGAGTAATAGTAACAGCCTTCAAGATCCATATGAACATTTTATGAATCATTCATTTGAATGTTTAAATATACCAATTTGCTGTCTGAATGAAGAAATGTAATCCATTTTTACACAAGAGGCCATTTGCAACTCAAACAGAATATCGATGTTACAGCAGCTATAAACACACTTGAGCATGTGCAAAAACTTTCCAGATGAAAATGACCTGGTCTCATGGAATTTATGTACCTGGGTGCACTTTTCAGCGAGACACGAAATTCGTACCTATAAGTACATATCACTGCAGTTTCCAAAATAAGTGCACAGAGGCTCTGTGCACAGAGGTACGATTTTTTATGAGACCAGGTTGGAAGAAATCTACATTCCCTCGTAAACAACTTTGAGTTGGAGTGTGATAGAAGAGGACACAAGGTCAATAGAATCTTTTGAGTGACAAAATAAACTCATCTTCATATATAGAACCACAAACACATCATTTAAATTCTCAGAGGGGCAAATATAACATAAAACTTGTCAACACCAAGTATATGCAATTGCAGTAAGGTGGGGGGGGGGGCTATTTTTAAACATATCAATCCTATCATTCTTTTTTAGTCAAGGGAAAACTCCACCTCCCACAGCTATGAGGCATGCTAGCATGCATTAAATGAATGACTGATTAGCATCGGCAGCATGCAGATGAGCAGAAGCTGCTCTGAGACTCGACTGGGCCAGAAGGCAGATGTTCCGAGAAATCAACCATTTCCTCTACATCTCCCCTGCAAGGAGGCAGAAAGACAAGCACGCACCAAGGCCTGATCTGTGATTTCGAACAAGAGTGTAATTCTACTTCGATTCCTTTTTTTGAGCCATACGGCTGAGTTTGTGGCTTCACACGGTTTTTGACTAGCTAATCAATTTCTGGAACTGACACATGTATGCTATGGTGCATTTTGCACTATTGATTTATGACTCAATGCCTGTCCTAGTATTTTCCATAAGCAGATATTTGATGTCTCATTCTGTGTCAGTTATTAAACAAATTGTTGTCAAAGAGCTTCTAGAAGGCAACAACAGAGATCTCTGAGAAGCAGAGCATTTGTACTCCTGTGAGCTTTCAGCTGAATTGAAACTGTAACGAGATGTGTATACTGTGTGTTTAGATGTTTAGCTAATTACTACAATTATATCCACTGAGTCCCAGTTACACAACTAAGAAACTGTATTCACTGAAAAGCAAACAGCTAGACCTCGATTTCAACCACATTTACTAAATGTCAACATTGTGAATTGTGCATTTTTGTCAAATCATTATTATCACAAAAATGGGAACTCATTCAGCCATACATATAGAAGAATATAGACCGGCTATGCTCAGTTATATACATATTTTTTCGTACTTGGAGACCTGGATAAACACACTACTCACTTTAACAGCATTAAAGCTCTCTTTAGATATAAAATCAAAGGCCTCTTTACTGTAAAGTTTTTGTAAAAGCACTTGGTGCTGCAGTTTGTTCCTCTTTAACAAGAAAGTACAAAATAGCACACATTTCAGCAGAAGTGTGATGTGATTCAAAGGTCAAATGCAATATTTGAATAACTGGAAACTTTAATAACTATTTGAATTTGTAAACTGTATGTATGCCCAGATTTGATCCTGAATCAATCTAATGTTAAACGTGAAGTACAAACTCTGATGCGTTAATGCAAAAACTGAAGTGAAAACATTTTTTGAACTGTACTGAAGTAATTCATGATGGACCATGTGCACAACAATTTTTCCAGACAAGTCAGAAATGATTTATGTCCATAAAATAATTTTGAGTCCTAAGAGAGCAGGCAGTAGTAGTTTATGACTGTTCAAATAAATTAATGAATAAAATAATACAGACAAGTTAAACAGCGTAACAGACTAGTATTTAAAGTTACTGGTCTTGCTTTTTAATAATTCATATTTCTGCTTCTGGTGTGCATTTGCAGAGGACATCAGTGAAAATATGAATTAACAATTTCTAAAACACATAAAAAAAATGGGAAAAGCAGGAAAGAATAACCAGAAAAGATTGTTCATATATGTATACCTGTACAGGTACATCTCAAAATATTATAATATTTACATTTGAGATTCAATAAATTACCATCCATACAGTACATTCTGGGCAGTCACTCCAGGATTTTGCAATTCTGCGATCGCTGAATTTATCGCAAAATCAAGCAAACTCCGCAATTTTTGCACGAGCTCGCAAAATATCTGAATTGTCGCAATTTTTTTGCAGATTTTGGGCTTAGACGCGTCCCATGACATCATCGCAACACGCATTCACTTAAAGAAAGGTTGTGTCTCAGTTTGAAAAATGGAATGAACAGCCTTGCGTTCTCATCATGCCCCGATTTACAAGAGCTACATTGGACACAAACTTAAAGCGGAACGAATTCGCACTACTACGCGGCGCATACCGTTTATCTGCTCGGGCCGGAGTAGCGGGCTGCTCTCGATCACGCGACACCGTTATTCACAGCGCTGGGAGATACGGTGAAGAAAGTAGTCGAATTCGCAGCAAAATAAATAACATCTGTCAAATTTTGTGAGAAGCATTCAAATTCAGATATCAGAACCAGGAAAAACACTGTTCAATAAGAAAAATCTCCACCATTCACCATAGATAGTAACATAACTGCAGGAACAACTTGTGTTAATGTTTTCCGAGTGTTTTTAAATGCTTCACACAACTTTTCCCAGCACTTCAAAGCTTTAAGTATTACCAAATTTGAAAGTTATTTTTAATGTAACATTTTTGTTCGTCCTTCAAAGGTTACCTCCATTTGTAAAACTAAAAGTTGCATAATGTGGGAGAGCAAACACTTAGGCTATTTAAAAACAAAAAGGACATTTAATTACCTTTTCAAAAGCCTGACATTTCGTTATTTTTTATTGATCTTGTAAGATTTCTAATTTTTCAACATTTCTATTTGTGGAATTTTGGGTTGTTCATTATCTTTAGTAGGGCCATAATCATCACAATTTCAAGAAATAAAGCTTGAAAATATTCCACTCTATGTGTAATGAATATAATAATATATGGTTTTCACTTTCTGAAATGATGACTAAACATATTGACTTTTTCATGATATGTTTTCATGATGAATATTCCAATTAATATAAAACTTCTGGAATTAAGGTTTAATAAGAATATGGATCTTGATTTAAGGATAATGTGCATTTTAACAAATGCATAGAAGAAAGAAATCATTGATTCAACAAGCTCCATTCACATTATGAATGAAGGAGATCAGAAACACAAGCTCATATGAAAATCACACAAAGACTAGTGACCAGATGTAAACATCACAGACTGACTTCTGGTTTTAAAGAAAAAAGAAAGGAAAAATATTAATTAAAAAAGGTAGATAACTGATATGGCACCCATATATTATTCATCTCCGTTTGATAGGCAAGGGGGGGGGAACATATCAAACACATACTAATTAGAGTTAAACCTCATGAAATGAAACCCAGGTTACATCAAACAATGTAAGACAAATGCAGGAACGGGGGGGGGGTGTTATACATACTCAGAGAAATAATTAACACACACAAATCACTGGAAAACAATCAGGGAAAGATCAAGGAGCACAAACAAGAAAAAAACTAAGAACTTCAAAATAAAAGCCAGACAAAAATAAGATCAGAAAGCACTGGATTTAAAAAAAAAAAATCACAAACAAATTGCATTCAAATTGGCTTGTAGAGCTGCACCTTTAACAAAACTCTTACTACCCTGGTGTTCTGAAAAAGGTGATTGGATCCAAACACATAAAGTCTATTGTAACCTATATATTATAATAAATTCATCTGACATATTTTGTTTCTTTTATGGCTAACAACTTAGACAGAAATATGGCAAGCCTAATGAAAGTGTCCAGGTACCCTAAATTAAATTTGTTTACAATCACTCAAACACAGTTATACGCATCTGCCAGTATCCCCATATGTCTGTCTCTTTCTGTGGGAGTAGAATACTTTATTTCATTTCTTTTTTCTTTTGATTCGCATACCACAATGTTCAAATTATGTTTGATGACTAAACACAATGCTGGTAGGGGAGAAAAGTGGAAACCTGGGTTTACACAACCTCTACACAATTAGCTCTCTAAGGCACACTATAATATTTTGTTAATTGTTTTATTTCATTTATTTTGTTTTTGTTTATAAATTTGTATATCCAGCCTTAGTCTTTTTAGAATTTTTTACCCAAAATATTTGTGTCAGAGTTGAGTTGACCTTATGAATTAAGATCTAAGAGCGACACAGTTAATCACTAAGTGTCTAGGATTGAATGAAATCACAACTAGACAGGAATGATTTAAACTTTTTATTTAAGATAAGTGCGTAACACCATTTGGTTCGACGGGTTTCCATGACTGCACAAAACAAAGGTTGTCATTAAAGACGCGGCATTCCTGACTTTCTTTTTGCTAGGAATTTTGGAAATGTAGTTGGGGACCACTTGTTTTGGATTCTTTGTTTTTGGATGTTAGCCTATTCATATTTTTAGTTTAATTTCGCTTTAAAGGTATTTCCACTTATAAAGTTTATTTGCACATATTATATAGATTTGTTCTCTTTAGGTTGATATTACATTTTTGCATTAAAAAACTTATGACCCCTAACTTATAAATGGTTTGGTCCTGACACCTCATGGGTTATTTCTGTGATAGAGGAGGTCCAGACTAGTAATTGCTGGTCATTTCTTATTTTTTTTGTGTTGATTTTCTCATTTTTTTTTTCCCTGCACAATTTGTGATCAGAACATGTTGCAGTGAATAAACACCTCTATTAATGTCTCCTGATACGAAGAACCCTCGACAGCTGTCAAGGCTCTGATAAAAAACAGTAGATCGATTTTCTCTTTAACATCGTGCATATATTGTTGCAAAGACAGTTGTAATCAACCTCCCTGGCATGAAGGAGGCACATAATCTTTCAGGCGATTATTGCAAGTTCATCTTTTTAATGTTTTGTTTATATTACGTTTTTTTCTTGAATAAATATATGAAAAAATGATTTTAACATTGCAGACTCACAAAACCTAACAGGTGTTAAAATACTCTATCTTTTCCAGCTTAATAGGCAGAGACAACTATAAGTAAGCAATGTGTAGGTTTATTCCCCCAAAAGCACTGTGGTTCTGAAGCATTATGAAACCTTGCTTAGTTTCTTTAACCCTCAAGCATCTTTCGTAAAGCAGCCCTTAATTTGTCCTGCGTTGACACTTAGGGCCCACATTGAGAATGTTGTATAGGCTCACCCCTTCATTTATGTGCATTTATGATCTGCATTGTGTTGGATTTATTTATTTTATTTTTATATAAAAAAACGTGCTTTGAATTTCTATTATTTCCCATTAATTTCCTATGGGTGCCCATTTTTGAAATGACAAATTAAGGAGTATTGTTTTTGTGTTTTTTTACCACTTAACTTTGTTGAATCGAGTCTTCTCTTTTTTAGTGTGTTCAGGTAGGCAAACTTACAAAAAGTAGCCCAGTCTGGAACCGCTCAGTCAGAATGAGGAAAATAAACAAAATAAAATAAAACAACACACTGAAAAAACTTAATTGAATTTACTAAAAAAAATTTAAGGTAAGCAGTTCCAATCAATTTATTTTAGCTACATTTAAATAAAAATGTTTTGCTAAAAGTTAGTAAAACTAAATTTGTTTATTTAAATATACTTATTGTAAAATGAATTGAGTGCAACCGCTTACCTTAAAAAATGTATCCTTTTTTTCAGTGCATGATTTTGCCCAAATTTTTCCCAAATAACGATTGAGGGTTAAACATCCCGACACAGTAACCAATAGAGTGTAACATTCAGTTTCTGAAGAATAAATACCATTCATTTAACACTGAGAAATGATTTTTTAATAACTTATAAACCTTTAAAGACATATCTACTATTAGCTAAGAGGTTGTTAATTTGATTAATATATACGTTTGTTGAAGCCACCAGACCCCATTACACTGAAAAAACTGTTGTAAATAAAACATTGCTGGACTATTTTTTACAAGAAACTCAATCTATTACTTGTCATTTCTTAGTTATTATTTGCAGAATTTACTAACAATTTCTCAGTGAAAATTGTTTTCTTCTACATCAATTTCAGTTTATTTTTCTAAATAATTGTTTAACAGCAAAATTTCTGGTCACAATTAGAAACTTATATATACATACATACATACATACATAAACATAAACATATTTAAAATAAATCGTTTTTTGTTTAGCCATCATTTAGATTTTTATTTGCAATCTTTTTGTCGATTCTCACTTTTTTGTAACAAAGTTTGTAATGCTGTGATTCACCTTGTAGCTGTTGGTTCATGACTTATAACTATTTAATTTAAAAAATGAATTGGGAAAAATACTTCTGGAACCAAAGCCATTGAAAAAGTAGACTATGTTTTTGGTTGAACAATAGAAAATGGGTGTTGTTAGTGTGTGGGGGAAACATAAAGAGAACAATTTTTGTAATTCAGTTTTTTTTTTTTGCGATGCTAATGGTGCAGAAATTACATCCTTCACATTAAGGGTTATTGTGATATTGTACATTGGTCTGTTAGGCTGCTGGTCACAGCTTAGCGATGCCATATTTAGCATTTGATTACATCCTGTGTCTTCCCTCACAGTATTCATGAGAAAATATGTTCCAACTGCTTTGTGTTCCGATTGCTGGATCAAAATAGCAACTCTATAAGACTTGTTCTGTAAATATTACCTGGCAACTAAATTAAGGTCTACAGAACTCCTCCTCTCATGCTATTACTTCTCAGTACAGTGTATGTCTTAGCAAGTGTTGAAAAAAGAAACAACTGTTGTCAAGGAGCGACCTGTGAAAAATGGCACAGCTGAAAATAAACACAAAAAGCGCGGGTGTTAACACGTGCTCAAAGGTGGAAAAATCTGTTGGCTGCTGTGAACAAGCAGCACAGCTATATACAGTGAATACGCATACACTGTGTACAGATGCCAAAACCATGCTTATTAAACGCATTATCAAGTTTCTCAAAGAAAATGTATTATTTTACTGTCACAATTAAACAGAAAATAAACAGTGTGCAAGGCCTAATTATTGCAAATACTCCAAAGTTAAAAATCCCAGTATAGTACTACACTACCCATAAGCCTGAAGAAACATTCTCCTATCAGAGAACTTGTGTTACCATGGAAACAATTGCAATCTCCACAATTGTGAAGTTTTGCAGGCTAGCAGAAGCAAGCTATTGGTTTTCTGATAAGAAAGCTCTTTAAACCGAGCCGAGTTGAGTCATTTATACTTCACACGTTATGTTTTTCTTTAAAATGCAATGTTTTATTCATCATGGAATTGGCTGTACTTCTGGAAGCCATGCCAGTTAAAACATGGTTCACTGTTGTGTGAAAGCATATTTGTTGTTTGCAAGGACAGACACTGTGTCTCGGCTGTTCACCCAAAGATACCTCTCTAGAGGAAATGATGACTCTTATCAGGACAGATTCTACAGGCGGGATGATGTAGGGAAAGGCAGATCACTGTTGATATGAGGTTGCATCTGTATGGCACTGCGATTATATTTAACGTGCTACAATGACCCTGCCTGCAGCAAACTCCACACAGCGAATTAAATAGACATAAAGAGACAAAAAAAGAAGACAGTTTCTGTTACCATGTAGGTATATTGTCAGTAGAATAAATGTATTTATGTAATACACGACCACAAAGAACAAGAAGAAGAAGAGAGAGAAGGGTGAGCCAAAGAGAGAGAGAGAGACAAACATTGAAAAAAAGAAGGACAGGAAAACAGCGATAGAGAGCTTGAAGTGTCTTAGACATTAAGATGTCTGAGCTGTGCTTAACTTCCTCTGTTTCTCCTCTCAGACGGAAATACACCAAAAGAAGGATTACAGAACGATTGCCAGAGAAGCACTTGGCACTCAAAGTCATTGAATGTGTATAAATTGAGAAAAGAGCATGTGATTGTGTATTTAAATGTTTGACTCCAGTGTAAACAGCACCATGGGGGGACATGCATGTTTATTTCCTGTCTCAATTCTACGCATTCAACAGAACATCATTTAATGTGAGAAAAACCACTCAAAGCAACATAGAGTCTACATAGAAGAGAGCAAACACAAGTCAAATATAATATTTTTATAATCCCTGATTCTTGATATATACAAAGAAAATGTACATGATGAAAATTGTAATCTCACTACTTTTTGATTACTTTTAGATTACTTTTGACCAAACCATGGTCAAAATATAGGATTGGGTGATATATATTTTGGTGACACTATAAAGTGTATCTGCTGTTTGCTAAAACAGACACTGCTGTTCCTCTGCCATTCATCCAAAGAGGAATAAATCCATCTCTAGAGGAATAAAGAATAAATAACATTTGGTAATAGTGTACTACAGCAGTCCAACAAAAAAAAGCTTTGTATTGCCAGACGAAGTGAGACAAACAATGAACAGTGTAGTTTGTCTAAATATCGGTGCTCTTTGGAAGCTGCTTGACCAATTAAATTAGCGGACTGGAACTAACTGTTGAATAAATTATACATTTTTGTTAACATTTAAAATCACACATTTAAAGTCAGATATGCTGCTTGAATGTCTGGAACCACTAGTGAAAATATTGATATTTTTCTTTCATTTAATTTATTCCCTCCACCCCCCACATTATGCACTATATTCACACTGTAAATAAATCATTTTGATTCATTTATTTAGCAACAATATATCAGCACCATTGGAATACAGGCTTGATCAATCAAATAAAATGTCCTGTTTTTCCTGCAAAACCCCTCTAAAATATATACAGTGGGATTCCAAAATCTGAGTCCACTAGTGACATATTTACATTTTTATAATTTTTTTTCATTATAAAATTATATTAGTCTGACAACTTGAGGTTTGAGACAATCCAAATAGCATCTTGTGCTTCAAGCAAGAACATCCAACCATCTGTACAAAGTGTCACATGATCAAAGTTACATTGTTTTATTTACTTGCAAAATTAGATTTTGAATCCCACATTTTATATAGAACAGTCTCAAGTTATGCTAATTATGCCTAAACGTTAAAACAACAGGCTTCCCACTGCACTGCTCTGTCTTCACGTCTCTCTCTTTCTCTGTCTGTTATTCTCCCTCCTTCTCGCTCTGGCACAGGGATGAATGTAGAGAAAGAGAGGACTCTCAAGGTCAGTGCTGCTCCAGGGGAACACTGGTTCAGTTACATCAGCTCTGCAGCATCATTCTACACTAGCACTTTATTCCTGCCCGCATCTATTTTTTGATAAGAAAATCAGACAGAGCAGAAGCAAGAAATCCTCATTTTGCGTGATTAAAGTGTTCCACAGAATTTTGTTTCAACAATGATCTACAGCTGCTATGATCAATAGATCTTGATGCAACAGAACTCAGGCTTTATTACACACAGAGTGAAGTAAAGTGATTACTTTGACCACTGCTACAGCACTGGACAGCAATGGCTGCAATAGACTCAGTGTTTTGTCTCTAATTTGTGGGTCTCTAATTTAATGACTAGGTCTATTATGTGACACAGTCTATGTATGTATTTAAAATAAAAGAGAAAAAAAAACTATGATTCAAAAGTTTGGGGTGGTAAGTATATTATTGTTTGTATGTATATGTTTTCTTATATGTTTATATATATATACACATCTCCCTTCTGCTCAACCAAAGCTAAGTCATAGAGTTACTGAATCAAAAACAATAATATTGTGAAAT
Organism: Ptychobarbus kaznakovi; assembly: GCA_027422405.1. Classification (NCBI taxonomy): domain Eukaryota; kingdom Metazoa; phylum Chordata; class Actinopteri; order Cypriniformes; family Cyprinidae; genus Ptychobarbus; species Ptychobarbus kaznakovi. The sequence continues at coordinate 12,903,004 of CM049801.1, read as the reverse complement.
ATTGTAACAATTCAAAATAACAGTTTTTTTCAGGATTCTTTGATTAATAAAAAGTATCAAAATAGCAATTCAATGCATCCTTGTTGAATAAAACCATTACTTTCTTACCTAAGGTTGACAAGTGAATAACATTTTTAATCTAATTGATTTTTAATGCAATTAATTGCAACTAATCGCACATCAATGTGGGCTGAGAAATTACACCCCTAAAATATAGGGGGAAAAAAGGATATTGAAATCGGAAGTGATTTTAAACTGCCATTAGGTGGCGGCAAGTCACAGTCCTAGTAGGGGAGTCATTCAATCAATCAACCAATTCGTTCAAATGGATGATTCATTCAAAAACGAAGCAAATTACTCCCTTTACGAACTGATCATTAAATGATCGGCTCACTCAAAATAAACTAAATCTGAACACTTTTAAATACTTTATTCAATCCTGCCACAAACAATGTTTTGTAAACAAACTTCTATTTTCAGCTTTTTTCAGTTTTTTTTTTTTTTAACGGTACACTAATTACGCCCAAATGTCAGAACAATAGGCTTCTGTCCACATTGCTAGTGGGGAACTAGTGTGCTATCTCTGTCTCGCTCTGTCCCTCTGTCACTTTTTGTCTCCCTTCATCCAACTCTCCGTGGCACTTTGATTTATGTAGGAAGGACTCTCAAGGATCACTGCTATCCCGAGGGAGCACCGAGAGGTTCATAGTTACATCATGCCGAAAGGATCGTTCTGCACTATCACTCATTTCCTGCCTGAGGACTATTTTTGTTGTGGGCATTGATTAACTGGGCAAATTTGATAAGAAAACCAGACAGAGCAGAAGCAAAAAAAGGGCTCATACTGTGAGGGCGCTGATCCATAGAATGTTATTCCTGCAAAGATCTGAAGACATTAACTCTTTGCTGGTTTTGAATGAAGAGGAGAAACCCTAAAATATAACAGTATAGTGTATATACCAGTCTAGACGAATCGCATTAAAAGGTCTCACTACAAATTGACAGACTCAATATAGTTTGTTTGGTTCTAAACTGGTTCTGCTTCAGGAGCAAGATTTAAAATGGGTCAACATGGTCTTGACATCACCAACAAAAGATATAAGAAGTATTTTCTATGTTTGCATTTAGGATTGTTTTGTCATGGTCGCAACTCACCAGTACAACCAATGACTTAAAGATGGCAGTGTAAATGGTTACACTGTTCCCAACACACCAAATCCAATGTTGTTAAGATAATTGCAGATGATTTAATGAGCTCATCCATAGGGTAATCAGTGTTATTAAAGTTGAAGGTATTGATGTTTTCAAAGGTCTTGCAAATTAAGTTATCAATTACTGAATGACAATTACCAATTATTTTTTTATTGGCTGACTATGAGAGTAAAGGTCATCTCTAAGATACAGAAATGAACCAAAACAACTAAATATGTGCACATCATGCGAGAAGATCATATTATACATATGAAGTTGCTGTTGCCGTCGTTGTTTTCCAGAGAACCAACCTTGTGACTGAGAGTCCCATAACAATTTTTCATTTCATTGATATTATCAGTAATAAAATGTTAGTAATCTGGACCTGAGGACTTTATTGATCACTGCTGCTATCTGTGCCTAAACTCAGGGTCTTTGCCATCTCCACAAAGCAAGAGCCAATTCTTTATTGCTAGACAATGCCTATAAATAGAACTAAGTATAAACAGTTAGCTCAGGAACCACTGATACCATCCATGCTTCAACAGCAATGCATCAGTACACACATATAGGAGACATGCAAACAGTTTGAAGTTTGTTAATATGAATCGATGCATCACAATGCATTGTTTTGAGAATAAAGATTCAATGCAGTGATTATCAAATGTAACAATTAAATGCATTTATTGAATTCTTGACCTAGCTTCAATTCATCAGATCCAGATCTCGAAACACAAGGACACTGATTGTCCCTAGATTTGTGTCCAGCAATTTATCTGAAATAATTATGAATCAAACAAAAATAATCAAGTTGAATCAAATCAATCATGACCAAATTTCTGTTTTTAGGAGGCACTGCATAATTTAGATAAGAATCACATACACAGCAATGTTCACAGGTTTGGAGTCAGTAAGATTGCATTAACAGTCTGACTGTTCATGTTCTATTACATGTGTAAATATATTCTTATGTACCTTTAGACATACGTAATGAATGTAAATTTGATATAACAAGTAAAAGAGTTCTACAAATGCATAGTAACAAGCTAAAAGATATTTCTTTCTCTCTAAGCAGGTGTGGTGTGTGTTGAGCAGATGAAAGTGTGAAGGCAGGTGAAACATTGCGTAGACAGACACAGACAGACTGTCTCCCTCGGGTCAGAGAGGAGAAACAGAGTCTTTCAAAAACACCAGCAAAGCTCAGTTTGAGAATAAACTCAATAAGGGAAGATGGATAACTCCACAGCCCAGAGCCATCAAGGGCCCCACACATTGCAAGTAAAGTAAGAGGTCACAACCAGAGAGGGAACGGGAATGGATTTGAGTTCATTCCAGTAACGAGGAAACTATTATGTCATTATACTCACCTCTATAAGAAACCCCTCAAGAGCAGATCTCATGGATCTGTGATGAATATGCATGTGGGTGTAGACATATCTGCATGTGAGGATGCATATGTAGTTTCGATAAAACACTTTTCATCTTCTTGGTAAGAGGCCAGAGTCCTAATGCAGAGCCAAGAAGAGGCTTTTTTTATTCACTTGGCACTTGCTGCAGGTGATAGAAGTCACTGTAATGCGAAGACATGCTCTTCACTCACTGATCACAGCATGGAACACAGAGCTCCCTTCTCCACAATCTCTTTCACACATTTTTCGACAGAAAAAAAATGTAACTGGGGTACACTTTTCACTGTTAGACATTCTGGACAGCTAAGAGCAAGGTCAGGACCAGCCCTCGCTGCTTTGGTGAAGTTTAATGCATTCAGGCTAAATCAAACTGAACACTGATATAATTCTGAAGCACACTTATTAATATCTGTTATCTCTCACAAATACCAAGATTCCATACAACTAATCTCTTTGCTTTATCTAAACATATACATATTCATGTTAAAAAGTCTGGAGTAAGATTTTGTTTGATTGTTTTTAAGATTTTATATGAAAAAAGGCTCTTATGCTCACCAAAACCTTATTATAAGAACACCCACAAATTTTACTGTTAATAACAATATACATTCCTTGAAAAAGTTGAGCTGATTGCTATAGAAACGATGACACTTTGAATAGAAAGTTCAAAAGAATAGTATCTATTTAAAATAGGATTTTGTTGTGTATATGTCTGTCTGATACATAAATGTATATTCCCTGAACGGGCCGTTTAATTATTAGAAAAATAATGCACAATAATGTGGTGATGCGGTCCTAATAATTAAATGGCTGTCAATTATTCCACTTATATTCAAAATCGATCAGATGTGGCATCAACTTAAATCACTATGGGAGTAGGATTAATGCATCTCATCTAATGCCTTCCTTGCTAATTCCAAAACGTAATTTTAAACAGTAAAGGACGCTTGAGCTGTTGATAGCAGAATAATGCAGTTAATAACTAAGTTATGAGAGAGAGAGAGCGAGAGAGAGAGATTAATGTTACCTCTGTGAGTCAGTGATCGGCAGCAATGAGACTTTAAGTTAATTTTCTTCACGAACAGCGCTGTTGTTGTTACCTCGCTTGTGAGAAGTCATGTAGTTTTTAAGTTCTTAAACTGTTACTGATAAAATCATCAGAGTAGTGCTAACTACATTAGCGCTTATGTTAAGGTGTGTGCAAACTATATGTGTGTCTTTGAGGGAGAGACCGAGAGCGGGATAGAGAGAGTAGAGTATATGCCTTCCGTACATAATAAAACTTAATTTTGTGGCAAAAACATGGACAAGATCTGTCGATTTTATCCTTTTGTTTACTGTATTTATTTGTTTGGCCAGTGTCGTTGTGGGTTTTAGTTATTTTTCTGTTATAAGACCTTTGAAATAACAGAAATCATTTGGCGAAGTGATATGGAACTGTAATGCGGTCAAGAGAGCTGCCTGGAACTACGTTCACTGTGCGAAATTGAGATTTATACATAATCTGAAAGCTGAATAAATATGCTTTCCATTCATGTATGGCCGAGATACAGCTATTTGAAGATCTGGAATCAGAGGGTGCAAAGAAATCTAAATACGGAGTGAATCATCTTTAAAGTTTTCCAAATGAAGTTCTTAGCAATGCATGTTACTAATCAAAAATTAAGTTTTTAAATATTTACAGTGGGAAATTTACAAAATGGCTTCATGGAACATGATCTTTACTTAATTCCCTACTGATTTTTGGCAAAAAAAGAAAAATCAATAATTTTGACCCATACAATGTATTTTTGGCTATTGCTATAAATATACCCCATGCAGCGACTTAAGACTGGTTTTGTGGTCCAAGGTCTCTCTCACACACACACACACACACACACACACACACACACGATGGTATGGGGATGGTATGGGGGTGCATAAGTGCATACGGTATGGACAGCTTGCATGTTTTGGAAGGCACTATGAATGCTGAAAGGTATATATGCTCCCCTCCAGATGAACTCTATTTCAGGGAAGGCCTTGTGTATTTAAGCAGGACAATGCAAAACCACATGCTGCAGCTATTACAACAGCATGGCTTCATAGTAGTAGAGTCCGGGTGCTGAATTGGACTACCTGCGGTCCAAATCTTTCACCTATAGAGAACATTTGGCACATCATTAAACGAAAAATATGTCAAAGACGACCACGAACTCTTCAGCAGCTGGAAACATATATCAGGCAAGAATTGGACCAAATTCCAACACCAAAACTCCAGAAACTCATAACCTCGATGCCCAGACAACTTCAAACTGTTTTGAAAAGAAGAGGAGATGCTACACCATGGTAAACATGCCCCCGTCCCCACTATTTTGAGACCTGCAGCAGGCATCAAATTTGAAATGAGCTCATTTTGTGCATAACATTTTTAATTTCTCAGTTTAAACACTTATGTTATCTAGGCCTGCGTTCTATTGTGAATAAAATATTGGCATATGTGATTTGAAATTCTTTTAGTTTTCATTTTATTCAAAATAAAAAAAAAACGTCCCAACATTTCTGGAATTCGGGTTGTACTTTTCAACATCCCTGCTCTTCGTATAATGTACTGCATTAAGAAGATATTTTGTTTGTGTGTGTTTAGGCACAGTAAATAGTCTATGTTCTCCAGAGACACTTAGCTTGGGTGGTGGGCACAAGTTCAAGTCAAACTCGTTTGGCCTTACTTTTACTGACTGTAAATGTTGAGGATCTTTCCATTTGTGCACTCTGTATAATGTGTCCTGCAGCTAACAATATGGTGAAATCTCTACTGAAAACTATTTGGACAGTGTAACAAACACTTGGTTTTAAAACCTGTCTTGGACTTCCCCCAACACTGCACACTGTAGATATTTGATGCATTCACCCCATTCACACTGACAGATTTTATCACTGGAAATCACCAGGTTGCTGTAAAGTTTGTTTGCTAGTGGGCATTCATGCTGCGGCAAGTCTTGACTTTATTGGAGGGCTACGCATATGGCCATAGTCAAAATCACAAATTCTGTTCAAAACTCATTCCATTCTAATCTGCCAAGCAATCAGTTTTTCTTGCACTAAAAACAAACATTCGGCAGCAAAAAAAAACACATTTAAATATAAATTGCAGCAGTGTGCAATGCATCATATCATAAACAAGACAAACTATTATCAATACATTACTCAAACTCACTCAGAATTTCTGAAACGGTTATACACACATCATTTCTTTATATAGTCAGATAACAAATCATATAGAACTGTGAAATCATTCACACTAATAACATGTCCTCCACCTTTCTGACACTTGACTACAACATCTGACAGGAGACAGATCATGTGAGCTCCAGTATCTTCACTCCTATTGGTATACGCCGCAATCACATCACTGATCATTTGCATAAAGTTAATCTTTTCTCATCTAATCATTACATAAGCCATGGTCGCTCATAGCGCAGGAAAACAGTAAATTCAAATGAAAATAAATGACTTCATGCAGCAAATGATTCACTTCTTGTCACAGCAGATCCCTGTCAGTGTGAATGGCCCTTTGAAACGAATAGTTCCAATTCTAATTCTGATTACCGAGCTGTGCTTTGAGTAGTTTGACTCAAATTACTTTCTAAACACCCGATTCAACTCATCATCTCATTAACTTAGCTCTTAATCTCATCTGGGGGTCAAATAAAGGACACGTCCAACATGTGCAGTCTTAGGGGACGCCCCGGACCATGATTAAGAAACAGTGGCATGGACTGAGGAAATATAACAGTGCATTGTGGGAAACAATCTGAGTGTCCTGGATTTAGTTTTAGCTCTATTGCTTTAAGCAGTGTTGTTTCTCTCGTGTCAGTCCAGGTTAGTTTTTAATGCAGAGTCCCTTTTGTCTGTAGCACCTTTCCATGCATCCTCAAACCCCACTAATGAGCCAGATTGCATAAGAGCACAAGTGTCTGAACGCAAATGGCATGCCTAACAAATGTAAACAACAATGAACACCCAGGCTGGGGATGGGATGGAGACAGACTCGTTATCATGTTCTCTGCCTCAGGGATTGTAGATGACAAGGCCTGCTTCTGTAGGAGTTGTGCATATGCATGTATGTTTTATGTGCTGCATAAGCAATGATTAAGGAAATTACGGTCTAGTTTTGCAGTTTAAAATATCTAAATGTCCTTAAAACAAGATAATTTAAAGTTTGAACTCCTACAGCTAGTGCCAAATAGTTTTTTCTTGCTTTAAAACTGTTATAATTATATTTTCTTCCAATAATTAAGAACAAAAATAACTGGTCAATTGTGTGGGAAAATTAGTAATTCAATATATATTCCTAAAAACATATCCTTATGTAATATAATAATAATTGCTTCTTTGGTAAATGTATTGTGTTCAAAAACTTTTTTCAAATCAGATTAATTCAGAATATTTCAGAGAAAATATTACCCAAATATATTTGTCTTTATTTCAGGCAAATTTATCTTATTGAAAGACATATAGAAAAATATATTGTTTATTAATTTGTGTTTTAAAGATGAACAGAAGTCCTATTGGTTTGAAATAACACGATGTGGAGTAAATTTGATGATGGAGAATTTATGATAATTTTTTTTTGGATGGACTATCCCTTTAATGAATAAACAGATTTTTTTAAAATATTTTTAAGTTTTTACCTGTCCAAAACAATATTTTAAGGGCCCCTATATTAACATAACTATATAACATATATTGCAATATAATAACTAGAGGTGTCAATAAGTAAATTCATTTTAAATTCACAATAAATGTTGTGGTTCCAGAAGTTTCAATAACTCTATGATCATCTGAAGCTATTGGTGGAGAATATTGATTGTATATTACATAAACATATTGATTAATCAATACATATTGATTGTATGTGTTTTACAACATTTTAATTAAGGTGTACTAAAACAACAACAACAATATAAATTATTATTATTGTTGTCATTAATATTATTATAGTCCCCCTAGTGGCCCCCTGAATGAAAACCAGAAGTCTAATAGGAATTTGATATAGTTGTTTTTTATTATTTATATATTTTTTTAATTATATTTTGCTGTTTGTATATGTGAGATTGTCCTGTTCCAGATCTGCACTTCATCTAAAACTAAATATATCTATATCATGTACTTCTTCATGAAGGCCTGCCATTATCTGCTTCCTTAGAGGGTGTGTATGTGTGTGTCATTGTGTATTATCTGCATGCATCAGTGTCAGACAGACAGGCTCTCCTTCTTGCGACCAAGGAGAAGCAATTTTCATGCATGTAATGTCCCAAATCAAAGATCTTCATAGTAATTGAATACGCGCTGATCCTGATCGTGCAGCTCACTGTAGGGGACTGGGAAGAGGGGGTCTCCTCTGCGTGTGTCTGTGTGAGATAGCATATGAACAGTAATGAGAGCAGACTCTGAGATGGCTCGCGCTGAACCGATCATGCTGTTCTCCATTTGGGCTGAGAGATGGAGGAGAATTAACCTCCAAACAATGAGATTTAAACAAAAGCTTTTCAACTCATCCACAGAGATGCTTCATGCATTTTTTTATAACTGTTCACAGAAGAAGAATGTTGTTGCATTATTCATGGGAAAACTACATCTCAGCTGTATCAAGAATATGAAAGACAGTTCTAGGCTGCCTAAGTGTGGTGCCTGCTGTTTGAAAAGTGGCTATTATTCAGTAAACAGGCAAAATAAGGGCCACAATACAGATGTAAAAAGTAAAAACCTGTCTTGTAACCAACTACATTGTGAAATTATGATCGAGAATGAGCATCACATTTTCTCCTCTTCATAAACTGGTGACTTGGGACATTCAGACAGATATTAAAAAATGCAAATCCCTCCCTAAAGACCTCAAGTCCTCCTTTTGTGTGATGTAACACCAAGATCAGTCAACCAGTGCATATTTTCGGTTCACGAGGGATCAAAATTTGGAATGGTAACAGTATATTGCCATTGGCAACCAGTGACAACTGAAGGTTCTGAGCAGAACGTTCCCTTAAGAACAGCACGACTAGCTCTTGTTCTTTTCCGACACGCTGTCTGTCTTGCTGCGTGGCTCAACATCACGGTGATGCTGGTCTTTTATCAGTCATGTTGGTAGCTCTGTGAGGCTCGGGCATTTGTTTCTGTCTGTCAAGGTTATCTTTGAGTAGGTTTTGAGAGCGTTCGCTGTACTTCAGCTGAAGATAATGAGCTTGGAATAGTGTAGGTGTAAATTTTCCAGACAGTCGGATTTTTCATCAGAAAAATTTGGTTCCTGTTATATAAACATGTAAAATGCTGTAAAGCTGTGCTTACATGTTTACATACTGTAGATAATTATACTGGTTTTACTGTATACAAGTTTACTTACTATGGATTATAATATAGTGTGCTGCCTCCTCAAGCATCATTGACTGTTTACAGCTTTTAGTTGCAACTGTGCCGAGTGCCAAAGGTGGACCTCGACATCACTGAGCCACTGTGGGGAAGACCTCAAATGTGTAGGGCATGCTGGGAAAACAGACACATTACAAGAGTTAGGGTATTCACAGAAGGCTACAGACAGTTACTGATACACTATATTAAGAACAATTTAGCAGATGTGATAAACTAAGGATTATTATTAAATATTAATTTGTATTTATTTACAGTATAATGTTATTGCATTTTATTATAATAATTTGTATTGATTTAATTTTTATAAAAATATTGTGAATAAGACAAAGATGAATGCAGTTTTGCTGTTGCTCTGTTCAATGTATTATTGTTATCATTATTATTGAATGCAATGTTTTATTTTACAGTACAATAGTATTATTGAAATAGTAATATTTATTAATTCATTTAATTTGTATAATATAAATAAAATAAAAATATTGCGAATAATAATAATACATTTACAGAACAGTATCAAAATTACAATAATAACATTTATGCCATTTATTATTTTTTGCTTTCAAAAGTTAAACCATACAATACAATATTATTATTGCAATAGTAATATTCCTAAATTGTTTTAATTTGTATAATATAAAATATTATTGGGAGTAATAATAATAATTAATTATTATACATTTTACAGAGCAATATCAAAATTACAATAATAATATTTAAGTCTTTATTTTTGTGGTTTTCAAATATTAAACCATAGAGCTTTTGGTGGAAAACCACAGAACACAGATTTATAAATGATCCACCAATTTACCAATTGGAAATGAAAATACAAATTGTGTTTTTTTGGGGGGTAAGTAAGTAAATAAATTAATACACACACATACATCTCATTTTATAACTGACATTGTATATGGACATTTAGATTTGTCATTGTTTAAAATGGAAAACATCTTAACAAGCAACTTGCATATTTTGATGAGGTGTGCAACTTTCAAGCATAACCATACCCGTATATGTAACATGTTGTAATGCTTGTATGTCTGACGTGTTGTGCTGAAACACTAAATGGGTGTTTACCTCAGATGTGGGCCCTCTTTGTGATTGAGTGGTCCCTGCAGACGGGCCACTAACAGCCAGTCTAGAGACGAAAGCTTGTCACTCACACCTCTCAACAATGACAGGTCACAATTAGTGAGCAGCTTCCAGCGAAACCACAGAGGAGCCCAAGTGAATGACACACACACAAATCCACACACAAAACCTCCATAAGCCCAACTCACAATCAACACAAATACGTGTACATGTCGCCTAATATATAAGCCTCCTCCCCTCATTTTTCTCTCTCTCTCAGTGTGCTGAGAAGGAGCTGCTTAATCCCGGCATGATTTATTTGAATATGGATCTTCTATACCTCAGCACAGAGGTCTGAGAGCAATTACTCCTGAACAAAAACCTTCCCCGAGCTGTCACACATCATCCCCGCAAGCGCAACACCAAGCGGCCAGAGCAATTTATCTGCCTTCTGCATCAGAGAGACTGACACTGCAGTCATTCCGGTGAATGAAAAGTGTGTTCTTCACATATCACTTCATTTGAACACTACACACTTTATTGTTTGACACCCGATACAGATTGCATTACAGATATTGTGAAAATAATGAAAACTTTTCATTTGATCACATGGTTTATGAAACCAATAGCTACTTTGAAGCGCCGGCAGTCGGTGACTTGATGGGCACAGTCACATATGTTACGGAGACAAAACCAATTTGATCACGTAAAATCTCAGCCGCAAGTCATGAGGTTAATTTGATGTAACCGATTTAAAGTGCCAGTGCTGAGATGATGGATGCTGAAGCTCTGACAGAGACGTAGAATGCTGAATTAAGCATGCTATCCATCTTGCAAGGGATGACAGTGTCGGCATGACCCCCTGGAGAGATCCTTGACCCAGAACTGCCCTTCAGAGCAACAGGGCTATTCCACTGAGAGATTCCAGAGGTAAATAGAAGTTCAGGGATGCAAACACATCATGGGTGAAAAAGGGGACAAAGATACCCCCCCTAAAAAAAACATATATATCATTTTTTAAATACATATACATTATTTTAAAGGCTTTATTATTTTTTAACTCTGCAATTGTGCTGTAAAATGCACTTTAAAGATTCACTTTTCATTCATGGAGATCACATGAAAGAATGAAAAAATCGTGGAGGAAAACAAAGACTTCTGAGATGACAATTACATATATTTACCATTATATCCAGTAGATTGCAGCAGAGGATCACTCATTAGCTCAGTTGCCATTTCCACTCCCTAGTTTTGACTTCTTGCTTTTGGGTTTATTATAAAATTACTATTATAACACATTTTAGTACTGTGCTTAAGTAGTATAGCAAGTACAATTAAATAATAATGCATTCAATATTTGTAGATTTAATTTAAAATCTTAATTATTTAAACATTGCCTTAAAAAGTACACATCAAAACGAGTGTTTTAAGTTATCTTTAACTATCCTTAATATATTCAGCTTACACAGACGTGTTACTGCTGTAGTTATGTTACTCTGCATCACTTAATGCACAGGTCTAATTTTAGCATCAGTTTGTCAGATAGTTCGTTCTGTCCGATGCTACAGTTATCACTGTCAATCTTGGCAATGACTGGCGCAGCAATTTAGAGGATTCAAGAGCAATAATTATTTACACTCCTGAAACTTGTACACGTGGATGTTCAGTCCTATATGTTCAGAAACAGAGCAAAGGGCTCCTCTTATAGTGCAACTGACTGAGCTTTATCACGCGAAAACTCAATGATATAATCAATGACTAACTGCACAATCAATCTCTTATTTACATCGTGTATGCTTTTCTCTCCCTCCCGTCCTAATAGGTAGATCTGCGAGCTTGTAGAACTCTACTAGCAAAAACAAAAATGAGCCCAGAGCGGATTCTGACTAACCTACAGAAAACACCTCTGACTGGCCATTGCTTTCAACAGAGATGCCTGTGATTGGCTACTATACTCAACACTGCACAAGCACGTTGAAAATAAACGTGTGGTTCTGTAATTCAAAAACAAAGCACACACACAAAAACACACAGGAGCGTTTAAAATCTGTTGATTTAGTTCAGGGTTAGTACCTAGTTATTACCCAATTATTGTAATTATTATGTACATGCAGAGCATGGCTTTAAAATAAAGTGTTATAATATTTAATAATTTTCTATTAACTGTGCTGCAAGTTTATGCTACCTAATATTTAATAATTTTCTATTAACTGTATTGCAAGTTTATATATTTGATACCTCTGCATAAAAAGCATGGCACGTATTGTTAAATTAACTATTTTGATAGTGTTTATTGTCTAGTGCTGCTTTATTGAGATATTGGCACTGAGATAGAGGTCATTGAACAACACACTTGAATTCCACAAAACCCGATTAAAACTTAATTTATACCCGCCATCAATCTAGACCAACTCACACTTCTTAGCTGTAGAAGCCAAATGATAATATCCATTCTACCTAGCACAAGCTGCAGGAAATCAAGAGGCAGGTCTAATAATGTCAGAATCTATCTTGGGCACAGAATGGACACCCGCCAAAGCACACTGCCTTTGAGGACTCATAGATGCATTCAGTTGGCCTGCAAATTGCTTCAGCAGTGTTGTCAGTCAATTTGGCACGCTCGCCCGCGACTCTAATTGATGCTGAATTTCCATATTGGTCACATCTGTGTAACAAATGCTATTTCACTCAAAGTGAATAGCAGACGAAAGAGAAGGGACAGGAGGGGGAAGGGGAAAGAGAGAGAGATAAACCTGTTCTTTCCAACGGAAACACCTGTGAGACGAGCCACTGAAAATACTGGCATTTCGGTGACTTTAAAGTAAGACAGAACGTCTGGACAGTGTTTCATTTCAATATCCTAAACCGTGCTGGAGTTAATTACTTTGCACCTGGTGCAAACGCATTTGCGATTACACTTCTATTTATAACTTGTAAAATAATAATAAAAACCCAAAGTGTCTGTGCTTACATTATAAATAAGTCAAAAGATTTGCTGAACAAATTAACTTGCTATACGTAATTGTTTTAGGGTGGTGATAGGCTTAAGTAAAATACATTTAGCACTGCTAATCAACTATTTATGTGTGAAATCTCAAAGCAGGTTTGACGTCCTCAGCATCTGTTAGTGATGAGCAGATCAGCTTTGCACGTGTAACCTAAGTGCCAGCAAAATGGCAGCAATGCATTTTTAATGGCAGCCAGTCACTTGGGTGCCGTTCTCACAGTATGGGCTTCAGTGTCACTGGGCCTCCAGCAGCAACGTGTAGGGAAGGAAGTGATGTGATTTCTGCACTCTGCATAACCTAACAGCCATAATAACTCCAGACTTACTTGATGAGTGAGATTGTGTCCGAGCTTGTGCATTACAAGCCGACAGGTCTGTGGCAAAGAAACGCATCAAAGGCCGGAGTCTGATAAAGCACTTCATCTGAGCAATTAAGCCAATGATGGATTCAATTAAGCCCTTTATGAGTTCAGGTGGAGAGGAGGACTGCGGGGTCCCAGCGGAATGGATTTGGATATGAATTAAAGGTGGATGAGCTGAGGGGTCATACTGTGCATGCTCGGGCTCCTCCACTCAATATTTAAAAAGAAGGAGCAAATTAACTGCTCATACCTTCATCTGGAGATTTATCCTGCAGCGGCCCAGCTCAGTGACAGATAAGAACATAATGTGTCCCTGCTGTCTAATAGCAAAATGGCTGCAGTATGCTGTGCTCTCAGCTACACTTTTTGTATAATTAACCGGTCTGTACTGGTGTGCTGTCATACACAGCCGCTCAAGAGTTTGGATCGGTAAACATTTTCTGTTATGCCCAGCAAGGCTACATTTGTTTGATCAAAAAGACAGCAAAAATAGTAATATTGTGAAATATTATTACAATTTACAATAACTGTTTTCTATTTTAATATGTAATCTTGCTTTTTTCAATTTGTTTTATGTTTCTACAAAGAAACAAAAAAGGTAATTAGGAATTTGTTTTCTCAAAAAACATTTCACAATTTTGACTTTTTTATTAGTATTTAAATAAATGTAATTTAATTAAAGTATTATATTATATTATTACATTGTGTTTTAAGAACTATATTTTTTATTTAGCATTTAAATATTATAAGTATTTAAGTATCCTGCAATGGGATAAAAATCTCGTAATTCTGAGGTTAAAGACGTTTTTCCTGAGTAAACGATGAGCGGTGCCATTACGAATTCTAACTTCCAATTGGATGCTCTTCTGTTCTGGTCTCCATAGGAACCCATTCAAATAGTGCCCATCTGCTTTTAACATAGCTAACATCGGCAGCTTCGTGTCATCTACACACTCATTGAGAGTGAGGCACTGACAAACGACGATCATTGCAACACTTTAAAGTGATGGCGCTATGAAGCCATGTCCTTTTAAAAACATTTTAATAGGTTTAACATTAGATTATCCCCTCGGAATATACTAATTTGACTAGAAACACTGGAGACCAGAAATGCAAAGCATCCTTCTGGTTAAGAGTCAGGCGTGACTTCCGCGTTCAGGAAAAACTTCTATAGCTTACAATTTATTTCTTCGATTGTCAAGAAAAAAAAAAAGCAATTCTCACTATTAACTAGTTGCTTATTAGCATGCCTATTATTAATATTTTGGCTCGTTACTAGTGCTTATAAAGCACAAATTTAAAGTGAGATATAAAAAAGTCTGAATTTTTATATAAAAAGTCACAATTACCTTTTTTATTATTTTGATCCAGTGCTAGAAACAAGCTTCCATAACAAAGCCAATAAAGTAATGAAGACATAAAATGGGAGCTCTTGTCCATTTGTGCACTGACTTTCTCGTCGCTGTCCAAATAAAAGTCATGGTGCAGTCAAAATAAAGGTCCCATTTCTGACACTTATCAGCCAAAAGAAAAAAAACTTTATTGACCAATGCCAGCATATCAGCCAACCATTAGTAAATATTTTTTACAGTCAACAAAGTGTTTACTCTATACCTACTGTACAAGATTAGTACTACAATCTCCAAATTATATATACTACTATGTAAGCTTGAATACATTATAATAATATTAAATATGTACAGCATATTTAGAGGTACACTACCACACACAGTATAAATCAACCAAAACTCACAAAACTCCAATAATGATCAAACTAAGAAAACTACCTCCATTACACACAAACAAGTTAGATACTGGATAAACCATGCTAATTAGTAATTTCATAATTGTTTGGAAAGCTCATCATCCACAATAATAAAACCACTAATCTTTTTACAAAACATGCTGCCAGACTGAGGTATAAAAATGTTGTATACTGGTCCTGTAAATGATGCGCAGCCTACTTTCAACAAGCACCACAGAATTAAAAGCAGCCTCTATTTGTCCGCCTGAAACATGCATCTGTGTGAGCCTCTTAATGGATAACCCTGGTAAGACATGTTTGTTCGGTTTTCTATGTGAAAGGTGCCATGTCTTTGTGTTGGTGTCATTAATTGCTTGCATATTTCCACCAATTCTCCATTCAGAAAAAGCAGTATAGAGGAATAGTTATTTGAAGTGTATTATTGGTGGAGTGTTTTATTCTGGCAGATTCATCAGGTGTTGATGAATAGAAAGCTTAATGTCTTAACATACCCGCCCATATGCATCCTGCTGAGGCGGCCATACGACACTGCAGGGACGCTTTTTCTGAATTATTAGTGCTGTCTTTGAATCGACAGGGAAACTTTAAAAGTTATAATACTGCTGCAGACGTTCCCCTTGCCAGATTTTCTCAAAAATGACTTCCTGGAGTGGTGCCAATGCATAAACATGCTACGCACAGATAAGAAAAATAACTCATATGTACACGGAGATGGGAAGATGAAGACATAGAGAGAAAGGGAACAAAGCTTGTAAAGGGGGCTAACAGTAAGAGGGAAAAGGTGAGCAGGAAATATAAGAGAGAGAGTGAGAATAAGAACTACAAACATATAACAACCCTTATGCTCATCTTTCATAGTTGAATAAATTGGCAACCATTAACATTTGAAGGCCACTGTGTTTTTCTACTCCGTTTGATCGCACCTCGTGGACCCTTTGACAATGATGACAGCCCACACATATATGACAAAGAATGCACTCATTAAGGCAAAGCCATGTGGGAAATGGAGAAAAAAAAACATCACCTACCAATGGCAGAAAAACAAACAGACACACACAATCAATTATAAAGATTTCAGAAGACAAGAAAGGTCAAAGCAGGAGTATGATGAATCAGTCACTGGTCATATGCTGTGGACACTCTTTCTCTCATGAATGGAGTGGAATGATTGACTGCAGCACTAAGGAAACTCATGTTAGCATATGCTAGCTCTTAGCTTTTTTGTTATTAGGGTTTACCTGTCTATTGACCACTGAAAACACAGCTCCTCTGTAAACACAAATTGTGGCACTAATGTTGTTGACTGCGCATGATTTATCACTCGTGTCATAATTTCCAAGTCACCTTGAAAAGCATCTGCTAAATTAATATATGCAGGGCCGCTGCTGGCCAAATAGGTGCCCTAAGCTGAATTGTATTGTTGTACCCCCTCTGTGAAATATTATGGAAGTAAAAACAAACAAACAAAAACCTTTTAGGAAATCGGGATCAAAATAGAACTTTAATCAAATATAAAAGTAAATAAATAAATTGTAATTAAATTACATTACATTATTTACATATTACAATTGTAGCTCTAGACAGATATCACATACCACTGCTACAATTTACATTTGTCTGATTGATTTTATAGTCTCAAACATTCCGAAGAAAATTAGGATGTTTTACTACGATAAAACCATGTTAAGTTTTGTAAGGGTTGTGATGTCCACATGTTTTTGTTGAAGAAATTATAGAGGCTGTGTCATCTATCACAAAAAGGTGGCCAAAATTTCAAGAGTAAGTGAATATTTGAATTAAAGTTTTGTTCAATAGCCTAAACAAGGATTTGATTGCCTGTAAGTGTAACAGCAGCAATTACCAGGCCTTTGGTGCCCGTTACAGGCATTTTTTATAATATGTAATGTACATTAATTGTTTATTTTGTAAATAATACATTATGTATTTTAACAGTGGTATTCAATGAAACCATATCGTTTCAGTATTGTTTTAATATACATCATAAAAATGCCTATTTTTTAAGGTTTGCAATGAATGATTGAGTTTTCATGTACTGTTTCATTGTGGAAGGGACATTGAAATGAAAATAACTGCAACATCTTCAGAGTGGAAAGACGTACACGTTTCAAATTTCGCACGACAAAGAGATCAGTAACACACATGTTGGAGCAAAAACACCGTTATTTAAGGTATTTGTAATATATACAAATTTATTTTCTGTAAAGCTGCGGTATAGTTTGAAATTGTGTATTTTTAAAGCAGTGCGCGGATGCGGAAATTGTGTATTTCAAAAGTGCTATATAAATAAATGTGAATTATTTATTTATTTAATTATATGTATAGTTTATAAATATGTATACGAAATGTTTTTGTTCTGATAAACAGAGAAGATTGCGACAACTCCGTTGACTCCAATGGACCGTATTTTCAATGGCATAGCTGCTCAATAAAACGCTAATACTATCAACGCCATAGAGATGCAGCAGAAGAGACCGCTGTGACGAACTTTTAAAAGGTAAGACATGTATATAAACAAATTGTATATTATTTCAAATAAAACGGATCATTATATATTACATAGATTATTATACTACAAATATATTTTTTATCTATTAATAGGCGAGGGGTGCACAAGAATCAAAAACATTAAACAAGATTCATTTTCACCTAATCTTAAAATATCTTCACTTATTTTTAGAAGTAATCACAGTAAACCTTAACATTTACCATAAAATAGTAATACAGTAATATCTTAAATGTCTTAGCAACTATAGAAGCATTGTGTTGAAGGAGAAGTGATGCCACAGGACTGAAATGTGATGGAGCATCACTTAACCATTTCTCCTGTGTTTTTCTCCTTCTCTATCTTGCTCAGAACAAGAACCACCTGAAACTCCCTGTAATGAGACATCACCCTCACAATGAGTCTTTTCGCTGGGTTTGGCAAATCTCTCCCTGTTCTTTGTGAAACAGTGCCACTTCCCAAGTATGATTCCATCACATTTTGTTAGTGTAATCCATAGATTGCTCCTGCTGACTATATCCAGCCTCTCATGAAGACTTCAGATAATCCAACACTTGTGAAGAGATGATGCCAACCCTTGAGAGGACTTCAGATGAAGCTGACTCTGAATAAACATACAAAACTGGCCAATTTTCCTTGCATTGTAATGATCACATCATGTAACCATTGCTTTAATTTGTTAATTGTTTCTGTATGTTTCATTGTTTCTGAATACATGACATTACTTAACTGCATAATTAGATTTTGTATAGCCTAATTTTAAAACATTTCTGCCATAGGAACATTACTTTGACATCGTTACACCTGTTAACAGACCTTTTATTTGTAATATATACAAATTTATTTTCTGTAAAGCTGCTTTGAAATTGTGTATTTTAAAGCAGTGTATTTCAAATTGTGTATTTCAAAAGTGCTATACAAATAAATGTGAATTATTTATTTATTTAATTATATGTATAGTTTATAAAATGTATAAATAGATTTCTGTTCTGATAAACAAGAGCATTACAAAAGTCAACATACATAAAATATGATTAATTGTGTAAAAATGTATTTGCATTTATAAACAAATATATTACATAGATGATTATACTACAAATATATATTTATATTAATAGGCGAGGGGTGCACAAGAATCAAAAACATTAAACAAGATTCATTTTCACCTAATCTTAAAATATCTTCACTTATTTGGAATGCATTTTCTAAGAACAAACTTAACATTTACCATTAGTAATACGACAATAAACATTTAGATGTGATTGCACTTGACTACAACATACAAGTTGTAAGAACACACACACACACACACACACATTCATACATAGGCTATATATACTCACTGGCCACTTTATTAGGTACACCTTGCTAGTACTGGGTTGGACCCTCTTTTGCCTTCAGAACTGCCTTATTTCTTTGTGGCATAGATTCAACAAGGTGTTGGAAACATTCATCAGAGATTTTGGTCCATATTGACATGATAGCATCACGCAGTTGCTGCATATTTGTCGGCTGCACATCCATGATGCGAATCTCCCGTTCCACCACATCCCAAAGGTGCTCTATTGGATTGAGATCTGGTGACTGTGGAGGCCATTTGAGTAAAGTGAACTCATTGTCATGTTCAAGAAACCAGTCTGAGATGATTTGAGCTTTGTAACATGGTGCATTGTCCTGCTGGAAATAGCCATCAGAAGATGGGTAAACTAGTCATAAAGGGATGGACATGGTCAGCAACAATACTCAGGTATTTGTTTGTTGGCTGTGGCGTTTAAACGATGCTCAATTGGTACTACGGGGGGCCCAAAGTGTGCCAAGAAAATATCCCCCACACCATTACACCACCACCAGCAGCCTGAACCGTTGAGACAAGGCAGGATGGATCCATGCTTTCATGTTCTTTACACCAAATTCTGACCCTACCATCTGAATGTCGCAGCAGAAATCGAGACTCATAGAGTCCAGGCAATGTTGTCGTTTTTTTTTCCAATCTTCTATTGTCCATATTTGGTGAGCCTGTGCGAATTGTAGCCTCGCGTTTCCTGTTCTTAGCTGACAGGAGCGGCACCGGTGTGGTCTTCTGCTGCTGTACACATTGCCGATATCCAGGATTCTGACATAGATGTGTTTCCGAGTGGTTTGTCCTTTGATTTTTTGTTGTAACAGTTTTGACATGTGTCCACACAACTCTGCAGCCGCTGCGTCTGAACGCGCCGACCATTCTCTGGTACTAAAAAAAATCTTCTGCAGTAGACAGTTTTTGAAATACTGGTTACCAACAGCCATTCCACATTCAAAGTCACTTAAATCCCTTTCTTCCCCATTCTGATGCTCGGTTTGAACTTCAGCAAGTCGTCTTCACCATTTAGATGCCTAAATACATTGAGTTGCTACCATGTGATTGGTAGGTAGGTGAGTTGATCAGGGTTGGAGCTAAACTCTGCAGCAGATTGGCCGTGCAGGGAAAGATTTGAGGAACCCTTGCTTAGATGGTGTTTCAGTACTGCCCCTGCCCCTCGCCAAAGCACCTCAAAAACATTAAGTGTATAAAAGCCTAGCCTCAACTATCACGGACATGTAGTGACGGATCCTGGCATAGGCCATTTATTAGTCACCTTGGACAGCATGTGGTATAGCACAAAATGTATTTACAAATGGCTGTATTTATGTATAATATACTGTATGCAGCCTGGAATCATAAATCACAATGTATTTGTTCCTTTATGACAGAGGAGGAGTGGCACCCTGACTGAGCCTGGTTTGGATTTTTTTTAATTTTTTTTCACAGCTGTCACCAAATGGAATTTTGGACATTTGGCTTGCTTAGGTGGAGCAAAAGACATTTCATATTCAGTAATAATGAACTCAACTCAACTAAAATTGATACCTTTGCATTCTTGGTTATAGCTGAATTTAACTTTACAACACCACACTGTTATTGAACAGAAGTGAATCATTGCTAAACTTACTTGAGCTCACACTATTGTCTTCTGTTGAGCTGCTGAATTTGTTTCATGATTGATGAATTTCATAGCTTTAGTAGTTATTTTGCTGTTTATTACTGTGAAGCTGCTTTGACAATCTGTATTGTAATAAATGTGACTTGACAAGTCGTGACAACAAGTTGTGTGATGTCACCATACTGTTTTGCATCTGCAGTTTGAATCATTTGTCAGTACCAATGATTCATAGTTGATCGTTTCATTATCTTTTATAGCAAGGTAGAATGGGATGCCTGATTTCGCCTACAGCAACGTGACTGCTGGTGTGTAGCATGTATCCGAGCGATTATTTTCAAAAAACAAGGACAATCATTTTACTGTAGAAATCTACATCATCTATAAAAAGATGATCATGTAACATGCACATGTAAAAAACCACGCAAAAACCACACAAAACGGTAGCTTAGGATTGTCAGATTTCTGTCTAGAGAATCCAGACCCATCATTGGGAATTTCTGGTCTCCACAGACCCAGGTGATACTTAGGCAGTGTTGTGTTCGTCACCTCTTTAGGTCCCTGACACTAAAGCCAACAGCACCATCTGTGACCCAGTCAGCTTTCCTTGCACCACTGGACATAGATCTGTACTGACAGGCTGTGAGCTGGAGTGCCAGTGCCTTTTTCATCTCTGGGGAAGAACATCAGTGGACAGAAACACCTGTTCACTCCTCTCTTCACCCTAGGGAAGTGTCTTTGGTTCTTGGGGGAAGAACTCCACTGTCTGTCAAGCTGAACCTTTGGAAACCACCAGCTGCAAATGATAAACCACAAAGCTTTTCCCAAAAATGGCCAGCGAGGATGAAGCTTTATCTGTAGGAGTATGAATAGGGCACTATTTGCATTTTCGAGCCACAGGTTCCTAAAGGAATTACTTAAGGGGTTTTAGAGCAGTGGCTTTTGATTCTTGAATAAAACAGTCTGTTCTACAACATAAATAACAACATAAGATATTTTAAAGCTTTTATTTGAACAACACAAGTTACTACAACAGTTGTCCAATTCTTCTGCTACATAAACTATCCTATTATTAGGATAATGGTAGTTAAACGTATTCAAAAAAGAGTGTCTTCAAAATTCATGCTTGATGTAGTGTGAGGTTTAATGCTGAACCAAATTTTACTCAAAGCAAAAACTGTAATTCTAAAGCTCTAGAGAGAATTCTGGGTTGGTGTATACTTTGACATCATAACTGAACAGTTTTAAACCCTTTTAAGACTTTGAAATATGTGCGTATGGTTTCCAAATGGTAGCGCATTTTTAAATAGTGACAAAAAAGCAACATTTTGTTTCAAACAGAAAATTTACCAAGGTACCTAGCAATATTAACAGAAGTTAAAAGTATAAATAAACAAATGTATTAATTCATCTCATTATTAAGATTATTTGAGGATTACGATATTCAGATATTAAGACTTTTTTCACTGTTTTATTGAATGAGTTCTTCACTTCAACTTATGAATAAAGCGATTCAGCTTTGCCGGAGCAATATTAAAGAGATAGATCACCCAAAAATGAAATTTCTGTCATCACTTACTCTTACTCACGTCATTCCAAATGTGTATTTTTTTCACCCGTGGAACACAGGAGGTGAAAGAACGATGAGAAGATTGTGATTGTAACTGTCAAGCTCCAAAAAGCACATAAAAGTAGTCCAAGAGGCATGTGTGCCATATTCCAAGTCTTTTGAAGCTGAAAAGTAGCTTTGTGTGACAAATATACCATTATTCATGGGAAACCATCTCCCCAGTCATTCACATCTGCCACATTAATGATACATGAGAGAATGTCTTTGTTGATATAAGCACAGTGTGTGCTACACAGCAGAAGGAGAAGGATGCAAAGAAAATAAAATGCACAAACTTAATTGGTTCGCGTGAGTGAAAGTGGTAGTTTTGAATGTGAGGAAGTGATACGATTTCAGAACTAGTCTCCAGTGCCTCTGTTAAAGCATACCTAACAATTTCAAAATGGCACAGTGTTACATAAAGCTTTGAAAAGTAATAATAACCTCAGACAAACTATTTTCCTAGGGGGTTTATGGCAGTGGTAAGGGCCGCACTATTATTTCAATCAGTCAACCAAAAATGTAAAAACAATTCTGATCACGATTAACTATGTATTGATATTATTTATTTATTTTAAAGGGGTCATATGATGCGAATGCAAAGTTAGGACTCTGCCACGCCCCCCTAAAACGGCTCATTCAAACACGCCCCATGTCTACGCCACAATGTGTAAATATTTGCATAATGCAGCCCAAATGTTCATGCAAAGAAAAAAGATGTGGTTTCAGTAACTGCAGTAGTGTTGATGCAGCCGTGACAGGGAGAAGTTGTGTGTTTCTATGCAAAAGCAAAATAACTTTATTTGGCCTTCCGAAAGTAGATGAATTTAGGAATCATTAAGATTACTTACAACAGAACAGCACAACCCAGATGTTATCTCAACGCATTTTATGGACGACCGCTTCGTGAACCTAGGAGAGGATGTAATTCTGACTTTGCTATGACAATCTGGCGCTTCTGAATCAGCGACTGCACGTTTGTTTTCCCAATAATTAAAGTGTTTGCTATTGACTGCTCAAATGCAGAGTTTTGCGTGTCGTGTGTGTATGTGCGTGTGTGTGTGTGTGTGTGTGAGAGAGAGAGAGAGACACGGTCACATCCCAACCGCGGCTTGTGTACTGCAAATACATACGAGCTTCATCACTGTGTCTGTCACGCGACTCTGTTCCCTCTCGGGCTTGAAATGATGGTAAAACTAAGGACATTATTAACTGTCTTTATTTATTTTGAAAGCTAAAGCTTGTGATAATGGAAAGGGGCATTACATTTCCGACTACGCTTGTGGTGTTCGTCCAATCACAATGCATTGGGTCAGCTGGCCAATCAGAGCAGACTGTGCTTGTCAGAAGGAGGGACTTTGTAGAAAACTAAGCGTTTGAGAGAGGCAGGGCAGAGAGGACCTACAATAATGTACAGTATTTGAAAAATGTTTTTTTTTAACAATAAAGCATGTCTACATATTCTGTTACACCAAATTCACCAAATAATGATCTTTAAAAAAGCATCATATGACCCCTTTAATAAGTTGGTGGCAACAATAAACAAATACAAACAAAACAATCCATTCAAGATTCTTTTTATAAGCAGCCTAGATAGAAAATGACATCCACAACTAAAAAAACTATCATTTTAAAGTAAATTATATTTATATATTAAAAAACAATTGACCCTTCGCAAAGACCTGCCCTTAGTTACTGTTGCTATGTCTGACAAGCCATGGCACTCTTAAGCCACACATCATGTGCTCACGAAGTGAAAAATACATTGCGGAGCAAAGAGGACACTGGCAACCTGCCGACAGATAAGACAGAGCAGGTTACTTTGGTATGAAACAAAAGTCTTCGTTTTCAAAAAATTTAAGAAATTCAAGCAATTAAATTTTTTTTTGGCTCTTTAATTTGTTGTGACAGATCGCTGTAGTGCTTCAGTTTAAGCGGCATGTGAACCAATTATCTTTTCACATTTACTTAAAGTGTGATGTTTGTTGGACATATGTATTTTATTTTACATACACAAGATTTTTCAAGTTTAAGTCCACTGAAGTTAATGTACTCTCTTGTCTGATTTGTTTGTCGGACAAAATGGCAGATTCGGCGTTATGATTGGTCAGATTGCTTGTCAATCAAGCTCCCCTGCGAAGGGACAATTAGAACATCAGAGGAATTCATAGAAAATTATGATTCTGGTTATAATCGTACAGCCCTAGCAGTGGATCTAAACTTTCTGTAACCACTAGACCCGATTATATTTTTACAATCCTCAAGAATCACTGTTTAAAATTGAATGTTTTTAAGAAAATTCAGTAAGCTTTTTATTAATACAAGTAACTACTCAAAGCGGAGATGTATCGAAGTTATACACAACCCAAAAATGAAAATGCTCTCATCATTTACTCCCCATCAAGCCATCCCCATCATTACTTTCATTATATGAGTCCATATAATGCAAGTGGACAGCATCCCAAAAACTCTCATTCAATAATGATAATACCATGCCAATAATGATGATCAAGGAATCGAAATGATAATGCCTTCTATATGATAGGTGTGTGTTGTGCTGTGAAGCATCACAGTTTTGGATTACTTTGTGGTTTTTTGAAGCATCAGTTTTGGTTTACTATTCTCGTGCATTATATGGATTACAAGGGGTGGAATATTTTATACAAAAACTTTGTGTTCATCTGAAGAAAGAAATTCATATACTGTGTATCTGGGACAGCATGAGAGTAAGAATATGATGTCCAATTAGGAGCAGTTGGGATGGTTGGGATGTTCACACATAACATTTATAGTTCGACAACAACAAAAAGTTCACACATAACTGAAATTATTTTTTTTAAAGTGTGCACAAAGAGGGTGGTCAGCTGTCCCACACACATGATAAATCACAATGTGGATTTTGTTCACCGGCTGTAGATTGATGTTTACAACTGACTGAAGACTCAAAGGTGACCAAAGGCCCAGCATGAGCAGTGAGGAGTCTAATGGGTTGGACAGAGGAGCAGTGGCAGGCATGACAACTCTATGATCAAGTCTGGTTCGTGACAACAGATCTTTACGGTCAGCGACACACTGGACTGTGTGGAGAGCACTGTGTGTTGGGAGAGCTGACAGTGTTCAAGTAATGATTATGTAAAAAGCGGTACAGTTTAATCTTACTAATGGCACACAGGAGGACCGCTACTTTGACAAGCTGCAGGCATGGTGATAATCATGACAAAGCAAAGAGGAAGTGAACGTATCGCTCAAACAGACACCCACATACAGAAAGACAGTTTGGAGCATTCTGACCCCTGCGTTCATGCTCTCCATCACAATTTGAAAGTTTATGTCTCTGTTGCTTTGTGCATCCTCCTCCTGCATCTATCTCTTTCTGCAGGAGAGGGCTATTTTTGGTAGTGTGCACAGATAGTTGAGGGATTATTGCAGGGCTGGGATGTGCCTGGCAGACGTGAGAGGCGAGAAAATAAGGAGAGAAGATGGAGGTGTGAAGAAAACGATTGCTCATTCATTCGTCATTACTTTGTGATTCGGGAGTCGAAGTGGGCGCCGGCACTGCCAGGCCAGAGTGGGACGTATCACTACAGGCCAACATCGACACAATGGACACAGTGCAGCGAAATATGGTTTTCACTCCTCTATGAATCTCTTAATCCCGTTCTGTATGTACAAAGGTTTATTATTTATGGGAGCGACAACTGCACTCAATTTCACTCGAACTGCATCAAGCGATTTCACTTGAAATTCAGGTTGTGTACAGAACCGAACTATGACTCTCTTCTCGCCATTGTTTCTACCACTATCCAATTCATACATTACAATCCAGAGAGAGCTTGCTGTTTAGAAGCAGCTGCTTAATGAGCATAAACAAAATATGGTGCTTAATCGATGGTGATTTCTTGCAAAAATTGCTGGACGATAATATGTCTCTGGTCGCTAATAGTGCTAAACCAAGCAGGTCCTGTATTCCATATGCACACCAAATGATAATGGAGGATATTAACTCTCGCATTTAAATGCACTTGTAACCCCCAAAACTCAGTTTTTATGTGGCCAAGGAGAACAGTATACATTTGCAGGAAAAACTATGAATTTGAGGATTTACATGGGAGTTTGTTTCCTGTTACTGTTTATTTTGCACAGCTTTGAGCATTTTTATAATTGCAACTTCACATTTCCACATTATGTGACACAAAATCTTGTAAACAACTTTATTTCTGTGATTTCAGAATTCTTATTTCTTGTAACTGGTACATTATCTCAAAATTTAATATTTATAATTTTCATTCTGAGATGGAAACAGGTTTGCATACACTTAATGTTCAAAGGTTTGGGTCAGAGGTTAAGAAATAATGTTTTATTCAGCATTATTGCATTAATCAGCATAATTACATTAATTTGACAAAAAATTACTTATATTATCAATATACTTGAATATATTAGATTAGAAAACAGTTATTTTACATTGTAATAATATTCAACTATATTGCTTTTACTGTATTTTTGAACAAATAAATGCAGCATACGTAATAAGCATTAAGAGATATTCAAGAATATAAAAAAATGCATTTAATTGATTTTTGCATAAATTATTCCTGAACACCAACAAAAGTCACAACAACAGACAAACACAGTCTACTTAAAGAGCACAAACAATACACCTATATGCCCTTATTAAACACCGTGTAAATACTCACAGTACAGGGTAGGAAAAAGTGTGTGAATCCTTGGCTTTAATAACATGTTGACCCTGCTTTGGCAGCAATGCCCTCCAACATTTCCTGTAATTGTGGATCAAACCTGTTGGATTTTTTTCTTTTTACAAAACTCTTTCATTTCAGTAATATTCCCTAGTTGCCTGGTCAAAATCGCTCAGCTGAGGTCAGTCCAAAGCATCTCAATCCGTTTTTCCACGGCAAATCCAAGGGTTCACGTCCTTTTCCTGGCAACTGTACAAACGCACATAAAAGAGCAGAGTGAAAAAAGGTAGAAACATCTATTTCAGCAATGACAGGTGTATGTTTGCTAGAACCATTGCAGGGCATTCAATTTATTGCCGTTGAGCTACTCCAACTTTAATTTGGCTTTGTGTTTGGGAATTTTATCTTCCTGAAATATTAACTTTCTCCCAGGCTTGAGGCTTCAGAATGAAGTAGGTAATCTTGCAGTATTCCCTCTGCACCATCTATTCCTCCTCCTACATTAACAAGATACCTAGATCCCGATAATGAAACACAGTCTCACAGCATGAAGATACTACCAGAGCACTACACTGTAGGCATTGTGCTTTATTAGGTGTGGGCAGTGTTAGATTGCTTTCATATATTATAATTTTAACTCTTACAATCTGTTCCAAAGCAGAGTTTTTCAAACAATGAAAAGTCATCTCACGTTCTAAAGCTGCCATTGCCCTATAAAGCTGCATCTAAAGAGGCACTTATACAAAAGAAAAATGTTTTACAATTATTATTGAGTTTAATGCTGCAGAACTGTAGAATTAATGTACTTTTAAATACAAAATTATGGATACAGAAACATGAAATGAATGGAAAAATACTTAACAAATTATAAATACTATGCTGTGTCATTGAGATGTGGCGGTACTTATTAATATGGTACACCTCAATATTAACAAACAAAACAAAATCAAATAAAGATTTTTTAGATTTTTCTGAACACAACATTGGACTGTTTAGTCCAACGTCCAATGAGACCGCACTTGTGATGCATCAATCTAATAATGAAGATTCTAAAATATAAATAAATGAATAAAGAATGTTTTAATTAAAGAAAAACAACAACAACGCGTCAATTATGGCACTGAATAAACAATGACTATAAGAATAGCCAGTAGAGTGGCCTCTGTAACTCACTGGGTATTACTAATGCCATTCTAAATGATTAAATTCTGTAATCAAATGACAAAACAAAAAACTACATATTATCCAGAATTTTTTTTTGGAACACAGCCTTGGACAGTTTAGTCCAATGTCCAATGAGACAGAACTTGTGATGCATCAATCTAATAATTAATATAACTAATAGTAATATTACGAATGCCATTCTAAATTGTTAAATTCTGTAATCAAATGACATGCAGACTCATTCAACATACACAGTGCACATGAGATTGAGGAAACAAATGCACACTTTAAAATTAGAATGTTTATGTTGCTAAATTCAGATTTCGGTGTCATTATTCCTAATTCTGTGCATACACACTTGTGCAATTGTTGTTTTTTTTGTTCCATTGCAATACATTATTCATGTTCTATGATTTTGGAGAATATACTTATACCAACAGGTGAAGTAAGACATGTAGTGTATATTTTACTTAATTCAGTGGTATTTATTCAGAGGTGTATCAAAGATGCCATCAAGATATGCTTGTATGTGGTTTAGAGCAGCTTTAACTTACAGTATTACACGATGCATTGGAACACAAATATCCACCACCATATGC
Organism: Ptychobarbus kaznakovi; assembly: GCA_027422405.1. Lineage (NCBI taxonomy): Eukaryota > Metazoa > Chordata > Actinopteri > Cypriniformes > Cyprinidae > Ptychobarbus > Ptychobarbus kaznakovi. Next base: position 12,874,244 of record CM049801.1, on the reverse strand, counting down.
TCCATACTGTATAGTCAACTGTGAACTGCCAAAACTCTGACTTTCATGCAACCTGCAAAGATACTTTCCCATTACATTTCTCATTACATCACACGTTACATTACATTACATCCCTGATTCTTCCCCTGAAGGCAGATGCATTCATATGAGCATTTACATGCAATTCCAGCAGGAACACAAAATTATTTTCTCTTAAATGAGACCTGGAGTAACTCCACTGAATCTAGCACACAAGTGAATATCCTGCCTTGTCTCTGACCTTGTTTTCTGTTCTGAGTTCTAAAGGCATAATTCATGCCCTGATCAATCTGTGCTAAATGCAGGACTGAAGCATTTAATCACAATCATTCCCAATCATTACTCTGCATCTTACATAATGATGGATTGTGTGAATAGCCGTAAAACACTACATTACCGAGTAAACCAGTAAGGCTGATCAGAAATGGGTGCAGAATGGCTCTTAGAGTGGCAGGACTGAAAGATAATCAGGGAAATTGAGGGAAAACGCTTTAATCTGGTTTCAATATTCACTGCACACTCCTCTGCCGCCTGGTTGCTGTCTGGGTGGTGATTTTCACATCAACACTCAACCTCTTTAAGAAGTTTGTTCTAGGGTTTAATTCATGGCATTCTTTGCTGCATTACTGAAAACATGAATTAGTCTCTCTAGAGCCCAGAGATTAAATAAACTAAAAACTGTACTCACTGCAGGAAGGAAAAAGCAGGAAGGAAAAATGAGAAAGAGTGGGAGTAAGCCATAGGTGCTGGCAATTAAAACAGACATCAAAATTTATATTCTGACCTTTTCATGACTGTAGTTTGCCCTGATCGACTCAGAGAGGGGAGAAATTCTCCCTAAATGCGTTTTCTGGTAATTTCCTTCTACCATAACCCATTCCATTCTCTGAATATTTGGCATGTGGTTGAAATCTGAATCTTTCCATCTAATCACATTGCAGTCTGCCATCAATCATGTGTCTAATGGTTTCAAAGTCTATGATTTCACAGTTAGGACCGGCACTTTTTGTTTGTCTTCTCTCTCCTGTCTCTTGCAAGATGGGGTGTCATAAATCTACAAACTTTTCCTCCCTGGCCCTCATGTCTCCTTCGTACTTTCTGTTATTTCACTCTGAAGTTCCAGTGATTTCTGTTAATTTACATTTATGCATTTAGCTGACGCTTTTATCCAAAGCGACTTACAGTACATTCAGGTTATATATTTTTTTGTCAGTACATGTGTTCCCTGGGAATCGAACCCACAACCTTTGCGCTGCTAACGCAATGCTCTAACCACTGAGCCACAGGAACATAATTGGAGTAGGGTACAGGGAAATTCTATGACTGAAAAAATATCCCATACTTTACCATAAACCAACCCTGTGTCTCAAGATTTTTTTTTTTTTATTACTTTTATTCTGCAATGATGCATTAAGGTGATCAAAACTCTCTGAAACCTTTATGTTATTAAAAAAAATCTATTTCAAATAAATGTTCTTTTAAATTTTATTCAGATTACTGAGTAAATTAATATAAATCTGAAAAAAGTCACAGTTTCCACAAACATATTATGCAGTATATCGTAATATTAACATTTTCACAATTTACAATAATAAAATCATTATTCAGCAAATCAGCATATTAGAATGATTTCTGAGGAATCATGTGACACTGAAGACTGGAATAATGGCTGCTGAAAATTCAGCTTTGCCATCAAAGGAATAAATAATATTTTAGAATATATAAAACTAGAAAGGTTCACTTTTTACTGTATATTTCATATAAATTCAGACTTGGTAAGAAAACTTTTGAATGGAAGTGTACATAACTACAGAACACTGTTTATATATATATATATATGTTTTTTTTTTTTTTTTTACTTTTTAGTCATTTAGCAGACGCTTTTATCCAAAGCGACTTACAAATAAGAAAAAGTAACTAAAACTATAAGTTAAAACTCTATAAATACTATATATAACGTTACACATTTAAGAAAATTGAGAAATTAAATAAAATGACAAATGCATACAACAACATTTCAAAACTAAACATTTAAATGAAAACAAAAAATAAAGCTAAAAACAATATACATATATGTTATTTCATTTCCATGTAGTATGTTGAAGTAACGTTACTAAAATAACTCCAATTTATTAAAACTAAAGAAAATACCTATAAAGACATAATAAATTCATACATAATTTATGTAAAATTAAAATAGAGAACATCAAACGGCAGTAGTTTATCAGTAATCCTAAAAATAGAACACTGTCAAAAACACATGCTAACAAACAACAACTTACACATAGTAAGAATTAGTTATAAAAACTAAAACAGAAGTGAAACAAGCAGTAAGAAAGAGGATAAATAAAAAGCGATACTTATATCCCTTGCCAGTGTCCCTGCCCGGAGGAGTCGCACGGTAGAGTCGATGGTCTTTACACTCTTCGGTCTTCTCACGAGGAGGGCTTCACACGACGGCTGCCGCGGTAAACTAAGCTTTTTATACCCATCTAACAAAATACTACTCCAATTCAGCTGAACACACTTTCCTTTATCACAATAAATGGCCAAGCAAGCGCCCGACACTGACAAGGGACGCGATACAGTACGAGACCAAACGCGATTTCAGCACGTCTCCACACAGTAAACAAAACAAGCGTTTCCTAGCAACAACAACAACTGCGCTAAACACTAATGAGACAAGTAAATACACTTACTAGTTGATTTTAACTTCCGCTGATAGACTGCTTCTCTCAAAGAGTATTACTTTACACTTCTGTCTTCTGCTGGTGCTTAAACACATATATAATATATATATATATATATATATAAAGTACATGAATTTGGACGAGCTCTAAATGTGGCCCAGAGCACTGAGGAACGTCAAAGCTGTAGCAGCAGAAAAGTGAAATCATGACTCTACGGAAAACACCTTGTTCATATTTCCAAACCCTAGAGAACAGCTCATCTAGACAGAACTTTGTATTCATGTAAGCTCTTGAGAATTTATGCTGTCCACAGTTGGACTAAATATATATATATATAATTCCTTTAGTCAAATTAAAATCAAACACTTTATAAGTCATGTAAACTATTTGTCTGTTTTCCATTGGTAGGCATCGCATTGTGGTAATGCGCAGACTCACAAAAACTCAATCTTTTTTGTAAAATGATCACAGGAAGGATGCTAAATGAGCTCCACTCTTACAAGACAGCAGGGACAATTTTTCACTCTCAGCTAAACTGCTCCTTGTTCAGATAAATTAAAAGCAGAAATTTAGATTTATTTTAGATTCCTTGACACATTGATATCAGTCATCTAGAAGTGGCTCTATATGTCGTGACTCTCCAGGTTCAAAGCCAAACCTTTCTGAGGCAAGAGAAAGAACTCAGGTTTGCCATAAGTGGACTATTGGGATCCACCCAAACTGAAGGACAGTCAAAGGTCCGCTTTGAAGATAAGAGGCTGCAATTAAAGAAAGCAGAAGAGATCATTTAGGGACAAATCGTGAAAGTCCGTCTTCCGTTTCGTCCCCGCACAAAAGAAGAGAAGGTTTGGCGCTTATAAAAGTTAGAGCAAACCTTGCTGGCGGGGTTGATTGTTTTAAATCTGTGCACGTACGTTTCACAGAGTGCCAAAGCTTTGAGGTCGACCAAGCCTCTCCTCTGAGACGAGACCCCAAACATCCTCTAAATTAGAGGTCAAGAGAGAAATGATATCGACTTCTTTTATACAGCACCCCTCGTGCCCAGCAAAGACATCCCACTGTGAGCAAGGCAGCTGGGGTCAGTCAGAGAAACAGCAGTCTGATTGAACTAAAGAGGAAAAGAAAGAGCAAGAGATGAAGAGAAAGCTGTTGAGTGCCATAAGAACTGTAATGAAGAGGGTGAGGCTTTCCTTTATCACTGTCTTTGAAACTCTTTCTACTCTACCATGATGGCCATATCAAGTATGTCAAAGCAAGAGTTAGTGTTTTAGCCTTTCTAACTCTTATGGACAAACACCTTTCAGTGTGTATTGTCAGTGTATTTATAGTATATACCGATTCAGGATATGTGTATCTTGCAATATGCATGCGTTTTGCTTGAGAATGCCATCAATACGAGAGACATCCTTTCATGTGCGCACTTGGAGATCAGATACAGAGAATACTGCAGATCAAAACAGAAGTTTGAGGCAGGTAAGTCAATGGATATTTAATTTACGTTCAATTCCTTCTCCCTTGTGATCTCCCTCCACATTTCACACAATTTCATAATATAATAATATTGGATCTGATCGGTGTAAGCGAGGCCTGGTTATGTGCTCACAGGCAGAGAACTTGATGTTCAATGGTTTGACTGTCTTACTGCCAAGCTGCAGGAACATTGACACATAGTACACACTTGTTTTCTCACTCACACACAAACACACAAATACACTACTGGCATTTTTTTAAAGCCTATAAAGCCTGCAATAACGTGCTTAAAAAAAGTAATAATTTGATTGTTTTCCATTTTAATACATTTTAAAAAGTAATTTATTCCTGTGATGGCAAAGCTACATTTTCAGCATCATTACTCCAGTCTTCAGTGTCACATGGTCCTTCAGAAATCATTCTGATTTGGTGCTCAACAAACAAACAAACAATAAAGATCTTACAGACCCAGAATATCTAATTGGTAGAAAAGATCCACACATGAACACAAATGTAAACATACTGTATTTAGGCCTACATGAACCTATTAAATGTATCCACTGTTAAGTGAAAGAAATAATTGATATTATAAAAATAAATTCCATTGCCAAAACTCCATAAAAGTATCTTATATTGGCTGTGTCTCAAAACCTAATGAGCTGACTCACTCTCTACATTAAATGGCCCGTTGTCTACATAAACAGCATTTTAATTAAAACACAATCTCATAAGTGTCTCATTTAAGATGTTATTCATAGAAAGAACCCAGCTTCATTAGCAGGCGTTTCATGTGTGCAGTATATCGAACTGGATTCATCTGGTGCCAAAGTCCTATTAAAACTACAAAGCCTGTCAGTCCGCTTAAAAACTATTCACCCTGCTAACAAATCAGCGATTGGTTATTTTGGGTATTCAAATTCAACCCAGTTGTCTCTGATGGTTACCTGTTGTAATTGTGTTCTTTTATTGTTGACTAACACTTGTTCAGCGAATTGGGTTAGCTCGTGCGTGTTTTCTACGAGCTTCGTGCCAAGCAGATTAAATGAATTTGAATGCAGCCAGCGACCTTTCTGGGCATCTTGTAACCCAACCGCTGGGTCATTTGATCTGTTTTGATGTGTGTAATCTAGTTTTGTTTACGATCTGCCGGCTGTGTTGTTGACCCGCGAGATTTGACCTTTATGAGTTTTATGTCCATGCTATACTGGGAAGTGGGGTTCGTGGGCATAAACCAAAACCGCTTCAAAACAACCCAACCCCTTCCAACAAGCATTTTTTAGTAGCCATCATATTTTATAGCAAATTCTGGGCAGCTATTATCTATATAAAGTTGTGTCTTGTGATGATGCAAATTTAAGCACTTGATCAAGCAAACAACATTGATGCTGTTGATGACCAACTACATGCGACGTGATGACAGCCAGGTAATGTATTAAAACGTAGCTGGTGTTTATCAATGTCGCTGTAAAATGTTAGAAGCATCTTCGTTATGCATCTTTTAAAAATACATCAAATGTTCCTGACACGCTAACCCAAATATACAATAAGACATTAGATCCACTAAACACTGCCAGTGAAAGCCCCTTTTTTATAGTACATGTTGTTTGTTCAGCGAAGAAGCAATAATTTACAAATATTCACATAACTGTACATATGAAAAAGTAATTCTATACTAACTTTTAACATTATGGCAGCATTATGGAGTTCTTCATGTTGCGCCACACAGTAGCCATATTTTATATTTCACCTCTTCCAGCCAGCTGTCATTGAAATGGCACCCTGGCATGTTGATGGAGACAGGACATGCGGATACAATTTCTCAGAGTGCCAATCAAGTTTGATGTGAGATCTACTATACAGCAGGGTTCAGAAATAACTTTTTTCCCCTGCACTGACCACTGTCATAAGTATTTTATAATTTTGTTTTATTCAAATGTGACCCGTGCTGGGTCGGAATGAGTCGGTAATGCGCACGGTCTAATTTCGAGCTACAGACGAAAAGTGAAAAATTTGATTTTAGTCGAATTTCATATTTTCACAAAAATGTGTTCATTAAGCCCTCGTCTAGCAATCCCAATGCTCCAAATAGTGATTGAACATCTAAAATGATCTTTATTTGTAACATTTTCTGAGAGGGGTACCCAGAGCCGATCTGACTTTGCTGACTTCGTCGATTTCAAACAGGTGCAGCTCAGTCATTTTTGTCCGATTCCAATAAATAATATATCATTTTGAATTGTCATTTTGCCAGTTTCACAAATAATTGTGTGGGGTGTGAATGTTGTTTAATTTACACAAATAAATATGTTTGAATTGCATAACAGTTTATAAATTTTCTCAGACTAAAAGGTCGTTTTTTGGATGTTTTTAAGTATTATGCTCACCACTGATGCATGTATTTAATCAAAAATACAGTAAAAACTATAACATTGTGAAATGTTACTACATTTTAAAATAACTTTTCTATTTTGTATATTTTAAATTGTAATTTATTCCTCTGAAACAGTTATTTGTGCGGAAACATTGTTTTTCTCAGGAAGCTTTGAGAGGAAAAAAAAAACACTGTATTTATTTGAAATAGACATTTGTAGCAATGAAAAATTTGATGTCACTTTTGATCAAATGACGTGTCCTTGCTGAATAAAACTATTAATTACTTTAAATAATATATAAGTAAATAAAATACAAATAAGTAATAAATTATCTTACTGACCCCAAACTTTTGACCAGTAGTGTACATGATGTGGTATTCATTAGCAATATTTGGCCACTCTGAGCCAACAATAACCATTAACATTAATGAATCAAGTGCCACACTATAAATATATTGAAGGTAGTATAATTTTGCTGCCTACAATCTGAGAACAGCCTCAAGAGCACCTAAAAATTATTTTGGTTTTGAAGATACATCCATCAAATTTAATTAAGCAAAAAACAGGACACCTATAACCCCACTTTTTTATTTTTTTCCCAGTGAAAAGAGAATTCAATCTCCAGTCACAATGATTAGTCTAAGCCAAAGATGCCCAATCCTGTTCCTCAAAAAGGCCACTGTCCTGCAGAGTTTTAGTGCTTTCACACCATGTCATAATACCATAATTACAAGATGTCAACCCTCGAGACTATGCATTTCTAAATGCATAGAATAAAATACACCGTATTATAACACCAAATTAATTTGCCAAAACAACAACAGTTACACAAATGCCTTATTAATAAAATGTTAATGTTTGTATAAGCAAAATATTAGACATTAGTTATCCGACTCAGAGCTAGCTACAATTAAACTATTTCATTAAAATGTATTTCGTTCATTTTCAGGATAGACAATGTGATGTGGAAGAGCATCACGTTTTGGTACCTAATGAATGGAAATAGATGGTAGAATGGCTCTGTCATTCTGTAAAGCCATTGTGTGTTGTTATTGCGAGTTCTACTAGGACGTGAATGCTTTTTACAAATTGTAATCTGCAGTAATTCCGACTTGGTGTGAATGCAAATTTAAGCTCAAACCCTAATTAATGACATGTGAATCAGCTAATCCAGGCAGGTGTGTTGAAGCAAGTTAAAGCTAAACTGCAGGACGCTGGAGCAGCAATGGGCACACTTAATCAAGCGGACTCAAACTCTGAATGAATAAGAGAATTGAGAATCATGGTTTGCAGTTGCAATGCTGAATTAGAAGAAAACAAAAAGACAATTATAAGAGAAATTAGAAACATGAGGTTAAAGAACAAAACAATTGAACTAATTTCTCAACTGAAAGCAAAACAGCCTGATAAGGAGAACACTGTGCTTGTGAAAAACAGATGTGTGGGCATTGTGATAGAGAATGAACAAAGTGAAGAAAACAAAAGAGGAGCAGAGGAGAGGAGGAGGAGAAAGGAAGAACAGAAGAGGGATAGCATGCAGTAATTATGTCCCTCTTTGGGACTGAGCTTCAGAAAAGCTGCAGCATGCTATAATTCTTGTCTTGATGATGATTTAAAATCTTCAATTCACCAATGGCCTTGACGATACACTGGAGATTTTGCCTCGGTATAGCCAATAAATGCTATATAGCATTCCTAATTAAGATGCAGATGCAATCTCCATGTGCAAAAACAGTGCGATCATGCGACAACCCAGGTTCCTTCACGTGCTTTTGACATCTATTACCGTGCTGATATATTCAGATAAGACTCACAGCTTGAGTTCCATTTTTCAGATTACACTTGCATGATTGCGATGAAAAACAGGCTGACCATCTTTCCAGAACAAAATTGATAAACTTTCATAAAGTCCACCAAAGCGATCAGTGTAATAAACCCGCAAAGAGGTTAATTATTCAAAAAGGGAGATCAGGTCAGTGCAGTTTTTGTGAAATAAATTGCAAATATAGTGCAGGAATGAACTAAATAAATTGAGAATAGGCTGAAAGACTCATTCTACGACCGGTAACACCTATAAAAAATGGCAGGTATTACAGCTCCAGAGCCTCAGGAAGTCACATCTAAGGAAAAGAGCTATAATGTGAGAGAGCGATCATGAGCATTAAGATAATCTATAATGAGGCAGATGAAGTCCTGTTTCAGAGACGGTGTGACTCAGCCAGACTTTTGCACTATGAGCACACGTTACAGTGCATGACAGCGAGCCCTGTGTGGCCAACTCTCTCTCGTACCGTACCACCAACGCACAACAGCTCTGCCTCTTCAATTAATGAAGAGGAGGAGAGTCATGCCGCACTTAGTCACTATTCATTCCCATCTCATTCTGATGAATTCACCAGAAATGCAATACCTTTAATGATGGAGACTGTGACACCATAATAGACACTAGCTGAATGTGAACACACTAAAATGACAACATTAAGGGTGCTGGCACAGTAGAGGAATCTCTGATGGAGCATTTGACGGATACAAAAGTGCAGGCTGTGGAAAGAGTTGAAATCAAGCAAGAATACAGCAGGAATGTCATACCATGTTTTTTGGTTGCATGACAGAGCATCAACTATGCTTCACTTCTGAAAACCCTAAATGCACCGTAATCGTCAGAACCAACATATTCACAGTGTAGGCATCCTTAAGACAGTGCAAGTAAATAAAAAAAAAAAAACAGTAAACTCAACAAATACTATACAAAGATTATGCATTAAATAACAAATAATGTGTAATGCATGTTATACATAGTGAAATAGTGCAATAGTGTAAAATAAATATGCTAAAATGTATTTGAAATAGATTTATCTTATACCAAGTACACTACAAATAAATGTACATATTCATGTACTTAATAAAAATATCATGCAATTGTACTTTTAGTATACTACATTGGAACAACTAATTTCATACTTAATGCATTTGAATTATGCAGAAATTGTGCTGAAGTCCAACTAAAGACATACTGAAGTATATCTGATTGTGCTAAAATAGAACTAGTGCACGTATACTTCAGGTACACTTAACATATCTTGCATTTAAAGACTGATATTATTCAAAGATCGTACAATCCCCATCAATAGTGACATTAAAAACACATTTTAGACTCAATATTAAGAAATGTGTCATTGTGCACAAGTAGTACTAAAAAAAAAAGTTTAATTATAACTTTTATATCAGTAAGTCTTGAGCGATTTAGATTTGAACTATACTTAGTATGAAATAAATGTATTTTAAAGACATTATTTTTTCAAGACATCAAGACAGACTAAACAGAAAAAAACAATAGGAAGTGCAGTAGACTTTCTGTTCATTGTCTGGAATGATTTTCTCTCAGAAACGAGAGAAGTAGAGAAGTGTTTCCTCAAAAACTAAAAAAAGCACACACACACACACACACACACACGATATATATAACTAAATATAATTAATAATGTAATCTCATATAGTGTTAATATGTTCCGACTACCTTTCTCTCATCACTAATTGACTGTGTTTACCATGTTGACATCCAGCATGTCGTTATGTAATCTGGCAGGTCGCTTTTAAGGTCTTCTAATGAGTCTCTCCCGCTGTCTCTTTGAATACATTCTCATAATGCGTATTTCCCTGAGTGAATCATTGAGGATCAGGCATGATGAAGTCAAGCCCCAATTGAGTGTCCTGTAACTGGTCATGTTGGGACATTGCAAAGCACTGACAGCCAGAGCAGAGACAGTCACTCAAATGAATAAACAAAGCAAACCAGGACACCGACAGCAAGATGAGTTAAAAATAGATTTCCTTTTTGTAATAAGTGTCTGTTTGCCCTGTAAAACCACATATAAGTATGTAATAAAGTCTGGAGTAATTGAATACGTGACTTGAATGAGGAGGGAGAGGTAAGAGGAGAGGAAAACAGAAGAGACGATGTGAGGTGGAGGAGTCTTGTAACACATCTCAAAGGGTGTATCTCGTTATGGTACTTAATGAAAGGGAATAGATGGTAGAATGGGTTCTGTCATTCTGGGAAGCCATCGTGTGTAACCGTAACACCATAGTCAGTTCTATGTGTGTGTGTGTGAGAGATGAAAACACTTACACACAGTACCGCCCACCCTCAAAAAGAAGCAGTAGACACACAAATGATGTTCTCCCGTTGTGTGGATGGATCTATCATCATTAGTTAGATCAATAATAATGAGTGTAAGGGAGTTTATCACCTTCAGTAGAGATTTGATGAAAAGAACAATTACGTAAATGCTGAGAAATAATCATTTAAAAATTCATTATAAAACAGATAGTTCTGACTATAAAATCCGACTGGATGAACCATGTTTGAAACGGGGCCTGAGACCAAAATATTCATGGATGTTATCCTTAAACAAATACAAATGTATATTTTGAACATATAAAACAATGAATTTCAAAGATCAGCAACAAATACAGGTAACAAACAAAACACACAAAATAAAATTCTTCAATTTTAGAATAATGTACATTACTACACTGTGATGATTTTGATTGCTGTAATTCATGTTTTTTTTTCCCAAGAAGGCGAGAGAAGTGTCTCATAAATAAAAAGCCAAAAAAATAAAATAAAATAATAAAACAAAAGCTCACCAACAGGTAAAAGCATCACAATAATCCACAATCAATACGACTACAGTCCATCAAACATGTTGTGAAGTGAAAAGCTGTGTTTGTAAGAAACAAATCCATCATACCAACATTTTAACCATTGCTACTGGCCAAAATACCAGTGCATAACCCATAACAACACTTCCTCCTGTGAAAAACTCTATCCCCTGTCTCATGTCAGAACCCTCTGACATGTTCTGTTTAGAACTGTTTTCGCTTGTAAACCATGCTTAATTCATGCATCCATGCAATCTGTGAAGTTAAAAATATCTTAATGATGAATTTGTAATAAACAAGGGGCGTTCACATAAAATATGTCCTCCTTCCATGACTGAATAAAACACAACACAGTGGTCTCAAGATGCATTATTTTAAAAGTTGAACAGTCTTAAATATGCAATGCTCAGAAGGAGATACATAATGCAAGAGCCAAAAATGTATATCTGAAAGTGTATGTCGACCAGCATTTAAAGATATAGGGCACATTGCATAGCCTTTCAACTGGCAGGTATTCAACAAATAAACCAGATAAATGTCTATATCCTTTATTGGACAAAACTATCACAATTCTCACAAAAATGGAGATCAATGTATTATGCATGAAACGGGAACATTGCTCACAGCATGCGATCTGAGAGACTGAAAGTAACTGTCTTGAAATGTATTACTGAGTGTGGTGAATTTGTTACACAAGCGGTGTTTTGATGGCTGTAGTGGCGGCACTTTAAAGGGGATGAATTTAGAGATGAAACTTCGCTGACAGTCTAACAGCATGTTAAAGCAAAACACACTCTCAGCATGCTAAAACCCTGCTGAAGAAGCTGCATCATTGAATTAATCCCATTTAAATTAATTTTATGATTGACATTTGAATAGCCAGATTTCTTAACCCTTCACTACCTGTTACCAGCACACCCGGTAAATTCAATATTAATTCTTGGCAGCTATTAACAGATACAGACACATATACTGTAGTTAGGTTTGTGGGAGCACTATCCCTTTAAGGCATTATGTATGATAAGCTATAAGTTATCACATATAGACACCAAAGTAAAGCAGAGAAATTCAGGTGGCTAGTTATAATTTAGCAGCCAATTTATTAATAGAAAGCTGTTACTTGTTGTTTATTGATAATATTAGTTATTGTCATTCATGCAAGTAAGGAACTTTAAGCCATGTGCTAGTGTTTTTACTAAGAGGGTTTTAGGCACACAAGTATCTAATGCAGTGTTTTGTTCTTTCTTTATTATGAGTTTTTCCACAGGAACAGAGCAGTTGTTGTATATATATTATATATATACTATGTGTGTCAAGCAATGGATGTACCTCACCATGCTGCTCTTGAACCGTTATCATCCACTTTATTAACCTAAATAGCCTAAGGTGAATGTTAAAACCCCAAAAATATTAAATAAGAGGGAACCTGCCATGAATCAATACATCAAATACATAACAATGCAAATACATGGAAACAACCAATTGTAAATTAGGTCAGTGTTGCCAGGTCAAACAGCAGCACCTTCGGGAACATCTTAATCAGTTCCATAACCGAAAAGTATTGGTCCACCACTTGGTCTATCATAAAATCTGTTTCTACCAAATCATAATTTAATGCTAAAAGATCAATGTAAGCATCTCAGAAAGTGCAAGTCAGCTTACATTTTTAAGATGATTTTAGTGGGAATAAAGTACAAAGTGAAAGACTGTCATGGGTGGTTGCAATGGTGCTGCTATGTACAGTAGTTGCTAAGATGTTTTAATAGTTCTTAAGGTGTGGTCAAATTAGGGAAATTTCTTCAATCTAAGTAGGGAAAACTTTGGCAAAATTCCAGATCACATGGATTCTATCGAAATGACTTGTGAAAATGTACCAATCAATGGACTGGTTAAAGATTAACAAAAAAATGTAAGCATTTGGACTTTAAAGCAAATGGTGCAGAAACAATTACGGACTGCAGTTTAATATTTGGGGTTTGGAATTAGCTACAAGTATGAGCAACATCAGACAGCAATGTTTATGATTCGCTGTCAGATATGAAACTTTTTGTTATTCATGCCTTCAATATATAATGCACACTACAGATTCATGCTACTGACATTCAGTTTGTCTTATCTGCCATCCACATAAAGAGGGTATTGAGCTAGTATGTGTGTTCATGAGAGATATTATGCAAGAAAATGAGAATGTGAGCTGACAGTCATGTCCAAAAATACCTAATTCCAAATGACAACATCCTTACTGATTGGCTTGTTTTTCAATAAAGCTTGGTTACACTTCTGATGAAGAGAGGTGACCAACAAGCATACTAATGACCTGCTTTACATGTGTGTGGGCGAATGAGTGTGTGTGAGAGGGAGAAATGGATGGAGAGAGGAAGTGAGAAAGGCACTGAGAGAAAGAGAGAACGTGTTTGTTTCTAGCAGTTCCTGGCCCTTGCTCTTTCCAAAAGGCTCATTCGGAATACAGACACTGCATTGTATTATAGCCGGGAAAGGTAGGAGAGATTCTGGACTCCAGGATTCTTGGATCGTTGCTTCAGGGAGTATTGTACTGGCAGGAAATAGGCTAACACATGATAGGACAACAACAATATTGTGTTGATGAGACATTTTGTCCAATCATAGATTTTACAATGCATTTCAATGATTAATTTCTCCAAGATTTGTGATGTGGCGGAGAAAGGGGATGTGTATTTGGGGAGAGTGAGTAATGCCAGCATCACATACGCCAGAGCCACACGATTGAAACCTGATGTGAAGTGCTGTACCACACTGTCACCAAGAGGACAGTATGAGAAGTGCAGCGTGTGTCAGTATCCTTTCCTTTAACCTGCACACCTTAAGATTTCTATAAAATACCCCAAATGCTCTTGAAAAACTAGTACTTTTAAAAAGATGGTGAAATCACATCGGATCAACCCTTCTTTCAGTCTCTTCCAGTGTCCAGTTTTTAATAACATCCTGTTGTTGTTCTAATCCTATTAGCTGAGGATATATATTTTGCTTTAAAATCACAACTTTCTTCTTTCTCTTTCAGGGCAGTGTGTTTATGCTACATGTTTGTCTAGTGAGTTTTTCTCCAGTTTAACTCCTTGGCAGTTAAATCAATAGGCTGTAATGAAGGCTGCTTTCATGATTGTGTCAGCTTATTCCCAGTGATGGAGGTTTACCTATAATTCGAAGTAATGGTTTTCAGCCCGTTGGTTTATTGATTTGAGTGATTTGAAGCTTCAAAAATCACAAACAGAAAAGAAAGGAGAAGCAAGAAGGTAAACAAAGTTTCTATATTATTTTTTTACTGATACTGGTATTAAGTACTGGTACTTCTTTTGCCCTGGCAAGATACTATGTTTGTAGAGATGTGAATTCTACATTTGCGATGATTAATTATTTAGTTTTTCATTAGCGCACTGGTGGTCTACATCAATACACATTTCAATTGTGCCAAAGATCAAAGTCGCTCGCTACAAACTATGATAAATTTGTGATGTTACATTTTAGCAAAGTGATTTAACTAGAAATAATCAAATGATAAATTTAATGTGAGATTTTATGCATTCAAAAACACAATTAAAACAAAAATCTTGAATATATCTCTTCTGTGATAAGCCATAAATTTGTAAAAAAGATCAATGTGGCAAAAAAAACTACACAATATCCATTAAGTCCCTCATGATTTTGCATAAATAATAATATTAATAAAATATTTGACTGTTCTTTGGGGAAAAAAAATCACGAAAGACTGATCAAAACTCTAAGATACTTTCTTAATATCCATAAAGTATTTATTTTACATCATAAAATAGTATTCTTGATATAGAATTATAATAATATAATATATTATTATATATAGATTTAATATGTGCATTTATCCAGCAAAGAAAATACATTTTAATCATTTTAATTTGAAGCTTACACCACTTGACAATTTCGTGTTATTAAGCCAAAGTTTGTGTTGAATTAGTTTATCATTTTCTAAGAAATAAGATTTCTCTTTTTTAAAAAAATGGAGTGGAGGTGGCTGTTGAGGTGATCAATAAAAATATACAAGTGCATCTCAATAAATTAGAATGTCGAGGAAAAGTTCATTTATTTCAGTAATTCAACTCAAATTGCAAAACTCGTGTATTAATTAAATTCATGCACACAAACTGAAGTAGTTTATGTCTTTGGTTCTTTTAATTGTGATGATTTTGACTCACATTTAACAAAACCCACCAATTCACTTTCTAAAATTTAAGACCAATTAAAAAACAAATTTTTAGTGAATTGTTGGCCTTCTGGAAAGTATGTTAATTTATGTATATCAATAACGAAATGGCAACTTTTTTAAGTAATTTTTTTAATCTGTAATTTTTACTTTTACTTAAGTATATTTTGTGTGAAGTATTGTACTTCGCTATACTCATTCGTTACTGAGTAAAAAAAAATCGTCAACTGCAGCAAATAATGGGCAGAAGAAGAAATAAAATCACAAGAAAGATGCAGACGGACATAAGGCGTTATATGCAGACCCAGCTGAAAACCAGACCCGTCGTACTCTGCTCACTCGAAGGAAATGAAGTGAACCCCTGGCCATATTCATGCTCTATTATGCAGTGTTAGTTGTGTTTGCCTGGAACTAGCAGAAATATCGACATCACCCTTCGCAAGCATGTGGAGATAAGGTAAATACTTGCATCGGGGTTAAAATGAAGCTTTTACGGTTTAGCAAAAGGTTTTGCACAAATGAGCCAAAAAGACAGTGGTGCAGGGTGTGCAATATCGTCTGCGAAAATATAGTAATTGTTGTTTTAACGATGTGCGATTTGACATTATCAGTATTTTTTGCCAAAAACCAAACAAATCACTCTAACCATCAATTCCAGTCCTCGCGCCCCACCGCTCTACATATGTTTCATGTCTCTCTTAGTTAACACACCTGATCAGTTTAGAAGTGCGCTCCATGAATGAACTGTTGTTCCGATTGACATTATAAGTGTCCATACTCCCTATCGCTAAAATATCGGAACCATTTTTTTTATCATTTGGATTTGCGCTGCGCAACGTCTTCACGCACGGACGAGTGTGACATCATATACGTCTGTAAATATATCAATTTAAATTCACGTCTCGCAACACTTAACACTATGAATGGAATACGTTCGCTTCGAACATCAAGGAATATATGTCCACTTCGCAGGGCACTTGCGTTTCGATAGAAAAACGTCTGAGTGATAGAGTAACATACGAATGTACAGAGCGGTGGGGCGCGAGGACTGGAATTGAGAACCGCTGCTCTAAACAGTGTGCTGTGAATTCTAGTAATGTTTGATTAATCCGCGTGCATTTCACTGTGATTCAGTCTGTTAAAATGCGCTTAGAATGATCACAAATTGAAGATATAGAAGCAGAAAATGTATATATTTATATAATTTAATATAGTAAGTCAACATCACATGAAGAAATGCGTTTTTCTCAAAAAAATCACCATGATTACATAGGCCTGTATACACAGTTAAAAAAACAAGTTAATTAAGAGAACTTACGTTTTAGACACATTGCCTTGTTTTGCTCTAGACAACAAAAATAATTCCAAACACAGTTTTGCGTCTCTGACTCTGAGCTTGACTTTGTTCCTAAAAAGGAGAATGAATTAACCGTTAAAATGATTCCGTTCAATCGCAATGACTCTCTAATGAGTGACTTACTGACACCTGCTGGTGGTTCTAATTTAACATTTAAAGTATCTTTTGATTTATTTATTTTTAATTTCAAATGACTATTTAACATTTGTGACCCTGGCCTGGAGCACAAAACCAGTCTTAAGTCACTGGGGTATATTTGTAGCAATAGCCAACAATATATTGTGGTTAAAATTATACATTTTTATTTTATGCAAAAATCATAGCATATTAGTAAAGATCAATGTATTTAGTAAATTTCCTACTGTAAATATATAACTAAGAGCTTAATTTGAACAACTTTAAAGGAGATTTTCTCAATATTTTGGATTTTTTGCACACCCATAATTTAAAATATTTGTGATCATAACAAACAATACATCAATGGAAATGATTTATTCATCAGATGATGTATAAATCGCAATTTAGGGAAATTGGTTTTCTGGTTCGGGTACATTTTATGTCTTTTTATCAAAGCATTATTTCTGCATTTGTAACTGCAGGCTAAATGCATTCATGTCAGTGTGTAAATACATCTATGCCACCTTCAGATGAAGCTTCTGCGTTTCCTCTGCATTGCAATATGCATTTTGTTGATACTGATTTCTTTTCCTGGGTAACAGCCCAAATGGATTCTTACATTCTAATTAACCGATCCTTTAATTAAAAACACCAAGTTTGAGATGTATACCATATCCCAGGTGTGTCAAACTCAGTTTCTGGAGGCCACAGCCCTAAAGAGTTTAGTTCCAACCCTGCTCCAACACACACACACCATGTAGTTTTCAAATAAGCCTAAATGATTAGTTTAGCTGTATCAGATGTGTTTAATTAGGGTAATAACTGTGTAAGTTTGACACCTTTGGTCGAACCCACATTTAAAATGTAACTAAGTACTTTTTTACTCAGAGTAAATTTTAAATGAGCTACTTTTACTTTTACTTGAGTAGATTTTAGACTGGTTACTTTTACTTGTACTTAAGTAAAATTTCAGTAATGTAATGGTACTTTTACTTGAGTAATTCCACCTCTGCTGTATATGTACTCAATACTTGGTAGGGGCTCTTTTTGCATATAATTACTGCCTCAATTCGGCGTGGCATGGAGGTGATCAGTTTTTGGCATGCTGAGGTGGTATGGAAGCCATGTTTCTTTGACAGTGGCCTTCAGCTCATCTGCATTTTTTGGTCTCTTGTTTCATTTTCCTCTTGACAATACACATAGATTATCTATGGGGTTCAGGTCTGTGAGTTTGCTGGCCAGTCAAGCACACCAACATTGGTGCATTGGTCAATTAACCAACTTTTGGTGCTTTTGGCAGTGTGGGCAGGTGCCAAATCTGCTGGAATGAAACAGCATATGAAAAAGCTGGTCAGCAGAAGGATGTCATGAAGTACTCCAAAATTTCTTGGTAAACGGGTTGCAGTGACGTTGGTTTTCAAAAAAACAATGGACCAACACCAGCAGATGACATTGCACACAAATCATCACAGACTGTGGAAACTTAACACTGGACTTCAAGCAACTTGGGCTATGAGCTTCTCCACCCTTCCTCCAGACTCTAGGACCTTGGTTTCCAAATGAAATACAAAACTTGCTCTCATCTGAAAAGAGGACTTTGGACCACTGGGCAACAGTCCAGTTCTTCTTCTCTTAGCCCAGGTAAGACGCCTCTGACGACAACTGTAGCCAAATTCCTTGACACGTCTGTGTGTGGTGGCTCTTGATGCCTTGACCCCAGCCTCAGTCCATTCCTTGTGAAGTTCACCCAAATTCTTGAATCGATTTTGCTTGACAATCCTCATAAGGCTGCGGTTCTCTCGGTTGGTTGTGCATCTTTTTTTTTTTTCCTTCCACTCAACTTTGTTAACATGCTTGGATACAGCACTCTGTGAACAGCCAGCTTCTTTGGCAATGAATGTTTGTGGCTTACCCTCTTGTGAAGGGTGTCAATGATTGTCTTCTGCACAACTGTCAGATCAGCAGTCTTCCCCATGATTGTGTAGCCGAGTGAACCAAACTGAGAGACCATTTTGAAGGCTCAGGAAACCTTTGCAGTGTTTTGAGTTTATTAGCTGATTAGCATGTTGCTAATTTGTTGAGATTAAACTACTTAATGTGTGTTGAATTTATTTAATACACGGTTTCACAATTTGAGTGAATACTGGAAATAAATGGATCACCTGTATATGCCTTAACCAATTTATCAAACCTGAGCAGTATTTTAAAAAGCTGTTGTGCAATAAAGTGTTAAGCACACAATATTTAATCAAAGCAAATGGCAGAGAAAGCCTAAAATATTTTTGTAATTACCGTGTCATCAAAACAGCTAAAAGAGGGATGGAGTGCTGGGAGTGAAGGTGACTGGTATTGAAAAGTGAGGTTTTGCATTGGCAGTATGATGAATGCAAGTCTTAGTATCCAAAGACACAAGTTCAGACTCTCCAGCATTTCTTTTGGTTTCTACTGGCTGAACAGAATAGGCATAAATCACTCAGTAAAGCAAGATGAAACATAACCTTGACATTCAAACATTACAAACTGTAATAAAATGTGCCTTTTGCCATTTTATTCCAGGACAATATAGACCTTATAGTAGTTTAAGTGCTGTTAGTTTCACAATGTACACATGAACAACACTTGAGCAAAGCAGCAGTGTAATTTACAGCGGCTCAGCTGTGCTTTTCACTCATTGGCTGTAAACAGCAAATGAATAATGTATTGCTTTGATAACATTTATGTATAATGATCACAGTATAGTTGTTGTTCATATAAATATAATTGAGCAAGCAGCAGTGTAAAGTGATTTGCTGGTACTGACAATTGCGTATAAAAGAGAAGTGGAGTATTTTGTTAATAACAGCCATAGATTATTACAGTTCATGCAAGTGAGATACTGAGAACTGTTACAAACTTGATCATCATTAAAACGAATCTGCATGATGGGAAACACATTCTCATCCAAATGGCAGTGAACTCAAAACCTTATTATAGCTTTAGACTATAGTTTAAAAAACTGATAAACTTTCTGGATTCAGTCAGATTTACTGAATAGAAAATGCCAAAATGCACAGTGAAATAAATGCATGCTACTTCAGCTCATTCTGTTCTTATAGAGAGAACAAAACGTTGTATTGTAGCAACCCTGGGGCAACTTTTTTCTTCATCAAATTTTTGATGCTTAAGGGCAGAATTGGTTATGCATAGTGTAGAAGAGAAACCTTTAGTTTTAATTAAAGCTCTAGTGTATCATCACAATTGGTGCTCTTACAAAAGCTTTGAACCACTGACCCTTGTATGTACAGACAAACACTGCACAGTTTCTTCATTCATTTGTTCTCATAAAGACTTGGAAAAAGCAACCACAAATTCCAGTCAGTTTTGTGCTTCTGTAACAAAGAACCTAGTAACCTCTGAAAGGCTTTTGTAGTGCCACAGGACAAAGCAAGTCACACAGGTTTGGAAAAAAATGAGGGTGAGTAAATGATGGCAGAGTATTCATATTTGGGTGAACTAATCTTTTAACAATCACACTGCCACCAGCTTATTTTTCAATTCTATTTGAATGGCTAAAAATACCAAGCAGACCGTTTTTGTGGTCAAAATCAGATCTCTGTATGTAAGCCTATCCCCTCTGGTATTTTTACTGCACTTACACGCTCAATCACCAACAGAGTCATATTTAAAACATGCAATTGTGTTTAAAAGTATAACAATCCCACTTACACAAGTCAATTACCTCTCCATAATGGTATACAATTTCCATTATAAAAGAAAAATGCAATCGTTATAAACTATTAGGTACTCTTTGAGAAAAGCTGCTTTTATCTCAGATGATCATTAGAGTGTTACATTCACAGAACCCTGCTGAGTCTAAAACCACCATATATTTCTCCATTCACAGGACATATTCTCTGTTCCCACACAGTATGCCATTTCTTGCCTGTATTCCTCCTTATCTCCCTGGCCCTGAACATGACGTGCTCATTCAGTAAGCATGAATTAATTACATGCATAAACACGCACCCACACCCTGATAAGTGCTGTATGGTAAATCAATATTGGGAAATGCTCTACTATATACAGATGCAACATTGGGAATAGTGGAAATATATTAAAGGATGAGTATGGAAATAAGGTTTTTCATAATAAAGAACAACTCCAGTGTGACTTAAAACAGGAGCAATCCCTGAGGAGCCATTCGCATTTTGAGCTAAGATAAATTGTGAGGCCTGGGCCTGCAGGCAGAGAAAATACGTAACTGTCCATCCTGCCTTGTCAATTCACATACAGTGCCCTTAATTTAATATGGTAAAGTTGGTAAAGAAGAGCAAAGGGGCTGTTAAAGGGCAAATAAATCTGCATTTTGTTACTCTTTTGAGCTTAAAGTTCAGATGCCATCTTCTCAAGTATTAAAGACTCAACATGTCTCAAAAAGACAACCCAGTCATGCATGTAGGGACATTTCTGCAAAAATCACGTTGCTTCTAGCATGTTTTGCGACACTTCCAAACTGAAATGTTCAGTGAGTGTTCAGTTCTATCTGAAACAGATGAACGTGAATATGACCGTTTTTGATTACACTGGTTATTTAATTTTTTGTGGCAGTACGGAGACTTACTACAACCAATACTTCCACATCCACAGCTCTGAGCATATAAGAAATACTGCTGCTGCACATATAACATATATGAAATAGTCCCTGTATATAACATACATGGAATCACACCATAGCAGATTTATAAAGGTGGAGCTGTGGTAGGTGGAGGGTTTCTGAAGTGCACTACAACAGATACAGCAAGTTCTAGCCAAGCAGCAAACTCATAGGCTGCTGATGTGAAAGAAATCAATCAGCTGCACCAGGTAAATAATAATATGTGATTGTCAGATTGAGTTAGAATCAGACAGTGCCATCTAGAGTTTGAGCTCGGACACGCGAACGGTTGCTGTTTACGTGTTTATTACCACGACAACCGTCTGCATGTCCGAGTTGAACGTGCTTCTTGTCTATCCTGCTTGTAGCAAATTAAAATATGCATCTGAAGATGCTGACCGAGGTCTCTCTTTCCCAGCGCGCGCACACACCTCTCTATCTCTCTGCGTCTGCTCTGTTCCGCGAGCGACTGAAAGGAGCTGCGCATTCCGCTTTCAATTAAAAGCTATGTCGCTTCTCTAATTTTACATGCAAGTATAGCCGAAATCACAGCACAGCTATTGTCTTTATCTTATGTGTAGCCTATTTGATTTTATCAGATGACGGCTCAATTATAAATCAGGATTTTTGTGCAGATTAACATCTTGGAAGGCAGAGCTGGTTATGGTCCTCTATATAATTCTGACATTCCAAAAGCACCACCTACTGGCAGAGAATGAATGCGCATTTTCAATAATCCAGTCTGCGGTTTTTGTTCAGACCAATGCGAAAATCCACCCACATAAACCCGTTTTAAATAATATCATAATTTATACTTCTGACTCATCCCTTTTCTTAAAAAAAATGGTTTAAAGGTTCAATTGTGGGGTTTATCATTTTATAATGTCTTTATTTTTGTTAAAACTTGTATCTCAATGGTAAATCAATTGCTATTTCGTGGTCTACAACATGAAATAATAAAAGTGTCTTCTAAATGAATAAATGTAAATGAAAGAACCCCATTATAACATGTACATGAAAAATGTAGAAATATTGGACACAACTATGGGGCACCATTGTGCAGCAGCAAGCATCACGACAAAAAGGAACCTCAAGGTTGATCTAGGTAAATGTGTGCAAATGTATAGGGCCCCATTCCTATATTTGCCTGGGGCCCCAATTCATTAAATCCGCCCCTGAGTTTACTCCTTCAAAAAATTCAGACATATGGAGCTGGTTATGTAATGAAAACATCAAAATGTATCAGCATACAAAACATGCACTATGCTAACTGTGTTTTAAGGTAATAACACAGTATTGTGCAAGTAAACACACAAAAATGCATCTTTATTAGTCAATAATCTACCACTATAGTCACAATTATGTCACAGAGCAAAAGGGAAAGTTGTTGCCATTTGACTGCCTCTTGTATTCATTTAAGCTGGAAACTGCAGTGAATTGTGTACATTTTTTGGAATAGAGCCATTACAAAAAGTCTTGTTTTTTTTAAAAGATTTGTAACTATTTGTGATTTGTGAGCTATAATAGCGGAGTTAGGCTTACAGTGATGTTAAGGACAATGCACATCTCATAGCTGTCAAATGTCCCATCATGCTTGCATTTCCTTTTTGCTCTGCGCTCTAATGAAGAATCCAATTAAAGAAAATAGTGAAGCGTGCTACAAGCCAATGAATGTGATCATATTCAATCCAAAACAAACCTCACAGGAGAGATTCTCTTTTAGAAGTTAAAAAATGTTAGAACAAACTTTCAGTATAACATGCAATTGCTATGAAACTATGCAGTGTGGGGGCAAGGGAAACTGTGTGGCTCTACCAATTTGAGGAAACCACAAGCCAGATCTATGCTACTACAGTCTAATGGGGTCGGAATGGTTCTCAGAATGGTATATTTCTGCATAGTTTGGTCTATGAACCACAACATTCACATGGCATACATGTATTGTAACACAAATTATGTTAAAAGCTTGCCCTTGGTTAATAAAATAAAAACGTTACCTCACACCTAGGGGTGTCGTGATATACTGGTATTGACGATAACCGTGATATTCAAAGCAACAATTATCGATATCGTGTTAACTTAATGTGTGATGATATACCAGTTTTGGCGATAACCGCAATATTTAAAATGAACAGGACTCTTATGATAACACCACTTGTAAATACTCCAGCACCAGGTACCTGGTTGACCTCCAGGTGGCAGTATTACGCCTTAATACTGACACCTGTCACACAAGAAAATGACGCAGCGCTCGCAACTTGGCAGAAGAGCCGTGTTCAGAGTAAGTTGCCATTATTTTACTAGTCATAGAATGGAAAATGTTACATTAAACTGTTAACAGAGGTTTTCTGTGTTCATATATTTAAGTAAAGAAATAACTCACCCTACAACACACTCCCACTCACACAACATGCCATGCACTGCACTTTAACACAGTTCAACCGGACCACACGCACACACTGCACTAACACATCTGCTATCACTGGACACCACACAAAGCACATCCACGACACTGCATATGCATAATCTGTTGCACCTTGCACAACTATCTGTTGCACAACCAATCTACTGTAAATTTATAATCTGTTGCACCTTCACATATTACTATGCATAGATGTGTACAAAATGCAGACGTGTACATAATGTGTATAATGTGTATTGGTAACTAAGTATGTCTTTATAGTACACTGTGTGTACTGAGTATATGTATGTGTTTTTTGCACATTGTCTTCTGTACAGTCTGTAAATATGTACTGTCCATATGTAAATTGTTGTATTTCGTTTTTTTTTTTTTGCACTGTCTGGAGCACGCTCGTAAGAAGCCGTTATTTCATCACCAAGGCACTGTCTGTGTGATGTTACATAAAAGTGAGTTTTTTTTGTTCATTTGATTTAAGTAAAGGGTGATTATTTTAATAAGTACCGCACTTTTTTACTCAACTTATTTTTGTATTTGCAATCAAAATGGCCTGTGCGTTGTAACTGGCTGTAACACTTTATTTCTTTGTGCATATCTATTAACAGTTACATGATTAAAACTGATCTTGAAAAACTCAGCGACCTCATTGCTACATTAAACTCTTTAAAATTTTAAGCTGGTCGCAGTGCCATGCACTTAATGCCTCATCTGCGGTCGTTCTAGACACATAAATACTGAATCAGCAGCGTTCTTACTGCATGACTTCAGTGGCACTGGTGCAACTATAGGTTAAAGAGATTAAAATACGGGTACCAAGTTAACAGATTAAAATATCAGTTTAGATGTTAATATGGCAACACTTTACAATAAAGTTCATTAGTTAATTACATTAGTTAACATGAAATAAGAATGAACAATACTTCCACAGCATTTATTAATCTTAGTTCATGTTATTTCAGCATTTACTAATGCATTATTAAAATCACAAGTAGTGTTTGTAAACATTAATGCACTGTGAACTAGCATGAACAATGAAACTGCTGTATTATTATTAATTGTAATAAATGTATTGTTAGTTAATGCATTAATGTTAAAAAATGACATCTTATTGTAAAGTGTTACCATTAATATATATTCATCATACTGTTGAACTTGACAGTATTTTCTCTCTTGTTATCTCATAGGAGCTCCAAAGAAGTCAGAGAAAGCCACAGTCTTGTGCCCTGCGTTTATCAGTATCCTTATGTTCGTTGGGTGAAAAAGAAAAACTCAATAAACAAAGAACAATTTTTACATATATTCCTCCCCCCCAAGGTTTCTATAGATATCGTGATATATCGATATCGTGAATTCTTATGGCCACAATAACCGTGATATGAAAAATCTAATATCGTGACAGCCCTACCTCACACCTGTCCAGATTTCACATAAGCGGTTTACTCTGACAGTCATCCCCAGCACACCAGACTGACAGATGTAACCGATGGAGGTGCATCTCAACTGAGGCCCGCTGTGCTTCTATTAAGAACACAAAAGCAATTCCCCACAATGATAATAGCAAAGGGCATGTCCGTAACAGAAAATATGGTGCTAAACAAACAAATCCAATCAAATTAGCAGTAAGAGACCTCAAATCACATGCTGTGAGCAATGTTCCCGTTATTATACACAATCTGAAGGTCTCTGTGAGAGTTAAATTGCATTATACAGTGAATTACTCTGGCTTCAAAATAATAGTGTTCGTTCAACTTGCTTGCACCAAAACCCCAGCCTTTTCAATTCACATAAATAACATCAGAGGTTGTAAAAAAATAAAAAAGAAGACTAGGTAACTAGATGAAAATATAGTCTGAACTGGGTCACTAAGCTCCATTACACAGTGCTCTTTAGGCAGTATAGTGAGGTCTGCAGATTTCTTGCACACTTGCTGCACTATATGGATGATGCTATGTTGGGATAAGGGATCACATGTGCTACAAAGTGCAGCATGCATTAACTCAGTGTCTGGCTCTCAAGCCACATTTACATTTAATACAGACTTGCCTTTAAGAAAGATCATTTACTGATTTAGTCTGTGATCTAGAGGTGTATTTGAATCAAAAAGCAATCCAGTGATTGAATGAATTATAATCTAACTTAACATTAACACAAGGCATAAATGTCAGGCGACATCTGTTGCTATTTTCTGGGAAAATCTATTTTTTTAATACCAAAAAAAAGCACAAACGTGAGACCATAACTATCTTTATCTGACAGTTCAGATATGGTTTGCAATGTGTAGCATTTCACGAGTTCGCATTAATACGAGGAGAGGAAACGCATATTGGAGCATGTTATCATATTTGGAAGTGTCTGTGGGAAGGGCGTATGAGAGTAGGGATATTATAGATATAGGGGGTAGAGCGGTATTAGCATTTAGTAGAAAAGAATCATAGATTTAAAAGAATTGGTTGATATCACACATTAATATTTATATTCGATCCCACCTAGGTTTTAAATATACATATTATATTTCCCTCAATAATTTCCCACATCTCATTAATCATATCAATAACAAATAACAAACACAAGTGTACAGTGTTATGTTATATACACATAATGCTATATTACTAAAGGTCAGTATCACTGATAACAATAGTGATTCCCCAAATAAAAAATCCCCCAACCCCCTACCGTTTACCCGAGATGCCAACAATGCATTTAGCATTAAAGCTACAAGAACACATTTATTAGAACAAACAAGATAAACGTCTCAAATAATTAACTTAAAAACAACCTCCTCCACATAAAACATTATAATAAATGTCATATTTAGCTACCTGTGCCCCTCAATAAGAACTATAACAGAAATTGAGAAAAAAGTTATCAAACACTAAATTCTAAACTAAAATAGAGATGAATACTTGAATCTATAAAAGTTATTTCTTACATTGGTGTTTGGTGATGAATTTTTTGGCTCAATGTCTGCATTTAAAGTCACCACCAGAGGTGTTCAGCTGGGATTAGGACTTGTCTTTCTGCAGACCAGTCAAGTTCTTCCACACTGACTGAATCATCATTTCTCTTTGATTCTTGTCTTATACACAGAGACACTGTCAGGTAAAATAGAAAAGGGTTCTGTCCAAACTGTTGATATAAATTAGAAACACACAATTCCTAGAATATCATTATATGTTTAAACATTAAGATTTATACTCATGGAATTACTTCAAACCCTCATTAAAAGGGTAGAAGGGGGTGACCCAATACTTTTCAATATAGTGTGTGTGTGTATATATGTATTGTGCTTGTTAAGGTGATAACTGATGAGCTTCACCTGGGCCAGACTGATTTATTATATGATTGTGCTCCTCCCAAACCTTGGTAATAAAACATAATTTAAAATGAGCAAGCGGAAATACAGAATTGTCAACAGCAAAGCTCCTCTGATGTAGTTTTTGTATTAGGAAACTCAGGAAATATTAAATGAGTTGTATACTAGCACAAAACAGCAAAAATAGCAATGAGAATAAAATGCATATTTGACTAAATGTGATGTGACAACATTTTATACTAAATGTTTAAACCATAAGAGCCCATGAGACACTGAAGACTGGAGTAATGGCTGCTGAAAATTCAGCACTGCCAAATGTCATAAATAAATGACATTTTAAAATACATTACAATATATTAACATAATTTTAAAATGTAAAAACATTTCACAACATTACATTAATATTTTGTACTTTTTTTAGAGGTGGCATAGATTAATTTTTTTAATCTAGATTAATCTAGATTAATCTTTGGAATTAATCTAGAAGATTAAAATGGCTCATTTGAATTCTGCCGAAGGCATCAGAATATGTGTGCTACCCAAATAATGACTAAAAGTAAGTCTTTGAGAACGGGTTTCTCAAAGCCAGGTGGCGCATTAGACCAGGGGCTCATCTCCTGTTTCCAAATGCATCACACTTTTAATCTTTCCCGTCCAAATCCCACGAAAAAACTGGAGGAAAATCCCATTCACTCCCGGAGAATGACTCCCATTCCCTCCACTCCCGTGTTGTTGTTGTTGTTGTTGTTTTTTTGCCGATAACTGTCATTTACAGTAAAATTATAGTACAGATCACAGCGTGCCCACCTTATTAGTGAATAAAAACCCAAAATGTCGTTTTTTGTTATTATATTGAACTGAAAGCCATCTTAGTATGCACAGTGTTGCACAGATTAAATTTTCATGTAAATCATCCATGCTAACACACACGTCTTCTATTTTTTTTTTTGACATTTTCACTCTAAGATATATTTTTTATGTACTGTATTTTTAGATAATATTCGAGTTTCGAAGTTTCCGCTCAAGTTCACATGAGACCTAAAGCGCATCCTGTTTGCTTAAAAGCGAACGTTTCGTTGTTATTCTGAGTGCACAACACAATAAACGTAGAGTCTTTTCAGATTCGAAAGATGTATTAGGCTACTTTTATCTGTATGACCAAAAATGACGAGATTTTAAGAGCAAGTGAGCGCACCGGAGCCTGTCTGCAGCAAACGCGCTTCCTCACAAACACTTCATTAGCGCACATTTCTGACTAGGTTAACACTGCCAATGATAGGTGAAGCGTTTGATGCCTGGCCGATTGTATTTCCACACAGACCAGCCGTTGACATCTGTCCATCAGGACTGCGAGCCTCTATTCGAAGATTCGTCTCGCCCCCTTAGTGCAATTCGGCTAGGTATACACCGCGCTAAAATATCAGGGTGAAAGTCATCATAGCTTGCGTAGTATAGACCCAGCTCCAACCCAACTTTGAGAATAGATTAACGGCGATATATCGCCGATAAGAGTCTCACTAACGCAGCACGTTAACGCCGATTAACGGCCCACCACTAATTTTTTTATCAAGTAGTGAGAATTAGAGATTGCCGTCAAAAACATATTTTTTTATCTTACTGACCCTGAATTTTTCAATGGTAGTATAGGTTGTAATGAATATTGATTGAGTCAATTATGTTCTACAGCATACCAAACTAAAAACTTAAAGCAAAAAAATCATGACGTGATATGAAATGAGCAGCCAATGAAGCCATAACCCAAAGCAATGGCATTTCTGATGGAAAGGGTGTAAAAGCATCAAGGACACCGGTGACATTTAGAATTATTAAAGCACTAAGGGAGGGTGCTTAACCAGCCATTGGCTAAGGTGTTCTGATGTTGAAATGCCAGCAGCATATACCACTTTGAGCCAAAGCAGCTGTGACATAGCCGTTTCCTGTTTTTTTTTTAGGGCTTTGCACCACTCCGTAAGAAGAAAATGCGAGATGCTTAAAGGCCCAAGAGTGGATTTGACTCACAAGTTAATCCCAAAGGTGATTGAATTGTACCTGGGACAGTTGAAAAATTGTCCTTGTCCTCTTCTTTCATTTTAAATTCCAATTAAAGTCCAATACAAATCAATGAATGACAGCATATGTAACTGTGCAAACATTAGGTACACTACTTGATAAACTCAAAGTTTTTATCTTACCAAACTGTGCTGCAAAGCTATCCTGAGGCGTTTAAGAGAAAAAGTTAAAGTAATATTTATTGTTCTGATCAAACAACAGAACATTTTCCCGGCACATTCAAAATCTTCTGCTTCTATGTGCAATAAATTGAAAATATATTGTTATATTTCAAAAAGGCATCCATGCCTGATTTCTCACAGAACAGAAATTCCTATTTCATTTCAAATGTTTAAAGACTAAGCTCAAGGTTTGAAAAGACGGATTTGCTCTTTGACTGAAGGGTGAGAAGAGCGAAAAGAAAGAAAACTCCTCACTGTCTTTCTCTATCCCTTCCCACGAGTAAGCTAGACTATGTTGAGGCATCACGAACCCTCATTCCTTCTGTTCTGTGCCAAGTCTATAAATATCATGGCCCTTGTGGAGGCCTTGCATCAGATTTTGCCCTTGAGCTCCTCTATCCAAGCATACATCAGAAAAGGTTTCCAGCTGTGGGGTGTATTGGATAGATTACTACCTGAGACCCTCTATAACAAGGATTGGCCAACACTCGGTCCATGCCAAATTCCTGGCTACACAAAATTCTCCTCTGAGTATACTGCTTAAGGCATGCTATTAACCAATCCCTCGTTTCTTATACTCCTTTTAAGTGTCAACTTTCACCTCGTTTCTAATTTTCTCTACACGCATAAGTGAACATGAAACATTAAACATATTACCATGACAGCTCCCACTGTTTTGTATCTTCTCTCATAGAAAATGCAATAAGATAGGTGCACATTCTTCCTATTTTCTTCATTACTACCAAGCCATGTCTTCTTGCTGCCAAGCCATCTTTAATGCCATGTGAACCCTCTGTTGAAGGTACACTTCAACTGAGTTTACACTTTCTCATCCATTTTACATCCTCCCTTCAATCTACAGTATATCTATAATGCATGAACCCTTCTAACACTCAATCCCACATGCACAATCTAACCTGTTCTTTACTTGTGTTGAACATCATAATTAGTCTGGGTATATAAACAACAAACCCGTCAAACCCTCCATTTACAAAACAACGTCAATTTCAGTATTCATATATTTTCAGTATACTGATATTAAAATTGAAAATTTGCAATTAGCAAATTAAAAGCTGAAAACACACCCACACACCCACACACGTATATATATGTGACCCTGGATCACAAATTACAATTACATTTCGTAATTGAGATTTATACATTGTCTGAAAGCTGAGTAAATAAGCTTTCCATTGATGTATGGTTTGTTATGGACAATATTTGGCTGAGATACAACTATTTGAACATCTGGAATCTGAGAAAATCGCCTTTAAAGTTGTTCAAATGAAGTTCTTAGCAATGCATATTTAGAATCAAAATTGACGTTTTGATATATTTACAGTAGGAAATTTACAAAACATCTTCATGGAACATGATCTTTACTTAATATCCTAATGAGTTTTGGCATAAAATAAAAATTTATATTTTTTACCCATTCAATGTATTTTTGGCTATTGCTGCAATTATATCCCAGCGATTTAAGACTGGTTTTGTGGTCCAGGGTCACATATATGAGTGCCAATAAAAATGGGTTGACAAAGAATGGGGAAAAACAGGCATTAGCTGTGAATGCATCTGTCTAGAATGTACTTTTCACAAAATAAAATAATAAAAGATCAGAGCAGTACCTTTTTATAATGCTCTGTCACAACAGGTCAATCAAGTGCTTACTTGGGGCATAAAGACAAGAGAGAATCTAAATGGCATATCCCTACATTCTGACACTTTTATAGTTTATTCAAATTGTCCTATTTACAGCTGTGTAAAGACTGAAATTAAAACTATAACTCAAGGGCAGAATGTCATACGGATGATATTACTGTAGATGTTGGCCTACACGTGTAACAGCAAAGCTCCTCTGATGTATGTTTTGTCTTTCTTTCTAAATTGTAGAAAATATTAAATTACTACCGCAACACTGCAAAAACAGCAAAGGAAAATAATGTGTACACGTGACAAGATGTGATGAGATGTCTACTGTTCCTCTTTATTTTATTCTAAATACTTAAAAGTTAACAATAAGAGCCCATTTGTGTTACAAAAATAGATGTTACTTCCCCAGTCTGTCTTCATGCAAGACTTTGAGGGACGGATGGAATCCTTCAGCAACAGTACAAGAAAACAATTATGTTTTAATATTAATCTGTAAATACCCCTTGGACACCTATTAGCATCAGCAGTCTCTTTTAGTGAGTAAACCTCCATGGTTTTAGATGTGACTGTGTTGGCAAAGGTCCCAGATGCTTGAAGAGAACATGTTGTATGATTCCCAAAGCGCCCGAACACAACCAACACCTCAAATCTCTCCTTGTCTTTCTCACAGTGATTTCTTTGTATTACCAACTTCCATTTAATCTAAAGATATCGCTGAAATGAAAGCACAAAACCATCTAAGCACACTGATATAACATTGTTTCTGCTCATTTGTGTATAAAGCGGTTTAGGCAGCGGTTGTCCTAACACATCAGATGAAAAGCATTCGCATTTGTCCCTCTGCCAGGCTCACGCAGTTAATTGCCTTAGACTGAAAATAAATAAAAAACTATGATTAATGCTCAGTAATTAAAATCAGAAAAAAGTAGCATTTTTGCCAAGTTCTCAAGTTTAAGCAGCTATGTTTTAATTTTCTTTTTTATTGTTAGACATAAACCCTTTAGTTTGAAAGTCATTACTATAATGCAAAATGAACACAACCCCAATTATTTGGCTGATAAAGAATTACACTGCAATAAGCAGCATTAACTACTCAACAAATGTATGATCAATGGGATGTGCATATCCCCCAAACAAAACAAAAGATACTCTGCTTTTGTCTGGCAGGCCACTGGCAAGGCATTAAATGTTTAATAATGTAAAGCTGTGTTTAAGCTTCTTTTCTGTGGAGATACTTAAAGAATAGGTTAGGACATTACGGCCGTACAATCATCACTTCCAAACCTCTTAACCCATAACAGGAGAGCTCTCATTAAAACGGTGTTCGCCCTCAAAGACACAATGAATTAAAGACTCTACAATCAAGTACATGAGTTTACTTAAAGCCTTTCTCATCGCTGTGTACTGCAGTAATTAATCCTCAAATTAACCAAATTAGCAATTAGAGGAGTAAGTAATTATTATGATTTAATGTGTTTGATCGAGCAGTCCTTTGAGGCATGATTTAATGTCTAGGTATTCCTGCAGAGTGAATATTCATTAGCCCAAAAGTGGTGCTCCCTCTAGTGAATTGTTTGACAAGCGTTCTTTCATGCGTTTACTGCCTGAACACACAAATAAATTAAACTCGCAGTTAATAAAAAAATAATAATAATACAATGCAGAAAAGATCAGCAAATTGAGAAAATAAGATCTGCAAATTAAATTATGATTTAATACATTTAAATAAACACCTCTGTAATTTACAGATTTTTTTGTAAGAAATATGAGTTTTCATTATTTTTTAATTTACACTATTTTCAAAAATTGTGGGATTTGTATGATTTTTTTTCACGTTTCTGAAAGAAGTCTTATGCTTGCCCAGGCTTCATTGATGTGATCAAAAATACACTAAAAACAGCAATACTGTGAATTACAGTTAGAATTAAATATAATTGTAACAATATTTAATGTATAACTCTTTCATTTAAATGTTTAAAATGTAATGTATTCCTTTAATGACAAAGTAGAATTTACAGCCATTACTGCAGCTGACAAAGTCACATGACTCATATTTTCCTGGATTAATTCATGAATGGAACGATAAAAAACCCCAGCTTTTATGAAGTTTCTGGTCCACGTTTACTAGTATTTGTACCTAGTAGTATAGTATTTTATTTTCCATGACATGGAAGTCAATGGGGACTAACAACTTTGGTTACCCACATTCTTTAAAATAACTTCTTTTGTGTTTAGCAGAAGAAGATTTATACAGGTTTGGAACAACTTGTGGGTGAGTAAATGATGTCAGTTTGGGTGAACTATCCCATTAAGTGAATGGTATAAATATTGGCACAGTTGGTTACTGTCAAGGCAACCTAGTTGAGCGACGGGGCAGCAAGGTGCCAAAGTCTATGGATAAAGCTGTTAAGTCCAGAACCACTCTGACCAACAGTGGGTGAGTAAATATCCTAAAGAGATACAGGGGTGCAAAACACAACAACATCAAAGCAAACAGAAGTTGAAAAACACAACAAAAGAGTAATGAAGTATACCAGACTAGTTGTGTTCTGGCAATTAGTATGTTCTGTTTGAGCAGTGAAAACATTTAGCACGTTGTCCATTTCTGATTGTCTTTTTTGGGAACATGACAGAAAATAAAATAAATGATATGAACTAAACAGACTCTTTCAAAACATTAGAAATTCTGAATTTTCACAACAGGTATGTTGTAATTTGGTCAACAAGATGAATGCACATTAACCTGTGATGCAATACACTTTTCCCAAAAAGAATGATTCAGAGGTAAACATAACATAGGTCTTTTGCAACAGAACGAACAACATTACATTTGCAATAATGAGCGGAACAAGGAAGCAGCTTTGCTTGCTCTTTGGTAAGCATTGTTTAGATTACTTCACACCGTGCATGCTAAATCTTGAATGATTTGATTCTTATATCTCTGTAAAGATTTTTACTGGAGGTGTCTTTGTGAATTTCTACAGCATTTCTATTGACTACAGTTTATGGAAATAATAATTCAAACTGTTCTTCCTCTGAATTTTCTTATGAGCAGATTGACAAACAGCTTCAGGTATAGAATTATCTACAGCTACAATTCAGACTCAAACTATCTATTTACATACACAATATTGTTTTTAATCAAATCATTGTTGACTATTACAGGTACGTATAAAAACAAAATAAAATGAAAATATTTATATTAACCTCTCTTTATTTAGGCTTTGAAAAATTGTTTTGAAACGATATCTATTACATGGACAACATACCAAAACGCAAACATTTTTAACCAACTACAAACACTGACAGATATCATCCGGAAGCAACAAAATGAAGGTAATTCAATGACCCCCTCCGAAAAAGGTTCTAAACTACATACAATGATATTATCCTACCATGTTTTACTCACTAGCATATACTTAATGTTACTTACTTAATGTTTTACTCAATGACATATAGGCTGTTTTTCCAAAACTTCAATACAGTGCAATATCATCTCATAATATATTTGCAAACACAGCACGGCACCCAGGTATCAGATGTGTACCATATGAGATTCATTTTGAAATATAGTTGAAAGACAGCAAGTTAAACACTGCTAATATGCATGTCTATAAAGTAATGAACCGTTCCTCTCTTCACAGAGTTACAAGGTTAATGCCAGCAAACTGTTCAGCTCCAGGTGTGCCGGAGGATGGAGGCCTGCTGTGTGCATCTATGAAGATTAAGGCCTACTGTAAACCTATGTGCAATGCGGTATATTATACATTATTCTCGTTGCTATAATAACAGGTTTTATTTTTGCTTTGTTTTTTTATTCATATAACAAAAAATATATATATTTTGTATACTGAGATTTGAATATACAATTTGGATTTAAATTAAAATAACGTTTTGTAGTTCAAGCATAACCTGCATAAACTTTTCACTATAAAGTATAAATTGTATTTCTGAGTTTAGGGTTTCTGCGGGTATTAAAAAGGTCTAAAATCAAAGCAGAAATTCTTAAATTCATAAAGTCATGACATTACATTTTGCATGCACTGCAAAAAAAGAAAAGACCTTCCTCAGTACTTTTGTCTTGTTTTCTAACAAATATCTAAACATCCTTAAATCAAAATACATTTACTGGAGATTGAAAATGAAGAAGTCTCATGACACTGAACAAAAATATTTATGCTTGAAACAAGAATAAATATCTGCCAATGGAGTCAAAAAACATATGTAATTTTCCCTTTTAATTAATTACATTTTTCTGACTACATTTGTTCTTGTTATAATCAGTCATTTTGATAAATTTATCAGAAAACAAGACTTATGTTTTCTTATCTTCTTATTTCATTTTGCGTCTCTAGTAAATGCGTCTTGATCTAAGATCCTACAAAGAGTATGTGCA
Source organism: Ptychobarbus kaznakovi (assembly GCA_027422405.1). Classification (NCBI taxonomy): domain Eukaryota; kingdom Metazoa; phylum Chordata; class Actinopteri; order Cypriniformes; family Cyprinidae; genus Ptychobarbus; species Ptychobarbus kaznakovi. The sequence goes on along the minus strand of CM049801.1, from coordinate 12,838,697 downwards.
CTTTTGTAAAATGTTTGCAACTGATTTTTTCACTTTTATAGGAACTACTGAATAGACACTTTATTTGAAGCTTTTTTTTTTAAAGTGCCTCTATTATGGATTTTTGAAAATTACCTTTCATGCAGTGTGTAACACAGTTCTAAGTGAATGAAAACATCCTGCAAATTTTTAAATCTGAAAGTGCACCGTGTATAAATTTATTGTTTCTTAATATCGTTGAGCAATTTTTTTGGGAGTCGTGGAGCAAGTAAGGTCAAATTAAATGCGTATTATAAGACAATGAAAGAGTTTTTTGACCTTGCATGCATGTCCCCCTTTTGTCAGGACTCCAAAAACCAAAATATGAACCTTTCATTGCCCATAATATGGGCTCTTTAATGAGAAAAGTAGAAAAATCTAAATGTATTTAATCACAACGTTCTACAAACATGTGTTCTCTTGAACACTTGAGGCAAATGACATACTCGAGCAATGAAGTGCAAAGACTGCAAGTGTGGCTACTGTGACAGGTTGTACTTTGCAAGTGTGCAAGTTCCACACTAACGGACTTCAACAGACATAACCCACTGATTAATCAGCACCTCCCAGTGGACAACCCAAGATATTGACAACAAGCTTAACAACAGAATCCATGTCAGTCCTATATAGGGTACACACCACAATCCTAAAAACAAAACATTTATTCTTCTGTATTTAATATTTCCACGCAAACAGGGTTATGATTTCACTTTTATAAGAAGATCAAGGCTGTTTGAGGAATGCAGTCCTGCCACACAAGACAAGTGGACAACACAGTTCATTGGTGGCAACAGGCTGGCTATATGCGACAGTAAGTTCTGAAAACATTACACATGTTTTGTTTAAATTTGACTATATTATGGTGAAATATCTTAGGTTTACTGCTACCAATGTAAATCCTGAATACTATAGTACTGCATGCTATGGTGTTCTGAATGAGGTGTTTTCTTAGATCTCTCATTAACTTCTCTCTGCAGAGTCCCACATTGCAGTGTCAGGAGCCCCTTCTGCCTACTTCCATGAGGGCCAGGACTGTCAGAAGTTAAAGAGCGATGAACAACTAATGAAGAACATCACAACAACCTTCCAATCAGAGCTGGTTAAGGCAGGCATTACACAATCAATAGAGTCTTCCAGCCTTTTCTGTGGCTAAAAGAAGAATTAAAGGAGATCTCAAAATTGTTCAGAACTGACATAGTGGATATTCTGTGCGAAGTTCATTTTACTAAGATTTGTACTGGAGTCATATAAGTGCAAATATGTTAATAAAATGGAAACAATGGAAAATGTCACACTAAGGAATTACTGTACATGATGTAACAATAAATTGAATCTTCATAATGACAAGGCCCAGTACAGAAATACCCTAGAAGATGACAAGGGTATAACATAAAGGGCAAACTAGCACAGGCAGCATTATTTACCAAAAAATAGTTTATTTATTTAGGCCTCTATAATAATATATAAATTATTTTTTTTATTCTAAGTATTGGCAGTTCTAATTGGGGGGAGATTGGGGGGGGGGTCATATTTCTCTAAGCGATTTTACAGTATACAATTAAATATGCTCAGACAATGGGAAAATAAAGCAGCCTATTACTAAGAGGGCTTCAGAGGATTTAATTTCCGTGGCTGGAATAATCTTCCCATTGGGAATCTAAGGAGACATGAATCAGACAGACCAGCTTAATGGCAGATGTGCACCAGTCATCCAATCTTACCAATCATAGCCTGAGGTCAATGGATCTGTCCCTGTTCATTTTAAACATGATTGTGTGATGTGTAACATTTCCACCGTGCTGAGAAATCATGTGTGATTTTCTTTAAACAGCCAAAATAGTCAATTTCCATTTGTGTCCAAAATGTTTAATGGCATATTTAATAACAAAGCAGCAGCCTATTTTTGGGAATTACATGAACGCCATTTAGTCTATTTGTAAGCATAGATAAAAGGTAATTAAAATGTTCTCTTTGGGATGTATTGTTGCAACAGAACCACTAGATGTCAGTGTTATCAGCATTTTAGATAAAACTGCAACTTGAATGCATAACACAGAAACAGATGAAGATGGGCATCTAATAACAAGAACATTTCTACTCTAGAAAGACCTAGTTTAGTTAAACTTTTTTAACAGTACAAATAAGCAAGATCTAAACTACAGTTGTTACAATATTGTTTAAACTGTACATGAAGTCTGTGACCAACTAAATTAAATAATTTAAAGGCAAAAGATAAGTGATATTAATATAAGCCTCCGAAACGCAGAGGGTTTTTGAAGCACACGCTGAAGTCTCACTGAAGCTCTGTCAACACAAAATACCCTTCTGTGATAACTTCTGCAAAGAAAAAAAGTTTTCTTCATTGTATGATAACAAACACGTTCCTATTAGCATGTTTCTAGAAATCTCATTAGCGGTTTTCTTCCATTTTTCAGACTAAACTGCTTAAAATACTTTCTCAGTGCCTTAGCTTTGGGTATAAGTAGATTGTAGTAGTGTCAACGAGAAAGACCATTTTTTATTTCATTGTGTTTGAAAAGTACATAGTTACCAGTTGCAGGGAGCGAATCTCAGAGCTGAGGGTCTCTCGCAGAAGCTCAAGCTCTTCTTCTTTATATAACTCCAGCTCTTTCTTGAGTCTGAATGACACACACAGACACATGCAGGAGAACTGGTCATGGTTAACCGATCATGAGGCTCAAAGCTAAATGATACAAGCTAAAATTACACATGCATTCGTCATATCATTTCAAATCTTAAAAATAAATAAATAAATAAAAAAATGATCTTGTTCAAATCATTCCAGTTTACACTTCATGTTATTAAGATAACTCAAATAATAGAGAAAGATATACTTGGTGAACTACGTGAAATTGAAATAAATAAAAATCCCTCAATCACTGTTTTTGGTTCATTTCTTTGATTCTTCGAGCAGAGAACTATTACTGTGTACTTTCTGAAAGCTAGTTAATATGTATTTGTTAGAAATAATTTTATAAATGCTGACTTGCAAGGATATATCAGTCTAGATACTGGATGTTTGGGTAGGTAGGTGGGGATGGATGGATGGATGGATGGATGGATGGATATGATTAATATATTTATACATCAATTCATATTCAGGGAAATGATTGCTGGAAATTTGAAGAAAGACATTTTCAAAACAGAGTTATGACATCAGAACAAATGTAAGCAAATCTTTTTGAAATTACATTTTCTTGTAATTTCTTGTAATTTACTTGTAATTTAAACTACAGTTTCTTGTTCCAGCTTAATGGGTTTCCAGGATGTAACCAATTAAGGCAAATCAACATAAAATAATGATTTGTTTGAATTCACATTTTAAAAGGTGATTTTAGCATTTACTAATAAGGTTTGGAACAATTATGCTGTATACATTTGCACTCACACAAAACAATGTCAACTACAACAAACAAAAAATGTTTTCATCTAATTTGTGTGAACTGCAAATAAGGAATGTAAATAAGCTCACTGAATACTAATATAAATCAAATTGGAGGTCTGGTTAAGTTAAAGAAAATCTTCTTAATGGTCATAAAACATTTAAAACTAGAAACATTTTCACATTAGCTAAATAAATCACTAAAACCTTGCCATCTAGTAAAGTTTGGGATGTGGAGTCTCTCTCAAAACTTCCACTTACATAGACACTGTTAATTTCTACTGACATGTGTTAAATGGCAGATAATCAATAGAGGGGAAAAACTGCCCTATGCACTGCCCTATGTGTTTAAGTGTGATTCATGACTACATAGGAGAGGAATGAACACATCCTGAGCTTAGCAACACTGTCCCAAAAGCCTCATCCTCAGCACATCCTGTGAGCTTATACAGCCTGTCCTATTAATGAGGAAGATTTGTGTTACGCTCCACACACTACCCCCACGTATGATTTACGCACCCCAGAGGAGGAACTTTCTTCCTGAGACAGGCTAGCTATCGATCCCCTTTCCATCATCACTTCCTAGTGGGGTGCTGATCTGAAGGAGTTGTGTTTATCTACCTCATGACCGGACATAGTAAGCAACATATCAAAGACCTAATTAATAGAATGGACCTAATGCTGCATTATTTACACATGGTGAAGTGATAGGAGGAGGAAGATGGAGAGATGGATGAAGGGAAATTCAGCAATCCTTACTCACGCTCCTCATGGATCATATGCTATCACACTAACATTACGATGGGTGATAACTTTCTTGCCTAACACAAGTGCTGTCTGTCAAGGGTTTCTGACGGACCATGAGCCTCTCTGTCTTCAAACTTCTGTCAATGCCACTGCTTCCTTCAGATCTTTCTCTATATCTGCAGACGAACAGAAAAATAAAGGGATGAGAGGCCTATTTTGACACATTGATATTTCTAAACTTTGTCAGAGGAAGTTCTTAAGAGCAGAGCCCTGTTTTACCTGTAAGCTGTGATTGTATATCCTGGAGCTCAGCTTCTAGTGATCTCTTCTCTGCCTCCATGGAGCTTAGCAAAGTGTTCTTTTGCTTCAGCAAGTCCATCTCTGAGGAACAGCAAAGATGACAACTTAAGTAACCTTCTGGCAGGTGGTTAGAGCTACAACAAACAGTCCTTTGAAGAACAAGCACCCACTTCAATGATGACTTTGTGGATGCCTTCTGAATACAAAGTTTTGTTTTCATCTTGTCATACCTTCTTTATACCTTCAGATATGTTTTTATCTAAACCTGAGAAACAACCGTGCTTTTTCTGCAAGCTGAATGACACTTCAGCATGTCAACAAAGGCTAATCATTCAGTGCTTGTTAATCTAAATCTTATGGGTGAAACATTTACATTATTACAGCTTCCACAGCTAAGTCAAAAATACAATAAAATAGTTAGTTACATGTTACTTCAACATTGACTTTATTCAGCAATGAGAATCATTAAATTGATTGAAAGTGAAAGTAAAAACAATGTTACAAAGGATTTATATTTCACAATTATCCTGTTCTTTTGAACATTATATTAATCATAGAATCATGAAAGAAAAAATGCATTGCAATTTTCACAGAAATATTAAACAACAAGACTGTTTTCAACATTTCAACATTGTTTCTTTAGCACCAATTGAGCATATTATAATGATTTCTAAAGGATAATGTGACACTGAAAACTGGAGTAATGGCTGCTGAAAATACAGTTTTACATCATGTTTTAAAAGATTATCAAAATAGAAAACAGTTCCTAAAATTGTTTAAAATAATAATAATAAAAACTCACAGTATTACTGTTTTTCTGTATCTTTTGATACAAAAAAGTCTTGACACGCTGAGACTTAGAAATCTTACCAACCATACATTTTTGAACAGTACTATACATAATGATGGATTATACGCAATTGCCTGATATTAAAACTTATGTTTAAGCCTGTATTATTTTATTCAGCAGTGACTGTAAACTATCCATTCCCAGCTATTAATGGATTAATTTAGATCAGATCTGCCTTATGTATACATTAATGTGCAGATAATTAAATACTTTTTTCTTATTTTATTTTATTTTTAACTTTTACCTTTGTGTAGAGTTTCAGCTTCCAGCTCCAAGCTCTGGATTTTAGACAGGGTTTGGGTGTGAAAAACAGCATTCCGGTTGCTGATTAGGTTGAATTCATTGTTGAAAGTTATAATTTCCTTCAAGAATGTCTCTCTTTCTTCACGGGATTCTCTTTTCAGTCTGTCCTGAATTTGTAAAATAATTGAAAGGCTATTATGCAGATTACAAATAGTACAAAAGCATATTTTAACCCTTCAGCATGTGCATAGTAGTGGGTGATGGATAATGCTAGGTCTGAAAACTTTCTTTATCAGTCCATATGATGGTGACTATTTTCATAATTAGAATAATATTGTTTCAGACTTAACTTTTTTGTGTTTTAATGGAGTGTGTAATGAAGAGACAATGGTCTTTCCAAAAAGAAGGAATATAACTCCAATGTGGACGGTTGCATGTACCAGGTTTTCTTTGAGATCTCTCTGCAGTCCAAGGAGTTCCTCTTTCTGGCTGTCCAATTGATCTTGTCGCTTTTTCATCAATGCAAACTGCAGTTTGGTTTCAGCCAGGAGCTGAGCCTACGATCAGAAATTAATCATGAATTTGATCAGTGTCTTGTGTCAGGTGGTCCCCAAATGAAGAATCCAACAAAATGAACTTTGCATTCACAACAGTGAAGTTTTCTAACTGGCTGCATAAAGACATTGCGGCAGCACAGCATGATGCTCATCTGCCAGATCAGTGACTTCAGTGCTGTTTGTTAAGGTAAGCTTATGTCATTTTGTTTGTAGATCATTCTGTAATTGGCATAGCATTGCCTTTTGAATTCAAGTCTCTGCTTCTCTCCTTTTACCAGCTCAGTCAAGTGTGAAAGACATCAAGGATCCTTTGGGTAATTATTCTCTACCTGGCTTCAAAGAATGCAAGCAAATTACGTCTCATAATTACACGGGATGCGTTGGTCTGACCAAACATATTACGCAGAAAATTAGACACGTCTTTTGTGACATTCACCATCTCAGGTGGATCACTGAGGTCATTCAAGGAGTCTGTACTAAATATTTTAAACTTGCCACAATGCATAACGGATGAATTGTGAAAATGCTAAAGATACATTTTATACAAATATGAATCTGCACTGCATGATTATCAGTTTATGTGAATAGGACACATCTGGAAGCTTTTGCATTCAGAATCCTATAGTCCATCTCTGTATTGACCTCAGTAGGCTATTGACCTCTTTAATCAAATTATTAAATTGCTAATTTACTTATCTGAGATTGGTATTAAACAAACTGTATATACTATAGGTTCCTGTGGCTCAGTGGTAGAGCATTGCGTTAGCAGCGCAAAATGTTAGTGGGTTCAATTCCCAGGGAACACACATACTGACAAAAATGTATAACCTGAATGCACTTTTGGATAAAGGCGTCTGCTAAATGCATAAATGTAAATGTTTGCAAGGTTAATTGTATTTTTAAAGGTTTTTCAACAATAATACTAATGTAATCTAAAAGAAACGAGATTGATTTTGCAGTGCCGCTTTGAATTGATCCACTCCATTTTAATGTATCCTGTCCATTAGATGAAGTGTTTTAATCATGAAACAGAATGCCTTTTCACAGCGCCAAAGGATATTAATACTGCATATCAGCTTTCTGCACAGATAAACTTTAAGATGAGTGACAGTGCACATCCTTTGTGTGGCAATATTTCTATCTGAGGTAACATTAGGCCTATACATTCACATAACACTTAAGAAAAATTAAAAGGGAAATTAATCTTTTCTAATGTGTCATTATGTGTCTCTTCTTAAACTCTAGGTAACCGACCATACCTTCTCATCCAGTTCACGATGTGCTTCCTCCAGTTTTTCACGTGAGGAGTTTATTTTGTCCTGCACACTCTTGATGGCAGCTTTAACTGAATGAGCAAAATAACGAACATTTTCTAACGCTACAAGCTTAATTTTGTACAAACTTAAGAAATATTGAAATATTTAATGTGAAATAATTATATTGGTGTTTCTTCACGTTTAAAAACACTCGCGAGCTCATCTGAAATTAACTTTAACCGTTAACCGATCTGCTGTTAACGTTACCTTCATGAAGCTGCTTGATATTTTCTGACACCTGCTGCTCTGTCAATAAAATTTGCTCAAAAAGAGTGTCTAGACTCATTTTTATTATTATAACAATAATAATGGGGGGAAAACAAGAAATGTTCGTTTGTAGTTGAAGTGTTTCGCGGGGAAAGCGTTTCAAAATAAACGCAGTCAGTGGGCTATGCTACTCCTGCGATGCGCATGCGCAATCTAGCTACCTGCTTACTGTGCGCAAACGCATGCGCAGCAACAACAACACATTCATTCGTTGTTTAAGGCAAATAAACAATCTTTGCCCAATCTACGATCTTGGTAGGCTAGAACTTGTATCTATAGCTATCTACTTATGCTTTTCTTTATTTATAATTTTATATTTCTAGCATAATATTATTTATGTGTAACTTGTGTGCAACATTAAACATGTGTGTGTTGTGAAAATGGGCGGTACCCCAGTGCTTCCCAAACTGTGGGCCACGGCCCCCCGGTGGGCCATAGCGGTATTGCAGGGGGGGCCGTAGCTAGGCTAAATCGAAATATTTAAATAATAAAAATATTCGAATTGTTCTAAAATGTGATTACATCCTGACATTATACCAACAAACAATTTAACTTCTATTTTATATTACGTTTTATGGTAGTTCTCATAGTTCACATAAAATTCTTACAAACTGGTTAATAAATATTGATAATTTTGTGCAGAGACAATCTGCTTTATTAAATATATCGAATATGCAAATATATATGTACAAATATCTTTATACCATTAATCTATATATTTTTTAACAAAGAGGTTGGGGGGGGGGGGGTCATGGAGCTTTTGCTATGTTTTGGGGGGCCTTACCCCTCTGAAGTTTGGGAAGCTCTCACATCATAGGGCTGCTCAATTAATCGAATGCGATTGCATGCACATCGTGTCAGTAAAGCCGGTTCTGTAATCAGTAGTAAATCTCCATCACCTGCTTTCAGATAGAGCAGCATTTAATACACAAGGCCGTAGATCACTGAAAAGCTACGCAATGTCGCGTTCATAATCGCAGAACATATAATCGCACACTTTTGAAATCGAAGAAGTCGTTCTGCGATAATGACAACTGTTTGCATAGCTTCTCTGTGGCTCTGTGTATTAACAAATGCTGCTCCATTTGAAAGCACGTGGAAATAATACCATATTTAATAACATATTTTTACTCCAAACTCATTTAAATACATCAGTCGAGTGTTTTAAAAATCCTTCTGTGAGATGACATGGCTTCTTACACAGAATAAGGCACGCAACATAATTCATATTCTAAGCAGTGATAAAGGCTATGTCAATTAGCATTGAATTATTATATACTTTGTTATAATGAAAATAATAATAATAATAACTCTGATAAACCATATATTGCCGTAGTCGTGTGTTTATTAGTCATGTTAAATCAATGAAAGCAGTTAAATCTTCTGGGGGAACTATGACGTCACTGTAGGCGGATCGGCTGTTAGCATGAAACTGGTTCCCTCGACAAAAAGTCAATAGGGTAAAACAAGCTTGTTCCATCCGAAGACTTGTGTCGCATTTCGGGGCAAAAAAATTAAAACATTGTCGTACAACAATATAAAATGCGGAAAACTATTCATTGGTTATTCTAAAATGAATTGTATTACAAATTATACTACAACTGGAAAATACTGTAAATTGATAAACTGTTTGGCGAGATGACGTTGAATATCTCCGACAGCGCCTGTAGTCCCATTTAGCAACTTGTTAGCAACCGTCTTGTTTAAGAAACTAAACAGCTTAAAAAAATCACGAGTGTTGTGTAACTGGTGTATTTTATGTCGTACAATAAAACTTGAAAGTATCTTAAGCTTATGTGAACCACGGACCATTTACCATTTAAGGGATTTAACCAAAATCCCATTAAAAAAAAACATTGACTCTGGGACGATGGAACCGGAAGGGCTAAAATGCTAACTCACTTCCGGGGTTTCGCCTACAAAAAAGTGACATCATAGTTCCGGGGCATATTTATAGTTTCAGCACGAGAGCGCCCTCTGTCCTTCGGATGGAGATTTACTGCTGATCACAGAACCGAGTTTCACTGACAAGATGCGCATGACAATCGCAGCTTTTGCCTAATCGCGATTGCGATTTCATTTCGATTAATCGAGCAGCCCTACCACATCAGGTGCAGTTAATCTGCCTCCTTAGCACAGCAGTATAAAGACGGCAAAAGAAGAGGAATCTGTTCTTTTCACCTGGAGTCTTTATTATTATCATTATTATTTCCGATCAAATTCTTCAGAAGTTGCACTGGCTTTACCCCATTGAGAGCATGTAGAGAGGATAGGCCTACTGGCAATGGCATTAAATTCCAGGCAGTGGCTGTCTGATATATAGCCTTGCAATACCTACACACCGATGATCCACTTGCAGAGGTGTACCTAGACACACCACCTGTGAGAAATGTGTAAGCCCATGAGATAGCTCAGTCATTTGGCCTCCTAAACTAACGGTTTCATTCATCACCAGTCTACTTTGAAGTGCAATTTAAACTGTCAGTCTCCCTATTGTTTGGCGTTTGTAAGCACAGTCAGCAATCAATATCTTTAATTTGGTCCAGCAGTATTTGTCACGTCATTCTTTACTTTCTCCAGACCAACGAATGGTCTTTATTTGGTGTCATGCAGCACATTAAAGTGTTCTATTTTATATGATGGTGACTATATCATTTTGACATTCATTTGCAAAATGAATTTCGTATTTTTCAGATTTTTCTTCAACAATCAAACTTTTAAATCAGAACAGTTTCATTTATTGTATGATACAGTGCAAGTCAGGCCATGGCCCATTCAAGAAACCATCCAACACCCACCACCACCCCAACTTTCCGGGACTCCGGCACACCTTAAATCTTAGAGCTGGAGCCAGGCCTGGTACAAATCAATTTAGTTATTACAATTCAGATAATTCCCATTGAGAGAGAGAGAGATAGAGATAGAGAGAGAGAGAGAGGTGGGGGTGAGGGGGATATTTCAAATGATCTTGAACCCTGCTTGTCACCGATGGCCTGTAGAAACCCAGTTCTCCACTTACGGTTATTAGAATGAAATGAACTCAGGTTAATTGAGAAATGCATTTCAACCAGACGAGAAACATTATGCTTGATTGAACAGTTGTCAATAGATTTGTTTCGAATAATTGATCCTTAATTAACTATGGACAAAAGGATAAACTTCAAAAGGTTTCGATTTTTTCTCATGTAAAGGTTCATCTCATTAATAAGGAGAAATGGATTTATATTTAACCATGGTTAAAGCCAATAAATTGTAAAAAGCATTAATATTACAGAATAAGTAGAATGTAATCCACCAGCCTGTCCTCAACACAAAGATATTCCAGTGGTTCTCAGCTGGGAAGTGATGTTCTAAATTATTATTTTTTTTTTTTTTTTTACAAATTATATTTAAATAATAATTAAAATACTAAATCTGTTAACACTTATTCTATGTTCTAGTAGGAACACTATCACTGTGAACAGGACTCTATTAGTCATATTTCTTAATTTGGAGAAAAATCAGGAACTTTACACTTACCTATGATAATCCAAACAATTTTTCATATCAGTGTTTAACCTTGGCAAACAAACTTTCAATTTTTGCCTCATCAATTGTTAGTGAATATAAAATATATGTCAACTTCTGTGCTTTTTCACTCCTCAGAGACAGTCACTCATATTCAGCTATAGGCTAGAGCAGAGTAGTATATTTCCACAGTGATAAATTCCACATTTGGAGCGTTATTTTTTATTTATTTTTATCTATTTATTTATTTTAGCATTGACTATTACATTAGTTACTATTACAGTTAATTTAACAAAGAAATGTGTTTTATTTCAGTTAGTGTTTATTTTAAGTAGCCTAGCTAATTGTTGTTATTATTATTTTAATGTTTTTGTTTGTTTGTGTGTTTGTTTGTTTTTTAATTAGCTATATCTAATGACTGATTTGTGTTTATTAAAAGGTACAAAAACAGGCACCTTTTCTGGAGAGGTGGAGGATAAAATCATAGCCTAAGGTTGAGAATCACTGGTCTAGTCATTTCAATAGTAAGATGCATATACGTACCAACAGATGGCGACCTCCACCAGTCTTTCAATAAGCTACTGCGAGATCACACCAAAACTTTATTTGAGAATGAAAGACATAACATAGCAACAATTCAAATATTGTCATTCCGTTAAAAAATAATTTTAAATGTTTAATGGCAAAATAAGTATTTTAAATACTTAAATAAAACTGCATCAGGCTATTTATTTAATTTAGAATATTTGTATTTAATGAGAAACTGTCTTTGCTTGTTTGATAAGTTTGCCTAAGGGCGGTCTTCAAGATGATGTCACCTAAAATGATCTGCATGCATGAAACAAAACTATATTTTGACTGATATCACCTATGTCTTCGTAGCATTTTATTAAGTATAGGCTATTTACACGCATCTGCATATTTAGACTTTGATAAGCGGAACAATACGTGTAAATCATTTAGCCTACTTTTCACTGGTTAGCAGTTTACCAGTGCCATACCAGACTAATCTACTCATATAAAAGCCAATTCAGACCAGATTGTCCAACCATTATACAGGTCAGGCAAAATGCTTTCAGCGTCAGCAGTGCGATTTCTTAAATACACTCACCAATTGACGAGAAATAGAAAGCAAGCAACTTGCATACAACCCCCATATATAGTTACACAATAACAGAGAGCAGTAAACACGATAAGTTTTGGAGTGGCAAAACTGGATGTCTTTGTCCTGTTGCCGTGCTTCACGCAGAAGCGCTGAGCGTGCACTGAGTCGCGTGTGGTTTTTGGTTTGGGTTACAGCGTAACTGAATGCCACAGTGCTGTCGCGCGCTCAGACGCACGAGCATATCCTGCGAGCTGGAGTTTTATTCTGCAGCCTTGCTACTCATGTTCTTTTTGTTACGTTGTCTATGAGTCTTAATCTAAGAAAGCATTCCATATCGATTAGTGACAGTTTTGGACCAGGTTACGGAACATTTATTTTTTCTTAGGGGTTATGGCTGTAGGCTACTCTGGATGTGCATTGTGACCAACGATGTTTCAATGGACCTGAATGAGAAAGGATTATTCTTTTCATCGTCAAAACAATAAATTGCGTGTTTGAGCCAACTTACCCTCGGATAAAAAGCGCAATGATTTTCGCCGCGATTTACATCGTTTTACCGCTGTTGGGTGAGTTTGAATGCGATTTTACATATTCAGTGATTGATTGTAAACGGTAGGCTGTAGCAATCGATTAGTAGGCAACACAGACACGCAGTATTGTATTTAAGATTAAAACTCAGATGTCATCACAGCCAGAAGAAGAGTTTATCATATTGTAATCTTTTTGATTCTGTCCAATATATAAATATATTCTAGCCAATATGATGTTACAATTGTCTCATAACTAGGGCATATTTTAGCTTTTGAGGATCAGCTCTGTTTTACTTTCCACTTAAGTCTGCTTAAATCTTCTTGTGTTAATATTTTAATATCTAAAGCACCTTAAGTTTATTAAATGCTTATAATCTTGAACAATATCAACTCGAGAAATGTTTCATACACAAAAACATAAAAAGAACAAAAATAAAATAAGTATTTCAACGCATTACATTTTAATTAATTATTATTATTATGTATTTTGTAACAGTCTCGAATAGCCTAGTTGTTGAGGCATTTCAGTAAAACTCGATCCTATATGTGATATGAGTATTTCTATTGTCGTCCTCCATAGATGTGCTGTTATCTGCCGAGGAGTCTTACTTTAGTTCAAACCGGCTGGACTGTGTGAAGGCGAACGAGCTGTGTTTGAAGGAGCCGGGATGCAGCACAAAGTATCGAACTATGAGGCAGTGCGTGGCGGGGAGGGAGACCAACTTCAGTATGATGACTGGAGTGGAGGCGAAGGATGAATGCCGGCTTGCGTTGGACGCTTTAAAGCAGAGTCCTTTGTATAACTGCCGCTGTAAAAGAGGCATGAAGAAAGAAAAGAACTGCCTGCGCATCTACTGGGGGATCTATCAGCATTTACAGGGTGCGCGGACTTGCCTTCTTCTATAGTGCACTGTAAACATATGAAGCTGTGAATATTTAGCTTCAAATTGAAGTATAAAGTTATAATCATATTTTTTCCCCCAACATTGCTTATTTTTAATACTCAGCAACCAATAATACTAAGCCAAGGAAGTTGCTTTTCTGGGTTCTGTTATCAGATAGGGTCACTGTAAAGTCTTCAAATGCCTCTCTGAAGTGTGCCTATTAAAGTTTATGGAGTGTGAGGTCATCTGATGCTTTATGTTTATGTATATGTGTGTGTGTGTGTGTGTGTGTGTGTGTGTGTGTGTGTGTGTGTGTGTGTGTGTGTGTGTGTGTGTGTGTGTGTGTGTGTGTGTGTGTGTGCGTGTGTGTGTGTGTGTGTGTGTGTGTGTGCTGGAGGGGGCTCAACTGACCAGTATAGCTAATCAACCAGAAACTGGGTCCGGAAATGTAAATCCATCCCATAAATCAATGGCCAAATACCAACTAACATGAAGTAGAGTTCACAGCTTTATAGTTTGACCCTCACATGTAATAATGAAATCTACGATGTATTTAAGATTTCATAATTGATTTAGAATTTAATGATTGTTATTTAGTCACATGTTATTTGTTAATATTACAGGGAATGATTTACTTGAGGATTCTCCATATGAGCCTGTGAACAGCCGGCTTTCTGATATATTTCTACTTGCTCCCATCTATTCAGGTAGGATGTGCTTTTTTAAATCCAATTCATTTGTTTTAACAACAAGTGGATCAAATAAAGACTGTTGGTTGTATTGCTATGTGGAAAAATAATTTGTTTTGGTGTAGTTTAACCAGTGGGAATGGTATTTTCTCCAATGTCCTACTTGTTTTCCTCCCTCTTTTTCCTCTATATGCCCCTGTGGATGCATGCAATCTTCTGGTCCGATCCTCTGGATCTTGCATGGGGAGATATAGTTCTGAATGTTCATGGTTAGTGTTCAGTGAACCATTATAAATGCTGTACACTTCAGCCAACTCTAGGGGCAATGCAGTAGTTTGTTCCAGGGATGCAGCTGATGCAAGGTGTTGCTGATGTGACAGTAGCGTTTGAATGTGTTTTATTTGGGGGAGGGGCTGCAATGAAGTTACTTTTTAAATGTACCTCGGGTTATTGAGGCAAAATGTTTGAGGGTTGCAGGGGTTGTGTGAATCTGGCCTGAGATGCTGAATGCTGGCTTGGATTATCCTCTAGGTGGCAATGTTGTTCCCTACTTCAGCGTGAAGAGGGCCCTAAATAAAAGCGCAGAGATGCGCTGTCAAAGGTGTGCACAACAGATGGTAACAGCAAAGGTTTAACAGCACCAGATTAAGTCAAATTGAAAGTTTACATTTTCTGCAGCAGCTGATTCTCTTAACATTTGACTGAGAGAGGGTAAAGTCAGAAGAACACTTAATTTAACTAACAACTTGCATTGAAATACGTTTTGAAATGCTTCTTGAAATGCAATTTATGACTGATTTTTTAAAATATATATATGTGTATAGTCAATTTTTATATGAAAAAATATTTTATTAATAAATGATGTTTAAATAATACATTTATATTTTGTAACATTTATTTATAGATAATGGTTACTGTGTGAAAGTGTGTTAACGACTGACTCCCAGCTGTTACAGATTTGTAGTAAAGAGAGGAAACTTAAGAGAGGAAACTTAATCCTTCCAAATGCAATGTCACTGGTAAGTCATGTCAATCAAAATAATGAAAGCGAAGAACCACAAACCTGGGTAGAGCTTCCCGTAGGGAACCGGAATAAGGTGGTAAGCACCACGGTAATTAAAATAACATGTACCTTGCTACTTTTCCCTCAAACTCTCTCTCTTTGTGGCTGTGAGTGCAGACAGTTACGGAAGAGTGCTCTAAATCTGAGGGTGCTCCTTATTCCCTGTTGGAAAGGTTTTTATGTTGATTGACGGCTGAGTTCCACGGCTAAGAACAGGCCAAGCGGAGAATCCGTTCCCCACCTACATGGGGATTTATGACACAGACTCTGAGGCAAAGCAGACTACAGTCTTGGTGTCTGTGAGTAGTAGGTCACAGAGTTATTATCACATCCTTAACAGTTAGAAGATTAAAGATGAACTTTTGTTTTATTTTAATTTGCATGTTTAACATTTTTGGGCTGATTTAGTTACATTATGTGTTTTAATGTGGTGGGTTAATGGTAACAATAAGGGAGTCTATGTCTCAGTAATATTATGATTATTTCGGGCACTTTCAATTTGTCTGGCCAGTAATTGAACTTAGAGGACCTTTGAATATAAATTCCAATACCTAATACCCAACATAATATTTCATATTTTATACTGATACTGTAGTTTAGAAGGAGTGCGTTTGAATTTGTTAGCTGAGTGTTACATAATTAATTTGTCACCTTAGATAATCATATTTACAGCTATAAATCAGCAGAAAATCTAACAATGAACAGTACCATCATTACATTTTTGAACACATTTGAATGCTATCTCACATCTATGAAGTACAATTATGTATTTATTGTTTGACATTGTTCATGACAGCATATTTTTTTTAAAAAGCCAGACACAGATGTTTGTTGATGTTATGTTATGGTCTTCCTTTATAAAACACAGCTGTGCTCTATTGCCATGTTGAGCATAGTTGTGTGCCTGTGAGAAACATACTGAGTCCTCATGAAAACTACGTCTCCCCCTGTCTGTGTTCCTGCTGAGTATCCTGCTGGGTTTTTACTGTATTGATGTCTACTCTCCACTCGATTAAATGGCTTATTGAATGCTGCAGGGCTTCCTCTCTCTTGAGACTATTGCCCCTTATTTGCCTGAAGTGCCCTCATATGCCTCAGTGCCAATAAAACAAGCCCAAAGACGGGGTGATGCAGGGGTCAAAGTTTCTTTAGTTTCTATAGTAGAGCTGCTGCAGATGGATTGGGTTTGCAGATGTGTCTCCCTCTGCTCAGAAATGCCGATGTCTTGCTTCGGCCTGAAATGTCAACAAATAGGTGAGGACAGGGAAATGTAAACTGTTTAGATGGAGAGTTGACTGAGATCCCGTTCACCTGGCCTGACTGACGTTTTTGATTGTTTTTAAAATTTTATTTTTCCAAGTTTTGCCGGTTAGACTGTTTAAACGGACAGTCAACCCAAAAATTTAAATTCTGTCATCATTTACTCACTGATATTGTTTTAAAAAATATTGGTAACCAAGGAGTTTGGGTTTCCATTGATTTCCATTTACAGACAAAAAATAAATAGAATTTAATGGGAACTGGTTTGGTTAACAACATTCTTAAAAATATTTTATTTTATGTTCTACAGAAATAAAATCATACAGGTTTAGAACAGCAAGGCTCTTTTCTTTTGGGTGAACTATCCCTTCAATAAGTCTGGAGGGGACACCAGAACACTGGCTTTCAAAAATTCTGGTCTTTTCAATAGCGGTAGCAGGTTTTAGGTGTGATTATACTGTGATTCCTCACTATAATACAAAACTGCAAGGAAAGCTTGTAAATAGAGGGAATTACTGAGTAGGAGATAGTAAGCTTAAAGGAGTGAGGAAAGCATCACGTTTCGCTGCTAGTTTATTCACACTTATTTGGCACTCTCTTGTCCTCTGATCTGAGTTGACTTTGCATTACCTCCACATCATTAGGCTTTATGCAGGAGGAGAACCGAGAGAAACTAAGCGCCTGAACACTCGGAGCACCCTTTACTCTCCTGTGCTGAAACATTTACTTTTTGTATTTCAGTAGTATCTGTTTCTAGCATGTTCTGTTGCAGAATATCTGAACTTGGCTCGGCAGTAGTAATTTAATCTTGTTGCGAGGGAAATAAAAATGCACAAGTTTGGAAAACAAAAGCCATTATTGTCATGGAGCTGAATGGTGTAAAATTGGGAGTTTGTTGATAAAGTCCTTGGCAATATCAGCCAATAGTCATTTAGCGTTCAGTGGCTCTGTGAAATAAATGGGGCCGGGGGGAGAATGTGACACAAAGTGTAATAGCCAGTCTGCTATGCTGCTTGAGGTGGCTGGGCTGAAATTGCCTAAATGATGGGGTAGCCATGAGAAAAAGAACAGGACATCAAACAATTTCAGAAAGCATGGCTATGAATAAGGATGAGGTTCTTTATAAATTTGTTGTTCTGTGGCTTCTTTCGAGTGCTTTTTGTTGTAACAACTGTTTGGTTGCCATTGTGGAGATATGAAAGACATCTAGCACTCAGAATCTATCTATCTACCTATCCCATCTGTGTATCACCCACCTATATCTGTCTGTCTGTTTATCAACATTTAGTATGTTTACGTTGCAATTTTGATGTTTTGTGGTTAGAAGGTTCTAGCATTCCCTTTTGCTTTGGTGTCAACTTTAGGCACTGTGACTCTATGACCTTCCAGACTTTCTGTGCAACACTTCAGAAAATCCCTATACTGACATGACGCTGTGAAGCTGTCAACACCTAGCTAGTGCCGGAGCAGTGCTCGTTTAATCAGTTCCAGACCGAGTACGCTGGTCACGTAAACTCACCATGACAGCAGAATATGGACATAATTTATGTAAGATTATAGTACAAGTGTTATGTAGCATGGGTTTTTAATTATCTTAATATTTAATGTCGACAATGACATGCCACTTCTCCACAGTTCTGCTGTTTCCATACACTGCCGACCCAGCATTGCTTTCTGTTGCACAGGTGTTTGATGCCTCTCTTGACACAAAGCACCGGAACTCCTTTCATTTCAGCGGGAGTGGGAGCACAGCACTTGGCAAGCTCTCCTTAAACGATTTACCCTTCGAAGTCAGCCTCCATTCCCAACTATAAAAGCTCTGTGCTCCGCGGTGCTGTTCTGGGAAAGTCCATCACGCAATACAAAAGCCTTTCATGTTGGCAACTGTACGCTGACCGTGTTTAAGCAGGGACTGTTAGTGCGGATCAAGCAGACCAAGGAAGCATCAGGCTATCATTTCCCAGCTCCCCTCTCTCTGTTTTGTGGGTTTTGTTCTGCTAAACTCTCTTCTATCCTCCTGGAGCGAGCTGCTGCTCAGGGAGACTTCAGCTATGAAAGCTAATCAATAGCGAGCCATGTTAAAATAGAAACTTGAAGCTGTGCGTACAAGAAACCATCGATTTTTTCCTGTCGCCTTAGCTCTTCTGTTTAGATGGATCAGAGGAGTATCTGTCTGTTGCTAATGTTCAGATACAGTTGCAGTACAGTATAGGACATGTTAAAACTCAGGTGAAATGCAAAGTAGTTCCATACAAGTAATCTGAGAAAATCTCAAATGGCAATCAGGGAATTTTTTTTTTTTTAAAGATTTTTATTTTAAGATTTTGCTCTTAAGATTATACTCTACAGCTGTCATTTGTACTAAACCCTGTGTACTAATATTATCTTTTTTTATTCTATTTTTTTGCAAGTTTTTATTTTTTATTAATAGTTTTTTGCAGTTTATAATTGAATCTACATCAAATAGAAAATCTGAATTTAAGGTTTTTTTTTTGGTACCACATGGTAATATTAATATACAATGCAATTTTTAAAGGACATTTTTGCTACATTTTGTTACATACTTTATACAATAAACTATTTTTTTACTGTTTTGGGTCACAAGATGATGTCCAGTGTATGATCTGGGTAACAAAAAAAATGGATAGCCATTGATCTCGATTAACAGCCTTCCCCTTTAAGAGATCAGCTCACCCCTGTCAACACTGAGCTTGTTATTGGCTACATGCCATTGATGAAGTGTAGAGACGTGCTGAGAACATTTAGAGCTTTGATGGAGGACTGAGGAGCTCTTGAGGGAAATGTTAACAGACTGACTGTACAACATGGTGTCAACTAGATTTTATGTGATATAGAGTTCATCACATAACCCCATCACATCCAGTCCACCATCTGTCTTTCTGCTTTCTGGAGGTCAAACATTCTCCTGATGGTGAGGGAGATGGTGAGAGAAAAGTGGAAAGCTAAGAAAAGTGATTGATTCCCACTGACCTTGACTTCTAACCTTCAGGGCCACACCGATGAAAAGAGAGAGGAAAGAGATGATAGCAGAATGCTGGTGGAACAACACTGCCCATGCAATTTCATTTATTATTTTTGGCAATTAAATGCTTTCTGTTTATTTTAGACTTTCAAAAGTTGTTCATCTCCAATATCCGATACTGCATATGTCTGTGTTTTAGCAACTGTAATAGCTGTGGCAGCATATTCAACTGTGCTACCAAAGACTCTGGCAGTGAAAAAGTTTTTGCAGATTTGCAGTTTGTTGAAGTTTTTAGTGTTATGGCAGCCCCTGTTCACTTTCATCATTTATTCATGCTGTTGTTTTGCTCTCCTCTGAGGCACAGCATAGGGAAATCAAACACACTCACTGATAACAGCATGAAAAACTAATTTCACTTAATTTTAAATAGTTTTTCTTCTAATGTTATTTCAAGTTAAATATGTTTGTACATGTATGTGTGTGTGTGTGTGTGTGTGTGTCAGTGTTATTTTAGAATTATTTCTATTGTATTATATTTATTAATATTAGACTGTTTTATTTTATCTTGTAATAATTGTATGTACTTTTTGTCATTTTTATTAGTTTTTTCTCTTTAAATGCTGTTTATTTAATTTCAGTTTTAGGTTTAGTAATTTTTAGTACTTCAATTTAAACTTATTTTATTTCAGTTAGTTGCCAAAGCAAAATTTTTGTTTGTTTGTTTGTGTCAGGGAGTCACAGTCACCTCAGTCACCACCAACTACACACACCAGATCCAACTCACCTGATTACTGATCACCGCCACCTGTCACCAGTCAAAACCTGCACTTTTTTGAGTGCACTTTAATTTCAATTAACAATTTTTATTTGAGTGTGTTTAGTTAACACTAACAGCATTGTGTATATGGGTGCAATTATATAAATGTCTACTGTCCTACAAAGACAAAATGCTGTAACTACACCAACATTGAAACGGCAAGAGAATAAAATAATAATAATAATAATTTGATTCAATTTTGATTGGTTGTTTCTATTAATTTGAGCATAGCTGAGCTAAACCTATCTGTCATACACTGTATGTGACCATGACCATGTGACCAAAAATGACCATGATTTTAACGGTAAAAATGCTACAGTAAAACCTGTTAAATGGTTAACGGTAAGATCCTTTAAAATTTACAGGGAAAAACCATGAACTGACATTTCCAGAATTCCCTGCGTTGCATTTCAAATTTTGTTTGAATTTGATGTTTTTTCTTTGAAATAACTGTTTCTTAGTGTTTTCTTATCAGTTATGTTTATTAGGGTTGTATGTTACATCTAATGTTGTTAAATTAATGTTTATTGCATATTTCAGTTTAATGAGTCACACCATGATGGTGTTTAGTGCTTGTGTGAATGACACTGTGCACCTTCTATATATGTTATTTAAAAGCTGCTTGTGATGGGCTATGGTTCATCATGTGACTTTCTCATCACCACCTGAATTTGGTGGTTATCAGTGTATTTCAAAGGTACAAAACACATTTCAGTACTTCAATAGGTTAGTATGGTACTTCATAACATTATATCACTTAATCAAATTATGGTATTTAACTGTAAATTTAAGTTGGTACCGTATTTTTTACGGTAGAATTCTGGCCACCACAGCTGCCATTTTTTTACCGTAATGTTTTTTACAGTGTAGGTTATAGATCAGACTCTAAGAGACCCAGTTTAATCATAATTCAGATATGACAACATGTGAAGTTACTGTGTTTGACTTTGTTTTGCATGTTAGTATAAATACAAAGAGCCGCTAAAAGCAGAGAGCTCTACATTTTGTGGTGATTTTGTGTCTTTGTCATTTGAGTAACATGTACCACAGTTACAAGGGCAGATGTAAAGCTCAGAAGCCTGCAGGCTAATAGCGTAATCTAACACAAAGTGTTGACCTGGTGCTCTGGTGTGCCGCCCCACGCTTTCCAAAAATAATTTAGTCAGAGGTGACCAGATCTAAGGCCTGCTGTGGTCGCTATGATTGGATTGAGAAGTAGGGGAGTGATTCATCATTGTTAATAGACACTGCTGACAACTGGAATCAGTAGGGGCGATGTCCGTGCCAGCTCCAGCCTCGGCCAGTCACCACAGATGCATGCAAAATTTACACAATTACCACAGAAAAAATTCCAGTAAGGGAGCAGGTAGATGGGGCAACCACATGAATAGTCGGTTTTTTAAACAGGTGGGAGGGATGTTCACTGGAGACAGTAATAAATTGACTTTTAGGAAGTAGTAATCCTGTAAATCACTCAAGGATTTATAAACAGCTGCAATACAACTACGCCAACACTTAAACTAAAAATATACTAACTAATCTCCATTTTAGACTTCTATGTCAAAAACAACAACTAATAAATGAATGAATTGCCCCCTAATCAACTCAGGTTTTTATCCTGATAATGCATTTTATAATAAATTAAACTGTATTAAATGTAAAATAAAA
Source organism: Ptychobarbus kaznakovi (assembly GCA_027422405.1). Lineage (NCBI taxonomy): Eukaryota > Metazoa > Chordata > Actinopteri > Cypriniformes > Cyprinidae > Ptychobarbus > Ptychobarbus kaznakovi. Next base: position 12,816,490 of record CM049801.1, on the reverse strand, counting down.
TAAAAATGCAAATTAGAAGCATTTCATTAGTGGTCTCTGACTTTTGGACCCCAGTGTTGGTGGTGTTGTCCAGACAGTTGAGAAATGTTGGCTTTGTCTGGAAATGTCTTGAAATATCATCTGTCTCTCAGAGTTTAAAGCCTTTCAATATAATGAGGAATCGGCTAGCACAATCTCACCAAGACCTCTGATTCACCGAGGATTTGGCAAGCTCTTGGTGGGAAAGGAAAAGAGAGGCTGGCAGGGCATGAAAGAACAAGGGATAGAAGGGATGAGAAAAGTTGCAAATGAATGAAAGTTGAAAGCCATGAAGGAAAAGAAACATTAATACATGATTTTCATCTCAGCATGCCTCCGACTCTTCTAATCATGCCTTTGCTTCATGACCTACAATTGGACCAGACTAGACGCAACGCACGTCCTCTCAGAGCATCTCTCTGTTTTATTCTCTCTGTTCGTCTAATCACAGCTGCTCTTCACAAACATTCAGTACCTACAAAAAAAATAATAATTAAAGAGAAAACAGCTGCCCTGGTATCCAGCTGTTCCTGGCTGTGTCCCAGTGTTACAAATTCCCCCCCCCACTCAAATCCTCTGTTGTGCTCTCATGTCACTCCTTTTTATGATAAAAAAATATAAAGTCAAGTATAAAGGCCTCCCACGATCACAGCAACATCCTTAATAATTTATCATCAATCCAAGTCACAATATTTCATACACTGCAGAGTAAATATATTCTCATTATTGCTGAATTTTAATTCCTAGAAAATCTATTTTCTTTTTTTAATGTTTATTTTTTATATTTGATAGTTTTTTTATATATGGTTTATTTCATTTTTGCAGTTCTCATGCAACTGATTGCTACGGGCCTTTATGGGAGAGATTATCTCAACAGCACTCAAAAGTATCTTTGACTTTCCGTAGTTGTCTGTATTGCACTGCATCCAAAAATCCGGACATACATAGTAAAATCCTTCAGTTGTTACCTTATGTGATACTGATCATGTGACACTGAAGACTGGAGTAATGGCTGCCGAAAATTTAGCTTTGCCATCACAGGAATAAATTACATTTTAAAATATATAATTTATTTTGATCAATCAAAAATCATACTGACTAAGCAGTTTATTCCTTTACATTTATTTCTGTTTGTGTAACCTATGTTGATTTAGTGATTTTAAATTGTATTTTTGACTTGAATATAATTATTTTATTTTATCCCCAAAGTATAATACATTCACCATGTTGGCATTGTCATGTGACTTACAAAGTCAGCCAAATCACTGTTTTGCACTATTTGACTTGTCTTACTCCTCTTCCATGGCCTCATTGGATAGCAAAGTGTCCTTTGTTTTAGATTTTAATTTTTTATTGTTTTTATTTTTTTCACATACGGTTTCATAAACACTGCAGATTTGGACATACTGCTTTTGACATCCAATATAATTATTTAATAAGAAAGTACATATATGCAGATGCTGGGTTTGGCGACTTCCTGTGCTTGCTCTAGTTTTGTTTAGAACTATACTCCCATAATTCTCTTTTGTCTCACCTCTGCTTTATGCCGATTCCCCCTGTTTTAACCTTGCCATCTCCTTTTCTTTGCCAGTGAATGCATCTTCTTCTCGTTGTTGTACACAGTCTTTGGGTCCTTTGGTCTTACTAGCTCCCATATTTTTTTTGTTGGGTGTTCCTGGTTGTCAAATCCTTTTGTGCTTTTTCCAGCTTTGAATTATATGGCTTTAATCTTGTTTTTGTGTCTTCATCTCACCAATTTACAGCTCTTCGTCTTTGTGTTTAGCTGAGCATTGTCTGTTTCAGATGTGCTGTTAATTCCTCTGCAATGTGATTGATTGACTTTGAAAGCAAAAATTACTTTCATTACTACGAGAGCAGAAATATTCCATTAACAAGATCATATGTATCACAGTAGCATCTGAAGATCTGGAAAAACAACTAGCTTATTCTTCCTTTGTCAAATCCATTTAACAGAACCAATTAATATAGCCCACCATATGGTTTTCCTAATCTCATTTGGCATCCTTTAAAATAACTTTCACTTGAGTAAGTGGAAGTTACTGAGTACAGTGAGTCTCTTTGCAGAGGGAGGGACTAATGGCGGTCCCTGGAGCAGTCCCATCACCGTAGCCCCAGGGAGAGGGTCCCAGGGCAGGTCAAGACCACTTGAACCTCAAGACCCCAGTAGAAACAGAAGGGCTCACCCAAACTGGGCTATTCTGGGTAAATACGTCACTAATACACACTGAAAACGACCGGAGTAAGTGGATGACTGTGCATGCTATTAACAAAGTGAAGCATTCTCCATTGTGTGCCATGATTTTGAGGTTTATAATGTCTGGGATTTGCAGTCAGAAGGGGTTGGGTTCTCACTTTGCTGTAGGTGGCTGCGGAAATAGAAAAAGAAGGTGAACGGACGAAAAGAAGTGTGATACAGTGAGTTCTGTTGAACTGAGACAAGAATTATGAATATGAACCAATGCATATTTGCAAAGACACTGTTTCAATTTTGCAAGGTCTTGCAAATAAGATGAGCAGACACTTTTGCTTACTTTTTTATACTATGAAAATATTTAGTTTCACTGACTGGGAGCATAAGTTTTACATTTTCTTGAATACTACTGAATACCACTAATGCAACTATTTGTAACATATTTCAGTTCCATTACTTATTTGTAACTGCAACCAAAACATATATTTTGCAATGCAACACCATTATTGATCACTGAAAATAAACATGTACCAATAAAAAGGCACAATGGGGTATCCATGAACTTATTCAACTAAACATAGGTATTGCCTTAATTGCAGTAGCTACTCATTCACACTAACAAGTGCGAGTTTGGTTTCTGGCTATATTTTAGTCACTCGTTCCTCTGCAAGTCACAACATGATCACTGAGGTTCAACAAAGGTTTAAACAAAACATACATCATTAAGTAACGTAAACTGAGACTACAAACAAACTTTATTGTATCTCCCTGAAACTATTGTTTTGAAACTACATTGCTCTGCATGCCATTTTATTTTCAATGCAAGCAGCATGAATCTGCCGATTGAGATATGAGTGCTTGCTCAGACATTCTCCATCTTCGTTCACACCCTTTCCATCCATCAGCATAACTTGCCAGAAACAGCAAAGAAAGCTAAATGGCATATAGTGAATAATTTACACAAGGTAAACAATGACCACAACAGCTCGTCAATTACTTTTCTGGACGACTAGTTGACTATTAGAAACGAGTAGTGGTGCAAGCCCTGGGTAATTCGTTCATTTGGCATTCTTTGGGTCACAATTACTCAAGAACCAAATGCGTGCAATTCTTATGCCAGGAAGACGAAGCCAACTGACAGAAAATGTTGCATAGTGATATATGAAAATTACACACAACTGTTTTCTTTGTTCTCAATAGTAGAAACAAAGCTAGACCTCTATACCGTTGGAAAAAAAGAGCTCTTTATCTCCCTTTTGGAGTAAGCAAAGCTGTAAAATATAAAATGGAATATAAAGTGGAGATTAAGAGGCTGGAGTTTGGCTCTGAGTGAGACCCCAGCGTTCCTACAGGATGAATAATTTAAGCACCTGCAATATTATGTGTGCTGCGGAGGGGGGCAATTTCCCTCTTGTACTACTGAACAAGTGGCGCTCATTCTCTTGGCCTCAGATGTTGTTTTCTGAGTGCCACAGCAGACTGATTTCTATCCTCACTGTTGTCATTTTAACAAAAAATGACAGATACATTTAGAAAGAGGCTGAAGAGGCTCTGGCTGTCTTTTATCTGTTGACTCAAAACAAATGGAAAACTCAAGCCCTGATTTAAATTGTATGATTCAAAAGCTAGAATGGTTGGTGTGTTATTGGCGTACTGTGAACTTAAAAGTTTATGAAAACGAATATATGGGAACGTAAAGTCGTAAGTTTAATATTAAATCAACAGAACAGTGACAAGAGAGCTTGAATATGGTAGCATTATTCAGATTATGTCTGGAAAAGCAATTTTCTGTACAATGAATATGAATGGAAGACTTGAATTAGTATGCTGTATGTGGCAGGGAACGCCTCAGGGAAACATGGATGCATACAAGTGTCAGGTTGGGTGGAAGGGAAGAGAGCGAGGACCCAATTGCAGGAGGTAAAAGGGCTTTTTATTAACAATAATAAACAAAACAAACAAAAACAACCCCGTAGGGGAAAAACAAACTGGCAAGCAGGACAAGGCAGTGCTGGACAAGGCAGGGCACAAGACATACGGCAATGAACCAACATATTGCAACGAACCCACACGGAACTGCAAACACAAGGAGATTATAAAGGGAGCAAATGAGGAGGGTATCGAGGGAGAGCAGCTAGGGAAAATTAATAAATAAACAGGTAACAAGATGGGTGGGGTCAAGACAAATTGACATGAGAGCACATGGCACAAAGAAAACTAGGACAGAAGCCACGTGCTCACACAAAACAAAAACACAAGCACATGGCCAGCAAACAATTCACCAGCCATGTGCAAAACAAGACACGAACACGCAGCTAATGAGAAAACTCATAAGCCACGTGTTCACAAAAGACAAGACAACATGAAAGCACGCAGCCAATAAAAACACGAACTGCGTGCAACACAACAAAACACACGTGGACAGGAGAGCGCACAGCCGAGCAAACTCGAGACCGCGTACTCACACAATGACAGAAAACGGAGCGCGAGTGTCCGAACCCCGACACGAAACCGAAACTCAAGACACGAGTGCCGGGATCCGAACACCACGCTCCAACACGAAACAAGGTACGCAGACGAGAGAGCGCACGGCTCGAGCACACTCGAAGCCGCGCGCTCACATGAAAACAGGACATGACGGGAGTATCAGGGCTCTGTCACAAAATCATGAATAACACTAGACCGAAGTGACAGAACCCTGACATACACGAATGCACACACACGTATATCAACTTCTCCTCTCAGATTGTAATTGTCAGGGCAGACACAGAAATAGGTCAGATAATCGAACCATTTAATATTTAACACGGTGGTCGACTAGCCCACGAGTCATTCAACAGCAATTAGAGAGGCCATCTAGTGTTTTTGTTTTTTATTATTGGATAAAAAATGTATGATATTTTAGAGCCTGATGTGACGTGCTTCAGTTGTTTGCATGATAAAATCCTCTCAGAGTCAGTGTGCCTTTAAATCCTCTTCAAAGAACCACCAATGCAGCCATATACGTCAACGAATGTCACTGGCCATTGCATCGTGAATCGTTTTGCATTTGTCCAGTGTCCTAGTCATAGTTAATGGTTTCTTAAAGCCGTGAATTGGACCTTAAAATAAAGTGTGACCCAAAATATCATTATTTAAATGTGCTTTTCTCAGTTGGTCATGATTTCTTTATTTAGTTAATACAATTGTCTGATTATATAGGTTACAGAGGTAAAGCTAATAGCATTCGGACGATCGTGTGATATCAGTTTGGTTCCATGACATTTGTAAAATATAAAATGTATTGTATAAAGTAAAATTTTCACTTAATTTAATTTAATTATTTAAAATATTATATGTAATTTTTTATTTAATTTATAATGATTTTGAAATGAATCCTTTTTTTAATGAATAAAACTTTTTTTTTAAACCGTAATTACAATAACTCTCACAATACTCCACGTACTAAGTTTTTTTTATGAGGAAAAAAAATACTGAGTGCCCTTTTAAGACCAATTACTCAGTTAGTAGTTTAAGTAATTAGTTTTGCTCATCCAATATTACCTGTCCTTCCCCACCTGCTTTTAAAAGTACAGGTGCATCTCAATAAATTAGAATGTTGTGGAAAGTTCATTTATTTCAGTAATTCAACTCAAATTGTGAAACTCGTGTATTAAATAAATTCAATTCACACAGACTGAAGTAGTTTAAGTCTTTGGTTCTTTTAATTGTGATGATTTTGGCTCACATTTAACAAAAACCCACCAATTCACTATCTCAACAAATTAGAATATGGTGACATGCCAATCAGCTAATCAACTCAAAACACCTGCAAAGGTTTCCTGAGCCTTCAAAATGGTCTCTCAGTTTGGTTCACTAGGCTACACAATCATGGGGAAGACTGCTGATCTGACAGTTGTCCAGAAGACAATCATTGACACCCTTCACAAGGAGGGTAAGCCACAAACATTCATTGCCAAAGAAGCTGGCTGTTCACAGAGTGCTGTATCCAAGCATGTTAACAGAAAGTTGAGTGGAAGAAAAAGTGTGGAAGAAAAAGATGCACAACCAACCGAGAGAACCGCAGCCTTATGAGGATTGTCAAGCAAAATCGATTAAATAATTTGGGTGAACTTACTCAAGGAATGGACTGAGGCTGGAGTCAAGGCATCAAGAGCCACCACACACAGACGTGTCAAGGAATTTGGCTACAGTTGTCGTCAGAGGCGTCTTACCTGGGCTAAGGAGAAGAAGAACTGGATTTGCTTAGCAATATCATCGACTTCATTACACAGATACTATTTAAACTGAACTAAGCTGGGCGATGCCATCACTAAATTTAATAATGAAATGCCTTCAGCTGAAAATTGAGTGTTAAATCTTGTCATTTTACATTATTGACACACTATTTTCCTATTTTGATATTGTGCAGTTGCTTTGTTACAATTTGTATTGTTAAAAGCGCTATATAAATAAAGGTGACTTGACTGTTGCCCAGTGGTCCAAAGTCCTCTTTTCAGATGAGAGCAAGTTTTGTATTTCATTTGGAAACCAAGGTCCTAGAGTCTGGAGGAAGGGATGGAGAAGCTCATAGCCCAAGTTGCTTGAAGTCCAGTGTTAAGTTTCCACAGTCTGTGATGATTTGGGGTGCAATGTCATCTGCTGGTGTTGGTCCATTGTGTTTTTTTGAAAACCAACGTCACTGCACCCGTTTACCAAAAAATGTTGGAAGCACTTCATGCTTCCTTCTGCTGACCAGCTTTTTAAAGATGCTGATTTCATTTTCCAGCAGGATTTGGCACCTGCCCACACTGCCAAAAGCACCAAAAGTTGGTTAAATGACCATGGTGTTGGTGTGCTTGACTGGCCAGCAAACTCACCAGACCTGAACCCCATAGAGAATCTATGGGGTATTATCAAGAGGAAAATGAGAAACAAGAGACCAAACATGCAGATGAGCTGAAGGCCACTGTCAAAGAAACCTGGGCTTCCATACCACCTCAGCAGTGCCACAAACTGATCACCTCCATGCCACGCCGAATTGAGGCAGTAATTAAAGCAAAAGGAGCCCCTACCAAGTATTGAGTACATATACAGTAAATTAACATACTTTCCAGAAGGCCAACAGTTCACTAAAAAAATATTTTTTTATTGGTCTTATGAAGTATTCTAATTTGTTGAATTGGTGGTTTTTGTTAAATGTGAGCCAAAATCATCACAATTAAAAGAACCAAAGACTTAAACTACTTCAATCTGTGTGCATTGAATTTATTTAATACACAAGTTTTCACAATTTGAGTTGAATTACTGAAGTAAATTAACTTTTCCATGACATTCTAACTTATTGAGATGCACCTGTATATTTCCTCAGACAGCTGTGTGTAAGATCTTCACTGTATTTTTATTTTAAGTGCGCTGCACTATATATCAGTATTTAAATTGTACCCAAATATATTAGCATTCAAAGCCTCCAGACAGGGGCCAAGTAAACACACAGACTAGGCCGGGTAATATTAATATTTTTATTGAGAACAGTGGAATAGAAATGAAATCCAGCTCATTTGCATAACAGACAGTGCTGTTGAGGCATTGGTGAATGTGCTCAGCTCTGCGTGAACATTCCAAGCTGTTTACGACAGGATAGGGAGGGGATTGTTTAGCCATGTGGCCCCTCTCCTCCATGCTCGGCGCCTTTCATGTGCTATTGATTTAGTTCCTGGCCATTTGTGATCGGTACTTAGAGGCGGGATGAAAGCCGGAAGCAGGTCAGCGAGCCTCTCTGCGAAAGAGCCTGGAGGATTTGCATGGCCCAGGCCCAGTCATGCATGCATAATCACAGCCACTCGACAGGTGACTCTGGATAAAATAAATAAATATAAAAAGTCCGGAAAGAGCAGGCTATTCCCGGAGACCTTGAAATTATGTTCCAGTTTTAGAGCATTAACAGGATCCAAGCTGGCATGGCAGCTGGCCTACAGGGGAATAGATGAGGGGTAATGAAAGTATGGCGTGCGCTTTGGAGAGCCGTCTCACTTTCATCTTAGAAATGACCAGATTGCTATAATTTTCTTCTCTTTTTTTCTTTCTAGAGCATCAGTTGTCAGTTATCACAACAGTCAAAGATAAAATTGGTAATGTCTTCTCTTTTAAATGAAATGACTGTTTTTGCCCAGCAGGACTGTGGAGCTAAATAAAAGCCATTAATCTTTAAATGAGCGATGTCTGGATAAAGTTCATAGGGAGGTGTTTACAGAAACAAATGGTTAAATTTAGCTCATATTTGATGAGTTATGATTCTACTGGACAGATATTGATTTTCATCCATTGTTGTGTTTGGGCAAGCAGATATGATTTTATCTAGTGCTGTTTTTGATTTTCATTCTCTTGCATGCACTGACTCATATTGTTCGTTCACTGAGGTATCTCCCTTTTGAATCGCTCGGCTGCTTTCCTGACCTCAAAGACCATAGCACAAATCATTAGCCTTCAAGTACATGTAACGAGTCAATGGCTGTATCTAAAATTGGCTCTTATACTCTCATTCACTATTCCCTACCTTACTCCACTAATACAGACCAAGGTAAATTTGAAAGGTTTACCAAATTTGGAGACCGAGTGCGTTGTGTACGCCATTGGACACCATCTTTTGGCAAGATGCAGAAATTAATTTGGCGTGATGCTCAAAATGCATCGTATTCTCTTACGACTTTGTACACGTTATTGCGGTGCATTATGGGATTAAATGAGTGTACTCAATAATGTCCACTATGGTTTCAGGCTCCTCTACAAAAATAGGTGCGATTTCAGACACAGATGATGTTTTGAGTCTGAACAAACTGCATGCATCTCATTCGTGAACAAACTGAATCTTATTATGAGCTTTTCCTGCATGCAATTCATTCATTTCACCATGTGAGTCAATCTTGTTCACAATAATGAATGAAAGAGGGTGAAAGAATAATGAATGTGTATAAAGTCTCTTGTAAACACAAATTGTATCAAAGGTTAGTAAGATCGTCCACTCAATTTTTTTAACAAAGTTAATAAATTACTCAAAGTTCTGTCACCACATACGATAATGTAACCTGCACTGAATGCATTTAAGTTATTCTTTTTAGTAAACCGATTTAAAACGTTCAACTCATTGGGATGAATCAAATCTCAAACCACTAATACTGGCTTTGTGGTAGACCTAGGAGAGCTTTTAGCAGTGAAGTGCTCATGCCAATCCCTCCATTGTCCTAATGTGAAATAAATCATAATGTTTTACCAGTTTTCTTATTCTCTCAGCTTGCTAACTAGTCATTTGGCAATCTCCTTTCAGCACAAGAAAATGTCTGCCAATTTGTGAAACACCCTTTTCCCCCTAGCTTTTTCCTTCAGTGGTATTCTGTTGCTCGTAATGACATAATTCTCCAAACAGGCACTGAGCAATCCGTTTCACTATTTAAATGTTGTTTTTTTGACAAGCCCCTTTAAACAAAGCAGAGCTGATGAAGATACCGCTGTCTGTGGGTGGATACGGCACAGCACTATTGAATGCCGTCTGTTGGAATGCTCTAAACTTTCATTTAGTCGCTGCCTGCTGCCTACAGTGCTGTCCAGGTTTTCACAGCTTGTACGTTATGCATTATTCACCAGGTCTGATTCACCGAAACCTGAGAAGTCAGGCGCATGAGAGAGGTGGCGAAAGAACAAGGGAAAGTGATAGAGTGTGTATAGAGGAAGTGGGTGGTAATAGGACCGGTCTAGGGTACATCTATACATGTGTTTGTGTGTGTGTTTCTTCACCGTAAGCATGCATATAGAAAGCCTGTGGTGTCTGAATTTATGCAAGGGAAGTATATCTGAGACTCAACAGAACATGTATGTATTAGTGCAATATGTGCATGTCCTTTTCATTATCAACAAACCTGACACTCATTGACTGAATGTTTTAAAGGATAGCTTACCATCAAATAAAACTATTTATGCGATCATTTACTCAGCCTCATGTTGTTCCAAATTTGTATGAATTTCTATTTTGGAACACAAAAGATGATGTTTAGAAGAACATTTCAACTGTATTTTTCCAGTCAATGGGGTCTAAAACCACACTGGACCCCACTATATTTCCTTATAACTCTCTTGCTGTGCCCCAATTCACATACTTCTACGATGTACTCTTTTTTTGTAAAGTAAAAAATATATAAAAATACTTTTGAGTGTGTAGAAATAGAGAAGGCAAGATATGGCACGTACTGCCTACCACATCATATTTGCCATATAGTTACATGCATTCTGTCACTACAACTCAGCCTGTCAATCATTATGTCAACCAGTTACACAACTCAACACTTCACCCTACCCCATTGAAAAATTACATAAAGTCTGATATTTAAATATAATTATAATATGTAATATCTCAAAAAAAATATATGTTAATATTTTCATTTTAATTTAGTATTAGTAATTTTGCTATAAGATTTTGTCATTTGTATTAGTTTTATTGATGTTTTTTAGTTTTAGTCATTTTAATTTAACTAAATAAATAAATAACTTAAGTTATTAATAAACTAATAACTTAATGCCTTTCATTGATTTTTCAGTTACTTATTGGCCAAATGCGTCTGCTTTGCTATTGTACTATTTTTAGTCTTTATAAAGGTCCACATGATAGATGTTAACATGCATATTAAATATAACACAGATAACATCAAATTAGTATTTTTAAATCAGGTTGGATATCAAATTTTAGTCCACACTAATAAACAGTTGACCATCCGGTGACTTCTGGCATACTCTCTTCAGCATGTTATGCTAGCTTTGGGCCATTTATTCTAATCTCACAAACTAATTAGGATGGATACTATACACACTGGGATGTCAGACTTGGTGCTCCTGCGGTATGTTTTGGGTCCTTAAGCTGCCGGTGCATCTGTCTGCCTGTTCTATAGCCTGTAACATAAGAGTCTCTCCATTTCAATCATTCATGGCCACACACACACACACCAGTCTTGAATAGACTGTGTGCTTGCCTCTCTGGCATGCCGCTCTGCTGACTAAATGACAGGCAGAGCAATTTTCTTCAAACGGTTCCCTGTGGGCAATGATTGCCCTAGGCAGAGGCCTTTTGGCTTGTAGTCGTAAACCCAGTACTGTAGTACTGACACAACTGCCCCATACTTGCATCCACCTCTTTAGACCACCCGAAAACTCGCTGTTGACCCATCAACAGGGCTGGAGCAGAAAGTGAAGGAAAGAACAAACTTGAAAGCCTGGTTTTGCTTGGGTTCCTCCTTTAATTCTCCTTCCCTCCTAGCGGTAGGTGAGTCACGGCAGCAGTAATACAGACCAAATCCCCACAGTGTGATGAGGAGGGATTTACTGGGCTGCTTATGAGAGAGATGCACCAGACTATGTGCTTGAGTTTCAGATTTACATACAAAGAATGGAGTGCACGGGAAACAGCGTGTCTGAAATAGTAGTCATGACTTAGAAATGCCCCAGCAGGTTAAGTGCAACAGAGGCACAGTTTAATATTCAGGTTAAGTGCAACAGAGGCCTGATGGCTTAATGGGAAACTGATTTAACTGATGGCCTGTGTTGTTATTTCTCGCTTCCTTTTTATGAGAACACCTCTGCAGATGTTCTATTGTGTTTTTCATGGTAATTTCTTTGAAAGTTTTTGAAAACTGGAAGTGTGTGTAACAGGTTAGATGTCCTAGCTTATATTATACAAAAGTTTTATAATACTATTACGCCACTTCAAACTGCTTCATTTGCATGTATCTGGCCAAACAAAAATTTGTTCTGTGGCACTATAAAACAAGTTGCACAGAAAATACATACTTCAAATGCCCAAATAGCTGCCTAAAGCCTAATGTGACTGCACTACAGGTTACAAAAACACTCCACAAAAAAACATGTATTTGTTTATTATTTTATTTTATTTGTCTGAATTTTGAATATACAGATAATTACTATTACAGGAAACTACAGATCACCCTTTAAAACTTCAGACTGTAACTAAATCGTCAAAATGTTTGGGGTTGTACGATTTCTTAATGTTTTTAAAATAAGTCTCGTATGCTCTCCAATTATGTATTTATTTGATCAAAAATATATTTAAAAATAAATATTTTGGAATATTATTACAATTGAAAATATATTTAGATTTTAATGTATCTTTAATTATTAATTGATTAATTTTCAGCTGTCATTACTCTAGTCATCAGTGACACATGACATCATATTATTATATTATGATTATAAATCTAATGATTGGCAATATTAAAAAGTTGTGCTGCGTAAAAAGAGTTTGAAAACTATGACACTTTTTTTTCAGGATTCTTTTTCAAGAATAGATAGTTAAAAAGAACAGCATTAATTTGAAATAGAAATGATTTGTAACATTATAAATGTCAATCTCTAACCCGCACACACACACACACACACAACACACACACACACACACACACACACACACACACACACACACACACACAATCTTACTGACCCGAAATGTTTGACTTATAGCCTACTGTGTGTACATACTTATTTTGCTGACAAATTTGTACCCAGAAGTGAGCTAAACCTCACAAAATCTCCAATAACCTTCCTTTGGGGACGTCCTCATTTGTAAAACAAGTTTAAAAATAAACTAAACAAAGTTTTTTTTATATTGTAAAAATGTAAAAAAATTCTGTCAGGGGTAGGTTTAGGTGTAGGGTTAGTTTAGGGTAATATAATAAGGGTTGGAATGTTTAGGGTACGTGGTGGCATGTTTATATATTTGTATAATGACATATAACATAGGTATTACAAGGAGAAGGTGTACAGTCCCCATAATTTAAAAAAAACCAGAGTGATGAGGGAAAGTTTGCACCGTCTCCTGTGAGGGTAGGTTTGGTGTAGGGTAGGTTAGGGCAATAGCACATACGGTTTTAGTATAAAAACCATTTACGCTAGTCCCGTAAACATAGTGTGTGTGTGTGTGTGTGTGAGTGAGCGAGCACAAATTAGAGAAGTGAGTAATAACAGGATTTATTTCTGGAATTGGTCACTAATTGGCACAGTACTATGTCAATATATTCAGGGCTTAAATAATTTAGCTTCACGTAAGATTTGATTGAAAGCAGTGTCTCATGTCAGATTGAGTTTTATAAGTACAATAGCACATACGCCGTCTCATGTGACACCAGTAGGGTTACACGGGTGAGACTAATTGGAAAAGTCTGCCATGAAGCATAGCAGCAGACAGGCCATGTGAATGTGAGAAGGGGAATGAAAGTACGAGTTCAGGTTTCAGGGGGGACTGTATCAGACGACACACCTGTTCTCCCCTCTGAAACAGTGCTGGTTGAATGAGGAGGGTGGGTCATGTGTCCATTCACCATCTGCTGTTGGCTTAACTCACAAAAACACTCTCAGGATGGTGCAGAACACTCACTGTACCATTACAAATGCTGTGCTGGGACTACAAAATAATATAATGAAATGCTTTATGCAAATATTCAAATCAGTTTCATGTCTCAGATTTGATTGTGAATGTATTTAATCTTAATATCAGCCTCAGACAATGTGCCCACACACCACCCACAGTTCACTGCTGATTCATACTGCATACATAAATGACAAGAGTGCAGTATAATATACAGTAAGAAAAATGAATATGCATTTTGAGGTTTGCAGATTAGCAGTGTTCTTTCAGGAGTGTTTTTAAGGATTAATTTTAAGTGAGCGTGTAATGAAGGCAAATGTAATCTAAATGTATAAAAGGAGCATGAATAATTAATATTCAATATCATTACCATTGATATGCATCCTCCAATACCAATATATCAACTAATTACTGATTAAATATGCATATCCTGCAGCCTATTTTATCTTATCCCTGTTATGGGTGGTATCAACTATTACAGAATGAGCTAAAACCTGGATGGCTACATCAGATCTTTCCAGGCTAAATAAATGAGTGGGTGGCCAGAATGAGCTTGAAAATGGCTTTATATTGATGACTTTATGTATGTATGTCAGGCTAAATGAATAGAATTATTCATGAAATTACGAATTTTTTTCTTCAAAAGAAATTAAAACACTTTTGCATTAATCAGCATGACGAATAATTACCTCAAAAGTTTGGGGTCAGTACGATTTTTTTTCCTCAAAAGAAATTCTAAATTACTTTTGTTCAAAATAATTTTTTCATGACGACATTTATAATATTACAAAATATTTTTTTCTGTTCTTTTCAATTTTATGTTCATCAACAAATCCTGACAAAAATATAATGGTTTCCTCAAAAATATTAAGCAGCAAAACAGTTTATGATACTAATGATAAGAAAGGTTTATTAAGCATCAAATCAGCATGTTATAATTATTTCTGATTTTCTGATCATGTGACACTGTAGACTGGAGCAATGCACTGAGTATTCAGCTTTGCCATCACAGGAAAAATTCTAAAAAGTAATAAATAAATACAATAATATTTCACAATATTACTGTATTTTGCAGTACTTGAACACACTTCAGTATTAACTTTACGAGACACCAGCAACATCACAATTCACCTGCTGATTTGGTGTAAAAATTCAGGATTATTTCAAGAACACGGTGGCTAACTGGTGGAAAAATGTCATTTGTGTCTCTCTGCCTCGCAGCATTAGCTGATGATATGGACGTTGAGAGCGAATTAGCAGCTGGGGAGATTGTGAACGGCGAGAAATCAGTTTTGAGGTGAGCGTCAAGTCTGCAGAGAGGTTTGTTGTTTGAAATTAGAAAGAGATGAGTTGTTGAGAGAATGACTTTAACTGTGGGTGTTTAGCCAGTCGAATCAGTCCGCTAGTGTGTAATCTGTTCAGGGGAACGTTCCATCCAATCAGTTTGCGTTCTGTCCTGCAGTTTTGGCTTTCTGTCTCTCTTTTACAAACATGCACTCACTTACACTTTGCACATCATAAGGTTTGTAAGTCAAAGAAATCCCTCAATGCCTTTCAGCCGTCTTGCATCTAGATGCCGATCAATAGGGTGACAAAGATTGATCTCCCAGCGGGTATGAGCTTCACACAAGCAACAGATGCAAAATTATGGACATATGATGCTCAGTGTGGCTCCCAAACACACACACAAGCATTTTTGTATTGATTTTTTTTAAAGAGAAATTGCATGTTTGAATTTTGTAGTATGTTCCCAAACAAATATATATATTTTAGGCTTAATCAGTGTGTTAATTTCATACACCCACATTTACCATATTGGTGGAGTTATGAATTGATTTCCATATTATTTGCATTCATTATTTGATACAATACCTTCTGTGGATTGTCTTGATATGTTCAGTTGATGTTTTATGATGTTATATGCACCAAACTAAACCAACTTCATGCTGTCATAACGGTTCATGTGCGTCTGCAACAGCTTTTTGGGGTTGTCCATGAAAGGGCACTCTGCTAATAACCTTGTGATATCTGCCCATGAGAAAGATTAATAACATGTCGTTAACCAGAAACAGATATCTTCATAGCCACATCATCATATGATGGCTCCCTCATCAATCATTTAAAGATGTTGTTTGTAGGTCACATTAAGGCTTTTTTTAAATGTACCTGGATATATTTTTGCAGTTGCAACAGTATTTTGAGTGAATTTTGTTGTAAATAAACACATTATTTAGTTTTTTTTACATTTTATGTTACATTTAAATATAATTTGTACTGTGCCCCTAAAATGACATCGTGTTAGTAAATAAAATGAGATGGGAGGAAAAGTTGTATTTCAATGCTTTTGTCTTCTCTTGCAAAAGTATTGCGTTCCACTAAGAAACTTTGTGTTCACACAAAAACACTGAAATATAGATTTCTCAGAGAAACACAATCATTTTGCAAGAGAGTAAGCAAATGTCTTCTGAACAAAGAAAAGGTTTCTCAGGGGAACGCAAAAGTTTTGCAAGAGAACACAAAAGCATTAAAATATATTTTTTCATTACCATTACCATCTCACTACTTTTAAATTGAAATCTATCTATCTCCAATAAGACCATCTAAATATCCTTAAAACAAGACACGTTTCTACAAAATTGCATAAGATATTAAGACTTGTTGTCTGCTAATATGTTGTAAATTAAGTTTGTTGGCAAATACTTTTCCCCTTGTTTTTAGCATAAATCTAACAAAAACGTTTTTGAGCTTAAAACAAAAATACTAATATACTGCGAACAATAAACTTAATTTAGAATATACAAGTTTTAATATCTTAAAAAGTTTTTTTCCCTAGCTAATTAATCTTGTTTAAAGGATAATTAGACATTCTTGAAAGCTAAGACAAAAATATTGATTTAAAAACTAATTTATTTGCAGTGAAGGCGTCTCTTTCTTTCCTATATTCTTCTTCCACACATTCTTAATAACTTCTCCATGCTTTATACACAGGCAAAAGAAGATAGGGACATTGATTTTTTTCTCCCCCTATGAGCAGTATTTCAGTTGTCGGGGACATGGAGAAGAAGTTGTGCTTGAGAGAAATTATGTATGTTATTAAGGGGATGGCTGTGCCAAGCTTCTCCTGAGAGCTGAGGAATAAAGCTCTTTTCAGCACAAGACCTGATGGAGTTAATATCACGGCAGCTGGAGATCAGCCCTGCAGGCGGTAAGCACGTACATGCATTTCTGCCGGGTTATTATAGTTGGGTGGCAGGGAGGACGGCCGGCTGGGTCTGGTAGCTCTGTCGCTGGGAGATGAGGGACCCTAAGCCTCGGAGGCGTCCATCCTCAGGATGCCTAAGCTTTAGCCCGCCGTTCAGCATTCTGCCTCCAGCGTCCTGTGTTTATATGGAAACAGGTCAGCCATGTGCTGGGGGGTGGGTATGGGGGGTTTGGGGCTTAGTGGAGCTGACAGTAGGAGACAACACAATTACACAAGCTCATACACACAGGCTTAGCCAAAAACACATTTACCGTCATGCAAGCACACCAACAAACAAGCCCGCACTCAAAATTTGATTAAAAACACCCTCTACAGACACATGCAGACAACGTACTGTGGTGACAATGCCATAGAACTTCAATATGCAGTGATCCCAAAACACATTAGGACTCCTAAAATGTCACTTAAAGGCATGAAATGAAAATTCATGTTATCTATTTTGTAAATGTATATTTCAGATCTATTTGTAGATGTTTTTGACCTCCTAATTTTTTTATCTTCCCATGAAAGAACAGACTTTTAATTAATGAAAATAAAATCGAATTATTTGTCTCCTTTCAGTTAAGACCCTCCCTGTCTGTCTCTATCATGCAAACATTATTCCTGAAGCTGATCTCTGTCCCGAATGGCATGAGCCCAGACCAGCCGCCTCACTGCCTTACACAAATCCTCCGTCGTTAATGGTGGTTTATGGTTTTTACTGCTAATGCGGGGGAATTGAAAGAAGGGCCCCCGGGGTGCATGACTGGGCCTCTGGCGATAGTAAAAGAGCAAATGTACATTTTCATAGGTTATTAGGCATTGATTTTCTGCGGATTAAGAGGTCTCATATAACATTAAGCACTATGAATTTAAAATGCACGCAGTAATGCTGTTATCAGCTTAACAGAAAGACTGAGAAGCATACGTACACGCTCACACGTGCATATACTATCTTATATTCTTTTTTACATACAGGACTTACTCATTCACTTTTCTCATATGTTTCCATTTAATCCCCTCTGTGCAAATCTAGTCCTTTTCATTTGTACTATCTCTTCCCTTGTTCTGTTGTTTACTTTTCATTTTCTCATAGTTTCTATATTTTTCTCCTCTCGCCTTCCCGTGCGACTTTTTTAGCAGTCTGCAGATGAACTTCTCCCCCAATTAGCCTCTCTATTATCCCAGGCTCTGAGGCTAAACTGCAAACACCCCAAAGGCCATTGTCTTTATCCAGCACACACTTTTGTTGTTGTTGTTGTTGTTGTTGTTAATATTGGCAAGTGTGGCTGAATGCTTCATTGAAGAGCATCCTACAATGTGACTGACAGAATGAGACTAGACTGGCACGTCAAGGTCAATCGACTGTTGTTTTCGTCTGTTAAATCAAACAATCTGTCTTGTTCTATACAATTCACAGTGGCATCAACCAATTTTAATTTCGAATTTCGCTCTGGTGCTGTGTGCCAAGGCTTGTTTATACTTGTGGTACACAAGGGTTTTTGGTTAATAATCCACAACTGTTCTGAATTCATTCTTGTTGAATGACATGTATTGTAAAGCTTGAGCGTCATATGAAGGCATTGTTTTGCCTAGAGAAAGAGGCCATAGAACTACAGCATGCAGTGTCTACTATGAAGGCAGGAACAAACAACCCCTGCAAAGATCTGCACATTTTAAGACAAATTTAAGTGCTTTTGTTTTACCTGTTAACAGGATAGTTCACCCAAAATCTTTAATCCTGCCATCATTTACTCACTGTCATGTTGTTACAAACCTGATATGATTTGTTTCCCCCTATGGAACAAATATTTGCACATTTTTAAACATACATCGATGGCTGTTAAGCTCCAAAAAAAAAAAACATACTTTCAGTAAGTCCAGTTGATTTGCTAACTATATTCCAGGACCTCTAAAGCCATTCAATAACTTTTTATGAGGAACAGACTGAAAGTAAATTATTTACTGATAATCTTCCCTTCCAGTGAGCTGTTGACTACTAGAGAACTAGGTAAAGAAGGGTTACCAAGTCAGTGAGTTGAACTATAGAACTGGATCAGTTAATTGAATCATTCTTTTGAATCAGTTCTTTTCAATAAACCATTTTATTTTGTCCAGAAAATGGCCTGAACGATACATACACAAACCATTGGAACACTTGGAATATAGCGTATGACTCCTTTTTAGTTCCATGGAAAAAACAAAACCATACAGGTTTGGAATATCATGAACTATTTTATTTTTAAGGTGAGCCATTCTTTATTATTTGAATCACAGTGAACATAAATATAGTTAACACCATTAAGGGAATAATGGTATCTCTTGTAGAGAAAAACTTTGGGGACTTTGGACTGATGGTACTTTGTAAAATGGGGAGGGGGTGCATACGGGATTAATTATGTGTTCCCAGACCCACTCATCCTCAACCCAAATCTTTTATAACCAGTCAAAACCTTACTTTCTCTCTCTCTAAAAATGTGCCTGAAACATTGAGTATATATATATATATATATTAAAATGTTATGTAAAAGACGTAAGAGGTTGGTAAGATTGAAAATAAAAGCTATATGAAAACTCAATATTTCAGCTTAATCTATTATTTTATATCCATGTGTTTATTTATTTGGTAGCCACATAGCACATGTCAGTGTCCTGGTCACCCTGACTGGGTTGGTTTTAATGACTGTCTGGCTGTACATTATCTTGTACTTGAACTCTGTATGAGTGTCGGTCCTTCAGTGACTGAACAGTATCAGCGCTGGTAAATAATGAAGTCTGTTTTCATAGAAAAGTGGCAAGTTGAAACAACAGAGGATGAATAAATGAAAGAAAAATCTGACATCAGGTTCAAACACAGCACTGCACTAACTCTTCATTAGTTTTGTAGGCCAATGAAAGCCTCCCATTCTCTGTGGAGTTTGCGTGCTTAATTAAGGTGTGCTTCCTTTTAATGTTTATGCACATAAAGTCATTGTGCACATCAGGAGCAGTTAAAAGTGAATCCATTTATTGTTGCTCTCTCTCTGTCTATCATATTTTACAAATAAAAATGACAATGAGCGCTTTGCTTTAAACAGTGCTATTGTTAACGCTTTGGCTGTACTGAGAATGATAATGAAATACAGGTTCTGGGATATTTGCAATTTTAAATCATGAAACACAATTATTAAGATAGGCATTTTATTATGATAATTACATGGATTCATGTGCAAAAAACATGCATTTATGTAGTGAGGAGAATACTGATTATTTAAATATATAATGAACAGTGGGGAAAGTAAGTCTAGAATTTTAAATAACACTATATAGTGTACTTTGGTAGGTAATGAAGAATACATTTCCTCATTCTCTCCACTGTTCGCAAATCAGTTTAATAGCATGCACAGGTTTTAGTGAGGAATGAAATGGGTGAATAGTGGGGTAGGGATTTGAATAATAATGTGTGTCTATCCATGTATTTACACTAATAAACAGGACTGGACAGACAGATGGAAGGGATTTACGGCTACAAGTTGACAAACAGTTTCAAATGTGCAAACTGGATGAGATAATAATTCAACAAAGTAGAAAAAAAAAATACAATTTAACACTGCATGTAATTTATAGATTTCCTATAGGGACTCACTGTTGATTGCCTATGACCTCTTTCCAAAAGATGCCATATTGAGGCATTGTAGCTTTCCCAGCAAAGGTTTTGCTGTGAGATATTTTAATAATGTACAGGTTGACTCATGTAATGAGATTAGATTTATAATGTATTATAATCACTTGCCTTGGAGATGTTTGGTGAATTTTCAAAATGAATAGGGCATTTCAGAATACCTTTTATTGCAAGTTACTATGGCAACAAAATGCTGCGCATCCTCATAAATCCTTAGACATTATGCGACTCTCCCCCAAACCCTCATCCCTGTGTTTATGGGGTGAATCATTTTGGTCTGTGCACACGCGTATATGTGTTTGTGACTTAGAAGAGAGAAATTTCTGGCTTTTGCTTGCTACAGTTACAGCAGCATATATATATATATAGTGGCACAACCCACTTTTCTAAGCCCCTGCTAACAGGACATAAATGTTCTCACCGATGCATTAACAGCCACGGCGGAGTTCCAGCTTGTTGTCATCCAAACGCATGATTCAGCAAATCCGTAAACAAAGTTGAACATTTATTCCACTAAGCAAAAACAAAGTAATCCAAGTGTAATAAATCTTGAACTGTAGCCTATTGTAGCAAATAACAATTAAGTTAGGTCACGGCTCCACTTCCAGATTTTTCAATCACAAGTAACTCACAACAGTAGCCGCCAGTGGATAACATAACTCATAACCTTAAAGGGATAGTTCACCCAGAAATGTAAATTCTGTCATCATATACTGTCACAGGTTCCAAACCTTTTCTTTTTGTTTTTGAAAAATGAACTTTGACTATGTACTGATTGCTCTTTTTTCATGCAGTTACATCCAAAAGCACTATAAAGTGTCATAAACATCAACCATATGATCAGTGTGCTTTATTTAAAGTCGTGTGGTAGTGTTTTGTGAGCAACAGACTGACATTTTAGTCATTATTCACTGAAAATCTTTATGATCAATTGGTTGGGTTCTTTTCAATTGATTGGTTAAAATGGTTTCACAAATCAGTGATTAATAACTGCTTTGTTTCTATGAATCAAAATGACTTTATTCAGTACAATTCAAATGGAAAAGTCATGAAAATGTACTGATAAAAAATGTGGGAACCCTTTGTGACACTTATACAGTATTACACAAATCATATGGACCCCGCTTTGTTTGTTTGTATTTTGGAGCCTGAATAGCCACAGTCCTTATACATTTTTATTGAGCGGCCAGGATATTCATCAAAAATCTCTTTTTGTGTTCTGCAGTAGAAAGTCAGGCAGGTTTGGAACAACATGAGGGCGAGTAAATGACAGAATGTTCATTTTTGGGTGAACTATTCCTTTAGGAATTGCCACTTATAGAGTGAAATGACTAATGTTGTATTGATTTACAAACAAGGTTGGCATATGAATAATAAACTTTACAATTTTACAAAATTTTAACTAGAAACATTTAAAAAAAAAACTCATATACATGCATTCAGTCACTTATATAGAAGCAATATCAACACCTAAATCCAATTGCAAAGAAACTTACAGACACAATATCCTGTGTTAATCAATGCCATGAAAACAATAATGACCCTTTCGTGTCATCAGGTTCTTAAGAAAGTCTGAATTCACAGTTTCGTCAGAGAAGATGAGGTGTGACTAACATACTAGTACTCTTTTGTGCTTTTTTAGGTCTGATTTGTCTTTGTAGGTGTTCATTGTATTTTAAACAGTGGGTTCTGACTACAAACCCTGCTCTGAGCTCTGCATCTAGATGTGTTTACATTTGAGAAATCTCACTTGATATGGAATATCAAGTATTCTACATGAATACAATTAACACGTTTCATCTAATTTACCCTTATGTGTAGTATCCACATGATTCATGTATTCATGCACTCTCTTCTTGTTTATTTCCTATTATTCTTTCCATCATTTTTTTTTAAAGTTGGAGCTGATGTGACTGAGCTCAGGTGGAACACAAAGAGATTAAGGGACATTTAATTCACTTGAGTACAGTGTCTCTTGCCCTCTTTGCCTCTCATGTGCACCTCTTCTGTTCTTTTTTCCTCTGTCTCCCTGGACACAGAGAAGAGTAATGGGAACTCACACTCCATTTGTTTCCATTTTTGCCTCATTAAAGCTCATAGCTGTGAGCTTATCCTGATTACTCAGAACAGATATCCCACAATGCCATGTGCAGGTCATGTGTGTCCAGTCCCTCTGTAGGGATCTCTCATAACATCAAATTGGCTTCACTGTGAGAGCAAATTAACTGAGGGTGAAGATGTTTAAAAAGGGCTGCTCTTTTATCTAATTAGTTTTTTTAAGACTCACATTACCACATTAGGGTCAGACTGATTCCAAAATGTGTTCTTTTTTATGAGCAAAAATTTTATTAGCATCTTGAACCTCAAAACTGATGATAAATCACTGTTTTAGGCAAAAAATACCTACTAAACATCATCCAGTGATTAAATTAAACTATATATGTTCGAAATACTATATTAAACAATTCATTGTCAGTAAATTGCAAATAATGTTGCTCACACATGACCAAACTTGGTACCTTTTAAAGAAAATAAAGTGTAGGTATAGGGTTGACAGTTAATTTGCATGACAAACACTACTATTCAAAAGTTTGGGGCCGGTAAGATTTTAAAATATTTTAAAAAGAAGTCTTATGCTCACCAAGGCTGCATTTATTTGATCAAAAATACAGTTAAAACAGAAATATTGAGCAATATTAATTTACATTATAATATCTATCTATATCTGGATGGATGGATGGATGGATGCATATGCATTCACTTTTACACTTTTTAACTAATGAACATGTTTGACAATGTTGTCATCTAATCTACAACTGGAGGGGAAATCCATGACTAAAACCACTCCACCTTATCAGTGTAAGGAATGTACAACATTTAGATAACACTTCATTTCCCTGCATCTGGCCGCCCTTTCCATCATCTACAGGTCAGTACTAGTGTCAATGGATGATTGCTTCCTTGGGTTTTTTGACCTGTTGAAACGTGCATGTTTGCTCTTCTTTCCAAACACAATGTCAGGAGTAGTGTTGTGCTGAAAGACACATTTCTTCCCGGGCCTGTAAACGCTCCATCACCATGCTCCACATTTCAAACACTTTACGCATCTGCACAGCGTCAGCAGCCATAGCTCAGCACACTGCATCAGCTAACCAAAAAGCTTTCAACAAAAGCACTGTCTGATGCACTGCAGGCGCGTCCTTGTACGACTCCAATCTTCACAACCCCAGAGAGGGGAGAGAAAAAGACATTGCAAAAAGAATGTCTATAGTAAATTACCCAAAATTTGTCATCAAACCCCAAATGTTGTAAATAGTAATTCCTAATATATATTCCTAATGTATTGAATTCCATAGCAACTCGAAAGAGAGATCAGAAGGGGGCTGTTTAATTCAATATGTTTTTAAAATGTCACACAGGCACAGATTGGGCTCATGGGATGTAAACGGAAGCAGGTGGTCGCTTTTTTCTGCGGGGTATTGTCCTCACACACCTGCCTATAAGCACTAATCAAGATACTATTTCTCCTCAGTCGTCTATTTCATAATAGAACCTTTAAAAACAAATCCAGATTCATGCTAAACTAAATAATTTTTAACAAGTAGAGAGGATTGATTAAGCCTTAAGATAAATAATGGGTTTTAAATTAACCACGGCAGAGCTGCAGCCTGCCAAATGAATTTCAGAAGTGCACCAGAAGATTTCAGGTGTTAATTCCCCTAATTAAGAGCACAAAGAAAAACTGAGATTTTCTTTGACACACAGCTTACATCACGACTGAGAGACAGAGATGTGAAGCATGAAGGGAGAGTTTGATCTTTGACCTCGAGTAATAGCAGAGTGCCTCATTCATCAACAAATTTAAACTCAGTACATCACACTAATGCTTACCAGGGAGTATCCTCATCATTCCACACACCAGAATAGAGCCATTAATTACAGCCACAGGGACAAAAAAAATTATAGCCTGGCACTGCTGAGCACAGACCTGGGCAGGATTCTAGACAAACACATGCAAACACACATCTCAGAGCAATGAGTTAAACACCTGTTGTGAAGGCAGCTCCGTCCTCAACCTGGCACTCACTTTTCTCCCAATAACTCACAGAGCATCAGCCAGCTGTTATGAGTATTTAAAACAAGTCACACACACTTAAATCATGCCACACATTATTTATGTTTTATTTTTATTTCCCTGAGGTTCACTTATAATGTTAGTCAAAGTTTCTTGTTATCACAATTCATTTTTTGTGACAATGTGCATTGTATATACACTTACATGTTAAAAATTCCTGTGAGGGCAAAGCTAAATTTTCCTCAGCCATTACTCCAGTCTTCACCCTCCAGAAATCATTCTAATATGCTGATTTGGCTGCTCAAGAAACATTTCTGATTTTTACTGAAAAACATTTGTTTAATATTTTTGTGGAAAATGATTCTCTTTTTTTTCTCCAGAATTTATGTATAGAAAATTCTGGAGGAAAAGGGGCAGGGGCAACAGACTATTTTATATTTTTGCAAGAAGTCACTTATGGTCATCAATCCATGCATTTATTTTCTCAAATTTTTTATATACTTTAAAATAAATGTATGCAATTAATTTATTATCTGCTGATTTATTATCAATGTTGGAAACCTGTGCTACTTTTTTCAGGATTCTTTGATGAATAAAAAGTTTTAAAAGAGCACAGCATTTATTTAAAATATAACTTTTGTAACAATATATGTTGAAAAGCTTGCGGTCAGTATTTATTTTATTTTTTAAGAAACTTGTTTTCATTCAGCAAAGATTTGCTAAATTGATAGAAACAGTGATCGTAAAGATTGGTATTGTTAGAAAACATCTCTATTTTTAATAAATGCTATACTTTTTATTTATCAATGAACCCCAAAAAAGTATCAGGGGTTCCAAAAAAATATAAATAAAAAATAATTAAAATAATTAAAAAGCAGCACAACGGTTTCCAATATTGATAATAAATCAGCATTTTAGAATGATTTCTGAAGGATCATGCACTGAAGAGTGAAGACTGGAGGAATGATGCTGAAAATTCAGCTTTACATCACAGAAATAAATTATATTTTTATGTATATTAAAAAAGAGAAAAAATATTTTAATAATATTTCATAATATTGCAGTTTTTTCTGTATTTTTGATCCAATAAATGCAGGCTTGAAGAGCATAAGACACTTTCATAATGCTGCATAATTGCTAACATAATAAAGTCCTTTCATGTCACCATTTCACCAGCATACACTTCACATAATAGGCCTGTAGGTGGCACTTGGGCTTCATTAACTATGATAGTTCAAGGTTCAAGGTTTTTTTATTCGTCACATACTCAATTATAGTAGTTTCATCAAATAGTAAACTGTGCATCATACATAAATGTAAGTGAATTGAGTAGCCTACTGATTACCATTATTTCGACTTTTGGCACTGCACGGTTTTGTGCCGTGCTTTTGTAGTCATATAGCATATTTTCCCAGCAATGTAATTTGATTTATCAAATGAGACAAACCGCAGATCCAGATCGCTCCACAAATAAGATGGTCTGCCCCATGTCTTTTTTAACAGATTTATGAATAAGTATGGAAAATTACCACTCCACTTAACATTATTGTCCAATGAAATTTGAACTTGTGCCAGATCATGATTGGTTTGTGTATTATACATTGAAAAAAATCGATGATGCTAAAATTATATAATATATGGATTTGTAATTAAATTGCTTTTATTACTGATTAAATTTTTAAAATTTTTATGTTTTATATGTCAACCCACTCATTGAAAGAACCATATTTGAGAGGTTTCCGAACAGACTGTGGAATATATCAGTCAAGCAAAAGGCACGCAACCCATAGCTACGCCTGGATTTAAACAGAAACTTTACGACTTTTGAGCGATTAGTTACCGTTTTGTACACACACAAATGCATTTTGTTTTATTTTTTATTTATTGAGAGGGGGAAAACATTTGAAAAAAGGCGCTTGAGCCCCCAAATTGAACAATGGTGTTCACTGCTGTGAACTCTGATAGCCCAAAAAACAGATTGTAAAATCTTTTTTTACCACTTCAATTTTTTGCAGATCCTCTAGCTCGACCCATCACAGTTTAACCCCAGTTTAAGCTAGGGGTGGAACGGTTAAACTTTTCCACGGTTTGGTTTGTATCACGGTTTCAGTATGGTTCGGTTGTTTAGGGAAAAACTATACTGGAGAATAAGAATAATCCAATATAGATAGCAAATAAAATAAACTGTGAGGTTTTTTTTCAGTTTTTTTTAGATAGGTCTAGCATTAGTTTTTCTATACAGAAATTGAATAAAGTAATAAAATGTAAAACAGCACTGCATACTTGACTGTATACATTAAAGATTAATCTTTATTACAGTTACAAAAGCGATTCAATCAAGAGTAGTGAGTGATTTCTTTGATGTTGCTGTTTGATTAATATTAAGAAAGTGCTGTCATTTAAGAGCATGCACTGATCCAGTGCACTGATACTGTACGTTCAGCCGGCTATGCCTGCTATAGGATACTTACCAAGAAGGGCATTTTGACATAATTATTTTGTGAATTTGTCCATTCAAACACAATACTTCAGAGAGAGCATAATATTTGTGTATGTTCTGAGGTGCGGGTTTGCGCGCTACTGATGAGCGCATGCACAAATCTTCTCACTGCACGCGCGTGCTCGCATACTCTCGCTCTTAAATGTTTAAACTGGCAAAGCTTTCATGAGTTTATTTCAAACATAGATATCAACTTGTGCTGTTCAGGTCTCACCTGTGCGCGCGCGCGCCATCAGCACCCGGGTGATGATGGAATAAATGCTCATATTCCAGCATACGGCACTCGCAATGAACGAGTGAATGGTTTGTCCACGTTTGTTACCCTTACAAGCCAGAATGCGCATCCATCAACAGAAACAAACATTAGCCGAACCCTGTTTGTTTTACATGTTATTTATAACAAACAATATTGCAGATTCGTTGTCAGATTTAAGTTGAACCGTGGTCCTAGCACGTATGTGGAGAACGGTACGGTTCGGTTTTTTCCCAAATTACTGGATACTTTTCCCAACCATCACTGTCATTATTAATAAACCATCCCCTGTAATTGAAAACTTGCTAATTAGTCAAATGAGGTGTTGTAGAACACAGCTGGAACAAAAACCCATAGGACATCAAACCCCTGAGGTGATGATATAGGCGCCCATGTTCCAAGTCATCAATGGCGCTCTGGAATCAATTATTGCTGGAAGCTCTTGCGAATGACTCATATGGCACTGCGTTGGCCTTTTCAGTCAGTTAGAAAGGGAGTTGGGTGACACGTTAATTCATGCCTAATAATTCTGCTCTCCATCCAGAGTGGAGTTATTACATGAAGCACAGAAATCGACTTGTTCTTTGATGAACACAAATCTTTGAATGTATTCTGTGGTATGTTCATTTAGTGGCACACTACCAGACTATTGATCGGTATATGAGTCAATTTCTCGCGTTCTGGCTCAAAGCGATTGCTGAACTAGACGTTTCTTCCATCACACAGTCCATTACAGCAGGTCAGGGCTTAGCACTAATGTAAAATCACCAGTGTACAGTCACACTCGATACAGAACTCGAGCCCCTAGAATTCAATCTTTATAAACTTCCCCCTTTATAAAATTCCCCTTTTCAACTGCTAAGCACCATGCTGGTCTTTAAATATACATCACAGGGTTCAGGCACTTAACTCTAAGTACAAATCAAAGTCCTTGCACTTGTCTTGTAACGCTGCAGAGAGTCCAGACTGGGACTTTAATCTCCTGTCATCCAGTTTCCTTTAGACTGAAGCTCGTCCTGTCAGACACACTCATACTAAACTCATAACTCGTACTAAAATGTCTGATCTCCCTCTTCATTATCAAACGACAAATGACAGTTATTTTTCCTGAGGGAAAATACTGGTTTCTTTTGATTATAATGAAGCCACACTAAAAACTGGCAACCTTGCTGATATACAGTCTAAATTGATAGGAAAGAGTGACCTGATGAGCAGGAGCACACAGAATTTGCATTTGCATATTTCAACAGAACTGAATACCTTTTTTCCCCAGAGTTCTACCATTGTGTGTGTGTGTGTGTGTGTGTGTGTGTGTGTGTGTGTGTGTGTGTGTGTGTGTTATTGTGATTATTTTGTGTTTATTTGATTATGTTGTGCTTCAGTTTAAACACATTTTACCATGTTTGTTTCAACCAAATTTCATGCTTAGAGAAAAGCGTGGTAATTTCAGCTTCATTTAACATTTTAATGTCTCTTTAAAAGTCTCTATATTCCGTCTGGGCTGGCTGATAATGATACAATTGCCACCGGCTCTTCAACAGAACTTTGCAGGACATTGTGTTTATTTAGTTTTCTAACTCCTTAAGGCTCCATTTAGCTGGTTCTTGAAGTAGCAGGCAAACGCAAAGGGCACCCTGACTCAATCTGAGCTATGAACAGTGATCCCTGGCGTATATTTTCACCTTTGAGAACGACTACTTCCTTTCATCCGTAACCAGAGCTGTGCAGTCAATCTTGTGCTGGATAGGTGGATAGTCTTTTATTGCTGTTTTGATTCTGTATACATGGTCTCTCATGAGAGATTAATGTGGCCAGAAAAAAGGTCATTCTGTATGTAGCATTAGTTAGTATGTCTTTATTTAGTATTAGTTAGTATGCTGGATACACTACTGTTAAAAAAATTGGTGTCAGTATAATTTTTTCCCCTTTGCAAAAAAAGGGAAATTAATTCCTTTATTTGGCAAGGATGCATTAAATTGATCAAACATGTCAGAAAATGCATTTATAATGTTACAAGAGATTTCCTATTCACCAAAGAGTCTTGAAAATGCTATCACTGTATCCACAAAAATGTCAAGCAGCACAACTGATTTCAACATTGATAACAAATGTTTCTTAAGCAACAGATCAGCATTAGTAGTATTTCTAAAGTTTCTAATTGTATTTTTGATCAACTAAATGCAGCCTCCGTGAGCATAAAATATTTTTGAATGGTAATGTATACAAAGGAATTTAAAAACGTTTTAAATCATGGAAATTATTAACAATGAAAGGTCATATTTCATTGTCTTGCCAGTGTGATTCTTTGAACAGCAAATGTTACTAGTTAATAGATGATAATTGCGGATGGCAAAGTGGGCATGGTGGCTCAAAAAGCCAAAATCATCTATTAAAAATAAATAAATAAAAATAAATGTTTTTTCCCTTTGGGGAATTTGCACACTAATAAATACGATCATTTAAATCTATTAATTCCAAGTGGATTTCTGCCACAGCATTTCTACGTATTCAAAAATATTTATCATGTTCTAAAAAGATAAAGTGTTAGAACCTTGTTTGGTATTTTAGAGCACTTAATATTGTAAAATTGTTCATTTTCTCATCTATTAATGCATGGGTATAGGAACTACTGCGATTCAGTTTTTCCTCAAGACTGTTGATTCTTTATTTATGACCGACTGGGTTTCATCACTAACACTCACACTGAAAGATTTCATCATCACATCTTCCCTGGCTATTGATTATCCCCTTCATTCATAATGAATTCTTTTTTTCATGCTTTGTCCCTTCACCATCTCTTCATCTCTCTCTATCATAGTCCGAGCTGTATGAGTGATGGATGTAGTCATTCTCATTGTGCTGTGGTTTATAATCCTGTAGATAACCCACCAGTGTGTCCTGACTGACCTCCACAGTAATGGGTATTAATGAGAGGTCATAAAGCATATCGGGCCTGACCACAGTAAAGTATGCTGCCAGAGGCCTGACTAACCCAGACAGGCGACTGTTTCAGAGTTACATCCTCTCACTTCTCATGCAGCCCCATCAATTATGTGCTATGCGTTCATGGAGATGATGAAACGAATGCTATGGAGAAGTGCACAGCGGTTATTTTCATGGAAAGCATGAGCGTGAAGTTATTTCGTACAATCCCTTGTGTCACTATACAAACTTCGGAAACAAAATGGGAATCAATGTGAATGATTTGTGTGCACAGTCTAATTCAAATGCAATTGCTAGTCTCTTGTTGCTTCTACAAACTTCCATCAGCCAATCACAATCGAAAATATTATCAGCTTATGCTTGGATAATACATGTGAATGGTTATATGCACCCTAGACTTGCATTTCTAGTATTGTTAGGCAAAAAACACTGCAGTACATGGTAATGGTTTTGTGGCTTAAATCATGACCATTGCTAATTCCAGCTAATAAAAGAGCATTTTCAACAAACCAGCCTTGCTGTGCTCTATGAAGCCCTCAGACAATGTGATTAAAATGTTGGCTTAATGTCGAGGAAGCGCACACTGGTGTTTCCAAATAATTACAGGGGAAGTTATCTGGCAGTTATTGGCTCTGGAACCCCTGTGAAGTCATTAGGTAATCTCATTAGGTAATAATGACCGTATTAGCTGGTTCCTATACCTCCCAACTAGTGTAAGCGAGCGGTTTGGGAATAATCAAAACTAGAATGTTGTGCGTATCTGCATTGTTTTCAGTTTTCTCCTGCCATCCATTTCTGTTATACTTTGGTTTTTCAAGTCAGACACTAAATATTCAAACTCCTGCAACTGTGACATTGAATGAAACACCAGCAGTTTTTATCATTCAAAGAAGCAACAAAATGCAGGAGAGAGGAACATGTTGGTGTGTTTGATGTGAAAAAATATATTTGCAGCATTGCTGTTTCTTTGAGAGCAGAGAGACAGATTCTCCAGAGACCCTACATCGCCACCAATTAGATATGAGAGCAGTGAAGCGCTCCTCCTTTCCTCTTTCTTTCTTTCTTTCTTTCTTTCTTTCTTTCTTTCTTTCTTTCTTTTAGGGAAAATATGATTAGCCAATAATCCTGTAATGGCAAAGCTGAATTTTCAGCAGCCATTATTCCAGTCATCGGTGTCACATTTTGCTGCTCAAGAAACATGTGAAAAACAGAAAAAAGAACACATGTATTAATGAATAAAAGCATAATAAACAGAAATAAAATATAAAATGGGAATTTTTTTAATGGTGGTGTGAATTTACAGTAAATATTTATTTTGATGTGTTTTTTTTAATGTAAAAAAAAAATCAGTGCTTATAATTATAATAATAGAGGAGGAACATATGGGTTGCAGGGACATTAGATAATGTAGAGAATAGAGCACCTAATAGCAGCGGTTCTCAATTCCAGTCCTCGCGCACTCCGCTCTGCACATTTCTTATGTTACTCTTATTGCTTCAGACGTTTGTTCTATTCGGACGTAACTTCCCTGCGAAGTGGACATCACAGGATATTCCGACATGATTCCAGTTCGAAGCGAACGTTATATATTCCATTCAAAGTGCATTGAAGAGTGCGAGACATGAATTTAAATTGTATATATTTACAGAGGAATATGATGTCACACTCGTCCGTGCGTGAAGACGTTGCGCAGTCCATGAATGAAATGCAAATCCATGAATGAATGTTCCGAAGTGAAGTAAACTTCAACAGATTTCCCCTGCTCAGGGAGTAGGGAGCAATGGACACTGTGTGTGTGTGTGTGTGTGTGGGGGGGGTTCTGGAATTGAGAACCGCTTAAATCACCCACTATCACTTTAAGGTGATAATCATGCATCATCACTTTAATTTCTGCACTTTAAGCGTAGAATGATGGCAAAAAATAATCTAAATCATAAAATAGGCAAAAACGAACTCAATTTTGATACTTTTTTTTAGAAAACAAGACTTAAAATCTTAAGTAATTTTACCTGTCAAGTAAATGCATCTTGATTCAAGAATGTTTAGATATTTGTACTAGAAAACAAGACAAAAATACTAAGAAAATCATTCTTTTGCAGTGAAAAAACAATAATAATAAAAAATATATGACCAAAAGCTAATGATATTGTAGCAATATATTATGTATTTCTATACTATTATTTTGTATATTTCTCTAGCAGTCTTTCTGTCACTCTGTTTCTTTTTCCCCACGTCCCTGCCAAGCCCAACAGTTTTTGCGGTGTGATCCTCAATTTCACCTGCCAGAATTGGAAGAGCAGTAGTCATCCATCTTCAGGGCATACTTTGGCACAGTGGATGTTAAATTAAAAACATATAGCTAAGATAACTGGGTCATATGCACTTTAAGTGTTGAAGACAGTGCTTAGAAAATGAGCATCATCAATCACTGCAATGCTCTGTGAATTCAGAATCACTACAGCACAATTATAAAGGTTGATTGACTGGAGACAATGTTTGTTTTTCAGCAAAATGTAAATTTTTAAACTGTAACTGCTATTAAGACACATTATATTAATCACTAAATCAGTTTGTGTAGATTAGTTTAGTCCTTCAGCTGTCATTTACCTGTTTTCTGGGACAATTCAGCTGAAATACTTTTTATGTCTTTCTCATTAAATACATTCTAGGTATTATTTTTATGTTGTTTTTAGTTGTTATATGCAACCATCTCTTGTGAGTTTATATATCAGATGTTTTCTGCTTTGAGAGTTCTTTATTTTGGGTGTCTGAAAATCCCTTTAGATGTATAAATCCCTGTCGTAACCTCTCAAACTGAATGAAAGCTGTAGTTTTCAGCTTTTAGAACAGACTGTTCATTTCCTCTGTACGCTTCCTCTGATTGGCAGCTGACATTCTGAGCGATGACAAGGATGGCAGAGAGAAATATCATATCACTGAGATAATAATAGACCACGGACTCCTAAAGCTGTGGAGAGAACAAGCGAGATTATATTCTCTGATGACTTTTGCACCGCTGAACACAGAGCATCCCCAACTACTAGTGTCTTATATAGTTATTTAAAGTGGCGTAGCACTGGTTTATATATAGTATGTATAATTATCATCTCATATAAAACGGGCATTTATCATTTTTGTACAATAACACAAGAGAGTATCTTTTTTTTGTTTCATTTGCAAACATACATTTTTGGCAAAGAAAGTAGGGATGTGTAGAACTGCATATTTTTATAATCAACTAGTCAGTGGGTTGTCTGAACAACTAGTTGACTAGACTGTCTTAGCCCTGGATAATTGGGCTGATTTAGGGTCCACACACACACACACACATGTGTTAATGAACAGCTAGATACGCATATGAATGTAACCAAATGCTTGAGGTCCAGAGATGTGCTTTTTTAAATGCATATCTTTTTGGTTTTACTGTGAACGATTCATCCATGCATGTGCTTTTAAACCAAATATATTTAAATATTTTTAAATCAAATCGTCGACAGACTTCAGTGGACTGAACCAAGTACTCACCCAAGGTTTTTTTGTGTGGATAATCTGTTTCACTCAGATGTACATCACAATCTGGAAGATCTGACACTACTTGTGTTCATTGCAGCTATTTTTAACTTGACACAGCATCTTGACACAAAATTCATGGTGTGAGATGTTGAGAAAAAATAAAACAGAATAAAACAATGCAATGGCCAAGTCTCATCACAAGAATACATCACGTGCAGATCGCGCGCACAGAATCATTCAGCGCGAAAATTTATTGTCAACACTGTTCTGTGATTTCTCGTTAAAATAGCTTAGAAACTGAAAAGTTCAAGCATATATTTCTTAATAACTAAATCCCACAGCTTCATTGCTAGTAGAGAGAGACGCTGCCAGGTAGAATTAATTCACACATGCAACCGCTCTCTCTAATGCATGCATTCATATGAATGTAATCTTTACTGTATCTGATTTAGAACGAGCAGGAATCTGTGAGAAATATAACGACCCAAAGACTAAAGAACTGATAAAAATAAGCTGTTATAGGTGCAATAGTCATGTGGGCAGCTGTGTCATATTTCATAGCTGTGCATAAAGTGTTTGTCACAGCTCCAGACTTATTTGTAATTAATGACGTCATCAGCGACTTGTCGACTTCGACTTGACTTTCATCACATAAAAGTCGACTTTAAAAAATCAGAAGTCGTTCAACCCCTAGTATCCACCATCCTGACCAATGGCTAATAGAAAGCAGATTACTTTCGAAAAGTTGATTAAATTGAGTTAATCTGATTTGCTTTCATGCCGTACTAACACTTAAGTGGTGTTTGAATTTGTGAGAGAGATGATGTGAGAAAGCATGTTAAAACATGCCATTTGTTGCATCTTACAGCCACATTTTGCTTTCTCATTACAAAGCCCCTGGCTCTGCTTTCTGTATTTTTGTTAGTGAATGTGAGCAGAGAGAAATATCCCAGTACTTGTATGATTTATAAGTGCGGCAGACGCAGATGACTGGCAGTTTAGATAGCCACACTGATATTCCACTCCCACTGGGTTTCTGCATTAGCTCAGAGCGATCTCTCACTCTTCCGGTCCTCTATGAGCAGTTCAGTTGGTGGGCGCCTTTTGAATGTGACTGCTGTTAAAGTATTTTCCCTCCCACATCGTTCCTACTCTCTTAGAGGATTCTCACACCAGTAGCACTTCCTGATAGAGTCGGATGCGATGTCTATTCACTTCAGCGTGACCTTTGACTCATACAGACCGTAGCGATGGCTGTGACATATGTCAAATGTCACATGACTGGAGCTGTCTGGTGCCTCACAAGTCTCAATATTAGTTTTAGCTGTCATTTTAAGGGCGCTTGGTAAGCAATGCAGCTCTCTGAGCTCCAGAGCAGATGGCCTCTATCAGTGCTGCCAGTTTTGATGTAACGTGTACGGTCCAATCAGAGCCAAGCACTGCTGCTTTAGCCTGATTGCACTATGGAGGTTTAAACTGCACTTTAAGCCTCTGGCAATAGATGCACTTTCACCGAATTTTTTACCACCCGGGATCATTCTGTCTCACTTTGGCAAGTTGATCGATTCTAAATGAAATGGAAAATTATTTAAAGTCATGAAAGCAGCAGGGCTGGACCTGAAAAACTGTTATATCACAAGCTGCCTAATCTAACTTAGTAATGTTGTTTTCAGCCATGTTTATCAAGGCCTGCAGCTTTTAAGTTCCTGAAACAGCATCTCCTGCTTCATTGTGCTGAGATGGTCCTCAGTCACTTTTTAATTCGAGGTCATTCAAATAGACAGAAAATGTTACAATATGATTGAAACATGTAGTATGCATTTTTTACATTTAATTTATGAAATTGGGGGAAAAATATTACTAATTTAACATATATTATTCATATTTTTTAAATAAATTTTTGGCATAATTGTATTTCTTTTACATTTTTTAAGTAAATAAACATTACTGTTCAAAAGTTTGGGGTCACAAAAATATATTTTTTAAATGTATACTTTCACTCATCAAGCATGCATTAAATTTAACAAAAGCAACAAACAATACTTTTGTTACAAAATACTTCCTTTCAAATAAATATGGTTGTTTTGAACTTTCTATTTATCAAAGAATCCTCAAAAAAGGTATCAGTTTCCGTCAAATATTATGCAGCACAACTATTTTCTACACTGATAATATGAAATGTTTCTTGAGCACCAAGTCAGCATATTAGAATGATTTCTGAAAATTCAGCTTTCACTGGAATAAACTGCATTTTAAAATATATTGAAAATATAAATTGTAACATTATTTCACTGTTTTCATTAAAAAAATAATTTCTGACCACAGACATTTGGACTTCACCAGTGTGGTCACTGACCACACATTCTAAACACTTTCCTGCTTAAACAGTGAATAAAAATAATTACGTTCTATATGTTCTTTCAATTTCTTATTTGTACATTGTAAAACGGTACTTGTTTGAACAATGATTCAGCAACATTCTATTTGCATGCTCTATTTCTTCACTTCCAATCATGGGAAATAGATCACAGCTGTCCTATCTCCTTGCATTCATGCAAATACAGCAGCAGGTCTAATGATTCTCACTAGTATAACTTTCCCTGAAACGGATGTCTCTCAGTGCGCTGGTACTCTGAGGCTAGGACAGTATATCTCTGTGACAGGCTGGGGGGGGGGGGGGGGGGGTGCTGTTCATATTAATGCCTCACAGATCATGTTTGTGTACAGGGCCGGGATCGAGCAGGCAGTCTGGGCCATGAATCTTCATCAGTCGAGGGTTCTGGCAGGATGGTGATGCTAATGCTGGAGGGAGTGCGTATGTGTGTGAGGGATGTTAACTTCTCAAACAAACTCCCATTTTGGTGAGAGTGGAGATGCATTATCTGACATGCCCAAAATAAAATGTCCACTGCTTCTAAGTCCTTCAGGCTAATCACATAGCCAAGGCATAAAATGCTAGTTTATGCAAAATTACTACAAAAACAAAAAAAACAGTTGCTAATAGAACATATCATATTTTCTGAGCCAAAATCTCTTTGGAAAGACTGGCTTCCTTAACAAACTGTCCATTACCCCAGGATTTAGCCAGTCTTTGCTAAAACCCAATGCATCCTTATGAAATCTCTTAGAGGAATGTCCTTCTCAGAGAGCATGCCACCTTGATCGAAAGAGTGAGGAGAGATAGAGAGAGCTTCAGGGATACATTACAGAGGTCTTGAGTTATAGATTCATTTGCTATTATTACACTGGAGGATAGTGTGTGGAAAGAGAGAGTTTATTAAGCGCTACAAAGAGCTAGAATACAAAAAAGACAGGGTCCTCTTTCCAAACATTTGGCTTCTCTGGTTCACTCACGGTCAACAAGGAAAGACGACTCTATGATTCCACCTGTACAAATGCCAAGTTCTGTCATGAAACTCTAGACAGTGCAGGCTGATGGGTTGTTAATACAAATTGATGACATTCACAGCATTAAACTACTTGGCACAAGCTGATTTGTTTATGTTGCACATGCAGCCAATGAGCTTTATGCAGCAGCAGTAGGGGTGGGAGAAAAAAATCGATTCACCTACCTATCGCGATTCTTTTTAAAACGATTTAAAAATCGATTGGTTTACCTCAGAATCTATTTTTATTTCATTATTTTATTTTTCCTAAGAGATGGTGGGGAGAAGTTGGTGCTTTGTAATTCTAACAGAGGGCGGAATGTTCGACTTGGAGCAGCACCGCGCAGACGATCGTATGACATCAAAGTACAGCGAGAGCAATTCGAAAGCAAGCGGAGCCGTTAGATGAGTGGGAGCCGAGTCTTCTGTTCTCTGTTGCTCTCGCAGTGCTTTGATGTCATACAGCCATCATTCTGTGTGCGCAGTGCCGCTGCATTAGCTGACGTCAGTTTAAAGCCAGCGCGAGAAAGCAAAACAATGACGGAGGATCAAACCTCTTCCAGAGTTCTTTCTGCACCTTCACGTTTTGAATCCCAACTGCCGGGAAAACATGAATAAACATGACTGAAACGGTGTGCAAAGTAACATAGCACCAGTGTTGGGCAGTAACTAGTAACTTAGTTACTGTAATAAATATTACTTTTTACAGTAACTAGTAGTGTAACTAATTACTAAAAGGTTTCAGTAATAATATTACAATTGCCATCCATAAAATAGCTTAGTTACTAAGTTACTTTTGATGCCTCAGCCCCGCTGATTTAAAATCCAACAATCAAATATTTCTAGATTTATTTTCATAATTTTCACGACTCGCACATGCATGTGATGTCCCCTGTGCAGCAGGCAAGCTTGGAATATGGAAAAGCTTACATTCAGCAGATAGAAATATTGCATTATATTGATTTTGTCAGGAAAAAAGATGATCTGAACAATATATGTTGTCAAGTTGTAACTTTACTTTACTCTGGCATTACATGCCACCCACATCCCTCTGATCAGCATTTGGTACATTATATTACTATAACTAAAAATATTTTTGGAAAATGAAACAGTTTCTTACAAACTTGTGTGATTTGATAAAATACATAATTGAAATATAATCATATATGGGTAGCTTCAAGCTATATATGACAATTAATGAGATTGATACAACACTTCTACTTGAATGTAACTATTGAGTGTCTGTAATAACTTCTGACTGCGATCCAATGTGGATTTTGGTCAAATGATGAAATATGTTATTAATAAAAAATTAATTTTATGCTCCTGGAAAATAATGTGATGTAGTTGACTCATCATATGCAGGCTCTTTTAAGGGTAATTTAGTAGCAACTATTTTCCAGAGAGTAATAGTTGTAGCAATAGTCTTTAATAAAAACAGAAATCAAATAAATTCTTTGAGTAACTAGCTCGAATCGCAATAGTGACTGCTAAGATGTGTTTTTTGCTTTTTATTGAACAGTCTGTATAAGTTTATATTCAACTTTTTCCCAGGGTTTTGGTCTAGAGTTAAAATGTCATGGCAATATCGAGTTCAGAGATGTGATGTCAGAATAAATGCAGTCTCTTTTAAGGGTATATCTATTTTCCATTGTCTAGTCTAAAACAAAAATCACAATAAATGTAAAATTGCAATGACATATCAAATAATTATCGCACCCAAGCACCCAAGAGTTAGTCGATCGAATCGGGGAGTAGAAAAATCGCAATACATCGTCGGCATCCCTAGTATCGAAAGGTAGGTGTAGTCCCAGTAATGTATGTCTTAAATACTCACAGCACTGTATCGACATATGTATTGGCAGTAGCGAGTTCCTGTATACTTGTTTGCAGCAGCAGCAAACATCTACAACTACAGTAATAACCAACAGCAGCAGCGTAGCAGATCAATTTCGCCAAGACCAAATACATTAACATTGTCATATCCATTACCATGCTAAAATCTTGTTGTCATGATAGAAATGGAGTGTTATGGTCCACAATATTAGGAGTAATATACCTGCATACTGTACATATACTGCAAGAAGAGATAGTTGGCACTTTCTGAATTACAAAATGAGTGCTTTAAACTAGGGCTGGGCAATATTTATTGTGTCACATGACACAGTCTCAGCCAATCAGAAGATTTTTGATGTTTAATGTACAGTTCTGGAGATAGATTTTGGACCAATTCAATTTTTCTCTGTGGGCAGGGCTATTAAGTCCTGTTATTTGTCGCATTTAGTGCATGATGCTTGAGTTGTATTTACATCATTATGCTTGTGTATTTATTTTATATCAGATAAACAAGGACTGCAGAGGACTTTGTCAGAGCCCCTATATAACTGACTAATTAAAGCCCATTATCAAACACAATCCTTATCTTATATTATCAAACACTACATCTGTGTGACCGCAGGGAGAAATAAACCTGGACACACTCAGTAGAAGAATTTGCTAATGTTTTCCCTCCTTTTAGTCTCATTACAATCTTTTTTTCTATAATCGTCTCTTCATTTACTTTCTCTGCAGGCCAGTGAATGACAATCACCTGAAGACAGATAGACAGTTATAGAGAGAGACTACACACACACACACACACACACACACACACACACACACACTCAAGAGGACATCAGGTTCTAATCACGGTGGTGTTTTAATCAAATCCTCGACCTCTCTGCTAATCGCTGGTGACATTACAGTTCCAGATAAAGTACGATAGGAGTGCGCTGGCCTCCCCTCCTCGTTTCACTGTACATTTCCCATTAACCCTCAGGTGAGGCCTTTATTAGGATTTAATCAGGCCTCAATTGTCTGAACCTGGAGAGAAAGTATGTTAAAACAGCACAGATGAGAAAGAGAATTAAAAGCATGACTATGGTGCCTTTGCTCTCATTTTATTAAATTGGGACATCTATATTCTTTGTATTTCTTAAAATTGATACTAACAGTTAATAGTTACATTTTAGAGTTTTTATGCCTTTTTATTTGTTAGAACAGTATGGGAAAGAGGGAGGATTTGGACATTTTATCAAAATATGCCTGAGAATTGAACTCAAGACTTTGGTGTTGTTAGCACCTTTGCAGGTTGATCTACAGGAACACAAACCTAAGCGATTATTTGAGCTCCTCCAACTTGTTAAGAATGCACAATTTAACCACTGCACCATAGCCTCCTCTTTAGAAAATCAAGGCAGAAATGATTTTCTCATTGATATTAACTTCTGCATTCTATGAGTTTATTATAATAATGACAACTTTTAAAATAAAAGGCAAGTGTTTACTTGCCCACAGTTGGATCACTGCCATACTGGCTCAAGGAAAGAACAGATGGATAACAAAGGTCCAAATAAAACATGAGAAGCAGATCTGTAAGCACACCCCAGGTTTGTTCCAATAGCATTCAAGGTCATTATTCAGACTGATTCTCCTGCTAATTGAAAATTAGAGCCAAATGGGGAAGGAAATAGGAGACACTAATCAATTTGAGGCTGTATCAGAGATGAGACACAGTAGGGGAGGGGTTCCTGCTCTACCTTCCAGGCCAGATGGCCAGTGTGTGTAAGGTGTGTGGAGCTGCAGCATGGATGTTTGATGTTAGTGTTTGCAAACGTGAAACATATTTCTGCATTGTGGATCAAAAGTACCTGTTAATGCTAAATTAAACAAGACAATGTTCCTTTCTTACTCTATTTATTATTATTTTTATTATTATATAATTCTTTATTATTACAAAAAGTAATTATTCAGCAAGGATGCATTAAACTGATCAAAGGTAACAAACTTTATACATTGCTATGAATTTTTTTTATTTCAAATAAATATTGTTCTTTTGAACTTTTTATTCATCAAAAAATCTTTAAAAAAAGTATCCGTTTCCAGCAAATGCAGCATATAATGATTTCTAAAGGATACACGTGACACTGAAAACTCTAATATTGGAAGCTGAAGATTCAGCTGTTTAAAAGTAATATTTCACAATATAATTTTTTTTACTGTAGTTTATTTAAATAAATGCAGCCTTGATGAGCATGAGAGAATTTTGAATGATATAAGATTATTAATTATTTAAATTTGATTAATTTAATCATACTCTTTGTTTGTGCGCTTCAATGTTTTACAAATTCAAAAAAAATCTACTTGCAGTTTTATATTAGATTACTTATAGTTTATTCATTCCACATGCAGAGAATGAAAAAAAAAAGTTGTTGAAAAAGACACCAGTCAAGGCAGATATTTTACTTGGTAGACAATTTGATTTGAATCGTTTATCTTACATCCGCGGGAGTAGGACTATTGCTCCTACAATTTGATTTAAACCCTGTATTATCTTATTTTTATGAAATTACCAGTCAACTACAAGTAAATATGTTTAATTTACTCGCCATAGCAACTTTTTACTTTTTTTGGTGCTCAACGAATGATATGTGGATTGTGTGTCTACTGTATTTGTTCATGTGTGATTTGGTCAGTCTCTTCAGTGTGACATCTGGTACTAAGGGTTCATACGACAGGTGAAGGATCCAGACAGCTGTAGAGTATCGTTTCAACCTGAAGCCCTTTGTGCCAAGCCACAAAACAGGTATTTTATTCGTGTCAGCCTCAGGGCATCAGATCAGAGGGGCACATCGCACACACTCACACACACAGCTTGTCTTTTTTTGATGATGTCATCTGACAGTAGTGGAACTCAGCAGAGAGGGTTTTTTTCTTGCTTTGAGTGCCTGTGTGAATGTGTGTGCATGTCTGATGCTCTGACTGAGAACATCACACTGTTTATGAATAGGCAAGATTGCATTCCAATTTTCTTCCACACATAGATAAGCACCCCTTCTCAAGAAAGAAGAGACAGAGACTTTTCTGTGCTGAAGGGCTTGAATGGGCAGATGTTGTCTGGGCAGATGGACTTTCAATGTGCGTATATGCTGTGTGTGTGTGTGTGTGTGTGTGTGTGTGTTACAGTCCAGACGGCTAACATATGGAGTGGAGTGGTGTTGTTTTACATTGTTCTTTATAGAAGGTCCTTATATATGACCTCATAGAAGGTCAAGAAGTCAAAATGCATCTCTGGAAGACACACTACTATTCAAAAGTTTGGGGTCGTTAAAAGATTTTATGTTTTGAAAAAAAGTCACTTAAGCTCAACAAGGCTGCATTTATTTAATCAAAAATACAGTAAAACAGTAATACTGTGGGTTATTTAATTATTTATTTATTTCTAAATGTAAAATAATGGTTCTTCTTAAATTCTATTTTAAAATGTAATTAATTCCTGTGATGGAAAAGCTGAATCATACTAAACATATTTGGTGCCCAAGAAAAAATATGTATTTCTTATTACTATCCATGCTGAAAACAGTTCAGCTGCCTAATATTTTTTGTGGAAATCTTGATACTTTTTTCAGGATTCTTTGATGAATGTAAAATTCATAAGAACATAACAGAACATTTATTTCAAATATAAACCTTACTTTTTGAAACATTAGAAATGTCATGAAGTTCTTTATTGATGAATAAAGCACGCACGCACGCACGCACGCACGCACAGTTCATCTGCCCAGACAACATCTGCCCATTCAAGCAAATTCATATTTGCGGAGTAAAGTATTAATTTCCTTTGCTCTTAAAAAATGTTACTGACCTCAAATTTTGAATGGTACTGTATCTGCTACCGTCTTCTACCGTCAAGTGGAAAAAAACAGCTGCTTTGAAACTTCCATGTAAAGCCATGCATTCACTGTGCAATTTTCATCAGGTTTTGAGCTGATTTCTGAATAATACAACTCTTTTTTTTTGAGTCGGGATGAATTTCAGCTTTGTCATGTGTGTTTTGTTGAGGAGTGTACCGACAGGCAATCGAATAGACAAATAAATTTCTGACATTTTGGTTACTCTCATTAAGTTATTACACAGTTGAAGCAGTGCTATGAACCGACTGCCCTAAACACAAATGAAACCTTGGTAACATGGTGTGATGTTTGGAAGGAAGCGATGGAGGCTACACAGTTCCGGGTTTGGGGGATCCCACGTGTTTACTTCCCATGTATATTGTGAGCAGTCAAGTTTCAGCTCGACATTGGACTGCATAGAGTGAGCACATAAATCCATTGCATACAATTTACTCGAACAGTGAGAGTTGGTATTTAACAAAAACATAGCTGAAATCACACAGTGTATGCCCAGCTTAACTGCAGCGAAATGCAACAATCGTACACAAATGTCAGAGATAGAGGACAGGTGGCATCCATACACCCGTTTTTTTTTTCCTTAAGGCCCGTTCACACCAAGCACGATAACGATTAACGATAAAGATAAACGATATTAGCGTCCACACCAGCGAACGATAACGTCTGTTTATTCTAAGCGCACGTGCGTCTGCCGCTTTAAATTCTCGAGCACATTATAGCAGTATGGATTCTGATTGGCTGTCAGTGTTTTTATCATTCATCAGCCTGAAAAAAATTGTTCTAGAAGGGATTCCAGCGATATCGTTTCTTTGTGCCTTTAACGTTATAGTTGTGGTGTGGACGCTGCTATTCTTTAATATTGAGAACGATTTTTAGAACTATATATTTATCGTTATCTTTATCGTTATCGTGCTTGGTGTGAACGGGCCTTAAGTCTAATCCAACATAACTTACATGACTGAATGACATCACCTCCTGCCGTTAGAGGCACTGAGGATACAGTCTCCTTGCAGGCTTCCTTAAAAACAACCATCTTATTAGCACTGTCCTTAAACACACATACATAGAAAAGCACATGCACATGTTCGCTCCACCCTCGTTCTAATACAACCCATCTCCTGTTTTTAATTGGCTCTCATTATAAGCCAAACTGCTGCTGTAGCTCAGCAAGTCTCCAGGAATGTTAGTTAATTGTGGAATGTGTTAGAAAGCATGCAATTAGATGCAGCTGACAGGCGAGAGCAGAGCCGTGCCAGCCGCTTTGATGCCTCCCCTGTTCGGCCAGGATGACTGTTTGTTTAGGCTGCAGGGATCCAAAGGGATGAGCACTGTTCCGTTTAACATAAAAAACAACCCAAAACAAAAAACAGGTTCCTTGTAAATAGCCTCTGTGTTTTGGCAGACCTGCAGAAACGGG
Source organism: Ptychobarbus kaznakovi (assembly GCA_027422405.1). Lineage (NCBI taxonomy): Eukaryota > Metazoa > Chordata > Actinopteri > Cypriniformes > Cyprinidae > Ptychobarbus > Ptychobarbus kaznakovi. The sequence continues at coordinate 12,772,141 of CM049801.1, read as the reverse complement.
GATGATTAATTCAAATGTCTGTCAGTGCTGTAGGGTATTCAAATTAAATATTTGTCTGTGGTGCAAGGGTTTCAGAGCTGTGGATTGTATCAGACTCTTTGTTTTTCTTTGTCTTTGTTTTTTCCTTTTTAATTAATTTTATTTTATTTTAAAAGTTTACATTTTTGTCAATGCATTAATTTCTTCCTTATATAGCAATTTTAGCTGGTTTAGCTGCATTTCAACCGCACACCCTCTCTCCAAAAACTGATTGACGGACACACACACTGTATCTGTGTTCATATTAGTTATATTGTCTTTTATACCATGCCTCTTTGTCTGTGTAGGTGAGCCAGCGCTAGCAAGGGAGAACAACTGCCTGAACGCAGCGAAGGCCTGCAACCTAAACGACACCTGTAAGAAATACCGTTCGGCTTACATAAGCCCTTGCACCAGCCGAGTCTCAACGGCTGAAGTCTGCAACAAACGAAAGTGCCACAAGGCCCTGCGGCAGTTCTTCGACAAGGTCCCGCCCAAGCACAGCTACGGTATGCTCTTCTGCTCCTGTCCTCTAGGGGATCAGATGGCCTGTTCTGAGCGCAGACGCCAGACCATCGTACCAGCCTGTTCATATGAGGACAAGGAGAAGCCCAACTGCCTGGCACTGCAAGCGTCCTGCAAGACCAACTACATCTGCAGGTCTGAACCACAAACAACTCATTTATAATAGGCAACCTAAAATATTAGTCTCGTGAGCATGTTCTTAATATTGTTAAGGTAATAAAGTTAAGTAAATAAATCAATAACACTTTACAATACGTTTCTATTAGTTAACAGTTAACTACATTAGTTAGCATGAACTAAAAAATTAATATACCGCTAAGGCATTTATGTTACAATTTATTTTAATGTGTCCTTCTTACAGTATAATTATACATTTAAATACTGAGTAATATTAATTAACTACATGTACTTATTATATGGTTAGTGTTAGGATTAGGGATGGAGACGAGATTTTTCGACTTTTAAAAAAAAAATCCTCAATGATGAAATATATAGGGGAAAATAGTCTTTTATTCAACTGAAAAACACAAAATGCACAAAAATGTAGGTGCATTTTGAAATCAACTTGTACTTTATGAAATTAAACTTCTATTTTAATTAATTATATGCAGTAATAAACAACATAAACTAGAGCTGCAAGATTCTGGATAAATTGAGAATCACAATGTTTTTTAAAAATAAATTGGAGATCACGATTCTCTCACAAAATAACGTAATTTACTAGTGGTTCTGACAAAATGTTCACTGCTTAGTCTTTTATATATATATATATATATATATTCATTTGAACAAAATAAAAAATAAATAAATGAAGGAGTTTCACATCGTGAGTGTCAGTGGAGCATGAGAAGAGCGTGTCAGTGAATAGGCTTGTTTGAGATTAGCAAAATCTGCGCAGAACCGATCACCGGTGATCACCACGAGATGCATGCCGGTTAGAAAAGTGTCTGAGTTACGTCCGCCTTGCTCTGATGTCACGCTGACGTGTGGCAAAAAACTCTCTGGCGAGTGTCGGATTGAGCAGTCGCACGCAGTTGCTCTCCAACGACTGACTGACGACACAGCTTAATGCTTATTCAGATCTGGTTCAGACAACCGTGATGCTGTGTTCTCTGCTAAAATGTTTTATTAAATGTTTTGATTTCATGTGATTATGTATTTAAATTATGCATGAATATTCCCAAACAGTGCATATGACAGTGCAATCTATGTGTGTGATGTGATTGTTGTCATATTTCTATAAAAAATTTAAATACATGTTTGTATTAAAGTAAAAATGGATGATAAAACGCCTTTAATATGCAATTAAATAGCAAGCACTTTGAGTGTTTAAAAAGCAAAAAAAATATAAAAGCAAAAGAAGTGAAATGATATCATGTTTATCAGCAGCGATAATGATGAGTGTGAATAACGCGATATCTGCCTTTGTTGGTATCCGTTCCACGATGAGAGCTCAGATCTGTCCGTCTTGACTGCGCTTATTTCACTCCTCCCCTCACTGCAGCTGCCTACTCTCGCCTACATTTCAGGCGAGGCGAGGTGCATCTCAAACAAGCCTAATGACAGCGTTAACATCGGAAGCGTGATGATGGCCGACACTCTGATTCATTAACATGGGCAGCGACAAAACGTGCTCCTCATGCTCCACTGACACTCGCGATGTAAAAAACAGTCGTAATAGACATCATTGTCATTCAGGAATAAGCTCGCATGGGTGTTTCAATCAAGATCGCAAGCACAATTTAACGATTAATGGTGCAGCTCTACTGTAAACATTGCAAAATATTTTGCGAGGATATCGTCACGTTCTCGTGAGACACATCGGATCTCGCGAGATCTCGTCACATCCCTAACTAATACATTATTGAAATCAAAAGTTGTTGATTCAACATTCACTTAAGTTGTTATAAGATAATAAACAATAAAATATATTTCAATATTCCAATCTCTTCTAACATGTTATCATACTAATTACATTAATATATGATTGAAATTATATATTTCACTTAAATAAACTAATGTAAATAAAAACTGGCATTTAAAAACTATTTAAAATATTATTAATATAATAATTTCTAATGATCTAATAATAATATAATATAATATATAAAAATGACAGAACCATTTCACTAGCAGTCTCAAACTTTATAGTTGTAAAGTGAGTAAATAAAGTATATACACAAAGTTAAGAACAGTTGGCTATCCTTCTCTTTCTCCCTCTTCACACACACATACATGCAAATGCATCCACACTTCATGACAACACTTATCTTGTGTGCATTAACACATGGCAGTGCAAAATGAGCTATTTAGAGGCGCTAAGAAATGCCTCACTGAATTTGAGAGGCAAGATCACAACATGCCATCTGTAATAACACATATTCACCAATAGGGACAGACATGGCCATGAGCAGCTAAACTGCACCTATTGGGAAATAAAGCATGTATTAAGGTAAGGCAGGAGAACACATCGCGAGGACAATCGTGGTGATTATTGAAGTCTAGCAATAAAAACTGCAGCCTTAAATCTGGTTTGTGCGGGAAGGAGGCAACCCCAGAGTCCACTAAGTGGCTTGTTAAGGATTCATTAGCACAATGTGGATGTAGTTTTGCCAAGTAAACGTCTTTAGGCACAGAGAGTGTGACAGCTAATGACCCTGCTCAATCAGAAGAGCCGCCGCTCGGCATTCTGGGGGGCACACTTAGACACTCATACAAATAAATGGAATATATTTGCACTTGCGCTCCAGGTCTACACAGTTCACATGCTCCATTCCGGTCCTTTTTTCCTCATTATATGTCTTTCTTGCTGCATCCATCCTGCTCTTGTACCCATGATTATTTTGAAGCCAGGTGTAGCCCCTAGCTGCAGCAAGGTGTTCGGTGGAGTTGTGCAGAGATCCCACACTAGTCCCACACCATGTTGGCTAAGGAGGCACGGCACAGCACATTCATTTACACATTCCTTCACCGTCCTTAACACTGCCACAGACTGCTACTGAGAGTCTTCCAACAATTCAAACGGCCAAGAAATGTGTGCAGTTTGCTTTTCAAACAGATTTGGCAACATATGTTTTCTTTCATTCATAATGAACCGTATTTAATTATAAAGTGATGTTATTAGTACTCATTGTACTAGAGTAGATGTCAGGAGGAGGTGAGCATTATGTAATATGAAGTGTGCGTGTGTGGTGTTTTAGGTCTCGTCTGGCTGATTTCTTCACTAACTGTCAACCTGAACCCCGCTCTCTCTCTGGCTGTCTGAAGGAAAATTACGCTGACTGCTTGCTGTCGTACTCTGGCATCATTGGTGAGTTTGCCCTGTAACATATATTTATTTATTTATTTTTAATATTAGCAATGTGGTAAATTTAATAGTAGGGTCTTGGGGAATAGTTTCACTGTTAAAAATCAATGTACCGCATATACCTATAAACACAAACATTTATTTTTTATCATTAATATAGTACATTTTATATTATTTAAGAGTCATGGGTACACACACACACACACACACACACACACACACACACACACACACACACACACACACACACACACACACACACACACACACACACACACACACACACACACACACACACACACACACACACACACACACACACACACACACACACACACAACCTGTTATACACTGATGATTCAGTGATACAATGTAGTGTCTCATTAACTAGCACTGGGTGACTTCTACTGGTCTTCATACAATCCACTGAGGTATATATAGAGAAAGCCTTTGTGAACACATGTTTGTTCTCTAGTTCTTTCTTTGCGTCTTGCTTGTGCTGGATGTCTTCCCGAAGTCGTGTGTGCAGTACACAGAAACAGCAGCTGGACACACGGGAATACAGCAGTGCAGCTATTAATCTGTGATTAGCTCCTGTTGTTCTACCAGTGGGAGACTGTTTCTCTGTGGGCTAACACTGTCATATCCCCACAGTACAGCTTTTATGAGGCACACTGCACCAAAATTATAATTTTTAAGACAGCTCAGTGAGAACAAGATAATGGCTAATCTGAAGATGACAAGGGTTTAGGGTTTGATGTGTTAAAATCAGGCTTTTAAAAACGTACATATTTAATCAAATTCCAATTAAATATAAAATTAATGATTTAATTTTGAAAATGCAACATATCCTTTTGTTTTTCAGGCACAGTGATGACCCCAAATTATCTGCGCACACCCAAGATCAGCATGTCTCCATTCTGTGACTGCAGCAGCAGCGGCAACAGCAAAGAGGAATGCGACAGATTCACAGAGTTCTTCACTGACAACGCCTGCCTGCGTGAGTTACTGCTTTGGCCTGACTTGTCCTGTCTCTGTGCAAAGAAAATGTACACCCGCTGATTTACATGTGTAGATTGTGTTAGAGCTGGGCCAAGAGAGTAATCTCAGCTCCTTACCTGTATAAAAGACACCTGGGAGCCAGAAATATTGCTGATTGACAGGGGATCAAATACTTATTTCACTCATTAAAATGCAAATAAATTTTTTAATGCATTTTTCTGGATTTTTTTGTTCTTATTCTGTCTCTGACTGTTCAAATAAACCTACCATTAAAATTATAGACTGATAATTTCTTTGTCAGTGGGCAAACGTACAAAATCAGATGGGGATCAAATATTTTTTTTTCCCCACAGTATATAAACTAATATATAATATATATATAAAGAGATATGAAACCGATATGACATTTATCACCCGATACGACAGCAGAATGATATCTGCCGATACCAATCAGTTTGGAGGAAAAAGGACAAAAAAATCTCTCTCAACTGGTGCTGTCAACTATACAGGGAACCCTCTAATTTGGTATATTAGAGGTTAAAATGAACAACACTATTATATTCAAAGCTGTTCATTTTCAGATATAATAATAATCAAACTCAAATAAAATTGTTTGTATACTACTCAACTGCACATAAGTTAGTTTTCATAAAAACTTAAATCCTTGTGGGCAGCACGCCAACATATAGCGCCGTTGCACTAAGGCCATCCCAAATTCAAATCCTGACTCATAGACCTTTCCTGATCCTGACCCCCCTCTCCTATCATAATAAAGGCAAAAAAAGATAATGTGAAACAAAATTAACACGTTTTTTTTTTTACTAAAACATTTAAAAGTATGTAAAATGACACTAAGTGAGAACTTTTAAGTGATTGTGAATTCAACCGATCAACTCTAATGCCCATTTTCCAACTGAAGTTTAAATGAGACAGTATTTAAACTTTGCTGACTTAATGGTTTCATACTTGAGCTGTGTAAGTGCTGTATTCTAATGACAGACTCTTTGGGAAACTTATGGTTATATAAAAAGAGTCAGTTTCATTTTATCTTCCTCTAGTAAATGACATAAAAATAGACGTAGAGATGTGAGCGATCTGTCAATTGCTCCTCATATCTTCTGTTAGCTTTTTCTGTCTTGTTTTCTCTTCCTTTAAACGTTGTGCCTCCATCCATGCCATTTCCTTCCTAACTGTCCATTTGTCTCATTCTCCCTCTGATCTGGTTTGCTCTATCCATCTCTTCAGACTCCAGCAAGTTGTTTTCTGAGGCTTTTAGCTGTCCGCCTGTCAGCCCGTTTTTACCTCTGCCTCTAAAAAGCCTCTTCCATCTTCCTATTATGTACACTTCTTTCTCTTACACTTTCCCCCATAAATATTTTGCTCGCTACACTTCCTTGACTGCACCAAGTGTTTTGTATTGTTCCCATGTACTAATAGATTGGCGTGAAAAAAAACTAAGTGGTAATAGCAAAAAGCGAGCTTTCAGGGAGGGCTTGTGAAAGTCTTGGGAGTGCTACGGAAAATGTATAGTACTGAAAGAGATCCATGCAGGGGTCATTTTAGAAAGCAGGGTCAGGTGAATGCCTCTACTCAAACCTCAATACACAGCACTTGAACTAAGTGTCTCGCGGTGAAATAGTTCACAGAAGAAGAAGGTCATGTCAATCATCATGCCCCTTTTGTAACAGCATCAGTCCTCAGTTCACTGCTAAAAGTCATTAGGAATGCACAATTTGGAGAAAAACAAATCTGATTATGATTATTCTAACAGAAGTTGCGTTTTGTAATGCAATAAAAAAAAAAAAAAAAAAAGGTTTGCTGTGCTTGTTTTTAAGGGCTGCATAATTTTGCCAAAATTGTCTATTAAATATCAATATGGATATGATGATAAAGAAAAAAAACAAAGAAAAAAATAAAAATATATATTTAAGTAAATCACAGCTTTTGTGATTTGATAATCGCACTAAGCCATAACAAAAATACATCCAAATATTATCTGAATTATCTTAGTATTTTCCTATTTCTGTTACTACTGTATTTATATGAAGCTTTTATGACAATATTATTTGCTGTTGTAGTTGTGCAGCAGCTGTTACTTAAAAATGACTACTTAAAATTGTGAGTGGCTGGAAAAATTCTGCATTCAGACAGAAAAGTTAATGGCAGTTAATTTCCACCCTGACTGAGTCTACATGGAATATTTGTACTTTTATGCAGAACACATTTACAGTTAAATAGTGATGGCAAAAAAGGTGATAAGGCTCTTTGGTCTTGGTCATGGTGGAGAGTTTGGAATCTGATTGATTGATTGCTTCTGTGGACAGATGTCTTTTATACAGGTAACAAGCTGAGATCCCTTTAAGAGAGTAATCTCAGCTCCTTTCCTGTATAAAAGACACCAAATACTTATTTAACTCATTAAAATTCAAATCAATTTATAACTTTTTTGAAATGCATTTTTCTGGATTGGTTGATATTCTGTCTCTCACTGTTCAAATAAACCTACCATTAAGATTATAGACTGATCATTTCTTTGTCAGTGGGCAAACGTACAAAATCAGAAGGGGATCAAATTATTTTTTTGCCACTGTATATAATATATATATATATATAGTATAAGAGATATGAAACCGATATGACATTTATCAGCCGATGCCGATACCAACAGTTTGGAGGAAAAAGGACAAAAAAAATCTCTCTCAACTGATGCTGTCAACTATCCAGGGAACCTTACATTAGAGGTTAAAATGAACAACACTATTATATTCAAAGCTGGTTATTTTCAGATATAATAGTAATCACACTCAAATAAAATTGTTTGTATACTACTCAACTGCACATAAGGTAGTTTTCATAAAAACATAAAAACTGATATCCTTGTGGATATCAATTTGGACTTTTATGCAGAACACAAACTGTTACATGTCAAGACCATTGATAGTTAAATAGTGATTGCAAAAAGGCGATACAAAATTATGATAAATGTAAGAGAAATAGTGAACTGTCAAAATCTTTCTCTAAACCACCACAGCAGGAAAAACAGAGATAGTTTTCAATGTTCAGATCTTCACAAGGATGGGTGGATTCACCCATATATATGGATTCAGTATATCTGTCAACAGTCTGAGCTTAATTTGATTTGTTTCTTTTAGTGCCGAGGGCTTTGAGGGGATGTTGAAGGAGACTCTTCAGGAGGTTAAACTGGGTTAAACTGCTTCTTTATTGTTCTATCTTTCTTTCTCGCTCTCTCTCACTTTCTCTCTCTCCTTCTCATTACCTCATTCTCTCGTGTCTCATTACGGGATTTCAGTGTTAAGGCATCCTGACAGTTCTGGGGGTTCGTTCCCAGCGCCGTCAGTATCTGGATGTTTAGGAGGCTATGACGAAGCGCTTTGGCCTCACACCCTACACTAGCCCCTGAGCGTTATGCGTCTGTCTGCCCTTGGAACACAGCGTCCTCAACACAGTCTAGTGTTTTAGCAGAACAGATAGCATCGAGTGAAACAAAGAGATTGTTCAAACGGTATTAAAAATCTTAAATTGTGTTTTTTTTAACACTCACCTTCACATTTATACCTTTGCTTCTGGAGTATGGTGGCATTACTCAAAATTCAAACTGGTGGACAGCACTGGCACAATAATAAGAGTGTTTCTTAAAAACATACTGGCTTTATTTAAAAATATAATGGGGTTCAAAAATCTGTGATTCAAATCTAATTTAGCTGGAAATAAACTTTTTTTTTAGAAAACAAAGAAATATGATGAAAAAAAATTATGCTGTAGATACATACTGATGAAATGCAGTATGAGAGTGTAATTATATATATTTTTTCAAGTAAGTTAATAATCTTGCCTGCATTTATGTGATCAAAACTGTAATATTTAGATGATCTGAATATTCAGCAGCCATTACTACAGTATTCAGTGTCACACAATCTTTCTGTAACAATAAAAAGGTATAAATGTAAAAAAATAAATTCTAATAATAATAACAATCCTATTGACCCTGGACTGTATTCAGTTTGAAAAATGTAAAATAAAAGGGTGCTGCTAAATGTATGCTGCTGAAATACATCTACATGCAAATTATATTTACATCAGAAAAGCATGCTTATTTTAAGCTGGTCTGCATTTCATCAGAAAAAAAAACTGCAAATAGTAGTCTGATATTATAGGGCATTTTATTTTCTTTGAAACCTAAAACCTTGTGGATATGAAGGTCTCCAGACATCAGCTGGAGGAGTGTAGAGTGGATTCAGAGAACATGACTCATTGAGCGACATGCACATGAGAGGAAACTACACGATTCATCTGCTGAAGAAAATGTGTCAGGGCTCATAGACTCAAAACAACGATCAAAGCGCTCAGAGCCTGCGGGTCTTTTCCAGTATTTCCTAGAGAGATGGAGAGAAAGCGTCTAAAAATGGCAAACAACACATTCATCATGTGTTTGTTCAAACTATTTACATGTAAGTATGATAAAATTAGAGAAGGAGATTTAAGATGTAGAGCAGCGACAGACAGAACTAAGCACTATGAGAGAGGGCGGACATTTCTGATACAACAGAACAACTTCACTAAGTAAAACAACTACACATATTGTAGCACACGTTCTTGGATTTTGTGTCTTCACAGACACAGACTGCAATATTTGTTCTAAACAGTGTGCTGTCTGTATTGTTTCAGTGGAGATGGCAGAGAGAGCAAGAACCTGTCAGAGGTCCATATAATGAGGCAGTAGATCCTACTTCTAAGAAAAACTGGGGGGGGGGGACCTGACTGAGAGTTTAGGCAAATACTAGTCATTTCCAATCGTTCATATGTGGAGAACCAAATGTGCATCATTTCCAGTCTATCACATAGGCAGTCAAAGCAAACAGCACATTATCTATTGACTATGTCGATAGGTCAGGTTTAATAAGTTAATGATAACTGCGCTTGCAATCACTCGATCATCTACAGTACAGTACACACTGCTGGTCCTTCTGTTAAAGTCAATGATTATAAATCACAGATAAAGAGAGATTAAGCTGATGGTCATCATGTACAGCAACCTGACCTCCTGTATTCAGAAAAATAGAAACAACCTGTAATTTACAATTGTATGAGGCAAGTTTTGCATGCCTTCAATTTGGTATATTTAGGGAATTCTGAGCCGCATGTAATGCACATCCAGTATGCACATACAATCCAAGAGTAGGTCTTGACTTACAGTCAAACACATATCTGAAACACTAATAAACAGTTATACATCTCTGGGTACTCTTATGTTATGGTAATGTTATGGCTCTCAGACTATCAACTTTGACAGCAGACAGGAGGCCAAAGTGGTGTTTATCTGTGCTGTATTGGCCCTCTAATTAATTATTAAATATTTCATCGTATCTCTATTTTAATATGAGGTAGAAACCATCTTTGCTCTTTGCATGTAGGTAATGCAATCCAGGCGTTTGGAAATGGGACGGACGTGAGCGTTTGGCAGCCAATGCCCCCAGTGCAAACAACCACCACTATGACAACACCATCCCAGAGGAACAGAGATCGAGACAGATCACCCAATGCCATAGAGCCAGGGACACACATCAACCATCTCAACCCGGCTGATAACTCCCTCTACCAGTTCTGCGGAAGCCTCCAGGTCAGTGGAACTATTGCAGGCATAGATCTTCAAGTTTCATTTATGCATTGTGTATGTGCCTCATGGAATGCAGGGTTTTAAAACAGACGATGATTTTGTGGTCCTCATATGTTAGGAGTTAATAAATACCTCTGCTGATCTTGATGTTTTAGGAAGGGAATGGTTCAGTTACATATGCCTAATTTGCATAAGAGAGCTATGCTACATTATAGGGGAGACCAAGGTGAGTTGTCACACTTTTTTCTCCGCTAAATATTTCTCATGAGTAGGTCAATTTGAATTAAAATGTAAAGAGTAAAACAGCCATACAAATGTAAGGAAACACTACAGAAAATGGAATTTTACATTTTTCCTAATTTAGGCTAAATTAATATTTAAAACATCACAAAAAATGCATAAGTTTTAGTCAAATTAAGAGTTCATAAATAAATGATTTAATATAATTAATCCAATTATTAGTTATAGCCTATTTTATCTGTAACAACTATAGTAGAAATATATTTACAGTCCTAATTTAAAGTGTTGAACATCATCTGCCAAGTCACCTTTATATCTATAGCGCTTTATACAATATAGATGATTTCAAAGGAGCTTCACAGTATAATGCAAACTTCTTCAAATATTAAATACATTCAAATTCTGCTGCAAAGCAGCTCTAAAAAAAGACAATAATGTCCTTATTCAGCTCAAGTTCAATATTTTAGTTTAGTACAGTTTATCAATTATGAAATTAGATCAATTTAGCTAGAAGCAGCTCTACAGAAGACAATAGAGTAGCTATTCAGCTCAGGTCAGATCAGTGTTGATTCAATATAGCTTAAAAACAGTATTGATGTTTCGAAATGCATCAACTATGAAAATAAGTCTATTCAGCTATAAAGCAGCTCTACAGGAGACAATGGTGTCATTATCCAGCTCAATTCAGTTCAAGTTTTCTTCTCATCCGATAGTGTCAGTGAATTGGCAATATTACTGAATATTAAGTGTCTTTTAAACCCCAACTTAGAAAGCCAAAGGCAAAAAGGAACCAAAATTCCATTTTTTTTTTTATAAAAAATACCTTGGGAGAAACTAAGCTCAGTTGGGGGAGGGGCAGTTCTTCTCTGGCCTAAAATTACCTTTTGTGTGTAATTAGACGTTTGACTAAACAGCATTCCTGTGGCTCAAACATTAGAGCAAGGCGTTAGCAATGCCAAGGTCATGGGTTCGAATATCAAGACATTTGTGAACTGATAACATGTATACCTTGAATGCAATCCTACTCACTGTGGATATAAGTGTCTGCCAAATGTGTAAATGTATTAAGATACAGCCCTTGAGACAACAGTTCAATGCAACAACAAGACCCACACACCCAGAGTTAAAGTTGGCCATATACAGCATGTCTTTTAATTAGAAACAAGGCTAATATATAAATCACAGACATTAGGGCACACACACGCGCATGCATCCAGACCCAAACACTACAACAGAGAACAGCGCAGCAGCAGGAGAAAGTGGCGTTAATGAGTTTACATGTTTTTGTATTAGCCTCAGTGCTAAACGTAGTCCTCTGAGGGGGAGCAGCTGTCAGTGTGAAAATGAGGAGAAGAACCGAGACGGAGAGTGCAGACTCATGGGATATGTCTGTCAGTCTTTCGGTTCAATCGGTTAAAAATGATCACAGCACACGCAGCTGACCTCTAGGAAAACTAGCGAGACGACTCCTGCATACGAACGCCATGTTAATATAGCCTCTGTTGCATATTGAACTGCTTTTCTCTCTCGTTTAGAACCGAGATGTTTACAGTCAGCCATACTGTTTGCATCCCCCCTCAGTTATGCGATAGAAAGGGTGTTTGCCTTTTTGAGTAAAACGACAGAGCCAGATGTGCATTAACACCCTCAAAACAAAGATACATATGATAATACCTCATCTAAAAGCGTGTCAAAATGCAAGTATTGGGTATATTTGTTAAATTATTGAACACTATGCTTTAGCAGTACGAGAGAGATCTCTGGGTTCAGTGTGAACTCATGTTCTAAATATATAATAAAAGTGAGAAACTCTATGCTTAGTATGCTGTCAAGTGATTCAGTGAGATTAAGGGCCAATTTCATTAGTTTTGTTCTCTTTTTCTTTTTTTTGCACTATTAAAGTGCCATATCTTGCACTTTGGGAGCATTTTGCCTCAATGTAATTAAAACAGCACTTGATGTGTACAGAGAACAATTATCCAACTTCTTTTTTTTTTGCCTGAACATCACACTTTCTACACTTTTGTTGGTTTATTTCTTCAATTTAAAAAATGTTTTAAGGGCGCTAGGGAGAAATTAATCATTGATATTAAACCTCAAATCCTCTTTTTGCCGGTCTGTAGATGCGGTTGTTTATAATGTTTCATGCTGGCCGAGGCATTGCTTTATCATGCTGGGCGCTGGCTTAGATTCAAGCCGGCTAGTTTTAGGAGGATACCGAACCGCCAACACACAAGAATCCATTCATTATACTGTCACCGGGTCTCCTATATCACCACTGCTTCTCACTTTCTTAGACACACATACCTATACAACAAGTGCACACACATAAGGAAGATAAATCCATACTAAATTGTATGCTACTGGAGGGTTACATTTAAAATGCTAAAATTTGAAAAATATAATGTGGCCTCAAACTGACAATACTCCAGTAACCCACCTGCTATGATTAATATGATTAATATTAATATCAGCTTGCACACACATTTAATTCTCTATAGTTATATTGACACTATCTAAAAAGAGCATCACAATAGATTTTAAACTTGTCAATATCATTATAAAGAACACTACTAATACAATGCAATTAACAGATGTAAAATCACAGCTACAAACAGCAGTCTGGGTATTTTGTTATTGATTATCCAGTCTGGATCCTCCTGGATTGTTGTAGAATGTTGCCTAGTAAGGGTTTTCTTGGTCCGAGATGTTATTATTAAATAGAGTTTTCTTTTTCCTTTCTAGGCTCAGAAGCAGAAGACAAACAACACAATAGACGTGTTATGTGTGGTAAGTATGCTAACATACTTCTTTTCATGCCAGAATATAAACTGATAGCACATCCCAAACTTGGCATATCTCTGATATATGTCAAGTCCTATTGAAAGGATGAATCATAATGAAAGAAAAGAGAGACAAAGCCGTAATTATCTCATGTCACATTGGCCCCTTTCAGCTGAACTTTGACCTGGCACTAGAGGGCTCTTCCCGCCCGGTATGCACATGATCTTTGCGTTGGGCGATGGCAAAATGTGAACATTGCTTATCTTCTGCCTTTTAAAGTTCACTAAATGTCATTGTACATAATAAAAGCAACATTATATGCTAGAATGACATTTAGTGTTGCAGCGACAGTCCCAAACAGCCCTAAAAACTAGGACCTCTTTTCAGAGAACAATTTCATTGCTGAATCAAAGAGCTTTTCTAATCTCTCAGACATCTGAACCCATGTTAGGTATAACTCTGACAGAATGGCATTTTTATTTTTGAATTCATTTGTTTGTTTGTTTTTTGCAAGGTAAAAGTCCAGTTTTTTGTAATGCATTATGGTGTACTAAAAGCTTATCACAAATACATACAATTCCTTTTAGAAATGTTCAAGGTAAAATATAATAATAGAAAAATGCGTCAAAAACAAATAGCTGAACTCTCTGCCATGGCTAACCACCTTTTGGCTTGTAAGATTAAATGCTCATCTTCTTTCTTGCCTGTTCACTGTTGTGTTTCTCCAAGGACCCACAGATCGATGACCCCAGCTCCTCCAACGCCATCTCCAGGAATTCGTCCACTCGGCAGGCGTCTCTATCCAGCCTAAGCTCTCTGCTGCTCCTCCTGGCTACCTCCTTGCACTGTATCTTCACCGTAGCGATGTTGTAGCCACCTAAGAACACAAAACACGGACAGTCACAATTTGTACAAAGCCGATTGCTGTTCCTGGTCAATCTGTTGTACTCAGTACTCTCTCTCTCTCTTAGTCCTTCCCTTCCTCTCTCTTGCTGTTCTGTTTTTAAGAGCTTTTGTTGATATTGTTGATGCAACGAAACAACGTGGTCTTGGTGTAGCTACTCGAGTTTCTGTCTCTCTTCCCTCCTGATTTTGCATCGGAAGATGAAACGTTAAAGAAATGCAAGAGAACCCTGTAATCATTGCAGCATTCCCATGTGATGTTGTGCCGTCTACGCAGCCGCTGGTGTTCTGAGGGCCAGAAATCAGAAGGACTCCTGTCACAGCAGTAGAGATTAATCTTATCTGTGCACTTAACAATACAGCGTGCACTATCCTTTTCTCACTGGTACACAAAGACACAACAAAAGTAAAACCAAGACATTATTAAAACGTAATTTTTGAGATGTGGTGACTGTTTATTTCTACAAATTGTCCTCTGTAATCTTTTTTTTAGCATTATGGTAAAATTTAATTTTCACTAATTGTGCTTCTCCGTAGTTTTTCTATAGCATCACTGGCCCATCTGTAGGCCAAACGTATCAAAATACATTTATCTTAGTCACAGAACGTGAAAGGAGGGTTTAGAGGGGAGTTTACTGGATGACCAACAGGACAGTAGCTTGTCTGAAAATACATGAAGGAGCCTATTTGACATCTTTGCTCTGGTTTGTCTTGGTGTGTTTGCGTGTGGGTGCATGTGTGAATGCGTAATGCTGTTTGTACGTGTTTGTTTGAACATGAGGATGGGGTCATGGGTTGACTGGATGGATATGTCAACAGAACTGGGGTTTCATAACTCCTCTGTCACAGTTTACAGGAGAAAACATGGACTGAGGCCAGACAGCAGCATTGATTCTTGTGTAATCAGACGATGTGTCAAGGTTCTATGTTACAATTGCATATATAAGTATCTGTAAATTTCACATCACCACTCACAAGGCTAAACCTACCGGCATCCGCGTATCTATCAAGTGTATATTGCCTTTCTGATGTTGCTTTGACAGGGATTTTCATACTTTGGCCCCGACGAAACATGCAAACTAGTCATGTATGTATTATATAATGTAGCCATTTTTGTACTGTATGTCTATACAAAAGTTACTGAAAGAGTCAGTATTGTGATACTGAATCACGATTACTGAAAACCAGTGAGAATTCGTTAAAAAAATAAAAAGTAAAAAACATAAACCCCAGTCTTATATATATGTCAGTATGAGGCATGTGCAGTTCAACCACCTCAGCAGTACATGTTAAAAGAGTCTATGACATGCTGCTTTGGTTCATGTGGCATTTTGAACAAAGAATAATGTATTGTTGTACTCAATGTTATTTACAGGACATTTTAAGTGCTGCATAAAAAACACACAAACATATATACTTCTACATGAACTATGTTTATAGAGCCTGCTATATTTGAATTGGGATCTGGTTGTATAAAAATGTATTATCATATTGGATAAGGATTTATCGCTTTTCTCAGTAACTATATACACAGTATATATTTTTGTTTAGAGATTACAGTACAAATTGAAGACTTGCATCTGTAATAATTGCTGTACTGTCTTATATCCCAAATGAAGGGAATGTACAACAGCCATTTATTTACCGTACCACTATATTATTGTTTTATGGTAAGCCAAAAAGAAAGGAAAACATATCTTATTTTTGTATCTTTTTGCATTATGAGTTTATTTATTGTAATGTTGTCTTTTCTGCTGGTAAGCAGTTACAGGAGCTTTAAAAAAACAAGCATGAGTGATGGAAATGCAATAAAGGCTATTGGATGCAGTTTGTTATGGATTCTAAGCAGCCATTTTTTGGTGGTCTGCTGTATTTAGCTTTGGTTGCAACATAAAGTTGCTGTGAAGATGGGAGCAGGACAGTAAGAATCCTACATTGTAAACACTATATTTCTCTACATCAACATCGTATTGCTCCAGAGAATTTACAAATGAAACACAAAACTCTTCCACAATGTCACATTTCTTCTTAGCTTGTGAAAATGTAAAAAGTATTCTTTGAAAACGATTAAAATGTTGACTCATTCACCTTTGTTGTGTTTTGTTTTCACATGGAGGATGTATAAGGAATTCACTGTAGCAATTTAACCTTAACAAATTAATTTTGTTTACAAAAGGAGACAGCAACAGGTCAGCGAGATCTGAACAATAATCCTAAATAAAATGGCAATATGGACTAAGACACTATAATACCTTAAAAAGATGTAACCAAAGATGTAAATATAACCAAAGTTCCACAGAAAGGGAATTTAGTTGGTTCTCATAAAGATTGAACCCAAGTGAACTCCATTGACAGTAAAGTGTGGTCTTTTTGTTATTTTTGCTTGGATGTCTCAGCAGCAGTTATATTATATGTTTGAGAACACATACACATATACATATGAGAATAAAAGTTCATCATTCCAGTTGAAATTGTTATTGCAAGATAACTTTTTGGCCAAATCGTGCAGCCCTGATTCTTATCTATGCATGTAACCAACATATTGTGTCCTCACTACAGTGGTGCAGTATAAAAGAGCAAGAGTGAAGCACTCAGGTGCCTTTCTCATGCCTGACTTGACCCAAGAGGACCATGAAGAGACTTGCTTCATACGTTTACTTTATTGTCTTTTGCGGTTTGGCGTTGTCCCGTAAGTACTAGCTATGTAATACTAACCATATACAGTAGTCAACATTTGAAGCGGATCAAAAAAGGTTTAATCAAAGTTGTTATAAACCTAAAACCAAAATGTGTTTATGTGTTATAAACCTAAAATCAAATGTGTTTATGTGTTATAAACCTAAAATCAAAGGTTTTTGATTAACTTTTTTGATCCACTTCAAATGTTGACTACTATAGTTTTTAAAATACTGAGGTCACCTAATTAACGTTGTTTATAATAAAGTTGAGTTGAGTTAATTAATACCCCTAGATAAAGATAAAAATTAATAGACAGCTTTTGTCAGTTCATTTTATTTGTGCCTTTGCATATTTGTTCATTAAGCAATACTGCTATATATGTGGGTCAACCAGTGTCACTTCACATTAAAGAGCTTTTAATGCCTTAAGTGTAGAAAACATTTACTTATATATTTACTTATATCAAAAACAGAGCCGATAAAAGACAGAAAATGTTTGAGGGAGAAGGTCATTACATTCCCACAGCTGACCACCAACAACTGGGTGAAGCTCCACCCGAATGAATCCATGGAGATGTCTGCAGCCACCGTGTGTTTGCGATTCTACACTGAACAAATGAGTCACGAACCAAGTCTTTTTTCTCTGGCTACACCGTCCTATGCTCAAGACTTTTCTTTACGTTGGCTAAGTTTCAGCAAACAGTACGCGATGACTATTCATACCTTCCAGGTTCAATTTGATGGGTTGGTGTTTAACAGTAATCAGTGGATCTCAGTGTGTGCGACCTGGGATGCCAACAGTGGTCTTGCACAGATGTTTGTGAATAAAGTAGCCAGCATTAAGAAGGCAGTGGGCCCTAAAGAATCTTTTAAAGGAAACCCTGTCATAACACTCGGCCAGTATCAGACATAATATGATGGAGGGTTCAACGAACACAATACCTTCACAGGTTTCATAGCAGATGTGCATGTACATGGACAAGTCCTGACCACCCACCAGATTAAGACCTACATGGAGGCAAAGACCAAATACAAACTTGGTGATTACATTAACTGGCACAATCTGATGTACACCATTGCTGGGTCTGCACAAGTGGAAGAAAAGCACCAAGTAACATTCTATAGCAAAGAAGAGCAGCAATAGTGCTCTGTTGTAATGAACTGTTGTTGTAATGTCATGCAAAACAGTGAACTTTGTGCTGAAACCTAACTGACTTGAATTACAGTCAGATTTTGGTGCAGTTTAATGATCAGCTCAAGTAAAGTTGACACAGTGGCCTCAGGTTTGCATGTATTCCCACCCACTCACTCACTTAATACCCACATAATGTCCAAACGGCCTGGTCAGGAAAGTAGGCTACTATATAACTACTGGAGTAAAAGTATGTATCACTAATATTGCTGAAATGACCTACCGTAGTTAATTTGATCAACTAGCAACATCATGAATATGAGCTTTAATAGTTTGTATTGTCAAAAAAACTTGCGTACAACCTACAAATGCCTAATTTGTTAACCGGCATTTTTACTTGCACTAGGCTATACTATGAAACATAAAACAGCTACACAAACAACTAACATTACAGGAGCAAACCTCTGACACAAGAGTTGTGTTTGTTAACTAAAACTATTACAATTAGTGCTGTCAAACGTTTAATCGCGATTAATCACATCCAAAAGATAAGTTTTTTTTTACATAATATATGTATGTGTAGTACACATTGTGTACTGTGTTTATTTATTATGTATATTAAATATACACACAGTATACAGTTTTTACAATGTTTACATGTATTATACATTTATATATTTATATTATATTTTATATATAAACAACATATTTTTCTTAAATATATACATGCATGTGTTTGCATTTATACATACATAATATATATACACAGTACACACTCATATTATGTAAACAAAAACTTTTATTTTGGATGCGATTACTAAATAAATGAAGAAATAAATGTTTAAATTATTGAAATAAAGCTGATATATTCTAGAAATTAATTATATTTTGGTCAAATTAAAAGGTGTATTCAGTTACTCTTTAGCTAGTGTTTGTATCGTTGTTGTTCCTGTGCTTTAAGTACCAATATCACAATTAGCTGCACTTCCATCTATAGACATGGAACAGCATGATGTTTCTGAGTTTTATGTAAAGAAACACTAATAGCCTATTAGTGGATTTTAGAGAGCACTATATACAATAATTCATTGTTTCCTTTACCAGTCCAAGAAAAAAAGAAGCAACTTGGGCATCACAGCTCAGGGCTTTCTTCGTTGTGTGTGCCATGCCATGTTTAAGCTCGCTTTTTCGGCTTCAGAACTTTTCAGAAGCATATATAAATATTGTTGTATAATTAGTTTTAGTTATGCAATATTTGTAACAAATTCAGCATAAAGCATAATCACCCTTTATTTACATGAATTTTGCACATCTTTAGTAAGCAGAATGACAACATTTTCCACTATAATTACACATTGTTTGTTTAATTAGCATTAATTATATAGCAATGCCTTCCTTGAGATCCTTTTTCAAAGACATTTCATCCTGAATCTTTATTTTTACTTTTTATTTTGTCTCATGAAATAAAAATGAAGCTCCTGAAATATCCGTCTAATGAATGAATGTGACCTCTCACAGACGTGCACAAAACAGATAATATTTACAACGACTTTGTGTGTGCACAGCTTTAGGGGCTGTAATAAGTATGGAATAATACTATTACATTAGCATCCAGAGAGCTGGCAGCATGCTCATATTGGCTCATGTTGTGTGGTGTCAGGGGCCAGGCTGCGGAGCCTCAGGCATGTGGGACCCTAACACACATCGGCAGGGGAGAACAGCTATCTTTAACATGGCAGCCCACAACACCGCATCCATAACAGTCCAATAATGAACACCTACCTCATGCAAGTCTGATCAGTGTCTTGAGGCAAAGTTGGTGTCTCGAAATGCGAGGGACAATATGTATGCAGAAGATTGCTGCGTTTCTTTGATAATGCGGTGTGTTGTTTGTTTAGAGTGGACTGATATGGTTGAGAGTGCATTTAAGTGCACAGGTCTGCATGCAATGCAAATAGAAAAAAACACTGCAGAATTTGACAACACACAGCTGCAAATTGGGAATATTTTGCTGAAGATCCTAAAAGACTAAAGTGAAACTTTTGAAATGTACACATTCTTTTAAAAGGTCTGTAAAAGATTGCAGCCATTCTAGATTTTGCGCCAGATTAACCCACTGATTTAGACATGCCCTTTTTTCAACAACTCTGCTGCTTTGGCATGGCATGGTATTTTACCTGTCAATGAAAAGCTTGACGCCAGTTTTCTACCTCTTTGAAGCGCTTCTGCTCCTGATGTTCACATATCTTCTTTATCTCGTCACTCTTGGCCTCTTCATTACCCTCTGTCTTCCTATTTTATTTAGCACACATGAAAACGACACAAATAAATTTGATGTTTATTTGCTTAGGGTACAACAGCCAACGTGCTCTGTTGGACATTGCGGTGGATCAGAGGTAAAAAATTATATAAATACTGTTCAGTTTCTTGCACAGAAACATTGCTTTGTGTCTTAAGACCTCAATGTATCGTCACGAGCCGCAGGGTTTAATTTGGTTTTGTCTGTATTTTTTTTCTTTACTCTCAAAGCCGTGGGTCCCATTGACTGTCATCATATGACTGACAGACTGCAACGGTTTGAGTTTAAACTCTTTGTGTGTGTTCTACTGAAGAAACAAAGTCACCTACATCTTGGATGCCCTGGGGGTAAGCAGAGAAACATCTCATTTTCATTTTGGGGGGAACTATCCCTTTAAGGGTCATTTCTTCAATTGCAAGTTCATTGTTCTGAATGGGGAATCCAAATTTATCCTTTAAACAAGTCATATTTTGGTTTTCTCTCGGTAGCTGTTTCAGTCCCAAACATTTTCTCAACGATTCATTTTTCCAAAGTTCAGCGGTGACGATTGGTTGACGGTCAGTGTTTGTCATTGAAGTGTTACCGGGGAATGCACTATAGTGGCAAAGAATGAATTTGCATTTTCATTCAGACCAACGTGAAAATCAAGTTTTTCCCATGTGCGTGAAAAACAACTGGGTGCGGGCAATATGGAATGAATGATGCATTTATATAGCGCTTTATTGTGTATTGTTGTACACCTAAAGCGCTTTACAACCATGTGGGGGGGTCTTCTCCTCTCCACTTGGGGCGAGAAAAACGGTTTCATCATCTACTGCATAATATCATCCTTGGGACAACGTAAGGGTCAAGGGAAAACCATACTGGATGCCATCTTCGGGCCCCGGACATCACATACAGGAAGCTGTAATGGCCAGTGAATACTTCCGATTGTCGGTGAGCCATTCGCGTTGCCGGCTAAAACTCTATAGGAGAGCCATATCTAAACATAGAGAGGCTCATTTAGAGATGGAGTGCAAAGGAGTCAATCAAAATTAGTGGATGGGGATGATTAGGAGGCCATGATTGTTATCAGCGCTCAAGGCCTGCTGTGTGGGAATTGGTGGCTTACACATCAGGAACCGGGGTTAGAACAACATGCTCCCACACGTCGTCTCTACAAGGGAAGACCTTGCCATATTTTTTGCCAGACCACATATGACAAGTGATCCGGGTACATGGAGCCTCAGGATCTTTTGATTTTTAAAGAGGAAATGAGAAGTCATCTAGAAGGTTTAACGTGGGACAACATTCCTCTAAATGAGCAACTTGTCTCCTCAGTCCCCAGACGTTTGCAGACTGTTATAAAAAGAAAATGACAATATGTTTCTTTTTTGAATGTTGAATGAAATGAGCTTGGGAATCGTTTTAAATAATGACTCGTCCCATTAAATAGTTCAGAGTCGACTCTTTCTTTTGTGAGACAATAACTTTATACAAGGTCATTTAAAACTTTGCAGGGTGTTTTCAATCACTTAGAGCTGTGTTACACACTGCATGAAAGGTAGTTTTCAAATAACTATAATAGGGGCACTTTAAATTACATATTTGAAATCAGTGCAATCTCACAAAAATTGTCTCATAAATTTAGCTTCTTGTGCTCAAATAGAGATAAGCTTGTTTTTCAGGTCAGACCAGCCAATGCGCATGTGTAGTAGTCCTAAGCTCACATCTCAGGACACTTACTGTTTCTATCCACTTGGTTTCAGATGACAAAATAAAAAACAAAATGGTGCTAATTGTATATACTGTGCTAATACTGTAATATACAATGAAATCTCAGATGAGATTTTGTACAGTAATTCATCTTTTATAAATTGTAAAAATATTTGTGTCTGGGATGCCGTGAGCATGGAGAGGGCTCATATATGGCGAGTAGACTAGTGAACAAAAATATACTATAATGTATTTAAAATACATTTATTTTGTGCTAAGTATACTACAAATACATTTACATATTTATGTGCTTAATAAAAAATACCCGGCAGTTGTACTTTTACTATACTAAACTGGTATACACTTGAAGTCTGCTAAACTGGAACAACTAATGTTGTTCTTAATGCACTTTAATTGTGCAGAAGCAGTGCTGATGTCTAAAATTAACTTAAATATATATATTTAAGTAGGCTACATTTTATTGTGCTAAAGTGGAACCATTACAAGTATACTTTAGGTCAAATTTAAATATCTTGTATTTAAAGACTGATATTATACAGAGACCGTACAATCCAAATTAATAGTGATATTAAAACACATTTTAGGCATAACATTGATAAATATGCATTGTGCAAATAAAGTTTTGCTAGGGAAGTGGATAGCAATCTGATCTTTTAATGGCAGCTGCAGTGACGCAGTGACTTTACCAATTCGTGATTAGCTCTTTTATTAGAAGGCGGAAGTACTGCATGTTACACTTTCTCCCATTCATAATTAATAGAGTGCACCGTCTTTGTGTGTCTAAAGTCTTTGGTGAAACAGTCAATTCTGGAAGTAAAAATCATTAATTTTTTCCATAAAGAGATTTATATTTTTTGTACCTTTGTCTTTTTGCCTGATTTTCAAATATTTTTCACTTAAAAACAAAGTTTGTAATGTTGTGGTGTGTCTAGTTGGTTTGGTTCATGGCTTATAACTCTTTCTTTAAGATCCCAATGTGAAAAACACTTCTGGTATCATGGCAGCTAAAACTGGATGGATAGTAATGCACTCTATTACGCTTATGGCTTCTGGTTTCCCATATATGGACTGCTGTTTGTGGAAGAGAACAATGATTGATGGACAGAAAGTGTCCCAAAAGCATTCTAATTGGCTATACAAAGAATCTGATCCTGTTTCATGGCCACCATTTATTTTACTGCTTTCAGACAGTAGGGCTGTCATAGAGATTGTGTTATGTCAGGACAGCTATTTCTGTGATATATTTCATGATCATTTTTTGCATACCATTCCATAAAGAAAACATTTCCAGCACCTTTACATCCACCCCTGCAGCTGTGTGTCTTGTCTTTGCCTAGTTTGAATGACAAGACAAACATTATCACCACCTGCCATGTTCAAATGAAAAAGCCATTCATGGGAATTTAAATTTCTGCAACAGATTTTACTCACTGATACACATCTGGAAGTGAGTTGACTGCAAACTATTTTTCTTGCTCAGAGCAGTTGTGGGCAGTATATACACAGGCATAAAGACTAATTAACCGAATGGCAGAACGGTTACGGGAAAGTAGCTTGCTATTCCGACTTCATTTGCAATGAGGATGCGTGATAATCATCCGGAGTAGCTTTGTCATTCTTTTACTCACTCTGTATAATCATCTCAACACACAAAAAAAACCAAACAGATCATCATGACTCACATTAGCAACCTGATGACTCTGACTGATGTGACTTCATCCCGGACACAATAATCCATTTACCATAATGGCACATTGTCATTGTGGCCTGGTTGGTGAACAGAGAGCGGTGTCTTTGGTAGCAATGATGTGGGCTGCTGTGAACAGACCGCCCAACAGGAGAATCATTCTTCTCACTATGTGGGTACATGTGACCCTTAAAACAACTGCAGGCTTTGTAGTCTGACTGCACCGCGATTGATCATTCACCATCAGACGACAACAATTACCAGATGTAAATGGAGCATAATGGTGTAAAGATTAAGTCTGGCCTACACATCAATCTCTAGATGAGAGGTGTCTTGACCACTGCTATTCAAATAGGCAGAGGAGGGTTGATAATGACAAGTTCAGGATGCCACCACGATCATGTGAGATGAAACCAAGCATCACTGACAGTGGGAAATTTGACTAATTCAGTAACTTTATTTTATTTTTGTGCATTTATTTATTTTAAAATATTAAACCTTTTTGTATTCATCATCTCCTTGCAATATGCATATTTAAGTGAAAACAAAATTAAGTAAAATTAAGTACATGTTTATTTTTACCTATATATTTTAGTTGACATTTCATATACTTAAAGTTGTGCCCAAGTTATGCTTAAACCCTGTAACATCACTTAAAAAAAAAGTAATGAACTATATTCCATAAATCATCATCTCGTCATTATACTTATGTGAAATACAATGTCTACCCCCCCCCAGTTTATCTTTACACTTTATGTTAGTCAATAGGGGCGATCTTAAAATAACCCTGTTGCTTTAATTCTGTATAGAACACAATTGAAAATGCAAATAGATCTTTGAATACATTTCTGCAGTATATTCTCTAAGAAGCATTGTGTACTGCAGTTTTATGACTCAAAGCTTAAACTGTCAATCATATTGCGTTCCTAAAAATATAATTATATCCCAACAAATATTAATATGTACTCATTTTAAAATGGCAGAGTGCAGACGTTTAATGTTTAAACATGTTCTACTGATGTAATGCTTAAAAACACCTTACCATCCATTTTGTAGAACAACCACAGCAGAGGAGTCATACAAATCCAAAGTTCTGGCATGAAACTCTAGATAGGTCAAACTTAATCTGACATTATGACATCATTATCACATGGGCGGCTGATCCTTTCTGTTCTTTTTGTATCAGCAGCCAATGAGCTTGCTGCTTAGCATTCAAATACTTGGCTGGTGCTTGCTGTAGCAGTTGCAGTGTGCTTCAGCGTGCCTCTGCCTTCCCCAGCTCCATGTAGCAGGGGTGTCAAACTCCTGGAGGGCCACAGCCCTGCAGAGTTTAGCTCCAACCCTAATTAATCACACCTGATCCAACTAATCAAGTCCTTCAGGCTCAATTGAAAACTACATGGTCCCTCCAGGAACTGAGTTTGACACCCCTGTGCTACAGGGTGATTCATGTATGCTACAATGGGGTTATTTATTTGTGCAGCAGTAGTATTTCTTACATGCTCACAACAGCATGTTGTGAATGTATTGGCAGTAGCAAGTCTTGATTTCCTCTGCCACAGCAGCAGCAGAAGCAGCAGTGTAGCAGATCTATTCGTCCAAGACAAAACACATTAACACTGTCATGTACATTACCACGCCAATCCCTCAGAAAGTTGTAATGACAGAAATATAATTTTACAAACACATAACACATGTGCATTTCTACATATGCTTGGACCACTGGAATTTACTCTGTGTTTAATAATACGAGTTGTTTAAAGGGATGCCCGGGTATTAAGACATGTATAGCTTAATATAACATAAATTATGTCTCTTATTTAAATATGTAGTAGAAAACCAATTAATCATTTTTGGACTATGGAGAGCGCCATTATTTTAGGTACACAGTGCATTCTGTATCGATGACATCAAATGGTTGCACTCAGTGAGCTACTGGCGCTTATTTCTATAGCCTTTGGCTTTTTACCGAAACACAACTCAGAAAATAAAATACTGATACGATACCACATTGTGTGGTTTTGGTTGTAATTTTCAGTCGAAGGGCAACAAGATAAGCAATGCAAGACTTTCCTAGCGATAAGAAGAGGAGAAAAGAGATGACTGTGGACGAATAAAACTTCCTAAAGACCCGCTTCTTTTTCTCTCCACTTTAGCCCTGATGCCTTTAAGTCTTTTAGTAGAACTTCAAACTAGCATCATACTTGATCCTGGAGGGCCGGTGTCCTGCAGAGTTTAGCTCCAACTTGCCTCAACACACCTGCCTGGAAGATTCAAGTATACATAGAAAGAGCTTGATTAGCTGCTTCAGGCGTGTTTGATTAGGGTTGGAGCTAAACTCTGCAGGGACACCGGCCCTCCAGGACCGAACTTGGTTACACCTGTTCAATTGCTTAGTAACACAAATTGCTAATCAGTAAATCACATTGCAGCAACTCAATGCATTTAGGCATCTAGATGTGGTGAAGAAATGGGATTTAAGTGACTGAACGTGGAATGGTTGTTGGTGCCAGACGGGCTGGTCTGAGTATTTCAAAAACTGCTGATCTACTGGGATTTTCACACACAACCATCTCTAGGGTTTACAGAGAATGGTCCAAAAAAGAGAAAATATCCAGTGAGCGGTAGTTGTGTGGACGAAAATGCCTTGTTGATGTCAGAGGAGAATGGGCAGGACTGGTTAGAGATGATAGAAAGGCAAAAGTTATTTGTTAACTCAAATAACCACTCGTTACAACCAAGGTATGCAGAATAACATCTCTGAACGCACAGCACGTCGAACCCTGAAGCAGATGGGCTACAGCAGCAGAAGACCACACCGGGTGCCGCTCCAGTCAGCTAAGAACAGGAAATGAGTCTATAATTTACTCAGGCTCACCAAAATTGGACAATAGAAGATTGGAAAAACGTTGCCTGGTCTGATGAGTCTCGATTTCTGCTGCGACATTCAGATGGTAGGGTCATATTTTGGCATAAAGAACATGAAAGCAGGGATACATCCTGCCTTGTCTCAACAGTTCAGGCTGGTGGTGGTGATGTAATGGTGTGGGGGATATTTTCTTGGCACACTTTGGGCCCCTTAGTACCAATTGAGCATTGTTTAAACGCCACAGCCTACCTGAGTATTATTGCTGACCATGTCCATCCCTTTATTACTACAGTGTACCTATCTTCTGATGGCTACTTCCAGCAGGATAATGCACCATGTCACAAAGCTCAAATCATCTCAGACTGGTTTCTTGAACATGACAATGAGTTCACTTTACTCAAATGGCCTCCACAGTCACCAGATCAATCCAATAGAGCACCTTTGGGATGTGGTGGAACGGGAGATTCGCATCATGGATGTGCAGCCGACAAATCTGCAGCAACTGCGTGACGCTATCATGTCAATATGGACCAAAATCTCTGATGAATGTTTCCAACACCTTGTTGAATCTATGCCACAAAGAACTAAGGCAGTTCTGAAGGCAAAAGGGGGTCCAACCCAGTACTAGCAAGGTGTACCTAATAAAGTGGCCTGTGAGTGTATATATATATATATCGCTTTACTTTTTTTTTTTGCAAATGCCACACACAACACAGCAAAGCACAGCAGTGGGCTGCCAATGAGGTCAAATAGGAGGTTTTCCTTGATGTTAACTTGTTGGGTTTGATCCAGAGGGACAAATGATCCAATAACAGCTTCAGCAAGCAGAACATTTAAACAGCTGTCTACAATCATACTGCAAACTCACTGAAAAAGTCATTTGAATCTGTCATGTATGAATCTACATACTCTGTTCTTTGTAACACCTGTGGCAACAGCACTTAATTACAAACATATGTGAATTCCTTTTTTTAAATGAAAAATCTTTAAGTGCATTAAACCACTGCGAGCTTGTGTAGATAATATTTGAACAGCTTTCCAAATCCATGTGGGTTTTAGTAGCATATTTTAAATGACTTGGTGAGTCAAATAAATAGATGGTATGGACAGATTAAGTAGATGATTCATCAGTAAACTGAGCATGAAAGTAGCTAGTTTTAAACAACAAAATTTATATTGTCTTCTTTTTTCAGGCCTTACTTTGTTCCTTGTTCTTGGAAAATGCCATTCAACCCACACGATTTGTCCTGTAAGACCTAGTCACTGCATCTCATGATACAGATCTTCACTTTCGACACGGCATAAAACTTATGAGAAAAATAAAGCACACAACAGATTTATCAAAATGTTTATTTCTGCATAAATATGAACAAACTTTCTTTGGCTGCTCTTCGTTTGTTTAAAATTGATTTTGTATAATGTAAATTATTACATAACGTGGCAAAACCAGAAAACTCATCAACATTTATACAATTTACAAAGGTTATTACTCAACTATGCAAATGAGAATAAATAAACAAAAACAAATGCCTTTGAGACATAAGAGACAACACAATGACATGGTTTCTGCATTGCGGTTATAACACTGCACCTGTACGGCCTGTGTAACAGTGCAAATGAACCAACAACCCAATGAGTGATACATTTGTTAGATTTAAGTTGAGCAGGAGTCATTTATATACACACGTTCAAGAGAATACACATGTTCAATCTTCAAATTTGAATCAAGACTGCAATGGAAAAAAAACTGTATATTATTATTATTATGATTAAATGTTCCACAGAAGAAAAAATGTCATATAGGTTTGGAATGACATGACATAAATATAATTTTGGGGTGAACTAAGTTTAGGCTGATGTAGTAAAAGTCATTTTAGACAAACATGACCAGACGAAACTTATTAAAAAGGGTTCAATATAATAAAGGGCTTAAGTGCAACACATTTTGGTTGTGAAAATATAATAGAGAAATACAATAACACAATTTTATGCAGGAAATGTATGACTTATTGAGCCTACTTTAGTTTAATAAACTTGATGTGTTTTCATAATAAGACATTAAATTATGTCTTATGAAATGATTCTGAAGCAAACAAACCAAAACATTATGACAATATACAATTAGATATACAAAAACAGGCAAATGTTTCTTGGCTTTACTGACATGTTAAACATCACTGAGTTAAGACATGGACAAACTGTATGTACTGATGGCAATTGTTGTCTGATGATTTAGTGAACACTAGACATTGAAAATACAAACCAACGATTTTACCCACAGAACCCTAATATTTTAGGTCTATTTCAGCTGTGGTTAACTTGGCTAACTCTGCTGACACACATTTCATTACAACCACTCTGTCTGATAAATGCAGCACTAGTTTATGGCAGCTAAAGTTCCATTAGGTAAATCTGTAGCCAATCATATGATGCTGAAAAACCCTGTGGATTTGATGATTAATATACTTTATTTTATATCATGCACACACGTAAGCCATTTGTAGTAAGCCTGTAAATGCTCTCTATGTAGCACTTCCAAAACACCCTGTGTTTGAGCATGAGGAATATTTTCACTTTAATTAGACAAAAAAAAGCTTTGTGTTCTCAGGATGAAAGAGACAATTTAAATATGTACACTACCATTCAAAAGGTAACAAAGTTTGTTATGCTCATGAAGGCTTTTGAATGTACTTTAAAATGTCAAATTTTAATCCTGCGATGTCAAAGCTGAATTTTCAGCAGCCATTACTCCAGTCTTCAGTTTCATATGATCTTCATATTAAGAAATACAGGTAAAAACATTCAATTTTCGTGAGTTTGTGTATGGCCACTAGGAGACACAGATGTCAGTTTTGCAAGACAAATCCAATCTAATCTCTAAAATTAAACTTTCCACAGATCAAGACCATTACAAAATACCATACAGTATGCACCAAATACAGTCCTTTTGATAATTAATAAAGAGTCAACAGACACTTTAACAAGACAAAAAATGTAAAATGCCTTCAGATGATCAGATGATTAATTCTGGCCTGAAACTTGTTCCTATTTTAGGTCCGAGTGAGTTTCATCTACACACTCCCTCCCTTTTAGAGAAACAGCTGTTGAAAACAGAAACCCAGTGGGTGCAATCAAAATGCAGATGTCCTCCACAGAGGTTCAAGCAATACTGAGGGAATACGAGCTCCACTATGGAGCGTGCAATTCAGGAGGAGCCACACACGGACTACTAATGTCTCGACCCTCCTTTGTCATTTACACTTCAAGAGCTCCCCGCTCATCAACACCATCTCCTTGTAGTGGTAGAGAACGAGAGAGAAGGAGAAACAAGCTGAGAATCGGTGTGTCCAGTGAGGTCAGTCGGCTGGTTCAAACGCAGGTTCCCTGGTGCACCGTGTGCTGCTGTTTACGGCTCTTTAGACGCAAGCCCTTGTCTTTGAAGTCGCCGGCCCTCTGCTGAGACGTATCAATAAGAGCACTGGCTATGGTAATGCCTGCGGGGAGAAGGAAGAGATGAGAGAAAGGCAGGGAAGTGAGCTTCAAAGAAGAGGACTCAGATGTGCAGCAGGTGAGGCGCAGCATCCTGATAGGAGCACACACTGATACTTAACAAACAAACCTCAGTGTCTGTCAATATCACAGCAGTTCAAGCTCATCTTACAACCATCAGTTCAGTGGTCACATCACTATTTGTTCTTTTATTTTTTTTACAACGGTATGCACTTTTGGCCACAGGGAATTTTAGAAAACAAGCTCTCCTCACTGCATTCATTCATTTATTAAATGACTGCTTTGTCATGCTAAGACTAATTTCATAGCAAGTTTTTTATTCCTGCATTTACATATATCCTAAATACACACAATACATGTATTTATTTATTGCATAATTAAACAACTTGGTTGGAAATCATACAAAACATATAAATCTATGCTAAAATACATCTGAAAACTAGCAAAAAAAAATTGTTTTAAAGACAAAAGTGCCAATGTTTTTCACAGGGATACGATTCTCAGTATTGCCACGGGGATGTTTTCTGTCTGTACATGTCAGATCTAAGAGCAAAGGATCTGAAAGCTCATTGTTTACCTTTGTAATCTTGAAATGAAGGAACAACGTGGTGTATCTGATATAGTTTGATCAGACTCATAAGGCTACAGGCCACATTCATCATTCAATATGTATTCAGAACAGAAGCTCTGTGTGTGTGAAGCTCTCGGAGTGGATGCTCTTTGAGCTCTTGTGCAATTTGGACAGCATGTGTTGATGTTTTACACATCAGAGATTTCTTGCAAGTCTATTATTGAATACTGGCCACCCTGATGAGTTTAAAGCTTACTTCCTGAACGCATTTACAAAGCATAAATGAGAGCTAATAACTTTCAGATGTGATCTGTGGTTAAGATTAGTGACTGAATAAAGCTTGCTGAAAAAAACAAAAAGAGATAAAATAACTAACTAACATAAAAAAATTATTTCATGAATTAATACATAAAAATATATAATAAATAATACATATACAAAATTTTTTTTAAATAAAATAAACTTAAATATACTACTTTGCATGGATGGACCTAATATTTTTGACACAACAATGAAAGTCCTATTCCACCAAAGCATGATTGTTAGTGTAATTTCTTTCAATTACTTTTTCAAAATATCAAAGTTCAAATTCACCTTATTGACCTAGTATTTGAATGAACAGCATTTATTTACAGCACACACTGTGCATAACAATAGGACAACATCATCTAAGGAACAAAATGTTTTCCGCCGAGGAGAGCTGTCCGTCTCAAGTGAATTAATTGCGAGGGTGAATCAAATCAGGTGCGCATGAGGAGAAGGCTAAAGTGCTCTCAGCTAATGGAAAATCAAACTCATTATTGTGATCTTTGGCAGGTGAACTGCTTGCATGATTAACCCTGATGAATCCTGCACTTTGAGACAGGATGTGCGAATCTGAGAACTCCATTAAAGGTAATCAGAAAGACTTTGTTGACCTGAGGCATGCATCACTGTAAATTAACACTTTACAGCTCCTCCATTATTGGAAACGGCCGTTGTCTCGTCCACATGAAGCGTAAATGCCTTCCCGCCATGGCCCACGTTTGCCGTGAGTGATGTAAGTGAGACAAGTTCCAGAAATAGTCGGAAGAATGTCTCTGCGGGAGCCGAACGAGCAGCTGTCCCTTCGCACCACCTGCCTCTTCACAAAGTGTCATTATGCCACACCAAGGTCACTCGTTCAACTGATGAGTGTTTTCCGCAAGCAATCAGCCACACTCCAGCCTCAGTGTGACACCAAGGTTACTCTGAGAGGGAATACACTCTCAACCTGACTTTCTATTTCCTTGAGTCATAATGACTTCACCCGTCAATCGCAAGCCATTGGTAGGACGTGAGATTTGGTGTGGCGGGGTCAACAACATCATTTAACTTCAATGTTACTCGTGTGATTAAGGTTAGGATAATGAACTCACTTGGTGTTTATTGTACAACACAGGCCTGACAGCATAGGTGACAGCGGCTAACAGCGCTAGCATGCAAAGATTAGCCCAGTAACGGATGCTAATGGAGTTTAGTAGTGAAGAAAAGAGATAATAAAGTTTATCCTTTTTCTTTAGCTGAAATGACTGAGCTATAAGTGGCATATTTTATAATTATATTCACTGCTTAATTCTACAATAAATCTTGCATACAGCTGATATCACTTTCCACATTAGCAGACCTTCAGATCTCGCCTTTCAGTTTTCTGCTGACCAAAGAGGTTTTAAACCATCCGCTCGGAGGCCCAATGCAATTAAATGGATAGTTCACTCAAATATGACAATTGTCAATATTTATTCATCCATATGTTGTTTCATATTTTTTCTGTAGCTATTTAAGTAGCTATTGTCATATGACATGTCATAGTGTCCAAACGCTGTCAAGCTTCTAAAAGGGCAAAAATATGCATAATATACATACATACATAAATTTGGAAAGAAAAAACAAAAACAGAAAGTAGCACCTCATTGCTAGGAAAACGCATGACATATAAAAACAAACATACAAATGTAGAGGACATGACTGCAGTTTTTGTGGTGTTGTTTTCTGAGTCCTTAAAAAACTAGCCAAGCACTGTATATATTGCAATGGGAGTTTAAGAGGAATGCTGATAAATAAGAAAACAGCACATTATAAAATACAATATGTGTTATAAAATTAGCTCAAAACATCAAACTTGTTGGATGTTGACTTGTACAGACTTCAAATCTGAGAAAAAAAACTGTGTAGTGTATTCCCAGTCTTAACTACTTCATTAAAAAGAGTATTTACTGTAGTTTAACTTTTAAATAAGTAGCTTCTAAAATGGCAAGCTAATTTCAAAGTAGTTTCCCCTAGAACTGCTCCACAATCTATTATCCCCTAAAAAGGACAGTGGCCATTAATACAAAAATGTGTGAAAAAAGCTATATAAGAGCTGGTTTTGCAGAGTTGATTCAGCCCTGTCCATGAACGCAAGAGTGCCAGTGCACTCCTCTCACAGGGTCAATAATGGCCACCCTCCTCTTTGTGCTGCTATCACTGTCGGTCACAGATTGGCCACATTGACCACAGCTGAGTTACCTGACATGATAAGGTCAAATGTGTTCCTCCCAACACAAAAGCTTGAGTGAGGAGAGAGAGAAAACACAGAACATCACCAACAAATAGATTAGACAGGTCTGCGCCTACATGCCCTTGCTAACAAGCTGCACAATTAGCTACTTTACATCTCATAAACAACATGCTGGAAAAAGGCAAGAGAGAAAATGGGAGTGTGTACTTGTATGCACAGTAACCTTGAGAGCATTTTTGAGTACTCAAACGTGCACAGCCGAACACCTGCCATGCCACTAATTACAATACATAATTGCTAATAACATGTTTACAGCGGCAGCCAGCAGAACACTTGTGCTTATAACTTTTCCTCAGAAAGAGGCTTCATGGAAAATCAATTTTGTCTTTTGTATTGGTTAGTTATGAATTTTTTTACATGCTTTTATACTGTGGTACTGATGAACACTTGATTATGGCTGGCAGATAGACATATTAAGGCATTGATTATGATTTATAATGGTATAATTCCAGGTTTTGACCACATTACATTGCATAACACTTCAACTCATTGTTATTTTTAGTTGTCTAAGGCTACAACCAAGAAGAACATCATGGACATCAATACATTGTAAACAAATTAGATGTAAAGGTAAAAGTACAAATAAATAAATAAAATTGAAATGCATGCTATGGAATACATGCTCTCTTTCTCTGTTAAAAAGCTAAATATGTGCATGTGCAATAATATTCACTGATTATAGTATTCCTTGCATATACAATATCATAAATCTATATATATCATGTAACAGAATGCTCTGTAATTATGTAATTTATTGTACTAAACAGAAAAAAGCAAATGACATACTATTGCATAGACTAAAGAAGCGTTACTTTACTTTTAAAAAAGCTTTCAACTTTTTATATGATTTAAAAAAGCCTTTGTTATACTTATTTCACTGTTATACAGTACTGTTTCAAAACAAAATATCTTATGTTTACTAAGGCTGGATTTATTTGCTCAAAAATACAGCAAAAACATTAATATTGTGAAATATAATTACAGTCTAAAAAATTCTGTGATGGCAAATCTGAATTTTCAGCAGTCATTACTTCAGTGTCACATGATCCATCAGAAATCATTCTAATATGCTTTGCTGCTCAATAAATAATTATTATAATCATCAATGTTGACAACAGTTGTGCTGTATAATATTTTTGTGTAAAAAACTGATTATTTGGTGAATAGAAAGTTCAAAAGAACAGCATTTATTTGAAATCGTTCAGGACATTATAAATGTATTTTCAGTCACTTTTAGTCATTTTAATGCTTCCTTTTACATACCTGCAAACTCAAAAGAGGTCACAAGGTGACATAGTTCGGAAAGTAAACCCCTTAGGGGGGTCCGGGGGCATTCCCTCCCCCAGAAGACAATTTTTGAGAATTTAACATGTAAATGAAGTGTTCTGGTGCACTCTGACAACGAAATAAAGGGAAAAGACAAATAAAAAAGCACATTTATACCACAAAGTTTTTGGACAGTGCAACTCTCTTGTCATCAGTGTTCATACTTCTCTTTGTGAGCAGTGGAGTAATTTATTTTTGCTAATTTTAATGTTCACATTAGAGTGTGCAAACTATCAACAACCTTTCACTGTAGAGGAAACAGAAGCTATATGATCTGAAGTGACATTTGATGCATTTACACAGACTGTTTAATGAAGCTCAAGGTGCCATAAATGTATTTACATCACAAATTCAAATGCATAAATAATTTTATAAGATTAATGTTTTAAATATTTTTGAACATACAAGTAAAAAATGTTGGGAAAAATGCAATACTTTTAAATATGAAACCAAACCACCAGTAGATGGCGGTAAATTACTGTTTTAATGAGCGAGTCATTCATCCAAACAGCTGATTCATTCAAACGAGGCAAGTGACTACTGTCTTTATGAATGGTTTTCTGAATCGGACTCACTGTTGACTCGATTGGTTCAATAACGTGGATTCATTCAGTAACGAAACACTGCTGTGTTGCTCGGAGACACAAAACACTGCTGTGGCTCTGATTGAAACTTTCGTCAGCGAACTTGAGTAAAAACAGTCAATAGGCTATTGTATTTACAAATTGCGAACTTTGTGTCTGCTTAACTCACAATGAAGAACTTCCACACCGACGACATGTTTACATGCGGATGTGAGCGTAAGTGTGCCGTCAAAACGGACCAGCTGTGAGATGAGTTGTGTTCGATTTGAGATAGCTCCGCCAAAGACCGATCGGACATCATAGCGGTGCCTGATGTCATATAGGGATCGGTCCACGCATTGCTGAGAAAGGGACTTTGATCGAACACACTACTACTACTACTGTTTACGAGCTTGCAATTTATCTTTCTCTCCACCCCCCCCCAGAGCCCTGCAAGCCCGTCGGTGCCCGACACGCTGAGTCCATTCGGGCCGGTTTTTTTTTTTTTTGGAAATTGTATATTAATATTAATAAACTAGTGTTTTCTATGTCGGTGTCGCAAGGATGAAGTTGCAGATCCCGACTTGCCATCTCCTCATTAGACCCGCCTTTAATACATGCATCTACGGATTATGATTATAATGAAAGAGTTTTTGTTTTCTATACGTTTTATTTCGTTAAGTACTAATTTAAAGCTTTCTATAGATATATTTATCATGTCTAAATTGATCAAACACGCTATGATCAGCTGGCCGCTGGTCGTTAGCTACTTTAAAAAAACTAAAACGTACATTTAACGAATAAAAAAATTATTCGGATCTAGACGATTCACATTAATGATATATTTAGATTCAAAACGGCGAATTTCGCTGAAAAGACTCTAGTTTGCAGGTATGCTTTTAAAATAAAATGTCTTTAACGCATTTATTTGCTTTCTCATCCACTTGAGTAACCTGTGTCTACATACTAATAACATTCTCTAAGTTTTTAGAAAATGAACTGGAATCTTCTCATACAAATTCAGCATAGCAACTACAGTATGTGCTGGCCAGTGACAACCTATTTACCTACAAAGAGTTACTATTTTGAATGATAATATCTCAATCTAGCAATAGTTACGGAACGTGCTGTACAGAAGCCAAGACAACCAGTAATATTATTTTTGTTTACAAAATGATAAGCATGATTCCATGAAGAGGAATATTTAAAGTACCCTAAAAGGCATTTGCTTAAAAGGGTTATAAATAAGTCTGTCTGCCATGACAGATTGTATCAGCAGATAAAGCAGGTCAGAATAAAATCAATTTGGCTTTGTTGCTCACTTATAAAACTATCAAAAGACTGCACTCTCATTCACTCCCTATGCGACATCCCTACAGTGCTGACTGTGCTTTAAATGCACTAAATGGACATTTTAAAAGGGTAAACAGGCAATATAGAGACATTGCAGGCTTTCTCATAAAAAAACTATAACACCATACTCTATAACACCATCAGCCAATATCATGGTCATCAACCTATATCCTGATTGACAGGGTTAAAGTTCGTGAAATTAACCAAAAATGTTGGTAACATTTGAATATGTTCTAAATGTTCATCAGTAGTTCATAGTTATTTTTCATGAAAATTAACTAGTAGATAATAAATATAGTTCTTCAGGAGGTATGACAGAATACATTAGTTATTGATTATCTAACTGTTACTTAACACAATCATAACATTGTATTACATACTGATTAGTTAACACATCTTCCTTAGTAGTTAACAGTAGTGAGTTAAGTGTTAATTAATAATTACCTGTCAGTTCTTCAATAATTCCTTATTAGTTATGCAGTAAGTAAGAAACAGTATTCTAAAGTGTTACCAAAATATTAAATAATATCACTTTTGGCAACCAGAACTAAGCAAAGTTAAACCTTGCTAATGTACAATATGCATTTATTTGACAAGTAGCTATTGAAATGCGATAATGTACAGTCAGCCGGTCATTACCACAAAATAAACCCTTTCACAAATGAGTTTCACATCAGGATTTGATCACCCTGTCGAGGCTTATTTTGCAATAATGATCAGACAACTCTGTATTTTCCCTGTACTTATTGTACTCGAATGTTCCTTACTGACACAGAAGATCTATGTTTGACAGAAATGCAAGCTGTAAAAATGAAATGTGGAGGGATTGGAATGACTTTCCGTGTTTATTACTGCTACTTGTTCACTTTACACCCTCCTTGACTGTCCCAGTCACTGGCGGTGTACCTCTTCATCTGACTAAGCCGATGAGAGGGATGAAAAGTGGGATTGTGTTTTGCAAGTGCTCTGCTGATATGTTGTCTGAGATCTGGGGTTATACTGGCAGGAGAATCAATCTGTTATCTTACAAACCGATGTTCTGCTCTGCTGTTTCCACCTGACTCTTAGTGTGAGACTTGCTACGTTCACCTGTGTAAGTGTGTGTGCTTGTGAGGGTTCAGTTTTGTAGTAGTGAAACAGCAGTTACAGGTAGGTTATACATGATAAGCATGTGATTGAAAAAGATATGACATCAAATAATGCAACAAATACAGAACAATAAACACTTTCAGTGTTCCTGTGGCTCAGTGGTAGAGCATTGCATTAGCAGCGCAAAGGTTGTGGGTTCAATTCCCAGGAAACACACATACTGACAAAACAATGTATAACCTGAATGCACTGTAAGTCGCTTTGGATAAAAGCGTCTGCTAAATGCATAAATGTAAATGTAAAGTGCTTTTCGCTAAATCAGCTGAATCAATTTTGATTGAACGATTCATTAGTGTATGTTATTTCAAAACAAAAAATCATCTTAGAGATCTTAAATCCAAATTTGATTAGCCTAATTTATTCCTGTGATGGCAAAGTTGACTTTTCAGCAATTACTAAAATGCTGATTTCCTGGGCAAGAAACATTTATTATCAATGCTGACAAAAGTTATGACAATATTTTGAAAAATATTAAGCAGCACGCTTAATATGTTTAAAAAATTGTCATAACTTTTTTTTATTCTTTGATGAATAAAAAAAAAATCAAATAACAGTTTTTATTTAAATAGAAATCGTATGTAACATTGATTTTACTAACACTTTTGATCAATTTAATGCGCCCTTTATTAATAAAAGTACTATTTATTTAAAAATTATTTCTCTGACCCCAAATGTTTGAAGCTGTAGCTAATTTTAAGCAGCATCCAAACAGTTATTTAAGTATTGTTTCTGCAAACTCACACTCTATCAGTCTCCATTCTGGTACATAACAACCACTTTTTTACAGTAAAATCAATTTCTGAAAGATAACATTAAGTTTCACTTTAAAAATATGTCTCATAACAGACATTAAATGGAATTGAGTTTGCATTAAAAGGTGAATTAAAGACCCAAAGCGAGCTGTGAGGAGACGCTGACAGTGCAAAGGATGAAAAGACAGGAAGTGATATCACTCACAGCTCAAGAGCAATATGACCTCCGCACGACCGTCTGGTTTATAAACCGCACAAGTACACTGAGAAGTCTTTGGCTATTCTCTTTGATGCTTTTTGCAGACCTCCGTTCTGAAATATTGCCCTTGTTGAGGAAAAGACTGAGACGAATGAGAAAAAAACAAAGAAATCTTTTTATAGTCTCTTTTCTCTTAATAGCTTCTCAAACATAACTAGCATGCCTACTTTTTTAGATGACTAAAAAGCCAAGATATTGCCATCAGAATCATTTTTAAGCAAGAGAAGCAACCAAAAGCAGGTTCACTAAACAACATACAGAGGAACAGAAATGCCAAAGGACAAACTCAAAATGCCACACTACTGCTGGACTGTTCTGGGGAAATAAAAGAGTAAGACAGAATCTTGAGGAACAAATGATAAGACAGAATGTCGTTTGAGGAACATAAAAATGAATAAATCACATTTTGCTTAAAATATAAAAGACTGTAATCCCTCAACTTTCA
This sequence comes from Ptychobarbus kaznakovi, assembly GCA_027422405.1. NCBI lineage: Eukaryota > Metazoa > Chordata > Actinopteri > Cypriniformes > Cyprinidae > Ptychobarbus > Ptychobarbus kaznakovi. Next base: position 12,732,840 of record CM049801.1, on the reverse strand, counting down.
TAAAGGCAATGCTACAAATATATATGTAGCTGGATTTTTGTACATAGATTGTTCTTCAGAGAAATTGTTTGTGCTCCACAGTTCACATTTGATCTAGCATGACCTTTCCCTGTCCTCTTCTTTGAGTGCTTTTCAGATGAAACTATAAGACAACCATCACACCAAAAAGGCTAAGAAATATAATTGAGAGGCATTGCCTGTAAATACACAATAATACATAACTGATGTTAAATATCCAAACATTGATTTTAAATACCTTACAAAATCTATGCATAAGCAATCCCCTAAGACTTTTTTAAGTTAAAGGTGAAGTATAAATTACATTCTGAAGCCTAATCTCAAACACTGTTGATCATCTCTGATGTTTTTATTGCCATTTTCAATTTCCTTTGAGTAGTTCTGGAATGCAATGGTCTAGCTTTGAAGACCCATACATTTGTGCAGCAAATTCAGGCACAGATGACGTGTGTGGTTACTAAGTTTGGGCTGCATGCAGACAGCCTGCACAGATGGGACTGTTTGAAACTTGGAGAACTTTCTCAATCATTGTTTTTATTTTTTTTATTATTTTATTCTGTTTGGTGTCACTAGTGGTGCAGCAATGACACACTTCCTCTTTAAGAAAATAAACACTTCAGTAGACCTTCAGGCAACCACAATTCTGCCTTAACACCGATAAAATATTGAACATAAACATTCTTTAGATCTAAGGCTTGTTTACACATTCTCCATTATCTATGAGTGGCATTACCACATGCTGCAGGCCGAATTGCTCTAAATTTTAGTGTAATTCAAGGTGAAATGTTGTTGCATATTTTATGATTCACCCTTGCTATATGTGTCTGTAAAACACAAAGGCATCCAGCATCTCAACCAAACCATCTCCAAAAATCTGTCATATGCCTTCAGCATCAGAGTATCAGGCTAAATACGCCTTTCAGTCTTTATCAAGAGCAGCAGGAGCCTACAGATTCACATGTGCCAGTGTTCATTAAATCAAAGAGCAGGTATTAGGCCCTCACAGACCGCATAGTTAGCATGCCTGAATAAGGGGGCTGGCTTAAGAGATAAAGGTGTACATTTACTGAGTGTTTTAGAGTATTTGGATTTGATTTTCCTTTGGGATAACATTATCCCTGTCAGATTTATTCCTCTGATCAGTTAGCACTATTGGTCTCCCAACAAGCATTTTATCTCTTGTTTTGCCCTCATCTTTAATCCTTTATTCCTCTCTCTCTCCTTTTTTCCCACCCCTCCCATTCTTTATCTTTCTTGTTTTTTTTTGTCTTTCAATGAGGTGCAGTGGTGTCGGTGTCATATTGCATTTAGAAGATGTTGCTGGCTTGCAGAGTGCCGCAAGTGTTGCGTCTCTGAACCACTACTTCCTTCTGCAGTGCCATTTACAGCAGATCATTTTTCAGCTCATTCGTCACGGTTACACGATGAACACAGCCAAACCACAGAGACAAAGAGAATGAAAAAGAGAAAGGATGAGGAAGGGTATGCATGTGAGACAGGATGAGAACAATATGAGATGTAGACAGCCAGAGACCAAAGGGTCAGTGTTCGGCTGGTTAGCCTAATTAGTCCCTGCTGGTAGATGTCACGCTAACTATTACTTATTATTTTAATGTATGTACTTTTATAATTGAATTAAAACATAATAATAGTTATAGGTCGAAACAGTTGTTGTAATTATTTTTGTATCTCTCTGATCGAATAAAACCAATAAAAAGAGTTAATCTAAACAAACCAAAAATGATAATAATTGTAAAATATTTTAGAGATTGTCTACGGTGGTAGAATTCTCGCCTGCCACGCAGGAGGCCCAGGTTTGATTCCCGCCAATGCAAATACTGTTTTCTTTCAACTGTGCTTCAGCGATTTTTGCTATAAATCTATGTAAATGTATCTATGTAACTGTTGAAACTCAATCCACATTCCTCAGCCTAGGTTCGATTCCCAGCCAATTGATTTTTTAATTTAATTGTTCTTCAGAGATTTTTGCTTTAGTGAAAAATAAGTATGTAAATATATAAATAAATAAAACCAATTATAGAACTGTATGTTAAGATTGCATGTGGAGATAAAATGTTAAGTGAATGATGAATTGTGAGTTCTCACCACATTGGCCAGGGGGTGGCACTCCAGAAGATGCCCGTGGAAGACTCATCAGCAATGTTTGCACAGCAGCACAATTCCCAGAACATGGCTCCATCGCTATGGGACCAGCCTGAGAGAAAAGAAGAGTGTTTAACTCACTGCAAGATACATATGGACTTTTCCTGCAACAACAGTACAGTGGCACAAGCTCCCAGAATTCATGATGTCAAACACAGGGCCATTCATTGCAGATGGATAAATAAATAACACAATTTGGAAAATTGTAAAAAATTTACTTGTGTCATACTACTAAATTCCCAGACATTCAATTTTACTTCAAATTCATGTAAATCAAATAAATCACCCACAAGTCAGAAATAAGTACTAGTAAACCATGACTGAGTTAATAAATTGAATTGGGCTTCTGCCAGCCAGGGCTCTAACAACACTTTTATACCATAGAGATTTACATGGCAGACTTAGGATCTGCATTTATTTTCAGATGCCAACATTTCAGTGACTTTTTGTTTCTTTGTGTTTGTTTGATACAGCTTGTAGCCAGCTTGTATCAATCAGAATATTAGAATATGCATATTGATTTCATGAAGCATCATGTGACACTGAAGACTGCAGTAATGAATGCTGAAAATTCAGGTTTGTCATCACATGAATTAATTGCATTTTAAAATATATGAAAATAGAAAACAATTATTTTAACTTGTAACAATATTTCACAGTATTACTGTTTTGTTGCCTGATGACAGCATCTGCTGCAAAATATGAGACTGACCATGATAACACAAGCTTGAATTTGAAACTTTTTCTTGCCTCCACGTTAAAGCCTGCATTTAAAGCCATTTAAGCTTCAGTCAAGCTTTTCTAGCATTTTCTTCAAAAAGGCAAAAGTGCCTCGTTCAAAGATGCACCGCAGGTTTCCCTTAACAGCTTTCTGTTTAAACAAGTGAAGGAGTATCTGTAAATGGCCTTGCTCTTTTCACCATTTCACACTCTTTCTATATAAACACCTGAAAGAACAGGCCAAGAACTGTACTTCACAAGAACAAAATGCCACTGAATGCCTGAATGAAACTGCCATCAGTAATAGTCTGATGCAAAACTTGGTGGCCAAAACGTGATTTTAAATTACTGTAGCACCTCTCAAATTATTTTAAAACTCATATACCAAAACAAACAGTGTTTAGAATGCATGTGGAGAGGCAGTTGCCCTGGACTTGATGGCTAGAACTATTCATTCATTAAATATGACTGCTGAATATTTATAACAAGACATCTTCACAGACATCATATGGAAATGAACTCGGAATGAGCATCTCGGCATCATTGTCTAAATTCATGAGACATAAGGTATAATCGATTTGTTATGCAAGGAGTCCAACAGATTGAGAAGCCCCTCTTATTTCACATCATCCCCAAGATGATGATCCTCTATTAGATGGTGTGATGGTCAATGAACAATATTTGTTGATTCGAAGCAGTATGTGGGTAATACAAAGACACCTCTATATTTTCCCAACACACAGCTCACCTGTCATCAAAAAAACTGTTTTCTTTCACAAAATTCACTTTTGTCACAGAAAATGAATACCATGTTTTAGCGGAGTCGCTAATGCTCCCATTCAAACAATATAGTCCAATCTCCTTCAGTTGTCACTCTGGATTATTTGACTATTTAAAACTAGCCTTTTTTCACTATGCGACATGGCTAAGGCCCTAACACATTTCTGTTTAAGCCTGCAACAAAACCATGTCAGGATCGCGTCATCTGTTTAGGCGACATAAATTCGATAGTTAAAAAAGGGCTAATGATTGATTGAGAGTAAATGAGAGCAGTTCAATCCCTAAACTACACAGAGAAGCACCAGCAGGTGGTGAAAATTGATTTCTCATTAATTTGCATTTAAAGGGATGTGTATAGTGTATAAACAAAATGGGCAGAGCTTTAAAAATGAATGCATACAGTTGGCCCACTGTTGGGTGTTTGTTTATTATAGAAACGTACTCGGTTACTATCGTAACCTCGGTTCCCTGAGATATGGGAACGAGTACTGCATCGAGATATCGACATAATATGGGAAAATTCCTTTTTTCCCCTTCACTGAAGCCTTTTCAATCACGCAGTTATAACTGCACGTGATTGGTTCGTGTAAGGTGAAAGAAACGAACCAATCCACGGCGGTGGCGAGCGAGCCAATGGCTATGCAGCCCGCCAAAATGGGAGGGGCGTCTGGCTATATAATCCGCTGCCTTTCAGGATGACCTTGGAGTCGTTGGGCCCAAATTCCAGGCAAACAGGGTTGACGGAAAGGGCCTGCAGGTCTCCTACTCGCTTGACCGACGCCAGTGCTAACAGCAGGGCGGTTTTCAACGAGAGTACTCTGAGGCTCGAGGATTGCAATGGTTCAAACGGGGGCCCTTCTAGGGCCCTCAGTACGGTTGGTAAGTCCCAAGGTGGAACTGTACGAGGACGCGGGGGATTCATTCTCCTGGCGCCTCGTAAAAATTGAGTTACCGCACTATCTCTGCCCACCGATTGGCCAGCAATAGGGGCATGGAAAGCCGCTATGGCCTGCAGTGTAAACCTTGATGGTGTATGAGGAACGACACTGTTCTAAGTCCAGACACCAGTCGAGAAAATTCATTTCAGCGTAGAGAATGGGGCTCTATGATAAGGACACGCTCTAGGAGGACGATAGGCTCCCTCGAGCGACACACAGGTGCAGGGTCTAACTCGGCCGTGGAGGCCATATCGTGCCGTTCGCTTGAGAGAGGAGTCGAGAAAATAGCCCATTTCTCAGAGGCGATCTGGTAGCCACAGGGCTGCTTTTAGCAGCATAGTGTTTAGGCCACTAGTTGCAGAGGGATATTAGAATCAGCTTGTGCCATTGTTCCTACTCGCCTGATACCCGCGGTAGCAGAGCGACTGGGGGAAAAGCCGAAGGCTGGACCATTCGTGGGCCAGGGCATCCGTGCTCCACAGTGAGAGTTGTCTTTGGTTTACTCGAGCCCTGCCAAAGTCTCTGAACCCGAGCGGGTGGAGCGTCATTCCTCTAGAATTCCGCTGCCTCACGGCAGGACCTTGTATTGAACACCCCTTCGAATGCGAATCTCAAGAATCATCTGTGATGGGGGGCTACCTGGATGTGAAAGTACGTGTCTTTCAGATCCAGCGACATGAACCAGTCCCCTAGGCATATTTGCGGGAGGATCTGTTTCAAAGTGATCATCCTGAATGACCTTTTCATCAAGGCTTAATTCAGGAGTCTGAGATCTAGAATAGGTCGCAGGCCGCTATCTTTTTTGGGGATGAGGAAGAAGTGGCTGTAAAAGCCTGACTCGCTCTGGGCTGGAGGAACGATTTCTATGGCTCCTTTTTCCAGCAGATTCATCACCTCTGCACAGAGGACTTGAGCATTCTTGCTGCGCACTGTGGTGGCGAGCACATCGCGGAAGCGCGGTGGTCTTCGAGCGAATTGGAGTGTATGCGGGGTGGTCCAGCAGTAACGAGACTCGGACCCCTCCTCTTTCTGCCTGGCTGTTCAGGAGGATTTCTGAGGCGCCGGATCCAAGGCGATCTTGGGCCGGGGTCCTTGGCGCTTTGAGAAGGGGTAGCGTCGTGCCGAGTGTGAGCACCCTCTATCTCGCCGACCCTCAGGAGGTCGGGGCTCAGGGGTGGTTGGCGTTTGTTTAGCTTTCTGCTGAGTCGGTGCAGGTCTGGGGCGACTGGAAGCAGAGGAAGAGCTGGTGCGTTTAGGGAGGAAGTGTTGCATCGCCTGGGACGACTTCTGATTCTCCGTGAAGCGTTCAGCAAAGCCCTCCACAGCTGGTCCAAACAGGACTGACTGATGAGACCGGAATGTCGAGGAAGGGGTCCGTCTCTTTCTCTCCGTCATCGTGAGCCAGAGGTGGCGAGGCTGGGACACCCGATGGCTTGGGTGGTGGCTTTGGTGGCGCGTAGAGCCAGGTCTGTCGCGCTCCTCAGGTGAGGGAGGTTGAATCCAGACCGGCCATTGGTGAGCATCTTGGCTGGAAGACCTGGAGCACAGCTATCGAGTGAAGCGCTGAAGCCTCTTGTCCAGCCGCCGAGTGCAGATGTTGCTTCTACGGGTGGCTCGCCCTCGCCTTCGATCCGATAGCTTTGCAGAGCTCATATTCTTTATTTTCAGCGCCGTCTGCAACTCTCAAGTGCCACATTTCGGGCACTTCGGAAAAGAAGCGGGCTAGCGTTGGCGGAGAGCCTTGGCGCCCCGGAAGAAACACTCGTCCAGCTGTTGCGAATCAGGCGGAGACCATTCGATAGCTAGTGGTCATAACGCGGGATGAGTCTGGCATTGCGTGATGTGGCAAGAGGGCGGGGGGTCACAGAGAGATCATGCTGTCATCCAGTTCGTTGTCACTCACATCATGTCACTTGCAGCTGCGGAGGGCGCTGCGTGCGAGATGGGCATGCTCTCTCTGTGGTGATGGCGAGCCGGCGTTAGCTCGCTTGTCACCGGCTGCTCAAATCCTCTGCCCCGCTGATTTTTCCTCACAGGTCCCTGGGAGGAAGAAAAGGGGAGGGCGCGAGGAACGGAGTCACTCTCTGAAAAAAAAGCTATCCGAGAGCATAGAGAGGCAAGCTCTCGCAATGGGAGCAGTCAGTCCCGCTGAGGGCGGAGTCAGCGTGGGATTTCCCCAAGCATGACACACACTCAGCGTGAGCGTCATTCGCATGCAGGGGAGACCTGCACGTCTTACAATGACGGCGCGGCATTTGCAACAACGCCGTGAAATTTTCTCTTTTAGTGAGGCTCTTTGGATCGATGCCGGATGGCTGCAGGGGATGACGGAGTCTGCAAGCTGGTTGCTGCGAGGTCCTAATCCGGCAGCTTGAGGCGTTTCAACGATGATCCCGGCATCAGCGAAGAGTCAGCGAAGAAGGGAGTTCATCGCTGAAGAGTAGAAATCTGAGATGCGGTGGCAGGCAGCGGATTATATAGCCAGACGACCCCTCCCATTCTGGCGGGCTATGGTGGGCTGCATAGCCATTGGCTCGCTCATCACCGCCGTGGATTGGTTCGTTTCTTTCACCTTACACGAACCAATCACGTGCAGTTATAACTGCGTGATTGAAAAGGCTTCAGTGAAGGGGAAACATTTTTATTTTCCATACTTACGTCGATACCTCGACGCAGTACGTGTGAAATATCGAAAGGGAACTGCGCTACACACATTAAAAGAGTGTTTGAATGACAGGAACCTGAACATAGGACAGAATTCTTAAAACCCTTAGATCGTCTGTTATTACCGTTATGTTACTTAACATGACCTTACATAATATTTGCAAATAAAGAGTTTAGTGTAAACATAAGTATTACATGGAGAAAAAAATATATAATCCCAAATCTTATTCTGTATAGACATTGCAGCTTTCTGTATTTTATAGATTTCTAAACAGGGTACAAAATTAGCATTCGGCAAATGGCAAAAGTAAGTAAATACTGGCTTTGGTAAGGACATCACATCTGCTAGCTTTAATTTTTTAAGTGATCAAAGATTTATACAATAAACTTTTGCCACTTACAGCATCTTACAGCAAGTTTTTCCAAGTTTATTCATGCACAGATTCACACATCCCCATCCACAAGGATGCACAAAAACAAATTAAAATGATGTATTATGCACGTCAGTCCAGTAGTAGGTTTGCTGCGATAGTCTGCGTTTACGGTGATACCGTTAAGCTGCAACACCGGTTATGTAATTTGCCCCCCACGGCATCCCTCCCCCCCCACAGATGGTCGTATTTTTTTTAATAGTAATAAAATTCATTTAGTTCAGTTAGAGAACAGACACTATTAAAAACTGAACATGGCTGCATGCCGAACGAAAGTGGAATCATAGATCAACAGCAGGAGTCAATTTTAATTTATCACATGAGGAGAGTGAGTCAAGCTGATTGAAAGGAAGAGAGAGGTGAAAGACAAGACGATGGCAGAAGATTTAGTTTAGAAACAAAATGCAAAATCTCCATGTTTGGCAATATTGTGGCTTTTGAAAAGCCTTTTGACTTTTGCCATTTATCTAAGGTGATTTTGGAAGTTTTTTTTTCACATTCCTTTCTTATTGATTTGGTTCGACAGTGTTTGCTAATTTTTACTTTATTTAAACTTTGTGTATTTTATTTATTTTACTTTACATCAACGTGTATATGCCGTGCCCCCAAGCTTTCTTATGTTTTGCTAATAAACTTTCTATGTTTTTTATTTATTTTCTTCCATAGTAGCCTTTGCTGATTTTCAGATTTGTATACCTGTTTAAACTTTGTGTAGCCCAAGTAATTTGTTATTTTATATTAGGCATATAGCATGGTGTATTTTTATGTGAAGGCAAGCGAGGAAAAGAGGGAAATCTCAAACATACAATTGCTTGACGCCGAATGGCCGCTACTTTGAAAGTGAAAGTAAAAAGCACAAGGCGTCATTTACAAGCCACTTAAAAGTGAAGCAAAGCGAGGAAAAACTCAAATTAACTAACCACCCCCACCCCCTTAAAACGTAAATGCCCCCTTCAATCCCCTACATTTTTCCAAGCCTCCATGTGGGACAAATATCAGGGATGCAAACTTAGTAGGGGTAAATAAAGTGACAAAGATGGGGATCTAGGGGAACTTAATTTTTTTAAATAATGCTAAATACAGTTCCATGTATACAAGTATTCACTCATCTTAATTAAAGCACTCACCATCAATAAAAAGAGCAAAATGTTGATTTTGGACTGTGCTTGCAAGTAAATGAATTGAAGACAAAAGGAAGTACATTTACTGTGAGAGCTTTACGACTATTGTTGTAATGGGTCTGAAGGTCATGGCTGAGGGTGAGCTGTTGTATTGATAGACTGTGACTGCACAGCCTCCTATGTGGCCTCAGACCATCTGACTATAGGGAGGTGTACAGTGACCGCAGGGGTCAAAGAGGAGTACAATGTTTACTTACATCTGGTCTGAGGTATGCAGTGATATAGATGCTTCACTTCAGCAGTTGCCAGCCAAAGCTTTTAACCTTTGATCTCTAATCAATGACTGCTGTGTGGATGGACATAGAAGTAGTGCACAATTACAAAAGTGCCACAGCAGAGTATATTCTCTTTTTCCTTTCCTTTCTTTACTTCTCTTTTTAACTCGTTTTAAACTCACCATCATCCTCTTTGCTATTTCTCCCTCTCAAAAACTCATATAGTTAGAGTTAGCACAAATTCTCTTGTCCTTTTCTCCTTTTCCTCTGACAGATGTAGTTAATAGGTTTAAGTGCTGAAGCGTACAGACTAATTATACGTTGTGCTACCTATGTTTGTGTTAGGTTTCAGAGATGATGAATTCATCAACATGAGAAAATAGGTTCCATTTAATCCTCAAATAATCCTTCATACATCAGTTTCCAAACGAACCTGCCAAAGAGCAGCTCCTTGGGAACTCATGTTGAAGTACAATGGCCCATTAATGCTGCACTCAGCAATATTTTCCTTTTATGAAGAAAAAAAGGAAAAAATGTTTGACAATGTATAAACATTCTGTCTCCTTATTATGACATACAGTAATGTCCTCTATGCAAATGGATGAAACTACAAAGAGTTGACTTTGACAGCTATCTAAAGTATTGGACCACATGCAGACATATGCGTTTTAGGAAACATAATATTAATAATAATAATATAACAATTAATTATACTGTACACTCCATATTTCCTTACTTCAGCATTACATTGCGATGGGACCATATCCTCCCCAAAATAATCTAAAATAGCATAAACACAGGATTTACCGAAGGCTTTTAATAAGGATGAATCCTTTTAAAGAAGTTGTACACTTGGATTTTCAGACATGAAAATGCTGTTACATGGTTTGCCAACTACTTTTTTTATCTCAAACTCAGTGTGTGCAGTTAGAGGTTTGTACTACATCTATCATGCCTGTTTGTAAAGGAGTTCCTCAAGGGTCAGTTCTAGGACCCATTTTCTTTTCTTTATTTAAATAACACCTATGATAATATCTCTGACGCGAGGTATCATCTTTATGCAGACGATAACGTGTTTTATTGTTGTGCACCATCAGCATAAAACATAACTACATTGTTTGTTCATGTTAGTTCACAGCGCACTTAGTGTTAACAAATATAACTTTTGATTTAAAAAAACGTGTTAGTAAAAGTTGAAATTAAGATGTAGTTAACCAATATAACAATTAAAACCTCAATATTAACTGTTATCAATATTCATTATTTAATACAACAACATGAAAACATTTTCAACGTGAATTTGTCCACCAAATATATTTTGAGGTGGCTGTTAAAATATATTCCCAATTGCACCTGTTGCAGTGGCCCCGGACACCAGGAAATGGGAAGAAAGATGGAGTGAGAGAGGAGAGAGAGAGTGTGCATCCAAGCAGGACTTGCCTTTTCTTGGGTAAAGCATTAATCTCTTTAAAAGCATTCATTAGCTTAGATTTGTCCACCCCCACTCACTGAAGCAGCCTGTTCATCCACCAGAGCTGGGCAGGATATTTGTACATTTAATTTTAATCCTTGTTAATAGCTATTTTATTAAAATGACACCTTCAAGAAGAAGGGCATTAACAGTGAAGCGATGGACTCTTCATGACAGATTGATCCAGGGTGTGACAGGAGAGATTGACTGTTCAGAATAGGTGGTGAGGTGATCCAAATTAATCAAGCTAAGTAATACAGCATATAAATCAGGAACGGGGCACTAGGTGCCCTCAGAGGAGGACTTTAGGTCTCGGGTAGTGGTTGAGATTAATTGAGATCCCATAGTGGCTGTTCCTTTAGACAAATAACTACTAAAATATACGAGTGGATATTCATATGGTACATTTATAGTATAGGACATTTCATGACCAGTGGAAAGTAATTTTAATATTTTACATTTTCACTCAAAAACTGATACAGGTGCATGAAAAATATATAAAAAAATATCAAAACAAAGTCAACACTTTTACTATTGAAGGAATTTGTAATAGTATGCTCACTAAAGACTACCATTAAAATCTCCCTTTGAATCAACAGTGTTCTGACTTTGTTTTGATATTGAAATATTTGACATTTAGAAAAACAAAAGGCTTATCAAAAGCCTGCATTTGTGTTAACATCTTTCACCTGAGGCATTATGTGCCTTATGTGGTAGAGCTTTGCTTTTTAGCAAACTTTCTGCGTTCCACTCTCCATCTTCCCACTCCAAAGTGCTTGAGCAGCCCTAAGGGGCTCTGACTGCTCTATGGGATTTTGAGGTAGGTGGTGTCCTGAATTCTGAATGTGCAGCCTCCAAAAATGATGCACCCACATCGGTCTTATGTTATAGCCAGGACTTTATCAGTTCCTGAATGTGAAGCTCCTGCTCCGCTCTCAAAGATGGGCTGTAAAACAGTGGGAACGTTAGTTAAGCAGCCACCAGGTCTGCGAATCATGGAGGGATAAAGTGCAAAGGCTTTGTCATAAATGAGAGGTAGTAAACACTGAAAAGTGAGGAGAAAGGTGTAGCTTGACTGTAAGAGCATGGTGCTAGCAACACCAAGGTCGTGGCTTTAAGTCCAAGAATAATGAAAAATATATACCTTAAACTTGAGATGTTTTGGAAATTCATGTCTGCCAAATGAATAAATATTAATTTGATGAATTAAAATTAAGTGAATAGGGAAGGAGAGGGAGTTCTGATCAAGTAGAATCAAATCCAAAACTATTCAATTGAGTATGTATGTCAAATATGTTCCATGTCTCTTTGCCATATTTTCTGTCAACCAACACAGATGTCTACCCTTCAAAAACTGGGATGTATATACCGTATGGAATGCAAAGCATGATTAGCAGAGCTGACAAAACATTCTGGCACAACAGAGCAGACTATTATTTTTTTTTTTACATTTTTGATACCAGATTCGGTTGGGAAACTGCTATGCTGAGTCTATATTTTGGAGAAAACATGAGAAAATGTTACAATAATAATCCAATGATACAATAATCTAACACAATGAAGATAACTTGTTTCAGCAGTTTATTTCTTTATTATCCAATCTTTAAACATGACATTCATGTTATTGATAAGCTATTCTGCTGAATTATTAGCTGCATTTACTGAAATCAATATAATCATATCTAAGTAACCATCAAAACACAATGACTGAACTTTTGTGTGAGACACTTCACTATAAATGTGTCTTCTAGATAGAAAATGTAAGGCCTGTAGACTCCCTGTACAGGCCCATGATTTACTGATTTACTGAAATCATAACATTGATCCAAACATCCAGTTCTGTGAACACTATGCCCCTGAGCGAGGCACTTAACCCCTTGCTGTACTAGTGAGACTCTGTAATTAGTGTACTGTAAGTTGTTCTGGATAATAAACTCCTGCTAAATGACATGTAACTGCCTGCTAAATGACAAGCAATTAGACAAGCAGTAAGAAAAAGGCAATTTAAAGAGCAGCATTTGTAAGGGTGGCCTCAGACCATACTTTAGTTACGACTGTTTACTCTGAAGCTCTCAGTCTCTTCCTCAACCTCTGAGGAAGTCATGAAGACACTGCCTGCACTATTTGAGAACTCAAAGTTCACTGCATCTTTTCCACAGTGATGGAGGTTTAATGGTAAAATTCTCACTCAACTTAAATTAGATATAAAAGCCCAGGCTTTAATATCCCAAACTAATGACAGCGTCTTAGTGCCAGATTTAGGGCACTGAACCAAAAATGAGGGGCTGTTAAGCACCCAGTTTTAAAACCAGTGTTACTTAAATTGCTTAATTCAGTGTAGTCCAGCAATAATGGATTTATGATTTATTGTTTTCTACTTTTCATGAATGAGCATTCCATATGAAATTTTATATATAGAATGTGATTAACATTCATAAATTCATATTCATTTCATAAGTTCAGAATTGACTAAAAACAACATGAAAGCTCTGAGCTTTAGCAACATATTAAAATATTACAACATATTATAAAACCTAATATTAAACCAATAAAACACACTACCGTTCAAAAGTTTGGGGTCAGAAAGTTTAATCAAAATACAGTATAAACAATTATAATTATTGAATGCAATGATGAAATATTATTACAATTAAAAATAACTGTTTATATATCTGATTTGGTGCTCAGGAAACATTTCAGTTGTTCTGCTTAATACTTTTTAATATTGAATAGATAAGTAGAATGTTCAAAAGAACAATTTATTTAGAATAGAAACCTTTTGTAACATTCTAAATTTCTTTATAATGTATTTTAATGAACTGAATGCATCACTGATGAATACAAATATTAAAGTATTGTACTGACCCCAAACTTTTGAACTGTATTGTACAAATAATAGATGAAAAAATAGTTGGATGCAAACAGAGACGGCTGTTGCTTCGGTAAACATTCACATTGAGTTTGCGTTTACTGGTGGGCTGAATCCTCTAAGTACCTGACGGGCATGCAGCATCCTGCACACTTCATATTTCTTTATCAGTTCAGATAGAGTGGACTGATGCCCTTTCCAGATCAGACTCAGTGTTTTCTGGTTAAATGTTACAGTCTCTCTGCCCTTTAGAAAATATCCCTACACACTCCTCATCTACATACTGAGCATATTTTCAGTAACAGGAGAACATGTTTGTCAAATATAGATGAATTACTGCTTGCTAGCAAACGCTCAGGAGGTTTAGGCTTCTTTAGATTTCCATCAGCTCATTGGCTCATGAATAAAACCACCACAGCATGCATAACCGGGTGAGTGGGACCCCGTCTCTACACTACTGCAGCATGTACTGCCTGGTTGTGGAATGTTGTGAATAACAACCTTGCAATATTAATAAAATAAGATTTTACATTTATGTTGTATGTAAGTTTAAACATGAAAAAAATCGGCTGAAAATAGATGCAAGAATGGTATCATAGAAGCAAGAATGTTTAATCATATATTGATTAAAGTTTTGATAATTAAAAATAACCTATCTATATTTTATGCATTACTCTAAAATAACTTTTAAAGTAACTTTAAGATAACTTTAAAAGCATTACATTATTTAAAATATAATTTGAACCCAGAGGTGGATGACTGACATCAACATAACTAATATACACATACACAATATGAGGCAGCATGTAATTCCTCTTTCAATTGTTGAAACATGCCTTCACCAGATGCACACATTTAAATACAAAATTTTAAACATCCATCAGGCATAGGTTAATTCTCGAACTATAGACTAAAATATATCTGGGCAGCGTGTGAGTAAGTTTAACAGCTCCCGATTTCAGGTCTGTGTTATGTTTCAGTCTGCGCATCAGGAATGTTATAAAACTGAGCAGACTCCACGCCAGCCCGTCATGTTTGCCTTACGGCGCCAGGCACACTTACTCATACACCTGTCAGTACCATGGGAAACACATTAGCGTGAGTGCGTGTGCGCCTATTTGTGCTGAGTTGGCCTGACAGAGAGCAAAAATGCTGGAAATGATTGGAGTTGAGAGGAAGACAAAAAGGCAAACAGGCCATCTGCTGGTCGAGAGAGAGATGAAGAGAGTGTGAGAAAGAGATGCTAAGAGAGAAAGATGGGGAGAGACAGTGAACGTGAGAGAGAGGGGAGAGAAAAGGAGATTAAATAAAATAGAGGGATGCGGGGTGGCTGGCAGGTTATCCGAAGCGTGTCAGAAACACTCTCGCCGGGTGTCTTTCATTTTCAGCCTGCGAACTGCATTCAGGCTAGCTGTTGTGCTTCTAGTTGCCTTGTGGCTGTGCTTTTCTGCACTGACTGGTAGAGATCAGAGCTTTTCAACTGCTGGGTCACCATTTCAAAATGGGCCGCAGCCTGTTATTATCAAGGTGGTCTATGATACCTGGAGATATCTACCTGTTTGGAGCCACCATTCATCTCCATAAGCACTATAGGTAGGGGCCTCTTTGGCTTAAGCCTTGAATGTTTTATTACCTTGATTTCTCACTACATTTTCCTGCTTAGTAATTTCTGTCACTAATTCAGAGCTGCAAATCAGATGTGTAGCATTGCACATAAAATCTGGTGCATTTTGCAGTTTATTCAATTTCGACAACCATGAGAGAAACTAGAGGATCCTGTTTGTTGAATGTTTGGTCAAGATGCAAAAAGAACTGCATTTTTACAGAAATATGTAGCCAACTTTAAGAAACAACTTTGATCGCTTCCAAGATTTTGCTTAACTTTTTAATTAAGATATGATGCCATAAATTTGGGTAACTGGCAAATCCTGCAAGAATGTAAATTAATGTATTTATTTAATGTAAAAACACGTAGCGAGTTGATTACAAAACTGTCAAACAATATACAGGAACAAACTTCTGTTCACTTGTTATTTTTTTTTTTACTTATCACCTTTGAAATAAAAAAATCTGATCTTTCAGCATGTTAGTTAGTTAGTCAAAAAATGACTATGATAAATCAATAATAAAAAAATATATTTATTTATTTATTATGTCATTTAGCAGACGCTTTTATCCAAAGCGACTTACAAATGAGGACATTATAGAAGCAATCAAAACCAACAAAAGAGCAACAACATGCAAGTGCTATTACAAGTCCTGGTTAGCCTAACGCAGTACACGTAGGAAGCTTTTTTTTTTAAGAAAACGAGTATATAGAATATAGAAAAAAGAACCTTAGTGTTAGTTTTACCAGAAAAGCTAGCAGTTAGAGAATAAATATGCAATTGATAGAGGGTCAAATGTTTGTGTTTTTTTTTTTAAAAAGAAGACAGATTAGATAAAATAAAATTAGAATAGAGAGTGCTAGAGTTAGAGGGTCAAATAAAGATGGAAGAGATGTGTTTTTAGCCGTTTCTTGAAGATGGGTAAGGATTCAGCTGCTCGGATTGAGTTGGGCAGGTCATTCCACCAGATGGGAACAGTTAATGAAAAAGTCTGTGAAAGTGATTTTGTGCCTCTTTGGGATGGTACAGTAATGCGTCGTTCACTTGCAGAACGCAAGCTTCTAGAGGGCACATAAGTCTGAAGTAATGAATTTAGGTAAAGGGGTGCAGAGCCAGAGGTGGTTCTGTAGGACAACATTAATGCCTTGAATTTAATGCGAGCAGCTATTGTAGCCAGTGCAAATTGATGAACAGAGGTGTGACGTGCGTTCTTTTCGGCTCATTAAAGATTAATCTTGCAGCAGCATTTTGGATTAATTGTAGAGGTTTGATGGAACTGGCTGGAAGACCTGCCAAGAGAGCATTGCAATAGTCAAGTCTGGACAGAACAAGAGCCTGAACAAGGAGTTGTGTTGCATGTTCCGAGAGAAAGGGCCTGATATATGATACAATTTGCAATATTGCCTGCAAAAAAAAAGCACAAAGACACATTGAACATCCTGCAACAAAACCAGTTCCACTGCATTTACCTTGCAATAGACAGTGTTTGCTGAACTCGAAATCAGCCTCAATTTCCTGTTTCTCCAGTGAAGAGTTACTAGGAACTCTGTTAATTTAGTTTCAAAGGAAATATGGAGTTAGTAAACTTTGAATCAGATTTGTTTCATGGCCAAACATTAAAAATAACCGCAATCAAGTTTTGGCTCTAGTATACTGAGCAGCAATGCAGGGCCAGTTCACACACTGAAAAGATTTTACTCTTTCAAAAATAGTTTCACGATGAAAGAGAAACTGATTGAGTTTAGACACTTAAAAAGGGTCACATAAATTACAGAATAAGAAAAAAATGCAATACTACATTTTAAAAATCAACTAGTCATTGGTTTGCCTGATTCAATTAGCTAATCAGTCTTAAAGGGATAGTTCACCAAAAATGAAAGCTCAGTCATAATCTTCTCACTCTACTCATATCATATGAATGATGCATTTATATAGCGCTTTATTGTGTATTGCTGTACACCCAAAGCCCTTTACAATCATGTGGGGGGTCTCTCCTCAACCACCACCAGTGTACAGCATCCACTTGGATGACTTTCTTCTATGGAACACAAAAGAATGCTTCAACTACAGTATTTTTGTCTATAGAATTAACGTCAGTGGTGTCCAAAACAAGACTGGACCCCATTGACTTCCACCGTATGGAGAGGAAAAAAACACTGTTGTCTTCTGTTCCACGGAAAAGAGGAAGTCATACAGGTTTGCAGTGATATGAGGGTGAAAGACGTTCTGGGCAAACCATTTCTTCACAGAATCCCTGAATAATGTATACCGTATCTAACATCATAAAGCACTAAGAACATAAAACAAAAAACATCACAACAAAAAAACCATAGAAAACAAATAGCAGGACGACTATTTGACCATAGCAACTCATCACTATAATAAAACACTGCTGTCATGTTGTGTATAACCAAACCGTATGTGAATATAACCATATTCAGCACTCTAAACCAGAACTGACAGCAGTATTCTGCCACTGTGTGAACGTTCCCAGAGAGAGAACACAATAGACAGAGTGTGACTGCACTTGAATTACTGCTTGAAAAACATATATAACTGTAGGGAGTTTGCCTCTCCACTTCAGTCACATTCGGCCTCCAACATTCCTCCTAGCATGCTCCAGGCCTCCAGTAGTGCACAGCACAAGGTCTTCTGGGGGCTCATTGTGTTGGTTATGTGGAGCTCCACAGACAGATTCATTAGCCAGTTCCTGGGCATAAAAAAGGACTGTCCTGCCACCGAGGCCCATTGCCAGATTTCCATTTTAATTGCAGAGAGGGAAACAGAGAGACGGAAGGAGAGTAATTTTACGATCCTTTTACCACTCTGGGGTAGAGAGGCTAGCCTACGGTCTACTCGAACAACAAATTAATCATCTCCCTAATGCTCGGCAAAAGCCCAACTTCTACCCTCCAAAACAAAAGGTGGAGTGTGTCCTTCACTCCCTCTCTCGTTGTTACGAGTGAAGATGAATGTATTTTCAGAGTCTCAGACATGGGCGGCTCACACGTGCGGAAGAAAAACAAGCATGAAACATTACACGGCCTATCATTTCAGAAACTGTTTGCTCCAAATCCAATATTGATTTTTTCAGTTCTCTGTGAGGATGAAGCTATTGATTAAAAACACGAAGGGAGAGAAGGAACACATCTGTCCTTAGGAAATAAGAGAAACTCTTAATGTAGAGGCAGAGGCAGTTTAAGGAAGTACTGAAGAAATTAAATTCACTGATGCAGAAAGTTACGGGTGCGAAACCAACTGCCGTCTAAACCTGCTTCGACATATGAATGCCCTCTGCCAGTTATGGAAGATGATGCAAATTCAACCCAGGGCCGTGGTGTCTGCCACGAAGACATCTGTTGTTGATGAACAACATAATTACTTACAGTCTAGGCAAAAATAAAGCTTTGCAAAACAACATATTTGAGCACAGATTAAAGCCTGTCAAGAAGCCTTTATCACAGTTATGTGTAAAGTGCCTCTGTCTCTAGAAGATATAGCAAACTGGCAAGTCTTTACTCTTTATTTTCTCTCACTCTTTCTGTTTTAATCTCCCTTCCTTTCATTTAATCTTTATCTGTTTCATACTTCTGTGAAAGCATAAACAACATACAAATGAATAAATATTTGGGATGCATGGATGCAAATATTTGGGAAGCATGTATGCAAGGAAGAAAAAAATAATGTTAAATATAATATATTAAACCAATAAATGTCCATTTAATTTGTATACCATATCAAAAAATGTATAATATGATAATTTTTTATTAAAAAATATTTTGAATGTAAAGTAAGTCACTTTGAATGAAAGCATCTGTCAAATCCATAGACGTAAACGCATTGTAAGAGCATCCCTGGAGAACTTTAACACCTTTAAAAATGTTGAGAATATTCTTAAGAATCAAACATTTTTCGTTCTTTTTTTGGAGACCTTTTGATCTTTAGAAGCTAAGAAAGAAGCAATCAGGATTTGCAAAGACGTTCTTGATGAGCAGTAGCATTTTGGATGAAAGCATTTTTCCTGACAAGCCCCTTCAGGGGTTTTGACCTAAGACTCTGAATCTCCTTGACAAACGAGGGTTTAACTCTTAAGCATTACTAATCTCTAGGGCAGACAGGAATCACAGCCTCTTTTTCAACAGCAGGAAGTCACAGAAAAATGACGAAGGTGTCAATTCAGTTCAGTAAGATGAAAACGCATGTGAAATGCATTAATAGTACATTTACTTAGAGATAAAGGATCGTATAATGACATAAATATAAATTCAATTTATTAGTCTACAACTACTACCCAGGTACTGTTCTTCATCGGAAGTCAAGTGAACAGTTATGACAATCAATCAATAAACACAAATAAATAAATCCATAAATCAGAGACAAACCGTCTTTAATTCAACATTATCTACATAAAACTATTAATTAATAAACTGATTGCATAGCTATCAATTTAACCATTAATAAAATGTATACATTTGTGAATAAAATCTATTTATTTCAGACAGACAGGCAAAATAAAGTGAGTGCATTATGTGTCTATCAACTAAAGCTGTTTGAATACACTAACTAAATATGTCAAACACAATGTTCCAGTTGTTTTATTTAAAAATAGACATTACTTATCAGTCATCAATCATGGAAATCACTAAATTTAGTGACCCAAAAACATTTTAAGTACAGTTTCACCTGAATATCATTTACTTTTTTCCCCCTTATCTGTGCTAAATAAACATACTGTACTGGATATCACATCCATCAACAGTGTGTGTACACATAGTGATTACACACACTGACCAATCAGGCCTTCATGAGAGGACTATTAGATTCACTCTTATCTTTTCTGGGCTGAGAGAGCTCAGGTAGAGTCAAAACACAGAGTGATATTAGACTGCTAATGGATTGATTGATGAAAGGTTTATGACCCTTGGACTACAACACTATTGAACCAGCCCCATCGGCTAATGGCTCTTTCCCAGACTCTCTTTAACAAATATTGGCTGAACAGCCAATGAAACTTTGACTACAATGTACAGTACTGATGGAGAAAGCTTGTCAGTAATGAAGATCAAACACTGATTGGAACATCAAATTTAATGTTAATTTAGTTCCACTGAATACATCATAAAATCTAATAATTAATAATTTCATAAAATATTTTAATTATTATTAAAACATTTGTTTGATAATAATTATATACATACATAGCAACACAATTAATTTTATATAATTAATTATATAAATACGTTTTTAATATTGCTTACAAATTACTTACAAATATTGATATATATGACTAATTAAATGGGACAATTAATTCAGATAACATTGTATTTTATTAAATATATAAAAAAAAATAATAAGGGGAAATATCACTGACATTTTATAGCTTTGCAAAACTACAGTTAGGTATTAGGGATGGGACGAGATCTCGCGAGACCAGTCAGATCCGACTGTTATGCTTCTGAAATTTTTTTCAGAATCGTGATCTCCAATTTATAAAAAAAATAATTGTGATTCTCAATTTATCCAGAATCGTGCAGCTCTAGTTTACATGTTTTTATTACTGTATAAAATTCATTCAAATAGAAGTTTAATTTCATAAAGTACAAGTTGATTTCAAAATGCACCATTTTTTGCATTTTGTGTTTTTCAGTTGAATAAAATACTATTTTTCCCTATATATTTCATCATTGAGGATTTAAAAAAAAAAGTCTAAAAATCTCGTCTCGTTCTTGTGAACTCAGTCTCGTGTCTCGTCTCGTCTCGTGGGATAAGTGTCTCGTCACACCCCAAGTCCATATATATTTGGACACAGGCACAATTTTTTATTAATTTAGCTGTTTACCAAAACATATTCAAGTTACAGTTATATAATTTTTGGAGGAAAGGTTAAGGAATTACAGATATTTAATATGTATCTACCCCCTTTTTCAAGGGATCAAAAGTAATTGGACAGTTGACTCAAAAGCCATTTCATGGACAGATGTGGGCTATCCCTTTGTTATTTCTACATCAATTAAATAGGTAAAAGGTCTGGAGCTGATTCCAAGTGTGGCATTTGCATTTGGAAGCTGTTGCTGTGAACCCACATCATGCAGTCAAAGGAGCTCTCCATTGAGGTGAAACGATTGTTATGCTTCAAAAACAAAACAAATCCATTAGAGAGATAGCAGGAACTTTCGGAGTGACCAAATCAACAGTTTGGTAAATTCTGAGAAAAAACAAATAATGCACTTGTGAGCTCTGCAACGTAAAAAAGCTGGGACGACCACGGAGGACAACAGTGGTTGATGATCGGATCCTCTCCATGGTGAAGAAAAACCCTTTCACAACATCCAGCCAAGTGAAGAACACTCTCCAGGAGGTAGACATGTCACTGTCAAAGTCTACAATCAAGAGAAGACTTCACAAGAGCAAATACAAGAGGGTTCACCACAAGGTGCATACAAGGCCTGATTAGACTTTGCAAAAAAAAAAAGAAAAAAAAAAAGACCCCGTCTGCAAAAGATTCTTTGGACGGATGAAATTAAGATCAACCTGTACCAGAATGACAGGAAGAAAAAAGTATGGCGAAGGCTTGGAACAGCTCATGATTCAAAGCACACAACATCATCTGTGAAACATGGTGTGATGGCATGAGCGTGCATGGCTTCCAGTGGCACTGGGTTACGGGTTTTTATTGATGACGTGACAGAAGACAGAAACAGTCGGATTAATTCTGAAGTGTATTGGGATATACTCTCTGCCCAGATTCAGTCAAATGCAGCAAAGTTGATTGGCCGGCTCTTCATAGTACAAATGGACAATGGCCCAAAACATACAGAAAAAGCAACCCAGGAGATTTTAAAGGTAAAAAAGTGGATTATTCTGAAAAGGCCAAGTCAATCTCATGACCTCAACCTGATCGAGCATGCATTTCACTTGCTGATGACAAAACTAAAGGCAGAAAGACTCAAAAACAAACAACAACTTAAGTCAGCTGCAGTAAAGGCCTGGCAAAGCATCACAAAGGAGGAAACCCAGTCTCTGGTGATGTTCATGAGTTCCAGACTTAAGGCAGTCATTGCCTGCAAAGGATTCTCAACAAAATATTAAAAATGAATATTTTATTTATGATTATTTTTTTGTCCAATTACATTTGAGCCCCTTAAAATGGGGGACTGTGTATAAAATTTTTTTGTAATTCCTTTTTATGTTATATTGTTGTTCTACCCCTTGAATTAAAGCTTAAAGTTTGCACTTCAATTTCATCTTGATTGTTTTAATTTCATCTTGATGTTTAATTCTATTCTGTTAGCATACAAAGCCAAAAATATGAAAATTGTGTCAAAGTCCAAATATATATGGACCGTATATGAATGACAGTTTTCCCAACTTCCCTTTCATAAAAAGCAGGTAGAGAATATCTGTTTATATTTCATTTTGTTCGCAAACTTTCTATCAACATCCTCTTTTGCTCTTTCCATTAATGTGAAATACAATCTTCTGTCACATTGTACAAGCATATGGTGACTTGTTAACCTGCTGTGCTAGAGGGACAACAGACTGAGAGGCTATTTAGTTTCACCTGTCAGTCTTTTGTAGCCCAAGAGAACATCTGGTTTGGATCTATCTGGCTTGTGCAGCAGAGCAATGTCTGTTTTACAGTAACATGCAGGATCAGCTGAACATGAGACAGTCAAAGTCA
This sequence comes from Ptychobarbus kaznakovi, assembly GCA_027422405.1. NCBI lineage: Eukaryota > Metazoa > Chordata > Actinopteri > Cypriniformes > Cyprinidae > Ptychobarbus > Ptychobarbus kaznakovi. The sequence goes on along the minus strand of CM049801.1, from coordinate 12,710,102 downwards.
AATATCTCTCAGAGCAGCAAAACTGCTGAGTGGAAACTGGGAAGAGAATGTTCAGAAAACTGCTAATATGGATAATAGACTGTGATCGGTGTCTGCACTTTTCTGAGCCTTCCCTTTTGACAACAATATTGGGCTTGATTGAGAAGGATCCAGATGGAGGTGAAATGTTCTCCAAGGGCACTTTGACCTCAAGGCACCATGAACGACCAGGGTCAGGGTTCAGGTTAAGGATCAGTTAAATAGGGGTTTGAGTTTTGGTAAAGTCTATTAAGAAATTGACATTTGCTAACCTAGAAATAAGGGTTAAGTGATGTAGTCAAGGATTAACTATAGGTCAAATGGCACACTGAGTTGCTCAGCCTTTAATTTAGTTTAGAAGACTGATGCCAGATTTGATTAAGTAAATCAAATGTGTGTGTTTCACTGTGGGTCATTCCAAGTAAAATATAAGTACACTGTTAAATATGACAATGCCCAATTCCCACTGATTCCAACAGTGAAATTGCTACTTGTACTCAATGTTGCTTTGAGTGTGGTTCCGCTCTAGGGCAGCTGTACGATTTATGGACGGCTCATAAAAAACATTCACGGATCATCGATCTAGAAGGTGTTTTGGACAGAGATGAGAAGTGACAGATATCAGCACCCAGACAAGATGCACATTAGAAACTAAGTATTATGTTGAGCTTGCTTGAAGCACTGCATAGGACTAGCTTTGATTAAAGTGTCCAAAAACTCTGAAATATGAGATGGAAAGACCAAACCGATGACCTTGTCTGCTGATATCATAGATTTTACTACATGGGTGTTTCAAGGTGAAATGTGCCACTTCTGTGTGCCTATTGACTAACTGCCTATTGTCAAACCGCTCAAACAATGTTTTGTCTAAAGGGCATGATGCAGGAGACTTTCTTTCTTCAGTAGAACACAAACAAAGAGTCAAACCGTTGCAGTCTGTCAGTTATCGCGTTTGGTCTCGTACTGTACGTGCTGAAATTACTGTAGTCGCGTCCCTTGTCAGTGTCAGTGTGTCAGTCATTTATTGTGATAAAAGAAAGTGTGTGTCAGCGTGTATCGCGGCAGCCGTTGTGTGAAGCCCTCCTCGTGAGAAGACCGAAGAGTGTAAAGACCATCGACTCTACCGTGCGACTCCACCGGGCAGGGACACGGCAAGGGATATAAGTATCGCTTTTATTTATCTTCTTTCTTACTGCTTGTTTCACTTCTGTTTTAGTTTTTATAACCAATTCTTACTATGTGTAAGTTGTTGTTTGTTAGCATGTGTTTTTGACAGTGTTCTTTTTTTAGGATTACTGATAACTACTGCCGTTTGATGTTATCTATTTTAATTTTACATAAATTATGTATGAATTTATTATGTCTTTACAGGTATTTTTTTTGTTTTAGTTTTAAGAAATTGTATTTATTTTAGTAACGTTACTTCAACATACTGCATGGAAATGAAATAACATATATATGGGTGTTTGGCTTAGTGTCATGATATAATATGATATAATGTTTATACTCATACCTTTTGTTGTTTTAATATTTTGAAATGTTTGAAATGCTTAATTTTTTTTATTTAACATTTTTAGTTTTGAAATGTTGTTGTATCATTGTATTTGACATTTCTTAAATGTGTTTATATATAGTATTTATAGAGTTTTAACTTATAGTTTTAGTTACTTTTTCTTATTTGTAAGTCGCTTTGGATAAAAGCGTCTGCTAAATGACTAAAAAGTAAAAAAAAAAAGTAAAAATATAATGGCAGTCAATGAGACCCATGGCTTTTGCAGCGTTTAATTTGGTTTTGTCTGTATATGTTTTTTTTTACTCTCAAAGCCGTGGGTCCCATTGACTTTCACTATATGACTGACAGACTGCAAAGGGTTGAGTTAAAAATCTTAGTTTGTGTTCTACTGAAGAAACAAAGTCACCTACATCTTGGATGCCCTGGGGGTAAACAGATAGACATCAAATTTTCATTTTCAAATTTTGGGTAAACTATCCCTTTAATGGCCCAGTTCCTGGTAGATGTAAAAATAGCAACAAAATGAAACTAAACAAAAAGATTAAGAAAATCACAAACCTTATCAAAACAACCAAATCAACAAACCAAACCAAACCAAAAACAATTCAAACCAACAAAGGAAAAATCAAACAATCAAAAAAAAAAAAAGGAAACCAACAACCCCAAACAAAAACAAACCAATTTAAACGCAAATAAGCTCCATCAGACCCCACCACCACACACACAAGAAAAAGTAATTTATTTTTTCATTAATTTGCGAGAGTGGCAACTGCATTCTACAACCGAATTAACACCCAAAACATTCAGAGTGAGTTCTGTTCCATATACACAATAAAATAGGGGATTCACTCCTATATTTAAATGCTGTTGTCATTTCTGGAATTTTATGTGGCCTAAGATTTCTCAGTATTCTGAATTAATTAAAGACTGAAAATCTGCCTACAGGGAGGAAGAGAGAAAGTGTTTAGAGAACGTCAATGCCCTTTAATGTCATCCACCGCTGTCTGCAGATGAGCAAGACATGACAGACAGAAACAGAGAGGAGAACGAGGACAAGTGAATCTATTTTTTTTTTTTATTGCCCATGAGCGTTGGCACTGATGCCGCTGTGTATTTGAACAGCTGAGATTGTTTTGATAAGAGCAGTCCGGAGACAGACAGCTCACAGAACAGATGTTTGGGTCCCTGCTCTGTGGACTACTGTTGTCATCTCCCTGATCGCTCCCACCACTCTCAGGTTCCTAATATCAAACAGCTCATTTGGCCAGAGTACAGCGAATAACTGATGCCTAGCAGAGAGAGAGAGAGAGAGAGAGAGAGAGAGAGAGAGAGAGAGAGAGAGAGAGAGAGAGAGAGAGAGAGAGAGAGAGAGAGAGAGAGAGAGAGAGAGAGAACCTCAAGGGACGGACTAATATTAAAGCAGCTTCAGAAGTAAGATTTTTTTTTACTGTATATAGGCATAAAACAGTAAAAATAGCAATCTGAGAGTAATCAATTGCTGTCTTTCCATCTGAAAACTTTAGAATCCAAACTAAATCTAACAACACCTAAACTTAATAGAGCATTGTAATTTTACAATAGCAGAGTGGAGATATAGAATGCTCATGTGCAGAAAAGAATACAGTTTTTACACAAACTGATACTTGGCCTGCAGCACTGTATTTTTCCTTGCTTTAGATGCTTTGAAGGAAATTGCAGGTGCACTTCAGTTCTGGCTGGCTCTTTTTTGTCCCAGAGCTCATGGTCTGTATACTGACACCTATTGGCATGGACTTTATGAACTGCCTACATTGACGGTCTTCTATGGCTGCATCCTAACAAAGATACAACCTCATAAATGACTGGAAGATTTATTGATTTCAATAAAGTTTGGTGTTAACCTGTCAGGAACCAAGGCATCATTCTTGGCATGAAGCTCTTATAAGAACTGACATACATAACTTATAATATTGGCATATTATATTATATAAAATGCATAGTGCAATTTAAGTGCTATTTATGTACACTATTGTTTTATATTTCTAAAGAAATAATTACTTTTAGTAAAAGTTAGAGTAAATATATTTATAATATTACAAAATATTTACATTTCTTTTTTATTTTAATTTGAACTTTTCATTCTGAAATTCTGATTAAAGTTTTCACAGAAAAATGAAGAAGCAAAATTGTTTCAACATTGATATAATAAAGATTTTTTTTTGAACAGCAAATCATCATAGGATGACAATGAAGGCTGGAGTGATGGATGCTGAAATTTCAGCTCTGCCATTAAAGCAATACATTACATTTAAAATATGAAAACAATTATTTTGCTCAAAATAGTCTATTTTTTAAATAAAATAAATAAATAAATGCAGACTCTGTCAGCATAACATATTTATTTCAAAAACATAAACAATTCATATTAATTCCAAATTGCACTGTGTGTTTAAAAACGTTGCTGCCTCCACCCTTGATGTTTTAAAGCCTGTGAATGTGTACGTGCGTTTCTGCATGTGTGTGAATAATAGTTGGCGTTCCCCAGACAGACAGCTAATAAGTGTCATAAATAGTCGTTATCTCCACATTCCAACTGGAGGTAAATATGGCACATTAAAACATTACATCTGAAATTGATTAATTTCTCCCAGCCTTACAAAAACACTGGACTGCGATCGATCAGTCCTCACAAAAACCAAGATATGCTTTTGGCGTAATGCAGGTGCTCTGGGCTGTGGCTTCATTAGTTTTATTACATTGTATGGACGTTATATGGACGCTGATGTGAAGATTTATGCTAATGTCTCACCTCTTGTTTTATAATGCAACAAGGTCATAGAGGCTGCTGCAATAAGATGTGGCACAGTAGCATATCTAGCAAATGGCAGCCAGTGATTTACTTGCTTGTTATTTCACACTTGTTGTTAGATCCTATTGTGGAACACTTTCATAAAATCCATAAATAATTTAACACTCTTCATTTAAAACTCAATCAAACAGTTATCAACAACTGAGTGCTAAGGGGCTTACTTTTGAATACAATGTTCCTATTTTGGATAATCAGGGTCTTAAATAATAAAATAAATATATAAAATGATATAAATAAAAATTATGTATATTTATACAGTTTTTTTAATTTTCTAATTAAATATAAAACTATTTCAATAATAGTTTTATATATTTTTCCTATTTAATTTAATAAAAAACAATCATCAGAGAACAGTTGCTCTGGTGAAGCAGATGTTGTTTGCATCTGAAGTGTTCTAGAGGTAACAGTAAGGACAGCTCAGTCAATTAAAGTTTCTCACGCACTTCAGTCTAGATATCGAGCACAGCAGGTCTAGCACACTCTTAGCCCTCAGTATGTTATTCCAGCAATTAGCAATTATCTGGTCTGATTCAAATTATATTGCAGCTATTTAAAAAAGTCTAACAGGCCTGGGCGCCTGTTTTGAAAGCACATCCAGATTTCAATGCATATGTTCCCAGAGCTCTTTTCCAACACACTCTTCCTACACTGCCGCACCATACAGATATATGCGGTGCACGATAAAAGAGCCGTCCGATAAATAACAGCCTGCAAAACATTTGCTTGACTTTTATAAGAGGTCAATGATTGCAGATGGCATTTCAAAGATTCTTGAAAAAGTCTGCATCTTTGAAAACAAGTGAAAGATGCTCTAACAGCTCCAATTTGAAGAAGAAATCTCACTATATCATCAAAATATATCAAATCAATTCAGCTGGCATGCTATCAGCTTCAATCACAGTCTGGTTAAATTAGAGAAAATGACAGAGAAAAGCTGATATCAAGTAATACCAGTTTGAATGTGTGTGATCTTTTCATATCACTTCAACTTGTTATAGCATGTACCAATGAAATTAAACAAAGACAAGTAGTGTAAAATAGTCAAATGCTGTCTTTTCCTGTAGAAGATACTTGGACTACAAACATTTTCACTCTAACTGCAATGGTCAATGTGAGAGAACCGCTAAGGGCCAGTGAAGGCATCCATCCGCAGCCTGTGCTTACCAATCAACTTGGGCATGAAATGTGATGATGGCCCTGCTCTTTGGCCTTGCTGCTTAATGAGCCAATATTCACCCGTATATTATGCAATTATGCTAAATGGAGTCTACTCTGTTACACCAGATGTTGTTTAATCAACCTCTGAATGAGGAAATAGCTTTAAATTCATGGTTTCCACTGTCTTCTACTATAAAAAATGCAAAGGCTGAAGAAAGTATTGTGGAATTAACTTAAGTGATGAGACATCACAATCTGCAATATTGAGGGGCGCATTTTGGAAGCATTGTAGTGACAGAAAACAATTAAAAATATATGTAAATACACCCGTAAAATAAGTGAATTAGCCAATTTTGTTTAAATGAAGGGTTGCATAAATTATTACACCCTTGATTAAATACTTAATATGTCTACTACCACCAAAACTTCTTGGCCTATGAGTGTACAATTCTTGTGACAAATCACCCCATCTATCCGATTTAACTGGAGATTACCTCCTTAAATGTGCTGATCTTTAATGGGGAGGTTTTCACCTTGGGGGAATGTATATAGTCATTGTAATGCTGAAAAATGCCTAACATTGCAGGGAATGAGAAGAGGGTAGCTTCTTCTGTTTCAAGATTTTGTATTAAATCACTCAATGGTGTTTGAATTCCTTACAACATTGATAAAGCACAACCCCCTCACACCTTCAGGAGTCAAATATCCATATATATAAAAACTTCACAAGCACAGAACTTCACTGTGGGAACCAGGCTCTTCTCACTGTACTCCTCCCCCAGCCATGTCACACCATTTTGGATGCTTTTAGATCCAAAATGACCGACTAGGTCTTATGAGATCAGAGTATGGATTCCCAGAAGTCTGTATTACGTAAATATGGGCATTGGAAAAGGCCAAATTAGTTTATTTTGCCTTAGCTACTGTAAGTAGTTCCAGTTTTGGACAACAACCATACATTTAACTTCTGCATGTTAATCTTTTCATAAATTTTGCCAGCCTTTTGTCACAACTTCATTTTTTTATTTCTGTGTTACTTTTTCTACATGTTCACGCTTAAAACAGAAACGAGAAAAGATTAATTTCTGAATGTAAGTTTCAGAAGGGGTGTTCTCATTTATGCTTATTTGAATTGCTGCAATATAAATATAGTAGGTACATAACTATCGAATATGTGCAAGCCTATGATTGAAGGTACCCACCTCCACCTGGCCCTGCAGAAGCTCCTCCTCTTCCTCTGGAGCCTCAAGTGCCACTGTAACAGACGCAAACGGACGATTGGCCAACTGCTGGCGCTCTCGCATTAGTTGCTGTAGAAAGACAGAAAAATAAAAGTAAGAAAAAAAATCATAAGTTACATCAATTTGTTTAATAAACATAATAAAGAGTAAATTCCTTGTTCTGGATTAATGGAAGGAAAATTTGAAATATGTTTTGCCACATGGAGTTCTGATAGAAGAGGGAGTAGATAAGGTCAAGTAGATGAGAAAGACATTTCCATTTATTTTTGATGTTTTAGTCATCTCTTTTGTGTATTTTCAATCACTTTCCTGGTGTCTTTGAGAGGAGGGTCAATGGGCGAGTGTATGTATGGGCTTTTCTGATCATTTGATCTAATATTGTAAAATAGGCAGGCACAATTTACTTATGAACACAGAAGGAGACAATGGAAAATTATGTGGAGAGCAGCAGCTTTCGTTTCTGCTATGATAGCCTCAAAACTATGCCAAACGTGGGTTTGTGTTAGAATCAGGACTGGTAAGAGAACTCTGCAAACTGTCCTTTTTTTTGCCTTACGTTTTTTTGCCAAACTTACGATTTCATCCAGCAAAGTTTAAATCCCATCTGGCTAGTATGCTTCAACAACATGTCACGTCATTTTTAAGGATTAGGTCAGCTGTTTGAATGCATTTGACCAAATGAGCCTGTATTTAGCTCTGTCCACTTGTGAGTGGACTGACAAAACCGCATCTTAATACCAGGGTAAACACTGCCTTAGATAAACCTTTAATGATTAATTATTTACTGAGGTAAAAGTTAGAAGAGAAATGTGTCACAACAAATGTTTTATCAGTTTTTTTTTATGTGATCTGATGTCACTCGCATTTGCACCACTCACATCAAGGTCTGGATGTTCTTGTACCAAACAGTGGTAATGCATTATCACTTCTCAGGAGGACAGACATGAGACTATGAGAGAAAGTCAAGGTGAAGGGTGGCACGGCGCTGTGAGTTGATTCATAGGACAGTCACGGTGATGATTGTTAAAGCTGGCTATGGCTGTGTGTGTGTTATGGTTAAAAGACAAATAAACTCACTAGTAGAGCATGAATGGTTTATGTTCCATGACAAGTCCTTCAGGAGGTGAAAAGGACATTGTGGTACTTCTCGCCTGAGCTTGTAAATGGCCCATAAAATGCATAATTAACCTCGACATGCTGTAAACAATGCTCATCTGGGACACATGATATTGTATGATTGTCTCTTTGTGTGTATGAGACTGATAGGCATTAATAGTTAATTCAAAATAAATGTACAATTATTTACCATTGTTTGTCTGATCATGCGGCAGTCTATACTAGAAGAATGTATGGAATGTATTTCAAAAAAGTAAATCCAACTTTTTATCCCACAATTCTGACTTTGTCTGAAGTCTGCATCTCACAATTGTGTTTTTTATTTTATTTACTTGAAATTACAAGTTTACAACTCACAATTCTGACCTTACATCTCGCAATTCTGAAAAAATAATAGTTTGATAAATCGCAATAACAGGGATGCAATAATAGCAATAATAGTATTTTTTATAATAAAGAAACTAATAAATAAAATGTGACAATGCTCCTATATTTTAAAATAAACAGCATTAAATAATATACAATTATTTTATAGCACATTTAAAAATACAATGCTAATATTCACATTTTCAATCTCTTTTTTTATTAATTTTTTATATAACTTATTTATTTATGGATTATCATAATTTTCAAATCTAAAATCAGCAAGCTTTTATTTTGGTAGGTTGCGGTGGGTTCCTGTGGTGAGAATACGCTTGCATAAGAATGCTATGAATTGAAAGACAACAGTCAACAATAAAGATCACATCAGAAATCACAAGTCTGGAAACTAGGGAATATCTGCGGTAGCGTTTATGTCACAGAACAGAGCAAATTAAAACTGGTATTTCAGGGAGGATACACTAACAATTGCTTTTTTCATCACATGAACTCACACTCTTCATGCACAGAATGTGTACCACACACAATCCATATCCACAAAAGGTATAAACAGCAGTTCTTATGGGAGATGTGAGTCTCTAAATGGGAATGATTTACATTATGTGAGGCAAAACACCAATAAAAAGCAATATGCAAACACAGATACACATACAGTCAGATATATTTACACAGGACAAACACAAAGTTTATATCTCCTCATATACAGTTCTTAAAACACACACACACACACACACACACACACACACACACACACACACACACACACACACACACACACACACACACACACACACACAAAGAGGAATCTAATGATTACTGTAGTGCCACCATCATAACATCAAAGTAATTTGATGGAATAATTATTGCTGACTGTGCATTGATTCCTTCCTGACAACAACGTAAAATAAATAAGAGATGTTTAATTGTAAGAACAAATGCAAGGAACTAAATTTTCATCTAGAAAATTGTTTGATAGATACTAAGACTTAATGTGCAGTCAGTTTGGTCATTGTCACAGAATAAACCCCCTGATAATAGGGTCTTTATCATCCTTAAGAGGATTCATCTTCGATAATAACCGGCTCACTGTGTATTATCCAGCTAATTACACAGCTACTTAGCAAATAAATAAATGGACATGAAATATTGATTTAGTTTGAAATTATTTTGTTATGCGAGATGAAAAGACTGTAGAATAATATGAAAGATATAAACAAGTAAAAAATATATAGAATGCCAAAACTGACCAATCAAAATCAAGAATTAGTGAGCTGGGTAATACATTATGCTATTGTTCAACCACAACTGAGTGGGCACACAAATATGCAGAAGTATGCAGAAGTAAAAAAACAACAACAAAAAACAGTATATTAGATTAAATACAAACCACTTTTAGGAGTAATTAATGATAGCAAACTCTTATCATACTTTCATATGAATATGACACACAAGGATGTTTGGTAATGGTTGAACTTCACAGCCTCCAGGCTGGTTTACTTAATCAATGACATCTCCCTGGGTTCATCCCGATTAATGTTTTCTGAGGCTTATGTAATAACTCAAACCTTAATCAACCAATTACCCAATAATACACACGTGCAGTCGCACTGCATTTAAAGCAGCTATATTTAAAAAAAATCATGTTATAACTATAACCCAATCATTTATACATTTTTATGAGTCATTAAATCTTCCATTCAACTGATTCTTTCAAATACCCTGATTCATTCAGCAATAAAACACAAATGTTGCCATTGCTGAGAACAATCTTTATTTTGCTTTGGTTTTTTAATTTCAATAAAATTAACCTTTCCAGAAAACCACATTTTCACATAATGATTCTTCTTTGTGCTCTATCATTTTAATTCCAAAAACACAAAAGTGCATAAAAGTCATGAAATTTGATTTGACTGCTTTTATGATTTGTTTAAAAGTTAATCTTTATTTCAACAATGGGATTTTAACTTAAGTTCATTTCCAGATTCTGGGAAGAAAAACACTTGGCACTGTACACTTTACTCTTTGTAGACTGCAATATAATTATTTCATAATAATTGATTATGTGCATAGCAAAGGCATCCGTTATCCATTGCCTGTTAGCATGCAAGACAGAACAAAAGCATACACCTATGAATAGGCCCTTTCTGAACACAAATTGATAGAATGGGCACCACATTGACCCTTCTAGCTTAGGTGACAATAGCACCCAGGCATAGGTCTATAGTGGGTCGTTGTAAACATACACGATGCCTTTCTTCAGAACAGTACACAATAACTCTGGCCGATAAGAGAGTGTAATTTCCGTCTCATTCCAGCACGGTTTTAACAGAAAACCCTGTTTACTTTCCAAGCAAAGAAAGAAAATGAAGCTCTTTTGTCACCATAAAAACAAGGTGTCTCACAAAAACAGGACACACTCTGTTTTTATTCAATAACATCTGAAGGACCAAGTTGCTTTGCTCCTAAAGTAGCATAATTGTGGTCTGTTTCCTCAAGCTTTTCTGTAAACTGGCAGAACACAGACTAAAAGCTCATAAAGAACATTTACTCCATATGACGGACTAATTGCATAATAGCTCCACAATATATAATTTCTATCCTATTGCCAACTACTAAATGACTATGCTGGATTACACAGCCTTGCACTTCAGCAAATTTACCAAAGTTCAAAAGTTTATGGTCGGTAACATTTTTTAAATGTTCTTAAAAGTCTATTTATGAGAGGAAAAAAGCATAATATTGTAAAATATCATTATAATTTAAAATACATTTTACCATTTTAATATATTTAAAAATGTAATTTATTGCTGTGTATATATATATATATATATTTTTTAGAAACCATTACACCATTATTTAGTGTCACATAATGCTTCAGAAATCATTCTAATGTGCTGATTTGGTGCTCAAGAAACTTTTCTAATTGTATTTTTTTTTTAAGTTGTGCTGATGAAACGGAGATACCTTTTAACTTTTTGCTGATTTTTTGATGAATAGAAAGTTCAGAATTTATTTGAAATAGAAATTATATTTCTTGTTACTTTTGATAAATTATATGCATCCTTGCTGAGAAAAGTTTAAATTTATTTAAAAAAATAAACAGAAAGTACTGACCCCAAAGTATTTTTAAATACATCAAGTTTGTATAAGTAGTTCAATGTGTTTCTAGATTGACTGTACTGTGCAATTACCCAAGTCTGTATAATTCATAACATACTGTGCATTAACATTTTTATATGTTATTCATTGTATATACAGAGTAATATATAAAGGATGACTGGATGGCAAAAAAATGTTTAGTCACTATAATTTAATACTTATAATGTTGCATACAAATCCAGTGAAAAGCCACAGCCATCAAAAAGAAACAAGTTCAATGATGGGATTTAGGGAATCAATCAAAAGAAACCCAAAGCAACACTTTTGTGGTGCAAAAATAACATGGCAGAGCATCAATTTGCTGTTACAAAGTCACATCTCAAGATCAGCGACAACATTAGGACCAGACAAAAGACTGTTTGTAATCTAGGCATGTCATCTCAGACTGAGCAGCTGAGTGCTAATTAGCACCGTGTGACATTGTCATCAAAAGTGAAGGAGAGACCAACATCAGTGTGAAGATCTATGATAAACTCACTTTGATAGATCGTTAAGATCATGATCTTAGTCAATCAAAGTGGAACATAAGCAAAAACCAAGACTCTCTAGACACTCAGTTGGGATGGGTGGAAGAGATGAAGGTCTAGCAAAGTACTATGAGTGCAAAGGATTCTTGGAGTTACATTAAAGCTCTTTAAAAAATCCCTTTATGTGCACAGTACACTGTAAATACAGCAGATCAATGGTCACAGGCAAGGAGTCTTCTTATATTTTAACAGGTCCAGTTGGGGACGTTATGTAACTCTGCTGAGCAGAGCAGGATATTAGTGACTGTCTGATCCATCTCTGCACTCATATAACCTCTTTATAAATGGGCCAAATCCTCTCAGTCCAGGATCGTGACCAAGTTTACAGTAGACAGAGAAAATGAGGCAAGGAAAAAACGAAACCCGAGTGGGAAGGGAGGGATGGGGTGTGACAGACGAGAAGTAACGAAGGAGCTAAGAGCAATGGCATTCTCACTTTTTCACTTCACTTACTCCCCTAGATAGTGTGTGAAAAGGATGGACGAGATGCCAAGCAAAGTGTAGACATGAGTAAATCACACTCTGTTGACATCTCACACTGCGGTGAGAGGAGGAGTGTGACAATTTAGCAGTCATCATCACATCCTCACTTCACATTAGCTCTCATCACCAGCGCTCTCTGACACCTCTCATCCACTGCTGCACACAGCTCTCAATGTCTGTGTTCATGTCTGTGTCAGTGATGAACAAAATTCTGAATTTAACAACTGGCTGCCATTCCACTGATTCTTGAGTGCTGGAACAAATTAGTCTAAAGATATGAAAAAATAAAGACATAAAAGCAGAAATATACATATTTAATGATCAAACAAAAAATTATTGAAAGCTAAATATAATACAATGAAGCAAAAAAATTATAAATACATTAAATAATTGTATTTGATATTATAAAATAAATAAAATATAATGAATGATGCAGAACTGTGATAATAAGCAATATGGTAATAGTAAATAAATAAACAAATAAATAAAAAGCAAAAGATAATCACTAAAACTAGAAAAACAACTTTAAAATTGAAAAATAAGAAACGTTCACATGATAATATAAAAACAACAAATATATAAAGGTAGAAATATAATAATATTAAATAAAGTAGAAAAATTATATAATACAGTAATATAATTATATAATTTAAATAAGTAATTTAAAAACAAAAAAAATGTGATAAAATAATAAAACTGCAAAATGATCATACATATAAATTAAAAGCAAAAATGTGATAAAAATAAAACGTTAATTAAAATGTATGATAGTTTATTTATAAATGTCTTATTTTAGACCGTATCTGTTCGTAAGCCTCATTTCAGGCATTCATATTGAGTTATATTATAAAACTACTCTTACAGTATAGTTATACTGTATTCATTTCTTTGAAATCTCAAACTTGTCTCAAACTCAAAATCTAAATTACAATCCTGTTTGTTAACTCAATTTAAACTTGGCAATTTAATTTTAAAGCTACTGGCATTTTAAAGTAATTCACAAATCAGTTCTGAATGGCTCACAGCCGTGGTGTGTGTTATCCTTCCTTCCATTACTTGCCATTCCTCCTTTATCTCCTCCTCCTTCTAAACTGCAGAGGCAAAACAGCTCCGAGTGCAATTACTTCTCAAAAGACCAGCCTCTCATTTCACAAAGTGCTAAATCTTACCTCCGAGCCACTGGCGCTTCTCTCTACTGTGTGTTGTGCACAAACTGGAACCATTTTAGTCTTAAGGGACTCACAAGTTCCCCTGTGTGCGCGTGTAGGTGTGAAAGAGAGAGATATAGTCATACTGTTAAATACATCTATAGTGCTCAGCTTATTACCTCACATTTCAAGGGACCACACACACACACACACACACACACACACACACACACACACACACACACACACACACACACACACACACACACACACACACACACACACACACACACACACATCTCTACACAACAGACACAATTACACTGTACATTTCTTTTTTTCAATTTTCAACAGATATCTAGAAATAATTCTGAATTAACTTGCAATGATGTTGTTATAATTCGAATTAAAACAAATATACATACATAATGGTAAATTTCATATACACAAAAGTAGAAGGAGTAATTCTAAAACATTCTTTAAGTTCTTTATGGTTGAATTTCTTATGTTTTCTGAGTCTTATGTGTATGGATAACAAAACAAATCTAGATATACAATGATATTTGCAATAAAGATAACTGAAAATAAAAACTCTGAGCTGCTGTCTTGTTTCATATAGATGCCACTCACAGAGAATAATTCTGAGTCGAAGAAAAACTGAGCATAACTAAAAACATTTATATTCACTATAGTAATGTCCATGACCTTTTACGATTCTATTTTTCCCCATGACTTTTGCATGACCTTTTAAAATTCCCATGACCTTTCCAGTCCTGTAACTTTTGAAATGATCTTACATTTCCAGGTTTTCCAGGAACTCTAATGCTTTGTATTGAAGCTGTGGTGTTTACATCCTCTACTGGTCATACATCTGTTCACTACACATTTTTCAAAGTCAGGGCTGACCAAATATGATCTTTAGAAAGCAGCAAAAGACTTCACATGTACTTTGATTTCAATTCTCCTCTGCTTGTATGCAAATGAATGGAAGAGAATAAAGCACAACTAGTGTGACCTCACCTTTAGCTCAACTTCTCAGTCACTGCAGTCACAGTCCACCGACAGCACGTCTTTATTCTATTAGTGTTTGTCGAGCAGTTGCCTCCTGACTTCAAGGTTGAGTAAGTAACAGCCAACAGAGTAGAGGACACAAGCACAGACATATTCTTGTGACAACAACAGTGACCCCAATACCCTTCATCTACCGTCCGTCACAATACTCTCTCAAAGAGAAGAGTCAGAGGAAATTTTGCAGCAAATCTAAAACTCAGACTTTAAATAGAGTACCCTTTGACTTCTGATTCTAAATAGTGAATTTTATTAGATTTTAGGATATACTATCTCTAAAGGTGAAGGCAAACAGTCTTTACGCTTTGCCTCAAGGGTCATCTTATATTTCAACTTCAGTATGGTCAAACTACTTGTTATGAAGAAAAAAAAAGCTTTTCTTAACTGTAATATCCCCAGTGTGATGTCGATATCTTAATCAAGGTCTGTCGTTTCCTTCTGATTTCCCTGGACTAGCTAATCCTGTCTATCCCAACAATGCAAGGCAGGAAGGAAGGTGAAAGCCCCCACCAATTAAAGAAGCCTCCAGTAAGCTGCATCAATGCGAGTCAGCCTCTAAAATATGATTCAGCAGATTTACAGCTTCATCTCGACATCCCCTTAACGAGGAGTTCACCCAATCAATCTCTGATCAATACTAATCTCCAGCAAGGGCCGT
The DNA here is from genome assembly GCA_027422405.1 of Ptychobarbus kaznakovi. NCBI lineage: Eukaryota > Metazoa > Chordata > Actinopteri > Cypriniformes > Cyprinidae > Ptychobarbus > Ptychobarbus kaznakovi. The sequence continues at coordinate 12,694,784 of CM049801.1, read as the reverse complement.
AAGGAAGAATCCACCAGCATCCCCATGGAGCTTTTGCTTCTAGATAATAAAGCATACAAACAGAGAGAGAGGATGGGATAGTGCAGTCTTATGCCCTTCAAATGAGAAGGTAATACAGATGGACATTATGGCATTATCAACCGGTATAAAACCTTCAGACTTTTGGACGGATGCTGGTGCTGAGATTACGCTTTGAGAAGGACGCCCGATTGAGTTTACGAGCGACCATCAGATTTCCACAAACCATGTCCACATTTAATTTAGAGGAAATTACAGTTCAAATTTAATTTACTGGAAATTACAGAATGCCATTATATTGCTGAAGCAGGAAAGTGATTTTTTTTTTAAACAAGTTCACATGTACACATGAAAGTCACGCACTCCATTTACATTTACAGGTCTAGATTCAATGACTGGCTTGAAGTTTTTCAATAATGTTACATTATGATTAGAATAAAACCTGAACAAGATGCTACAAAGAGAAAAGCTGGAGTCTTTAGAGTTTATCATTTATTTCAATCATCTGTTTCTCCTATAAAGTGTGTGTGTGCGCGTGCATTGTTGATGTGTTAGTGTCACCTATTTATTTTTGTGGTGGCTCTGCATTTTGGATTATTTTATTTGACAAATTATAAGAGAGCAGTTTTTTTAGTCTCACAAATGTATTCCCCTGTGTGTGTGTGTGTGTGTGTGTGTGTGTGTGTGTGTGTGTGTGTGTGTGTGTGTGTGTGTGTGTGTGTGATCATTTTGCATTATTTGAAGTGTGCCACTTCATTTCTGTCCATGTGTGTTTTAGGGCAGCAACAAACGATTATTTTGATAATTTATTAGATTATTTAACTGAATAATCAGTAGACATTGACTGATTATTCAGCTTTTGCAATTAGTTACAATATTGAGTTATGCATATTCTAACAAATATATAACGGTAATCACTTCGGCTTTTGAAAGTCATATTAGGTAATTACAATTTTTAAACAATTAATTATGCAAATATATATATTTGGCAAACAAAATAGATGGAATAAAATGGAATTAGAATAGAGAGTGCTAGAGTTAGAGGGTTAAATAAAGATGGAAGAGATGTGTTTTTAGCTGTTTCTTAAAGATGGCTAAGGATTCAGGGGTGAGTTTCCCAAAAGCATCATTAGCTAACTATGGTCGTAAGTTCTATTGAACTCTATTGGTAATGACAGAACTTGCAACTATGGTTGCTTTTGGGAAACGCACCCCAGATTGAGTTTGTGCAGGTAATTCCACCAGGTGAGAACAGTTAATGAAAAAGTCTGTGAAAGTGATTTGATTCTTTGGGATGGCACAATAATGTGTCGTTCACTTGCACAAGCTTCTAGAGGGCACATAGGTCTGAAGTACTGAATTTAGGTAAAGGGGTGCAGAGCCAGAGGTTGTCTTCATCATATATTTGTGATTATTATAATTTTTAACCCAAATCAAATTTACAAATGTATTTTTAGAAAACATTTTCAATATGTAAAATATTTCAAGTTACTTAGAAAGAAGTAAATGTGAATTTGTAAAGTAAAGTTGTGAATATACTGTATGTTCTCTACTTCACCAAATAACAAAGCCTCTCTATGCCATCAAAACTTCTGGTACAGTAACACAACAAGCACTGTTTGGAAATGTTTTGTAGGCCAGTCTCATCCAAAGGCTAAGCTTTTGTTTCACTCTTTCCTGGGCTGAGTGAGCAGGCCTGTTTAAACCATCATGTTAGAGGCCAGTCGGTACCAATGGCATCCAAAACTATGTTTTAGAAGAAAGACAGGCCAGCAACAAAGAATAAAAGTCGTAAGCACAACCTTCAGGCAAAAATCCTTTTACAGAGAGCAGAAAAGGCATAAACAACCCAAACACTCCAAAAATTCTGTTGCATCGTGTGCAAAATATTGCACATTATAAAGTTAATGTTTTGTCGGAGCAGACCAAAGTGAGGCGTGTAAGGTCGACAGCAGGGGATGTCTCCACAGGCGTCTGGAAACGAGGCCAGCGAGATTCTCACAACATCACAGCATCTCTATACACCAGAGCTTAGCCTGAGTCTATGAGAACAGGAGGAAATCATTTTCTATCTAAGAGTTGTCTCAAACTAAAATAAAAAAATAAAAACTTTCAGAAAGTCCCAGAATCCTGAGAAGTAAATGTTAGCATCTGGAAGTCAAGATGCTAAACGAAGTATAAAGGTGGGTATACGTCAATGTAGGTCAGACCTACTGTGAGACATTGTGCACTAAGAAGCAAACAATGGCACAGGATAAAACAAAAATAACACACTGGGACAAACAGACACCCCAAAGTGCTGAGCTGGTTTCTTTCTTTAAATATGTACTAAACAAAGGAAGATTCAGATCTAAATATGAATACAGACTGAGTTTTAAACTGCCACCTCACATGGATCCTGTAAAGTGCATTAAAGGGATAATTTTCAAGATATTTTGAGATTTTTTGCATTTAATTTTTTTTATATATATAATGGAAGTAAATGGGTTCTATTATTGTTTCTAGGGTTGTTCTGATTCCGATACTAGTATCGGAAATTCCCAAGTATCGGCTTACCCTCCTTGTTAAATGTGAGCCAATATCATCACAATTAAAAGAACCAAAGATTTAAACTACTTCAGTCTGTGTGCATTGAATTTATTTAATACACGAGTTTCACAATTTGAGTTGAATTACTGAAAAAAATGAACTTTTCCACGACATTCTAATTTATTGAGATGCACCTATATTTAGAGCAGCAAATAAGAAATACAAATGCGATGGCACATTGCCAGCAAATCACTCGCATATGCGACGAAATCTTCTCCCTAGGCGATCTGTGCTATTGTTCACTTCATCTGAATGGATGCGCAGCGCACCTGTATTTGACGTACTGTAAGCTCTAGTGTGAGGCACACGACTCGCCGTCGCTTTGCTTTTTTGCTCACATGCAGAGAGAGAGAGAGAGAGAGATAGAGAAAGGGAGCGAGAGAGTCTTACATGTAGCGCATCAGTTCTGTATGGTATGTAAACTATATTCTTTGTTGTATTTTCCTGTCAAAAAAACGGAGTTCGTTTGGAATTCTTCAGTTTTTAAGAACTGCCGGGTTCTCCGGTAGTAAGCGGAGCTAATGCGCAAACGGCAATCTCATTGGCTGGTGCTCACCTATATTCGTCCCAGTTTTGATTTCAGCAAATCAATTCGAGCGAATGCAGATAAAATGATTAATATTCATGAATCCAGCAGCTCGTTAATCCTTATGTATTATTGATAGTGCACTTGACCAAAAAAGCACCACCACCAGCCCTAGTTCAGTTAAAATGTAATTTGCTCATACATGGTTACCAAGTTTTAATTCACTAAAGTTCTATCATTAAATAATATGATTATCATAATATATTATTATCTTATGTATTATTGATATAGTTTACTTGTTCACCCATAAAATAATTTTTTTACAGTAAACATAAAACTGACATACCCAGACCAGTAATCGGCCAAACCACCACCGGAATCTAATTGTTTCTTTCCCAACGTTCTTCGGAAAATATCTTTCGCAGAATAAAGTCACACAGGTTTGGATCCACAAACATTAATTAAGCAAGTGAACAGAGCATATGGCTGACTAACAGATTTACTTGCCATTAGCACGAACTGCAAATGTAACATGAGCCATATCTACAAGACTCGAGGCAATTACAACACACTGAAAGGCACATATGCACACAATTACCATTCTCACACACATACATATAAATGCATGCAGCTCACACTTTTTACAACCCTTCTATCTTTTAAACTAGCCGTCCTTGCAGTGCAGTCTTTAAAGTAAAGGGAGAAAGAGATGAGTGTAGAGCCGGTGCCGTTTGACTGCTTGTTGACTCTTGAGAGAGCCTTTCTCTTCAACAGCTCCTCGGCTGAGAACTGAGAACTGGCCTGATTGCAGCAGATGTTGGCACTTGAGTGGCAGCAGGCTAGAGGTAATTAGTGCCCAGCGCTAGCTCTGTCTGACTTCTTCTCATCCGCTCTGTCTCTTTCTTTCTGCAGTGACCAGCATCATCAGATCATACAGTGCTGCAGTGAATACTGCAGGGATAATAAGATCACCCAACTGCTAATCAGCAGAATCAAAACACGATCTGTAGAATTATTTTTTTTGACTTGTGTCTATAAAAAGTGCCAAATCATAATAAATAAATAAATGCCAAATAAATATTAAAATGCAACTACTTTTATCTAGCATTTGCATTTAATTATTTAGCAGATACTTAGGCTACAGGGTTCAGTCATAGGTTTGATTTCCAGGAAACACATGACCTTACAATATATATGCTGAATTTACTGTAAATCACAGGAAAAAAGAAGCCATCAAATCCATACAGTATATGTATAATCACATTTCAGCACTCAACAATATTAGCAGTACCAGAGTTTCAGAGAACTAAACCAGAGTCTTTCAATAAACAAGAAGTTAATGTTGAGTACTGAATAAATCATTTAATTTGAACACATTATTCAATGACTCCCACATAAAGTGATAAATTTTTTGCTAAATGAATCAGTGTATTTAAATTAATGTTTGAGTAAATGATTCAATGAATCACTCACAAAGTCAGCCACTTGTTTCATTACTAAATGAATTGGTGTTGTGAACGAATACAGACAATCCTTTTTCTTTCTCCTGAATAAATTAGGGTTTTTCGACGCATTGATTCACTGAGTTGCTTGTTCTGTTAAACTGTTTGAGTGAATGATTTGAATGACTCACTCACTCAAAGTCTGTCACTTCTTTCATTATCGAATCAATTAGTATTTTGAATCAATGATCTTATTAAAGCAAATGGGTTTAATGAATAATTCACTGACTAACTCCTATAATCGCGTGTTCTTTTACTGAAATCATCAGTGTGTTTGAACCATTCCCTCACTGACAGTCAGCCACTTTTTTACTGAATAAATGATGGTGATGTAAACGTTAAACTCCTTCATAAAGACAGTCACTGTTTTATTCCTAAATGAATCAGAGTTTTTGAAAGAATTGGTTGAACAAATTCTTCACCGACTCACTCATAAAGCAATTTACTTGTCGCCACCTAACCTAATGTAACCTGCACAAAGGCTCACTTAAACCTCATCCACTAATGCACAGATTGATAGTCTACTCGAAACAAACACAGACAAGTGGGTTGTTTATGATATATGATCCATCCCTAATTCATATATTCTGCTTAAAATGCACAGCTAGACTAAATAAATAAAGTGAGAGGCGTACACAGACAAGACAGGCTTTTATTGTGTTTTATGCAATGAACAGTCATTTAGCTTGCTAAATGTTTGTCTGTCACTCTCTCCTGCTGTTTTGTCTCTCTCAGGACTTGTACGTGCCAATTGCTTGTCTTGATCACTGCCTGGCTCTCTCAGCCGACTGAGTGAGATAGAGTGGGTGGGAATAAACCACAGCCCAGACATCCAGGACAAAAGACTGGTGGCCAGACAACCTCGCTGCTCTGCCCTAGACTCTTATCTTCTCCTTGAACCAGCTGGCGAGACACCCAACACAGGTCTCCCGAAGTGATTACACATACAGACACAGCTCATCTTCACCATCAGTATGCAAGGCTGGAGCGCAGTCTGGCTGAGAGATGAGATTTGCTCCAGCGATCAGGGATACGCCGTTGTGAGGACATCTGTCCTGATCAATCGGCTTTGAGGACCCACTCCAGTCTGTTTTGTGAGCTCAGTTTGTCCACGTGGAGGGGACTATAAGCACCCTCTCTCAAACTTATCTCCTCCCTGCTATGGTCCACCTGGCTGTGGAGGATTGCGTCAGTTAGCACTAACTTAATAGAGGAACAGAGGAAGGACTGTTGGGCGAAATGCATGGCCGGAAGGTGGAGAGGGTTCATTAGACAATGCTCCAAGCATCTGCCTGCCCGGGAAGACACAAAGGCCTGGGTTGAGCAAGGGTTAATTAATGATCAAGATGACCAAGACTTTCCCATGTGGGATTACTAAACTCTGGGGATGGGCTGGAGGGGAAGGAAGGGAGAACGGCTTGTTTCATGCTTTCTTTCATTCGTTTACTCTGCTGCTGTTCTTATCTTGTGACCCAAAATTACTGAATTTGCTGCAGTTTTCTAAAAAAAAAAAATTTGTGTGTGGATTTGCAATAATAATTTTTAATAATAATAATCATTTTTTATAAATTGAAGTAATTTGAATACTACATTTTAATAATTTGTAATAATATTTTTAAATATGTTTCAATAATAATTGTAATAATTTTATTGTGCGTGTTGGAAAAAAGTCAAAAATGCAAACTGCTGTAAATAATGCAGCAATTAGTTGAATTTGTATTAATTAACGTGAAGATCTTCCAGCTAGGGCTGGGTAAAAATATCTTCATTTAAATAATAAAGTAACAATTAGGGATGGGAATTTTTGGCAATTTCTTTTTTCGATCATCGATAGGTTTCAAAAACGATTAACCGACTACTCGGGGGGGCAGATCAATAAAGGTCCCCTTCAGAGTAATTATATAGATCCAACAAAAACAAGTCCCACTGCTCTACTGCCCTTCCTTTTAATAACTCGCCCAATAAAGCCTCTGCTGTAGATACAGTTCGCCTCTATATTGGACAAATCTCTGACATGCCTTTGTCTATAAGTGCTAGTATTTCCCATAAGCCTGTTTTACTGGATGGTATCATCTACCATCATATCACCCCTCATCCACGACAGTATATCTGACCCAGTTCCTCATTCTAATTAAAAACATCTTTCTTTCCCTGTAACATTTTGGAAACTGCCCATCCAGTGGATGTGTGTGTGGCAGATGGTTGTGCTAGGATAAGTCTTTTGGGACGATGAGTTCTTGCTGCTTGAGATCACAGCTGTTTGTTCTTCCAGCTCTTCATAAGAAACGAAGACTCTCTCTCTTTCACAGATGCTTTCTACATCCTTTTTTCATTAGCAACAATGTGGGAACATGTATCTAACTTACACTCACTAAACAGTGGATAATCCATGTAATCTATTTGTAAAGAGCAGAGCTGGATTGCATTTCTCACAAAGCAATCATGGCGGTTTGAGCAGGTCTGGGTCTGCAAATCGATACGTCACATGTTAGCATGCGTCAACGTAGACTCTCAGTGCATCAGTGCAGATAACAATATCTTTATGCACTTATTACTGAATTTTGCAATGGCAAATTGTTTTAACATGGAGTGAATTTTCTTTATTTATTCATGACTGATAAAGAACAGAAAATATCCAGTAAAACCAGGTCATGTTGTTCAATATATTTATATATCTTAGCTACATTTTCCAGTTGAGCATGAACTTAATTATACTGAAAATCTTGCCAACATTTTGCTGGCACACAGAAATTATTGTATTTTTTGAAAAGTACAGAATGTTCTGCATGCAATTTGATGGAACAGTCAAGTTTACTTCTAAGAAAGCATAAGCAAATACTACAAATAAATACTTCACATGGCTCAAATTTTTTATTTTATTTTTACCAGCCAGTGCTTCCTGCCATTTTCACTGGCAAAATAACAAAATAATGAATCATTTTGTATTTCTAGAAACACAATTTTATATTGACTAGAAGTAGTTTTGTGTTTATACTTTTTTTTTTTAGCAAAGATGCATTTATAATGCTACATTTTTTTGTAAAACATTAATAATAAGAATAAATGTTTGTAGAGCACCAAATGGACATATTTAAGGATTTCTGAAGACTGGAGTAATGGCTGCTAAAAATTTTACTTTACAATTACAGGAATAAATTACATTTAATATATACATATATATATATATATATAATTCGAATTAATTAATAATATGTAATAGTTATAATAGCATTTTAACAATGCTACTGTTTTACAGTATAAATACAGCCTCTTACAATACTCAAAGTCTGCCATATTACAGTTCATTTTTAGACTTTTATTTTTGTATTTTTGGAATAACTACATTACATGATATGACTATAAACACCCTTTTGCTTATGAAAAAATGGCTCACAAGGTATTTTTTTATTGGTGTATAGTGCACTACAAAATAAATTTAAGTCTGAAGGTTTTTTTAAGTTCAAACAACAAAAAAGTTTACGAGGCATAAAAACAGATATACAGGATCAATGAATGTAACATTTTCTGTGGCAATACAGCACTGGTCTGAAAGGGCAAGTGTCTTTTCCACCAACTATCTGGAAACTCTTTCACACTGGCTCCAGACCAGGGCATCCTTATTTTGAGCCCTGCTTTACTTTTATTTCTCTATTGATGAGCTTTTGAGCAGCCAGTCTGACTCCTGCCTCATTAAAATCACCTGTTGATCTTCTCAGAGGTCAAAACCCAGCCTGAAATAGCCACAAACCAGGCCCCTGTCACACCCACCATCTTCTAGAGCCAAATGTCACCGTAGACTAGAGGCATGATGGGCCATAATTATCATAACAAATATCCAAACAACCATCAGAGAAGAGAAACTTACCCATTCCATGTTAGTTAGACTATTGACCCTAGTGGGTTCATCAAGCCCTTCCTCAAATTAAAATCTGCTGATTGCTTGTTTCATTTTCACAAGGTCATTGTTGTAAGTGAACTATAGGGAGCTTGTGAGTGGGAGATCTATGTGAGCTCATCATGGGGATGGCAGAGAGAGGCCATCTCATTACGGCATATGCTGCGCCAATGACACACTGATTGATTTGTAAAACGAAGGAGGTGGAGACTCATGAGCTTGGTGGGGTGGAAGGTCTCTTGGGGCTCATTTAGCACTTAAAAGCATAGTTAGAAAGAAAGAGTCAGGGGGTTGAGCATGTGTTGCTTCTTGTGCTTTCAAAAACTGTGCTTCTGCTCTGTGCACTTGCACTATCACAATGAGAGTCTCTCTCCTTTTCAGTGAATAGCATCTTGAAACTTTCAGATTTTTTAAGTGATCCTTTCTGCAGGTTACATTAACTATGTTTCCATTCACCTATTTTTATGCGCATTTTGGAACATTGTATAAAAAAACCCCGCTGGATGGAAATACCAAAATGCGTATAAATTCTAAAAACGTGCATAAAAAAACTTGTGTACACATTTGAGTAGGATAAGCTTTTCATCTGTTAAGAAAAAAATGCACATACATTACGATGGAAACACATTTACTGAATAAATTCCTCCATGTGCATCGATAAAGTCATGCGACTTTGCGCTATAAGACGGGATAACTTGACCAGCAGCGGACCGGTCTCATTCACAGCATCTATGTGTTGTTACGGTCATTCTGAAATGCCTGAGCAAAGTATGTCATCAAAGTATTTCTGTATAATTGTCTTACATGATTGCATTCCCACACAGCTGGCATCCACCTCCGAAAGCAATGACTTCATTTATTGTGTTTCGCCTGCTCGCTCTGAGGCACAAGTAATTTATCATATATGAAAATTAGTATATTCAGTGGCTTCTCCTAGTTTTCTAAGTGATATTTAGTACCAGTTTACCAGCAAGTGGCGATTTTGTTCTTTTTGACTCGTTGGATGGAAACGATGCTTTATTCACAAATGTTTTATGCGATATTCCAGTTTTGCGCATAAGTTTAATTTTAATCTTTGGATGGAAACATAGCTATTGTTACACTGGTAGGTGGCTTCAAGTTGACTGTGTTTATGAGTGAGTCACTGAATATTTTATTCATCGATTTGGTCTAAAACACTGATTCATTATAAAACTAAACACTAAAGAGTGGTCAATTGAATCATTCACTCAAACTCACTTATACATTCAGCAACAAAAACCGGTGGCCTACGTCATCGGTCGGAACGCCACTTTCTCGTGAACGCATGTACGACAGCGGAAGCAAGAGATTATGATTTATAAAGTTTTAAATATGGAAATGTATCTCACACAAACTCATCAATTTGATCAAGAGGCCTTTATTAAACCCCAGCACTGTGTGGAGTACTTTTTATGATGGATGGATGCACTTTTTTGGACTTCTATTGAACTACTATATCAACAGCTAGGAAGAGCCAGGATATTTCTTAATATAACTCTGATTGTATTTGTCTGAAAGAAGAAAGTAATTTACACCTAGGATGGCTTGAGCTTGAGTAATTCATGGGGTATTTTCATTTTTGGCTGAACTATCCCTTTAATGAATCATTAATTCATTGATTAATTCAGGAACAAAACAAGCTTTTACGAGTGAGTCATAGATTACACTAAATGATGTATCATTATATCAATAAAAAACATTGATTCATTCAGGAACACCATTTAGAACTATTTTCATTGGCAGAGCTTTACAGACTAGAGAGTTACAGGAAACTCTGGAAAATGGAAGTTGCACGATAATAACTTCTGTTGTATAAACTATTCAGCCCGATCTCAATTCGTCTCAGCAATTCCTACATATTTTAAGAGGTGGCTAATTCGTACGAATTCGTATGACCTCACTCGTACAAATTCATATGATTTTTGCTAAATCGTACATATTTTACGAGTTGCCAATTTGTATGAATTTGAACGAATAACCTACACCTAACCCCGCCCCTAAACCTACCCATCACTGGGGTTTAGACAAATCATACTAAATCGTACGAGTGAGGTCGTACTAATTCGTACGAATTAGCCACCTCGTAAAATATGTACGAATTGCCGTGAGATATCGTTGAAACTATTGTATAAAAAAGTTCTAGCTTTTTAAGTAAAAATCTGTGATATTTCCCTTACATTCCATAGAAAAACCAAAACCTATTTCTAAAATTAATTCTTCATGGGACATGACTCTCAGAGATTAAAAGACCCAATGTGCAAAAAAATGATTCGCTTCTGACCTGGTGTGAACTTAACACACCTCTTGATCCCAGAAACACTGTTTACTCTTGTAATACAGCAGAAAGTTCGACTACAGCTTGATAATATAAGACAGGTGTGAAACCATGCTGCGTAAAATCACTGTAAATAACTGTGCACGTATATGAAAGAAAAGGTCAATAATAATATTTGGCAACAGTGGCTTGTAATACAAAATCCTAGAGAAATGCTAGTGGTGAAGGGCAACATTTATGTCACACAAATAGCACTAGCCTTAGCCATTATAACTTTATACTGTTATGTTCTTTGACAAAAGTCTCTAAGCTGTCTAGTTGTGTGTATATAAAAGGTGTGTTGCTATACTTTGTCTTAAAAAGCACACTTCTTCTATTCAGCAGTCTACAAGAAAATTAATTCTGGAGAAAAATTAAAGTATTCAAACAACAGGTCTCTAAAATACAGCCTAGCTTCTAAAAAAGAAATAGAAAAGCTAATCTATTTGCTTCATTAGTCCTGCCGTAATTACAAAAACAACAGAAAGCAGTGTGTTTTATTGTTTTCTCAGTCACAGAGCTAATTTAACAAACAGCATTCATATAACAGAGGAATGAGAGGCTATTCAATCAAGAAGCGTTAAACACACACACACACACACACACACACACACACACACACACACACACACACACACACACACACACACACACACACACACACACACACACACACACACACACACACACACACACACACATACTCAAGTTAATATTCTTCAATTTACCTATTCCCCTTTGTGGGAGAGTTCTCACCCCTGAAGCGGGAAAACAGCATGCATAACAACATGTTTACGAGGCAAGAAAGTCACTCTGCGTAACTGAGGGTCATTAAGACAAGCACTTTATTGTCACTGAGGACTAGAGATTGTTGTGTGGAATCTTCTCCAGACAGACTATTGGCAGAGATTGATTATTTGGTGTGTCACACTCAGTGTTCTGGACTTGATCGTGATGGTCCACTGGGGGAAGGGATGGGCAGAATTCAAGTCACCACCACAGGAGAGCTTTAATAAACAATAATTTGAAATGCTAAGCAAAAAGGAAAAAATGAGAAGGCGACCTAAGTGGTTTACACAGCAGGATTAATTCATTAAGTGTATGACTGCACAGAAGGGGTAAATATACATTTCTATTAGCAGAAAGAGCTGTGTGTAATTCACCCACACTAATAGGAAAAGGAATGTAGCTTCCATTACAGACGTAGACATAAACCAACCAGTCAAGCTGTGTCGATCCAAGCTGTGATTCAACATTTACTGCCCTTTATACTGATAGAATGATGTTTGTAAGCAAATGCAATGCTTGTTTCATGTACATAGTGCTTAAGGGGTGCATATTTATTTTGCTGCCCATATTAATAGCTTACAGCATTCGCGCTGCCCACGTAAGCAGCGTAGCAAACGTCTGGCGAGATTAATGGAAGTTAAATGTGTGCACAATTTTTTTTTCTATTCAGTAAATCTGACTGAATCCAGATTAATTATTCTCTGGATGTAAGCATGTTTGTACAATTAGATTAGATCTCATTTTCATTTATTACATTTAAAATAACTGTTTTGTTGTAGTTGTTGTTTTGTTTATTTAAAAATGTAATACATTCCTGTAATGACAAAGCTGAATTTTCAATGCATTCTTGCTAAATTTATATAATTATCTTTATATTAGGCATGGGGCGATACACCTACCTCCCAATTCGATACTATCACGATACTTGGGTGCCGACATGATATGTATTACGATTTTTTTAAAGAATTTTAAAAGAATTGCGATTCGATATTGCTGTGTTGTGGTTTTTGTGTTTTTTTTTTACTCTAGACCATGGGAAAAAGTTAATATGTTACTTTGTATACTGTTTTAGTCATGTTTTCCCAGCAATGTGTCCAATCCAAAGTGTTTTCACAATTGGGATTCAAAACGTGAAGGTGCAGAAAGAATTCTGGAAGAGGCTTGATCCTTTGCATCCGTCATGGTTTTGCTTTCTCGCGCTGGCTTGAAACATATATGACGTCATCTAATGCAGCGGAACTGCACACGCAGAACGATCGCTGTACGACATCAAAGCACCGCGAGAGCTACAGAGAGCAGACGCTCCGCATGCTTTCGAATCGCTCTCGTACTTTGATGTCATACGCTGATCGTCTGCGCGGTGCTGCTCCAAGTCAAACACACCCATACATTTCGCCCTCTGTTGGAATTAAAAAGCGCAAACTTCTCCCCACCACCTCTTAGGAAAAGTAAGATAATTAAATATAAATAGATTCTGAGGAAAACCAGTCAATTTTTAAATCGTTTTAAAAAGAATCGCGATAGTTAGGTGAATCGATTTTTTTCTCCCACCCCTACTTTATATATCTATTTAAATATATCCAATTTATCTCTTTTTTTTATCTTACTGACCCCAAACTTTGAATTAGTAAAAAGTAAAAATAACAGTAAAAAATAAAATTCACAGAGTGCACCTTTAATGATTTAGCAAACTACCAAATGTTTGGGAGGCTTGTCAAACTACTTGGCAGTAGCTTCCTTTTGAAGCAATCAAATCTTTTAAATCATGGACAATTGCACTTTTGGCTGCAGAATGTTGCTCTGATTAACTGTTAAATCTGTCTTGTAAGAAACTCTGTGGTGTGACTAATGAAAAGTAGCTTTGCATCCCAACTCTGTGAACTCTCAAAAGTGTGTGATGATAATGTGTCCAATCTCTTGCTTTCCATACCCTGAAGGACTGGTTAATTTAACAGTGTGCTGTTATGACAAAATGGGGCCATTGGAACTGATTCATCATGTCCATAACCAGTGTAGTTGGAAGCTGGGCACAGGACAGGTTTGAAATGCTTCCTTTTCAAATGTGAACACGCATCACTTATTCATTATGGTGAAAATGATTTATACCACCTGAAGTTAAAGATAAAAGTTAAACTGTCACATGCAAGAACAGAGAACTACCTCTGCATTTATAACCTACAGTAGGAAAATACAGAAGCATATAAGTGAATAAAGAAATAGATTCTTAACAGCACAAGACCTGGATCCCACCGGGTCAGAAAGGTTGCAGCGCTAATTAGACTGTCTCACAAAGCAGGAAAAGGCGTAAACCAGAGATGTGTGAATATGAGCAGGGTCATCGAACATCCGGCTGGCGTCAGAAGATGATGGATGAAGTGAGTTTGTGGCCAATAACTGCATTCATTACCTCTGAATATTTACTGCCTGCTTCTCCTAATCAATACATACAGTACACTAGCACCATCGGTCTCTTTCTTTTCCTTTCCTTTTCATCTACTCATCGTCGCACACACAAACACTCCCTGAACTCAGCTTTGACTTTCTGAATCAGATTTTTCTCTATCCTTCCCAAACACTCTGCAGGTCACATCACTGAGGTCTGCATGAACAATGGACTCAGGTACTTATAAACTAGCATTTCACAAACTGGGGTCTGCCTAAAATAACTAAATAAAAAATATATACAGTGTTTGTCTCTTTATACTCCATATTAGGTGATTTAGAGCCAAATCTGCAATGATAATGCACTAGATAAATGTTGTGTGGGTGTGAATGTGTAAACGTGCAAGTAAATAATTTCCTGCTGATAAAACAATTCGGTTTTCACAGTATGTGTTTGACGTTATGCATGTTCTCTAAGTAAATGCATTACATGAGCATGGTTCTGCTATATCGGAATAATTATGCTCTGACAAAGTTTATGAAGTTCAGATTACTGTGATCATGTTTACATATAGCAATTGTTGCTAAATATTAAGGCTTTAAGTAACGTGTCTATGTTTAGAATTGTTTTCAGTGTTAATTCTGATATGGCCACAGTCATATGCTTTGTAATATGGCAACACTTGTGGTTAATTAAATTACTGTAAGATGCAGAACATATTATTCCTATGTGCGGTTGTCAATTATGAACATATTCAAGTGTTATACAAGCTGAATTTACTAATTTGAAATCAAGTACTGCATTTTTATTTGTACAGACTAGACACATATTGTACAAAAATACTGCTGTTTTCTTGACGCTATACTTCATACCAAGGCCAGTGACCAATCAATTAAATGAGGATGGAATTTTCCTTAAAATTAAAATATATATGTTGTCCCATTGCAATTATGCATTTTCTTTATTATTTAAAGTATTAAATAGTTATTTAAAAACTCCAAAGTGATCAGTTTTGTAGAGGAACTGCAAAAATGCTCTAATTGTATGTATAAAAGTAAAAATTTGAGAGTCTGAATCCCAGTTTGATTGAGGAAACTAATTTAGTGACTCAAAATTGTCATGGAACATGACCTCTGCTCTGAACTTAACAATGGCTCATTCTTCTTTTCCCTCCTTCAACATCATAGGTGTGCAATTTCATAAACCAAGACAATTCATATTTTACAGATTACTGTCATAAAGAAGAGGTGACATACTGAGCATATTGATTTCTCAAGCTCGTTTGTGTTTTTAAATAGCTATAGCAACACATGCAAAAAAAGCAAGAAGGATTCTTTGTTAGATTAATCTTCAAACTATTAAGTCCATCTGAATGCTACAGTAGGCCTGTAAGTAATTCGATTATTGAAACATAACTAACCTTTGGCAATTTGTCCTGAAGGATTTGATGCTTCTTAGACATGTAAGTACTATTTACATTAAGCCACTAGCACTTGAGTTTGCATTTTTAAAAGCTAAAAAATGGTTTTAAGTCAGTTATTTTTATATTTTGCTGTAGTGTGTCAGTAGGAAATATCAGTTTACATTTCCAAACATTCATTTTGCCATTAATTGTAATAATCCAGTGAGATATTACAGCCAGTGCTCCACATCGAGGTCTGATCTCATCATCATCGACTCTGTCTGGAAATGATGTGAAGAAACAGAACAAACTGAGACAGACTAAATCCAGAAGAACTGTGGCAACGTCTCCAAAAGATGCTTCAAGAGACCTACCTGCAAAGCTACCTGAAAAACTATGCGCAAGTGAACCTAGGGCAAAAGCTGCTTTAAATGCAAAGGATGGTCACACCAAATGTTGATTTAATTTAGTTAATTGCATAATAGAAGTTAATTGATAAAGAAAATCTATTTATGGCATTATTTTTGACAGCATCCTCATTTACAGCAATCATACAGCATTTTTACACAAGTGCCTAAAACGTTTAACAGTACTGTAGCTTTGCAGGTAGGTTTCTTGAAGCATCTTGGAGACGTTGCCACAGTTCTTCTGGATTTAGTCTGTCTCAGTTTGTTCTGTTTCTTCATATCATTCCAGACAGACTGGATGATGATGAGATCAGATCTCTGTGTGGAGCTCTGGCTGTTTTCAGACTCCTTGTGCAAACAAAGCAAAGCAAATCTCACTGGATTATTACAATTAATGGCAAAATGAATGTTTGGAAATGTAAACTGATATTTCCTACTGACACACTACAGAAAAATATACAAATAACTGACTTAAAACCATTTTTAGCTGGTGAAACTACTGATATAATATGCGCATTACATACACAATATTCTCCACGAAAAGGCCAAAGACAGATTGAGAGGTGCGCTGGAAGATGTCTAACTTTCTATGAACTGTAAAACACTCCTCTCTCATATGTTCTCTTTCCCTATATGTCCGCTCTCTCTCTCTCTGTGTTGTGCTGGTGGTTGAATGAAGGGAGAAGTGCTACACGGGAGAGCGGAAGTGTCTCTGATCACAGGGGCTCAGTCATTAGCTCTCCTAATTGTCTCTTCCTGGCATGGGGGAGGTTACCACGGCAGCCGTTTCCACAGCAGCTGTCACCACTTGGCGGGAGAATAAGTGGAAACATAGTGTGTGAGAGAGAAGCAGGGGTTCTTGACAACACGATGCTCAGCACTCAAAGAGGGAAACAGAGGGAGGATTAGAGCCACAGGGCACTGCATGAGAGTGACAGGATAAGACCAGGAGAAAGTAAATGAGTGAAAGAGTAAAACGTTTCGTGCTTAGTCCCTCCCTCTCTGTCTGCCTCCATCACTTTCAACATTATTATTATAGCGTGAGGGGCTGCTTCAGAGGTAGAATTATCACACATACCATTCAATTAGCTTAGATAGGATTTCTGGATAATGCATGTATGTGTACGACAATGGATTACTGTCTTACATATTGACTGATTGATTGATTAATTGTTATCGACAAAACATAAGACATTTATAATCAAGTGAATGGAACATTATTGTAAATTGTTTACAGAGTAGCAGTTCAACTTCGCTTATATATATATATATATATATAATTAACTAATTAATCGCACCTTACATTAAAATTTAATGCACCTAAACATAAAGAAGGTATATTTTTTATTTGTTTAATGCCATCTTTTTTTATGAAGGCAAGTATCACTGATACCAACTTATGTCTCTATTAATTTTATTCATAATATTTAAACATTGAATATAGCCATTCAACATTACAGTACAATAAAGAGCTATCAATTTAACATGTATTATTAATTTCAGTGAACTTAAAACAATCTTCACATAACCCCATTATAATAAATGTCATATTTACAAGTTAAAGATTGTTTTAAGTTTACTTAAATTAAAAGTTCACTTAAATAATTTATTTTTAATCTAATAAATATATATGATGTTCTACTGAAGCTCTTCATCTCCGATAACGTTTCCGCGCTCGTTTGATTCACGCCAGGCGCTGAGGTGAAGTTGGAAGCGCGTGTCTGAAAACTGTCCCGTTTGATGTGCTTGTAAAGACGTTCTGCGTCTGAATAAACGCAATTCTTTAGCAGTTTTGAGTGGGGTGGCCAAACCTAGCCCCGCCCCTGCGTAAATTGAGTAAAATATTTTTAACACGTTAAACTGAAAAAATTAATCGCCTGCATTAAAGCGCTAATTTTGACTCCACTAATATATATATATATATATATATATATATACACAGGTACATCTCACAAAATTAGAGTATCGTGAAAAAGTTAATTTTTTGTTTCAAAAAGTGAAACTTTTATATAGTCTAGATTCATTAAATGTAAAGTAAAACATTTCAAGAGTTTTTTGTTTTAATTTTGATGATTAGAACTTACAGCTCATGCAAGTCAAATATCCAGTATCTCTATTATTATTATGATTATTATTATTACAATGTATGGGTTTGACCCATCCATCAAAATATGCCCGATATTCTGAATATGAACTATAGTAGTCTAGAAGCAATGCTCATATCAAACAAATGACATTTGTTTAAAATTCTGTGTTGCACACACAATGAACTCAACAGCAAACAGAGATTACAGAAGCACTGTTTACTGTAGAGCATTCAACAAAGAGCTTTCCAAAAAGCAGATGACAGTAGGAGTACCCACTGGGGTAGAAATGTCGCCATGCTGGGGTAAAAGAGCAAGATGGATCCTCTGATAACCTCAGTAAGACTTTGATGCATCTCAGCACTCGAACACAGGGGAACAAAATGAACAAAACGACAATTCACATGCTTGAACAAGCCGCAGTTAATCTGGTTAAGGCCTGCATTCATGTGCAATTAGTTTCAGCGCTCCATATTGCAAGGAAGCATTAATATCCACGCCTGTAGCACTGCTCAATTCGAAGTCATTTAACAGTCAAATCTTTGGAATTGTAATTTGGCCCTCAAGCTGTTCCTGAAGGCAGAGTACATGTGCATGTGTCTGTGTGTGAGCGAGTGTATGTGTGTGAGCATGCAATATACGTCACTTTGTGAGTCACATCATTCGAGGCTCTGTCTACTTACAGAGCCTATGTATTTGCATGTGTTACAATTTCCACGTTCCACTTCTTAATCTGTGACCATTCATTCTAAAATCAACATGAAGCCAAAATTGACTTTTCACTTTCTTAAACCACATCCCTGGTTTTATTGTGAGCTATTCATTGGTGCATGTAATTACAAAGAAAAAAGTTACAGATAGATAACTTTGGAATCTTTTATCAAAAAGTAATAACTTGCTCTTTATTTAACATGACTTTCCTTACTCGTTGAATATCTAGTTTACTCGGAAATGCAACTACAGTAGTAAAAATGGGTTGCAACAACAATTCAAACGTACAGTATGTAAAAGTTTCTATGCCTTATAATTTATGTTTTTAACATACTTTTATTAACATTTTTAAAATAAACAACAGTACATGAAGAGGAGTGCTTAAAAAAACGTAGATGCTTTTGTTGTGGTCATGTTAATACCTCTATATTATCTCACATCTACCTGAGCAACATTATCACGCCCCAGGCATTCCAATCGTAATAGTGTGAAATCATTTCTGCTTCATAATAACTCATTGTGTCCTCCATGTAAACCTTCAAAGAACAATCAGAGCACTGATGCACACACACATGCATGCACTCACACAACAAGCACATCTGAAATTGAACTTGAGTGTAGAAGAACATAAAAACAAAAACACCTTGTATTTATTGCATAATGGATGAATACCGAGCATAATATGCTCACTGTACATATAAAAACATGCACGAACACTGTGTTTCTTAATAGAGCTTGATATATTTGGAGCTTCCTACAAAAAAATCATCACAATCACAGCTGATAAATATACATCAAATCAAATAGTGAATATAGTAAATGGTGCATTGTGAGTGTTTTATAATAAACAGACTGAATATTCAAGGCATTCTTTTGAACAAACAAAAGGCACACTGTATGAGCAGCATCAGCATTTCAACATTGAAGACACTGTATGCCGTACACAGCACATTTGACGCCCCTTGGTGAAGGAAGATCATGCCCATGGACTTCTCGTATCCTTGTGCTTAGTGCACCAATAAATGAACAATCTTGTTGGCGTTTATAGTATTGTGACTTATAGTTTGCCATTGGAAAATGATGCCCCAAGCAACTTAACCTACATATACGCTTCTCTGAGGGCTCGGCATGTGACTCTGTCTCGGAAGGGTCCTCTCCAACAGAGGCCTGCACAAGGGAGAGTGGGAGGGGTGTTTATGCACCAACACTACAAGGTGTGGGGTCAAAAGCCCTCCCCCTTATGCATTTCATGCTGATTGTTTATTGCTGAGCACTCTGAGCAACGTGGTCTGGTAGCTAGTGCATAGGAAAACTGATAATATCATTTGAAAAATACTGACAACCAAAATTCATGACATGTTTAAACACAGAACACCACAAGAAATTAAAACTTTTGTTCAGCAACATTAAATTAATAAGTACAGTGATACTTGTAATTCAGTACAAAAGATTTAATTAAAGTTGACTTTTTTGTAATACTACTTTTGTTCTTTTTTTATTATTAAGTTTTGTAATTAATGAAAATAAATACTTCTTAAGCATAACATCAGCATATTAGAATGATTTCTGAAGGATCATGTGACACTGAAGACTGGAGTAATGACTGCTGACAGTCCAGCTTTGCATCAAAGGAATACATACAATTTTAAATATGCTAAAAGAGAAAACATTTATTTAATCTATTTAATATTTCACAATTGTACTGTTTTTACTTTATTTTGTATCAAATAAATGCAGCCTTGATGAACATGAGAGACATATTTTAAAAACAAAAAAAAAATCTTACCAACTACAAACTTTTAAAAGGTGGACTATATGTTACTGCCGGTAATTACTGCGGATGGTAAAACTTGTAAAAAATATGTCTTTGGTTTAAATCTGTTTTGAAAAGTGCATCCATCTGCTCTGCTCTGACGGTGACTGCTATACTTTGTATGAAGCAGTTTATTAATTATAGATTGTTTCTAAACCACAAACAGTGCACTGTGATGCTTTTAAGTTGTAAAAATGATTAAATTGGGGCAAATGCAACATTTAAATTTTTCATCGACATCTCTTTTGTTTCTTTGAATCCGCCATATTTCATGCTGACTGAGAGCAAGGCAAACGTTCATACTGCTCACTAAGCAAACGTGTAATTGAGCAGACAGCCCCATTCCCCCCTTCTGTCTAAGGCTTCTCTCTGTCATCTGCAAATCTCCTATGTCAGGTTAAGGAGGCTGAGAAGAGAAGAAATACGTTTATATTTGTGAAATAGGATGTGCCCTATTATGCCTAAAAGTGCGACAAATTCACTAGACAATGCATAAGAGGTAAGAAAATGTAACTAAATGGATTTGCATGTTTTTTGAATAGTATATATTATATTATATTATTGATTGCATTAAGCCAGTGTTGTTATTGTTAACTAAAACCTAAAACTATAAAAAATTAAGTTAAAATTAAATAAAGCTGCAGTAAACTAAAATATAAATATTCGATGAAAAACTTAAACCTACGCAAAAATTGGAAATGTTTCAATAGCAAATACAGTTAAAGTGGAAGTACTAATACTAAAACTTAATAAATTACTAGCAAATGTTCCAAATTAATAAACAGATGCTGTTTGACAGTCAGTCACGAGTCTGAGCAATCAATCACTGTGATACAGCAGATCTCATCTTCATTCCCCTATTTCAAATTATACACCTCCAGACACAGAGTGTGCCAACAGTAAAAATAAATCCAATAAAAGCCACATGAAATTCAACACAGGCACCCACACCTGTGCTTAAAAGATCTCTGACACCATTTTGAGGCATTCTCGGGAGTCCTTGTTTTGTCCCTGGGAGCGAAAAGCAGAGGGTGAGACTGATTTTGCTACTTTGAAGATTGATGTTGGTGTTTAAGATGCCTCTGAAAAGCAGACAAGACCTTCGGGCTAATCTAGCCTTAGATGATAAAGACGCTCACCTGCTCGGCGCTGATAGCATAGCACTGCTAGCCAACACCGTAAAGAGCAGCCACCTCTATATGTAGCAATATTGAGACTCCAACATCCTCATTTCAGCTTCCAGATGACCATCTTTTACGACCTTAAATAACCTTGAGTCAAAGTTTTCGCAAATGTGTTCAGTGGAGCTCAATCAGAGCTTTTCCAAGTTCTTACAGATGTTGAATAGAGATATTACAGGGTCAATATTTGGGTTGGTTTATAATATATGTGTCTTTTTATGATAGAAACATCGCAGAGAGATTTGCATTTTCATGAAACTTTCATCATGAAACTGAATAATAATGAAATTTAATGTCATGATGTTAGGCCATAGGCGAATTCATGCGATAAGAAATGATATTTGCACTGTGTAACAGGCCAGAGAAATCCTGGCCTCAAAGATAAACAGTGTCAAAGATCATCTCGCTGTTTGCTATTATGAAAAAAAATACTCAAATTTTAATTACATAAAATATGAATCATCATAAATTTATCACAACATCTAATTATTTAATATTGAAAATAATGTAAATAAATAAACAAATAAAACCCCTAAATATATGCTAATCACTGTCGGATCTTGTTCAAAATAATTCATTCCTGTAACAGGGAATTATACTAATTACCATAATGTGCCAGAAAGGTCAAATAAACACACCCATTTCAAGCCTCAAAACAACCTGATATTTCATAAATTAGCATTAATTCATTGTACTCTATGCAAGCGGATAGGGGTTTTGTCGATTGGCGTGGAATAAGCCACCGTCAAATGATAAAATGAGCCAACATCTGGCTGACAGGGGACGCAGTGTGTTTACAACTGAACAGGCAACAAGAAGGCAGTTGGGAATTATCCTCATTTGGTGGTGGTGGTAGAAGGGGGACTGCCATTGTAACGCTCCAGATTCATCTAGAAAATACATGTTTAATATGACCAGGCTAAGTATATGTAACAATCACATCACTTGGTGTTCAGCATTTCCATGTTTGTCAAGGCCATTGACAGCTTGTATTAACCAACGCATGAATTATAGAGTTAAAAAAACATGAAAAAGTGAAATACACAGGGTCTTTTTTTTTGTTTATTTATACATTTATGGCAAGACAATCAGCAAAACTTAATGAGGTTAGTTGTCAAAATATGGCAAAATCCCTGTTTGCTGGGGGTAGACCCTATTAGGAGATTCATAGACATCTGTACAAGACGTCTTGCGCATCATCATTAGAATTTCAAAGTGGTTTTGATTGTTTGATCTCATATCCAGAAATTATTGTTGGGAGAGTCATTATCATAAACCCAGTTCTAAATTTGTTTTCCACACTCTCGGTTATGATCCATAATTAAATATACTTGCGAGATTACATTATTTCTCCCTTTTTGAATGAGGATTCCACATAAAAAAAAATTAGGCTCAGTGGCTGTTTTTAGGATTCGCTAGACACAACATATTTCATACATTACTTTCATTCGTGTGCCGACAGACTGAGACTGATCCCCCTGATCGCAGATGCAAATAAATTATATTACATTTGGTGGAAGGAAATGAAAATATCCCCCCCTCCTCCTCAATGTTCTGCACTTTAGAAAGAAGGAGGGACAAAATAATGAATTAGGACCCATTTGAGGATATTGACTGATTTCCCTGAGTGCTCACGGCGCCGTCCGTCCGTAATCTATCTCAGAAATAATCATTCATGCTCTAAATACATCAGAAAGAGGGGATCATAAAAAATACACCATTCAGCTCCATTGATTTGCATTGTTAATTTCCCACTTGATGGCTTCAGAGAGAGTGTGATGAAGGGGGCCGCTGTGGCAGGTTTAAAGTATCCAACACGGCAAATCACAAGATAGCCGGTGTCAGCAATGAGGCTTGACAATGAGGTAACACAATTAAGCAGCAGTGAGGAGCGGAGTGATGCAGCTCTCCATAAAACTTCTGAGAAATCACAACTTATCAGCCTCCACTTATCAGCACAGCAGAGATAAAGCCCTCGCTACAAGATCTTTATCAGATGCCACAGCCAGCTAAAAGCAACTTGGCTGTTTATGGATGTAGGGATGCAGCGATTAACCGGTTTCGCGATTAACCGCGCTTTAAAACGAGTGTTTCTGTTACACGAAACGGAACTGTTGCAGCTTGTGCAAAACAAAAACAAAGTTACACTAGCGGTACACCAGCTTAAAATGACGAGCTTATCAGAGGAACGGAGGCTACTACACATTAGATTAACTGTGACAGAGGGACTAAACAGCGAAGCTTTATTTCCACCAGAGAAATGCCTGTCCATAGTGTGGGACCATTTTGGGAACACCAAGAATGACCAGGGTGTCGTTTAAATATTGCCGTAAAAAACTGCTGCTAAAGAGAGAATACATTTGGGATAAATCACGGCTAGCTGTACATTGAACGATTGCATTAAGCATGACGTGAAGGCAAGAACCACCTGACGCAAAGCTACGGCTAATTAGCTCAGCATTCTGCCCGCTTCAGATCAGAAAGAGATGAAATAGTGCCGTAAGATCACATTTATTTGAATTAATTAATTATAACTTTTAGCAACTTGAATTAATTATTCGACAAATAGAGAGAGAGGAAACAGTTGCCTGTAGGAATTAGCCTACCTGCGTCTGTGCGTCTCTTCAGTAGGCTATTTAATCTATTTAATTAATAAAAGTCGCAGGGCAGCGTTTTCAAGAAGTTTGTACACGTGCGCAGCGCTATCTCCGATCTCACAAACCAAAATAATAGACATGATTTTCTCAGGCCACATTTAAAATCATATGAATTGTTATAAAGATTATTAAAATGAATACATATGGATGATATGATTTTCTCTTAGTTAGTGGCCACATTTAAAATAACATATGAATTGTTATAAAGATTATTAAAATGAATCCGTATGGATGATAGTTGATTACTGTGGGATAAATTAAGTTAATATTAGTCATATATTAATAATACTTCATTAACTTTGTTATTTACTATCCCTCTTGTAGTATTATTCATAAGTAAAACCCAACAGTATATTTTTTTTCACCATGTTTCCAAATTCTCTACCCCAGAACAAAAAGAAATGTAAAGAATGTACAAACTGAAAACATTAAAAACATTTGTGATCTATTTACATTTGCTATTGTCAAAATAGAAATACTGTCATGGATGTTTACAGAGCAGGTCATCTTTTTTTAAATTCCAATGGGAGAGATGGACTTTTGTTTGTCTTTTGTTTCTTATTATTTTGTGCTGTATTGTTGGTTACTGTGTTATTTCTGTTTCAAAACCAGCAATAAACAACCCTTTAATATATAAAGAGTTTTCATGTGATTTTATACATGAGTAATGTTGTGAAATAAATAAATGCATAATAATCGTAAAACCGGGATTATTCCTCAGACAATAATCATACCAACAAAACCTATAATCGTTGCATCCCTATATGGATGTGACTGGTGCAGTGTGGGATGGATCCTGCTGGATCTGACACCATCACTGCCTGACACCTGAGCTCAGTTGTGTCGGATAGAATGTGAAAAACGACTGTGTGAGGAAGAAAGAGATTCAGTGGAACTACAGCAGCAACAGCAGGGCCTGGCCGATATGGGACAGACATAATAAATAATGTAGACACATCAGCTAACTAAGATCTGTGTGTGTGTGTGTGTGTGTGTGTGTGTGTGTGTGTGTGTGTGTGTCAATGTGGTGATGTTTGCTAACTAGGGATGCAACAAGGTCTAGTATCACATGGGACAATACACAATGCGCACACAAACAAACACGTACAGCTTCCATTTTAAAATACTTAACATTACAGTCGCTTTAATATCAGTGCAGGGATGGTCATTTGGCCATTTTTTGGAGTACAGGCAAGGGCTGTGATGCAATATGATGTAATAGTGCGGCTAAACACCACCTCCGGAGAAGATCAACGCCTGCTTCTACATCGCTGCCTGTTTAGCCCCGCCCACCAATTCGCAAATGTGATGTTTACGAGAGAGGCGAACGCAGGTCTATGCAGAAACCAAACAATAAAGATGGCTTCGTAGACAACAAGACATGCGCAGTGCAGTGCCAAGCTGTGGAAAAACAGTCAGTGCATTGCCTTCCTTCTGATCCCAACGTTAGAAAAGAGTGAATTAACTTTATTTTTTAATGAAGATCCAGTGTTGCGAACTTGGTCCTTTGTTCACTTCATTTTACCCCGGATTTGTTTAGGAACAAGGCACAATTCGACACTGGAATTTCAAAAAGATTCAAACTAAAAGATGCTGCTGTGCTGGCTATATTGGATCCGACAGTCGCAACACTTAAGTATGAGTAACTGCTTTTATGACATCACTTTTGCTTTGTCTGTTAAACAGATCATTTGATATGAGTATTTACACATTTTTAACCGAAATCACAGCAGTGTCCATCTGTGTAGGACATAGGCTGTCAAACACACACAAGTGTTAGCCAATCATAGCAGTGGGCATTTACTTTCGAGTCAGTTCATGACCCCTTTAAAGACTGGTTCCCTTTAAATTCATGAGCTGTAATTTTGATTTACTTGGCCACACTCATAAGAAGTTGAACTTGGAATTTACTGAATTACAATTCAACGTGAATCAGGCATTCTGGGAAATAATGAGTCTTCCCAAGTTGATAAATTTGTTATATAATAGTACAAACCCATATAGGTGATATTTCAAATAATTCTATTTTTTTCTGTCTGTGAAGCCTGTAAAACCTTCAAATGTCAAAGCGTTTTACTTTCACACACTAGGTTAAGACAACATTCAAACTTTTCTAATAAAAAAAAACACATTACAATTTTATGTCAGATGTCCACTTTTGGCTCTTGCATCGCATCACCCTGTTTTTATTCAGCACCTTGCACAATAATCGCTGTATTTTTAAAGTGCTGTCAAGTTCAAATAAGCACTTTTAAAAAGTTTCTCTCCCTCTCTCGCTCTAAAAAGGACATTTAAAACCCATGTGTTTTGTTCCATTCAGTTGTGCTCCATCTAGCTGTCTAAAAGGAAGAATGTGCCCTGCATGAACGTCCTGCAATCCAGCTCAGCCCATTGAGTGCTAACCTCGACTGAAAGTCACCATGAACAGTTCTGACACAAACTGCTGTCCGAAGAATCGGTCTGCAAGGTATCACCGTAAAAATGAGGTCCTGCTGACATGTGCGTATAGTGGTTACTTGAGTTCAGCGGGTATAAAATCTTTTAAAGTTGAAGATGTTGCATTGTTTTCAAGGATCACGGCTGTCACTGCCAATCACTACAATGAAGTACAATACACTCTGAATAGATTCATTATTTACTGTAGCTTTCCTATCAAATCGCATTGTGCTTTTATTTCTCTGATCAAAATGGCTTTTGGGCCATTGAATGAAGTGCAAATCTTGTCTTTTATTTGGCTTAAACTATTCCATTCTCTAAATGCTCGTTCTACAAGTAGATATTTGATGAAAAGGAAAACAGCAACGGTGACAGCCATCGTTGGAAACAGCACACATGTAACTCCGATAAACCCACACTTACAGCTCTCTACATGCTTTCAATTACAGAGGCCTCGATTATTGTATTGATTATAAAATGCTCAATGACAACTCGTTTGCAAATTCCCATTTGCATTTATGTAACCGCTAAAATGACACACAAAATAAGGAATAAAAAGAGAGAGGGAAAGTGAGAGACGTGAGAGGAGGCGGCATCTGTTGGGGCTTTTAGATGGATAAATCACACTAATCCATTCCTTTTACATGAGCCCCTGTCAGGGTTAATTGGTTTGTGAAGATGGGTAATGAAGGGAAATGGCGGTGTTTATTGTAGCGCCTCTCTCATTAAAAGAAGTCAGTTCGGCTGGCATGTGGATGACATTTACGCACCCATCACACACTGGGAGGAACACGTTATAAAATGATTAGCTTTACCCGGTGTCCTCCGATCTGAGCACAGTAACGCCGCGTGACAGTGAGTTTCATAAACTATAATGAGGTTAAAGTCATAAGACGGTTTACAAAGATCAACCATACCCAGGAGCATCATGGGAGGTCACAGATGGTAAAATCAATAACATCCCAACTAACAGAAACCTGTAAATGCAAATGCATAACACATTAAAGCTAAAGTCTTCCATTGGTCGCACGAACTGAAACTCGCGCTACTGGTTAAATACATTAGCTTCAAACCTGAAATCATGGGCAACACATAAAAGAACGCAGGCAATGGCCAATAAAAGTATGAGGACAGGAATTGCTATTGTGCAGCTGTTACCTCTCTCCTGCGTGATGCCCAGCACGTCTGTTTGACTTTCCAAACCACAGCAGCAACCAGCAGCAGGGACAGGAAACAGCTGGAGACAAGACACATGGAAAATCAATAGATCAGTCAATCAAATGAGATTCATGATTTTGTAATTGCAATTGTGGATAACATTCCTTTAACCTTTGAGGCTGTACTGAGGACAGCTGTTACATATTTGTATTTCAACCATACAATCAATGATAAACAAGTTCATCCAGCATGAAAGAATCAATGCCGTATGGAACTGACTGTTACGTCAATCATTTACGCAATTCCAAACAAGCACATCTGCACTCCAACAGGTTTGATTTCCTCTCTCGCACATACACAGACTGCTCAATGGCTATTTTAAGCCATCTAGAAGATATGTGATGTTAGAGAAAGTTGGCCTTGAGTAGGACTCGCTGCTGTAAAAGCACATATAAAAGCAGAAATCCCTCTTTGTGTTTTATCCGCAATTGACAGAATTCACTTGACAAGGTGACAAATGCATGGAGCTAAAATAAAGGGGAAAAGTATTTGGTGGTCGTACACAATCCATTTTGTTGTTGTTGTTTTTTCCATCGTACGTTCACGGCCTGCACCTGCTGCTGCAGTATATGATAAAGCACTGGTGAACAAGTGTCAGAATGCTTGTCTCCAATGTGGTAAGACTGAGTGTCACTACTCAGAGACAAATTGTAACCAAAAAAAAGGAACACAATCACTTCTATTACCCATGAGTGCTTGATTCTAAATTGTGTTTATGTACTGTAATGTTCTGTGGACTGTGAGCAACTCTAGTTTGTTGGTATTGCTGTAACTATCCATAATGACAAAAACATAATAATAATGTAAAAAAATGAAATAAAATAACAAGAAAAAATGTATTAAACTGCTGCTGGAACTTACATTTTAACTTGATTTTTTTTAACCCTGGTTATGGATAGGATTTTTTTGGCGTCTTTGCCTTTATTATGACAGGACAGTACTCAGACAGGAAGCGAAGTGTGAAAGAGAGAGGGGGATGGGATCGGGAAATGTCCGTAAGCCGGGACTTGAACTCGCCCAAAGCGCAATGGTGCTATATGAAGGCGTGCTGCCCAAAAGGCTATTGGCGCAGACTAAAGTGCCAATAGGACTTCTACATTTGCTTTGGAATAATTGCAGAAAACAAACAAGCTCTGTAACCAACAAAAGTTTATGATTCTCACAATTTTTTTTCATAAAGGTAATCTTCACAAATCATCACAACTTTCAGGAATTTTGAAGCCTAAATACAATCGCCAAAGATATAAAGCTAAACAAAACTAAACTAAAATATTTATTTATATGTTAGTGTAAAATGTTGGTATATATTCTGTCATGTTTATTATGTACATTTTTATTTTATTTATTTATTTTTACTAACTTTAGTAGTTTAGTGATTTAGGTGCTGTGGAAATGTTTCACTGTTTCCCTAAAATAATGCTATCCATGTTTATCACTCAATTCTGATACAAAATATTATATTAAAATCATTCAACATTTTCTTTGCAACATTTTCATCTGCTATTTTTCTGTAATTATACACTTAATTTCAGCCAACAAATAAGTATAAGAACATACATTACATTTTGACCACTTTTTTAGCAGATTTTACAGAAAGTCAAGCCAATTCATTCCTATGTGACATTTTGTAAACCTTGTATGAGTGAGTAACAGTAACCAATAAGCATGGAGCTTAAATAAGGCTCAGTATACTGACATGAACATCAGAGCAAGGGGGCATGTGGGGACAATGTCATCTACCCATCATTCACATTCAAACAGAGCCTTCATTCAGCCGGCATTATTACAAATACATACCATCAACTCCACAGACACATTGCCTAGAGGAAGAATGTTCAATCTCAAGTTAGACAATCTGAGGCTTTGTGAGGCTCTGCAAAAATATGGGGTGTATAATATAAGTATATGAAGTGTTATACGATCACGAAATTTGAATTTGCCATGCACCATGGGAAGAGTTGCAATCGCACAGTTTGGGGACTTCTTGGGCTCTAATATTCTTCTTTTATTCTCTTTGCTTAAGCATCATATATTAAGGGGCTGAGCTCATTACATTTGAAGCTGTTCAAACGCTAAAATTAGCACTGGACTAATCCAAGTGTAGCTGAGGTAATGCAAGAGCCTGAAACTGCCTTTTCAACCATTTCATCTACCATATTTCAAAACCTAATCAGCACAAGTCAGAGGTCCCTTATTAAATCTATTAATGATGAGGGCAATTAATTCTTAACGAGCTGGATAATGGTTCTAATGGGCGGAGAATGAGGCCCAATAATACTGGAGCACTTTCACTGAGAAAGTTATAAAAGCACATTCTTTTAAGCTATGACGAATGTCCTGATTGCTGCCATATTGAGTGAAATCGAGGCTGTGAGAGATAGACAGTTTGTTCAATGGGTCGCAGTGTCTTACTACGTTGTGGCTATTCAGTGGACGTTTCACCTGGGAACAGAAGTGATTTGTACCAACAGATTTGTGCTGCCATTGGTCAATTTGTACCGGCCAACGGCAGCAGATGCTGACAGGGGTAACACACTGATCAGACAAAACCAGACAAACTTGTTGCCATTTGTTGGTGTCTGTAGGTACTGTGTGAACTGGTCTTTAAGGTGACAACTCTGTACTTTATCTACCCCCCAAAAATACACATTACTACCTTAGAGTAGTAATATAGACCCAAAAGGTACTACAATGAACCTTGTGAATAAGGTGCAAAGTTTTTATTTTAACTAATGTACAATTATGACTTAGGATCAGATTTACTAACAGAATTCAAATTTACTAAAGACGCGCAGTGAAGAATTAGCATTGAAAGGCATGGACACATATATTTTTGCGCCTGACCTTATTGAATATGCATTTGTAGGAGTATCCCTTTCAGACACAAAATTGTATGGGAGGCGAGTATAAAAATGAATCACGCATTGTGATTTACTAATGCTTGCGCTCATCAAATTACTAGTATTTGTGCCACTATTTAGCGCCCCCAAAAAAGCATGTCTTAAAACAGGCAGTAATATGCACTGCTCTTGGTAGATTGCGCTGGTAATAATGGAAATGAGATGTTGCGTCTGTGTTGTTTAATTTGCGCATTGTCAGTAAATCACCCGCAGCAATTTCCACACCCATCGGTGCTGTTTTGGTATTGCGCTCTTTTGCCCTATTTAGTAAATCTGGCCCTTAGTAGTTAGCAATGATGTTCAATTAATTTTTTTACAGAGCCATTTTTAATAATGTCCTGCTTTAAATATATATATATATATTTATTTATTTATTTTATCAATTTAGTTGATGCTACAAGTAGAAAAATGGTTTTATAGGAAAAAAGCAAACTTTTCAATTTAGTTGAACTTTTCAACTTTTTTAGTTGAAATTTTCTTTGTGCTGTCAAATATACATCAAATATTTTAATTATACATCAAATATTCTAATCACACACACACACACACGTATATATTGCAAAATAAATTACAATAATATTTAAATAAATAAATAATTTTGTGTACATTGTGTATGTGTAGTCACTTTTTGTAGCATGTGATCTGTTTGTAGTATTGATTTTGTAACAACAAGAGTCTGAAGGATGAATGAGAAGAGCCAAACTACCAAAGCCGCCTGAGAGAGCAAAGAAAGCCGACAAGGATTAAACAATCAATACAGACAACCTGAGCTGAGGATATAAACATGCACACCATCACAGTCACTCCCTGTATCTCTTTGTCATCCCGCCCGGTCCTGCTTATTTTTATGAGTCACAATAATGCATAATCTCGTATTCACTCGCTCTAGTAGGTACAAAGGACAAAAGCCCCATTACGCTCAAATCACGAGTGGGAGAGAACAAGCTTTAGTCAGTTACACAAGTCAAATGAATTGCCTCCAGTCGCCATCCAGTAAAGCACAGGCGTTCAGGACGTTAATAACATCATTGTCGATATGAGCGCAATCACTCAACACTTCAGCCCTGTGGACGACTTCTGTCCTGATGGAAGAAAGGAGGAGAAAAAAAGAGAGGTGGATGAATGTTAATCAACATAGAGAGAGAGAGAGTGTGTGTAATTGGGCTAAACTGAATTGCGGTGTCACCAATTAGCTGGAGGAGTGGGTGAAAGGCTTAAGCGCTCTTTAATTGTTACTGTTTTTCTTGCTCATTTAGTGGAGCTCCAAGAAAGCAGAGACGGCAAAAAAATTCACTCTTCAAAGAAAACATATTCAAAAGGACTTTTCGAAGCTAATTAGGGACTACACTGAAACGCCTATCTGTTCAAAAGTACAGACTCTGCTC
The DNA here is from genome assembly GCA_027422405.1 of Ptychobarbus kaznakovi. Classification (NCBI taxonomy): domain Eukaryota; kingdom Metazoa; phylum Chordata; class Actinopteri; order Cypriniformes; family Cyprinidae; genus Ptychobarbus; species Ptychobarbus kaznakovi. Next base: position 12,662,553 of record CM049801.1, on the reverse strand, counting down.
TAAGTGCACACCAGTTTTTGTACAACTAAAAGGAGTTAATCCAAATATACATACAATATTATCATTTTATTCCCATTGTCCCATTTACAATTTAAAAGGGGCTTTATATTTGTTGAATACTTTTCTACCTAATCTGCGTAATTGTCTCTTTGTTTAGAAAAAGACACAAATATTTGAATAGATTGAAATACATTAAAACACCTCTGGGGTGAGCGTGACAGACAGCACAGTTTACAGACTGATTAAAAAGCTCATCGACTTTATCAAAGCCAGACGAATCGGAAACAGATAAATATCCATCTACATGCTTGAGGCTGGAAGCCCACAGTCTCTCATGAGGGTGTTTTGAAATTTTAGGAAGATTTTGAGAAACGCACTTCTAATTAAGATTACGTTAAGAGCTGGAGGTAATATGCTAATCAAATGCATAAATCAGATGGTGAAAAAAATTGAAAAAACTTTAATTTAATTATTTCATGAAGTTATACTATCATGCTGCCTTCCACTTAACTGCTGCAGTGATGGTGTACCAGTATTTTTGTTGGCCAAAAGGGAAGTTGGTATCACCCAGGTTCCCACCCAGAACAGAAGCCAATACAATTGTCCCATTGGCTTTTTGATTATTTTGGGAAACAGTTTATCAAAAGTATACTCGTCACAAATAAACATACTGTAACTTTTATGAATTTTGAAGCCTAAAAACAATTTCCAGATTTAAAAAGATAAAAGCTAAAGTTTTAAAGGCTTTAAACAAACTACACCACAATTTGAGCAACAGTTTGAGTGTATGAACATAATGAGTCTGTAAAAGCGGACTAGTGAGTGATAATGCTGAAAATGTATATCTCTGTAGTCCCATTTAGTTACTTGTTAGCAACTGCCTTTTTTAAGACCCGTAAAGGCTGATGTATTTTACACACTAGAATAAAATGTGAAAATATCCTGAGCTTGTGCTAACCACATTTCTTATTTCAGGAATGTAACAAAAACACAGTCAAAAAATAACTTTTGACTTTGGGACAATGACACTAAAAGAGAAAAAACATTTCTTGGTTTTAGGACTCATTCTTGCAGCACTCTAAAAAAAAGTAATTTTAAGTCTGACTTATATCTTACAAAACTTGTTTGAAGCAACACAAACATGGCAGCACTCAAGGATAAACATTCACATTTAAGCAAATAAAATGCATAAATCAGTCAAGATTATATTACTATGCTACATCAAATGCTAATCAGATTTGTTTAGCAAATGTTTGTGGAGACTGATATGTAAAACACTGCAAATGATTCTTAAAAACGTGCAGAACATCCTGGTTTATCATCTAAAATGTGCTTGCTAGAAGACTCCTCTGTTGACAAACTGAAACTGCTCGACGAGCAATGAAATGCCTTTATAGATAAAGATAAGCGATATCAAGCAGGACTATCCCACATCCGACTTTGAATGGAACAAATTGTGAATGCAGAATGAAGTTGATATGAAATATAATTTGCAATATAATTGGCTCTAATCTCTTTAAGTAGTTTACCAGGCACACTTGTGTTCCACTAGAGAAGTGTTTGTTTACCTCTTTAGCGTCTGGTACTCGGTGGTATATCCATCATCCTGACAGCCAATCAGGTTAGGGGGTCAGAAATACACGGTTACTGTGACATCCAGACACAGAAAATGTTTAAAAGGAAGAAAAAAGCTGAAGGGAATACAAAAGTTTAAGAAAAGAAAAAACAATCTGAAAGGTATGTTACTGGGTAACCTCACTTATATTTGCAGCATTATTTGAGGCTGACCAGTGTTTTAAAACTGTTCTCTAATATATGAATATTCAGTTAAAGTGATAGTTCACCCAAAAATGAAAATTATTCTATGATTTACTCGCCTTTAAGCCATCCTAGGTGTATATGACTTTCTTCTTTCAGACAAATATAATCTGAGTTATATAAAAAAATGTCCCGGCCCTTCCAAGCTTTATAATGGCAGTGAATGGGGTCGAGATTTTGAAGTCCAATAAAATGCATCATAAAAGTACTCCCACGGCTCCAGGGGATTAATAGAGGCCTTCTCAAGTGAATCAAAGCATTTGTGTGAGAAAAAAAATCCATATTTAAAACTTTATAAACCGTAATCTTCCGCTAACAGTTGTATGCACGTACTTAAGAGAGTGGCGTTCCAGCGGATGACGTAGGCATAGCGTAAGCGCCAGTGAGAATATACTAGTCTTGTAAGAATCAAGTTTTGTTTACAGCAAAGGAAAAACAGTCTCCTCTTGGCTTATATTGAAATCCTCTGACATGTTTCTTTACAAATCCTTCTTTACTTCTATCCTTTTGTGCTTCCGCATTCGCCTACTTCCTACGCCATCTGCTGGAACGCCATTCTCTTGTGAACGCGCGAACGAAAGTAAGCGGAAGCTAGAGATTATGGTTTATAAAGTTTTAAATATGGATATTATTGGTACAAAAACGTTATTAACCCACAGAGCTGTGTGGATTGCTTTTATGATGGATGGACGGATGCACTTTATTGGACTTCAAAATCTCAACAGCCATTCACTGCCATTACAAAGCTTGGAAGAGCCAGGGCATTTTTTTATGTAACTGATTGTATTCATCTGAAAGAAGAAAGTCATATACACCTAAGATAGCTTGAGGGAGAGAAAATCATGGCTGTAGTTTCATTTTTGTTTGAACTGTCCCTTTAAATCAATCTTTTGACTATCAACATCTCTGGACACTTTGCCCACTTCTATTGGAGAGAACGCTCTCGTTTATTTTCCCGGAAAAACTACAAATTCATAAACAATCTGACACAAAAAGACACAAAATGACAGAGCGCCAAATCACTACTCAATGCTCCTTAATCCTGTTTTACAAACAAACACCATTATTCATCTGTGTAATTAAAATAACTTAAGTGTGCCAATGCAGCACACTCAATTTACCACAACATAATACTTTCCATAGAGCTTGATGTCTGTTTTGGCATTGTAAAACAGTTGGGCATTAGACTGAACTTTGGCTTTGAAGGACTTGGCTTGAACTTCAAGTATACTCTCGACAGAGAACCAGAACTGTGAATCCACAGCCAGAAGATATGAAAGGAGTGAGGAAAAGAGAGAAAGGGATATAAAATGGGAGGGATACAAAGTATACACACCAATCTCCCTCAAATGCCATGGTGAATTACATCAGACGTGTCCCTCGCCTGCAGAGGACTAAATGCACACCAAACAACAAAGCCCTACAGCCTCTAGCTTCAACTTTGATATCTATCAACACACTCCCATGCCCACAATTGCAAAACAACAAAATTCATACTGGATAATAAGTGCAAGAATCTGTATAGCAAACATCAAATCCCTGTTGCCATGACCTTAAACTTTGTGAATGTTGGGATGCGCACACACACAATCATATCCGCTTAAAAATTACTGCACACAAATATGGATACATACAAGATAAATGGCCAATGTCAAAGTCACATTGCTACGGTGCATTTTCCAGCACAATCTATTAATAAAAACTATATATCTGTGTATCAAATAAAGTCAAATGATGAAATACTCTTATAATAAAAAATGGCATGACTAAACCATAGCAGATTACCTTCATGTCAGTTAATGTATAGCAACATTCTGTTTTTCTGTGATAAACAAGTTGATAAGTAAAGATTGGAATAACGTTTCATGACATCTGTTTTGACCTGATAGTTAAAAATCCCTCAGAACACAACACAGAGGTGGCTGATAGTCTAACGCGAGCTTCAATATTATACATTGCAGGCGGCATGTTATTATTTATACAGAGTAGGTGGCATGTAATTATTTTGCTGCACTTTGAGGCACTTTAAACACAACTGCGGTCACTGAGCTCTGTAATTTGACTGTCCAGAACTATAACAAGTATGACATTTCTGAACACATATGACTAGTGAAAACTGAAAATGAAACCATGCAATTGCAACTATCATGTGCTGTCACAGAAATGGATGATTTCCATCACCGGCAAAAATGTGCATATGGTTCTGGCTGCTGTTCAAGAATAAAATTAAAAGAGTAGTGTAGGCACATGTGTCGTAAGTACATGTCCATTTTCTTTTTTAATCTTTAATAATTAAGATTAGAATTTTGCGTTTATCTGCAGAGACAGCAAGAGTGGCAGTGTTTGGCTTCATCCCAGCCAACACAACAATACCTATTGTGCTTATTCATCAGCCAGCCTTTATTAATGGCTTTGGATGGTGAGGTTAATGCATCCTTATTAATGGCTGGATGGTGAGGTTAATGCATCTCTTGCACATTCCAAAAACTAAATTCTAATGCTAAACTAGAATTCAATGCATATTATGGAGAAAGAAAGTAAATGTTTATTTATTCACAAATTGTATTCTGTTGAATCACACAGAACGTTTAATTTAAATTAATGAAGTGTGCATACCTGAAAAATGTGACAAAGAACTGCACCAGGTCCATGATGCTGCTGTGTTGAGAGAAGGATATCTGTGAGAAAAGACGAAAAAAAGGTTTTAGGGATTGGATTATTACCCCTGTAAAATATCATGCAAAAACTATTGTTAAAAGGCACCCAAATATATTTATAATGCGGCATATATGAATCATAATTACATATATTTCTGCATTAATGTCTCCGAAAACAGTTTATGTATTAAACATGCATCAATTTACAGTGCAGTTTAAAAGTCTTATTTCAATCAACATTTTAATCACCAAATGGCTTCAGATTTGAAGGAAAAAAGCAACACGCTGGGCTAGGTGACAAAAAATAAACTACTGCTGAACCATGTTTAAATGCTTTCTGAAAAAACAGATGGCTGGTAATAAACTTGACATATCATTTAATCAAGTGTTTATGTTGCTGATCTAATCTAACTTGAATTTGTTGTGCACCTTACACTGCAAACTTTCTGTAGAATAATAAACACTTCTAATCAAAATAATTTTTACTTGACATGTAAGTAGTTTTATTACATATTCATGGCATATTAATTTTCTACACTTTGGCAAGGTTCCTTAGAAAACAAGCTACATGAATTCTCCCCAACTACCGAGTAGGGACTTGAAATATGTGCATATATGGTGCCTTATTTGACTTTGTCAATGTGGAATTTTATTTATTTATGGATTGTATTTATTTATTTATTTTGCCACCATTATGCATAATATCTCAAGTTCATTCCCCAATCTTAAATATTCTAAAAAACTCAAAAACACAAGTACTTTTGCAATGATAAAAGCTTGCTACTATCTGCATTATGGAATATTATAATCCACATAATGGAAAGCAATTAAAAGTAAACTAAATATGCAGTGAAGCATTTATTCATATCACTACTAAAACACTAAGCAATTAGAACTAGCAGTGTTAGTACAATATTGCAACTGTTATCATACTCAAAATATACCCCTTGTTAAAACTAACACATCTCATATATAAAGGTCTGAAGTGCACTAAAAAATAAATTAATAAAAAAAAATCTTCAATCAATTAAATAAATGATGAAAAAAAAACTTTATAAGTTCTAATAACGTATATTGCTATATTGAACAATTTAAAACCACACAAATTAAGTAAACAAGTAAAAACGGTAAAGTTACTTAATCCAAATAGTTTTTAATTACATATTTCGTTGTAAGAACTTGACACTTCTGTTCAGTCAAAACATTTACTTAAAATGTATTTAAAAATAGATTCATGTAAATTAACTCCAAATGATGCCAAAGGTTGCCTTAATTTTGTAGGTTTTACGAACATTTAATTATAATTTTGTTTACATGGTGCATGAACGGGGTCCCAATGTTAGACCAAAAAAAAAAAAAGTAATTACCAAATGTTCTCACTCACATAAGGATGAAAGACCCCAAAAGCTAGTGGGACTGAAGTCTGTAATGGCTAATTCATTACATTACGTAACGTGCCATAACTAGATAGTGTTTGGTATCACTGGGGTTTGATTAACATTTCTCCCAGTCCTCCCTTACATAAGCTGTACAATAACCACAGTGTGTTATATAAAATGCATTTGATTTCTCAGCTGTTGCAGTCAACTCCACAAATAAGATCCTGTGTTCCTGTCCATTCGCTGATTGCTTTAGCTACATGACCGAATGATTTGCCTTTTCAATATCTGAGGCCACTCACATCGATTGCTTATGAGAATCCAATACATAATTCTCCCAACTAAACCTCTCTAAATCTTAATCCGCACTCCATCTCCATCTAAAAATCGACCATCTGATAAAAGAAAATGTCATTTTATGATTGATTTGTAAATGTCAGATGTTATCACAGTGATTTATTTTCAAGAAGTGGCGTGCTTTAAAAGTTCAAGCGACAAAATGTGTTTACTTAGTTCGAATGAGTTTTGGACTTGCACTTTTCTTTTTCTTGGAGGACACACTATTATCGACTGCAAAAACAGAGGCAGGAATATAGCCAGGCAATTACACACACACATACAGACATTACATGCGGACCTTCTCTGTCAGGCTACGCAGCTGTGTTCGTTTGTGCCGAGGTGCACAGCCGGTGATCATGAAAGGCGACTAATACATCTATGAGAGATTACCGACCGTTGTAAATGTGCTTTTATTTCTGGATTGAAGAAAGGGGCATTAGGATAGATGGAGAGGAGCGGATGGGGGAGGGTGTGTGTGCGCAGGTGGAAGTGAGGGGGTTGGTCAGCCCTTAAGTGATTTACTGGCATTTGCTTTTTGCAGTGAAAGTGCATGACAATCAAAAACTGAAAGAAAGAAAGTGTTGAGAAAAGCTGATTTTTCTTGCCAGAGGGACTGGCCATTAAGCGAGCCGAGCTGGTGGCTGGAGCTGGTACCTTACTGAACTGAAGTGCTCGACTCCTCCCTGCTCCTAAATTCAGCCGTTTACTGTAAACATCATGCTGGGTTGAGAGCGGTAACACACAGATTGAGAAAATCACAATTAGTAAATGCGTTTCAGTCCTTAAGGCAAGACACCCTAGGGTGAATAGGGTAAAAAAATAAACTGAACATCTGAACATTGAATGAAACCAAGTTCAAAATGTTTAGTTCCATTTTGTTGACATATTAGACTATATTTTTATAAGTAGTTTTATAAATCAGGCAAATGATATATAAACAAACCCCTCTATAAAAACTATAGAAAGGAGTAAAATTGTAAAGCTTGGTGTATGTAAGGGCTACTGAAGGGAATAAAGTATTTAAAGATATGTATTGTCATAACACAATTAAGTGAGCCAAACAGCAAAAATAATAATCATCCAGTGCATGAAGAAACAATGTTTTTGTCTGTAGTGTTTGGCATTGAAGTATAGAAAGTTTTTAATTACAAATGCACAAAGAATAGCTGTGAATTTGAGAAATATGGTTAAATAATAATATACACATCAGTATGAGATGAAGACTCATATTATTAGATTTATTGTACATGGAGTGAGTCGCCTCCATTGCGCTGAACATAATCACATTTCTCACAACTGAGTCGCTGAAATGTGTTGGAGATTTCTGGGTTTTTTCTAGTAAAAATAAAACCTGATTTAATAAAAAATGTCTGGTTATTTGTCAAAATATTTCACAGGAATATCGTTTCTCTTATTTCTCTACCCAAACAGATGGAATTTTTAAACATTTCCATTCCCTTCTCTTCTAGACACTACTGACTTTACTGAGGGCTTAGTCAAAAGGGGAAATGTCAAAAATGCTGCATTTAACACAACCTCTTATGTGCAATGCAAGTTGCAATCAATCCAATCAGATCATAATGTGTAACTGCAATCTGGCTAAAAATAGAAAGAACTTTATTTTAAATTGTAATAATATTTCACTATATTATTATTTTTACTGTGTTTTGATCAAACAAATACAGTCTTGGTGACCATCTTATCAAATCCAAACTTTTGCATTGCAGTATATATATATATATATATATATATATATATATATACACACACACACACACAGTATGGCATCAAAGTACATGGACTAAAAGACACATTAAACTCATTTGGCCTTATAGGGACAGTTAATCCAAAAATTTAATTCTGTAATTAATTACCCTCACGACGTTCCAAACCCACAAGACTTTCGTTCATCTTCTAGAAAAAACAAATTGAGATATTTTTGATGAAGTCCGAGAGCTTTCTGATCCAGCAGAGACAGCCAGAAAACTACCTTGTTCAAGGCACAGAAATTTAGTAAATAAATCATTAACCGTAATTGTATTTTAATTCACAAAAGTTTTCTTGTAGCTTCATAAAGTTACGGTTGAATCACTGATGTCACATGGACTATTTTAGCGATGCCTTTACTACATTGCGATGCCTTTACTACATTTCTGTGCCTTGAACATAATAGTTTCCTTGCTGTCTATGCAGGGTCAGAAAGCTCTGATTTCATTAAAAATATTTTGATTTGTGTTCAGAAGACTGGTTTGGAACGACATGAAGGTGAGTAATTTATGACAGATTTTTGGGTGAACTATCCCTTTAAGAGGCTCAAGGACAGTTGAACATTGGCTACACAGTCCTAGCAGCTTGGCAGACACAGACACATTCTTTTTGATGGTTTGTTGTCTTGTCAATTAAAATAATAAAAACCCTGATAAGCACTGAGTTTCTCATGATGTCTTTACCTACAGTCAGCATATTTCTCTGCATCTCACTCCAGCTTCTGGCTAATAACCCTGACTTTGCCACCTCCATTAAAGAGCTCTTTGAGGATATACAAGAACATTATGGGTATGCAAGCTAGCAGATTCCAAGCTCTCGCCTTTTTCCTGACCTTGTAGATTTTAAATATCTACAGAAGAGATTTAACAACCTGAAAATGGTGATTGATGGTCCGGCTCAGGAGTTTAGGCCCAAAGTCCACTAAACCAAAAGCACGTTGGTCTATGAACGAGCGCACGTCGTAGGGCCGTGTCAGCTGCTCTCACAGTAGCTACACCACCATGCTTTATATTGTAGATGGGCGAAGAGAGCATGTACTGTATCATACTGTCTTTTTTATAATTTATTTATATTGATCAAGCTATAATTTACAACACAGAGTGGAAACACACATTCTCCAATCACATATAGAGAATGAATTTGACATTAAGGCAAAAAAAATAGTGAGGTGTTATGCTACCACATTTTTTGGGGAAGTTTGTGGAACACTGTACCATAAGTCAGGGATTGTTATGGATTGCATTACCATAATTTCTCTTTTTACTAGAAACAAAGTGTGATAATATCCAAGACCAAACCCCTCAATACTAAATGTATTGATTTAATTTTGCATTAGCATCCAATTATTCTAAAATGCTTTCTTATACATCTAATTTACATTGAGCTGCAGCCCAGTACAATGCAGAGGAACAGTTTGGCAGGAAAAACACTCTAGAAAAGTTTCCTGAAGGCAGACTCACTTTCATAAATCTGTCAGAAAATATGTTTTCTAATGCATTAGAATGCAGCTGCACTTGCAAATGCCTTGTGCATGTTACAAGAAAGGAGCTAATAGCTAATTAAGCAATTTTGTTTCTTGTTTTTTTTTGTCATGTTGTTGACTTAATGGCGAATAATTTACATGACCAGTTGCAGACTATGGATGTCATTCCTCAAATTGCCCAAACTCATGAGCATAGCTAAATAAAAGTTGGTTATTGACAGTATGTCAACAAACTATATGAAGGACTTCAAAAATTTAATTAAAATAAAAAAACTTTTATTTTAAACTATCACTGTATTTGGCTTTATCCTCCACTGTTAGATGTATAAACTGAAGAGAAACTAGATTATGGCTGTCAACAGATTAAAATTAATACAATTATTCATGTAATTTTCTTTAGAAAGAAGGATGAAACCTTACAAATGTCAAATTCGACAGACACCTGTCTCAGACAGTGTCACACCTAATTTGTATATATTGTAAGTACTCGTGTAAAATATAACAGGGGACATTAGAAATACTGTATGTTGAAACTGTAGTTCAGAAGCACAGAGAGCATCTGGAGCGATCTGACGGAAGAGCTCATGAAAAGCATTTTACTGTTACTGTAAAAGTGTCCACCACTACACCATAATTGTACAAAGATCAGAGGCTAAGTGATTATTGAGTGCATGTCCTTTTTAAAGTTCAATACCACCTTTGAGGACCAAGAACTCTAAGGCAAAACAGAATCAGCGTGAATCAGAGACTCTGTGCACATAAAAGCACTGCACATAAAAGAGTTGTTAAAGGCAAATACAACAATTCTCTGAGGAGAATATCAAAAGCTGGGATGAGGAGAGGACACTGCTATACTCAGCACTGGTCAGTGAACAACATGGTGTTGCAACGAGAGAAAAAAACTGTTTTGCTTTTGGTTGAGTGCATGGGAAAGGGTAAAAATAGATGCTCCTCTACCTTTCCCAGGAATATTGAAATAATTATAAAAGGTTTATGAGTATGATATCTGACTTCTTGAGAGCATGAAGATCTGCAGATGGTACATTAACATATTCATGACAGAACCTAATGACTGCAGTAAGATATTAGTTGAATATTATGCATACCTACAATATTCAAATGAGCTTCATATTTATAATCAGTCACAGGCAGATATGTTGCTCACCTTTATCATTTGAGGTGGAACAAACTAATTGCATCCTTGTATGACGTGTTGCTAAATCATACACACTCACAATTTACATCTGGCATCAAGTCAAGCCACAATGCCAAGTTTTCGTGATCTAAAGCCTTGCTTCTGCAGTTTATAGTGTTGTCACACCCCATGGACTGTTTTTTTGTGTTTCCTTCCTCATGTGCCCATATTTGGCCGTTCCTGTTCCTGTCCTCGTTGTGTCATTAGTTAACTTCCATTCACCTGTGTCTTGTCAATTATCTTAATTTACTCCAGTATTTAAAGTCTAGTCTGTTCATTCTTCCCTTGTCTGGTCTACTAACATTACCTGTGTGTGTGTATCCTGCCTACCTGATGTGAAATACCTTTATGTGGATGTATTAAAGACTGTTTACCGTATCTTCATATCCGTGTGCTACTCCTACACCGCGACAATTGTATTGACACTACTGCTGAAGCAAAAAATTAGTTTTAATACATTTTTGGTATAAATCTGTACAAAAAATGTGTGACACTAAATTAAATAGATTGGCCATTAACTACAAAATAAAAGCATTTTATTTTTTCTTAAATAACACATTTTTAAAAGTAATAGTTTTGCTTTGTGTCATGGTTTTTAAAAATACAAAAAAGAATGTATTAATAATAAATAGGTAATATCAGTATTTTAAATTAAATCTATTATTTGTATTATTATTATCAAACTAACGTACAGTATACAAAGTAAATATGTGACCGGATTCACATCAGTGCAAGTTTTGCTCTTTTTCTTCCCATTCTTTCTCCACAAAAGGAACTATGGAGCATTCACTACATATGTAATATGAATGCGAGTGAGAACAGACGCAGCATATGAAGTAATCTCTGCTGTCATGGCCTTCTCGTATTCAGGAGCACTGAGCACTTATCTTTAGCAATCCTCTTTCAACCCCATGAAAGCCAATCTGCTGTGATAAAGCTATCAACAGATATGGCATCACTGTGTTTCTGGCTAACCGTTTCAATTTTCCCTTTATCCAACGAGACTCGCTCAGATGTCCGAGATGGACAGAGGCTGAGGTAGACTGCAAACAGTTTGTCAGAAATGAGATTACCAAAGGCATTCTATTTAATGATTTCCACCGGACTAGGGAAAATAAGCGATGTGTGTGTAGAGAAAATCAAATCACCCTCCATTCCTTGGCCCAGAATGGCTGCGACAAAAAGGCCATACAACACTGAAAGCAATCCAGTCAGATATAAGAATATATCAGATATCAGAATATGTTTTGTGGCTTATTGTTAGAGTATTATAAACACTTTTTGATTTTAAATGAATTGATTAAACAGTCTCATACATATATAAAAAGGGGTGAGAAGAGCAGCCCATTGTGGATGTGGACTGAGAAATACTGGAACGGTGAGGTACAGGACCACAGTGACAAACTAAATATATGTCTGTTCCAGTAGGATGGGCAAATCCCCCCATGCTCTGCCCCCCTAACCAGCCCTCAGCTTTAAGTTGATGTCATCCTGAGACTGGGGCGATAACCCTGGGGAGCAGAGCGAGGGTAGGAAATGATTTCATCACCGGGGTAGCCTTTCCCAATCCGAGCAGCCTCCTTTGCACATGACTATCCTGATTCTCCTACTGTTACTCATTAATGAGTCTGAAAGACTGGGTTTATTTGATCTGGATTAAACCTGATAACCAGGTAATGTTAAACCATGAGCACAGAATCATGATTAATAGGAAGAGATACAAATAATGGCAAGCATTAGGGCAGAAACGTGTGCAAACACTGCTGGGAATATTAATCTAATTTTTGTAGTTAATAGGCCTACATTACCACACTGTTTATTAAATAATTGTCTGTGATTATCACGTTCAGAAATGTGTGAGGATATCACATGTGAAATGTGTGTGTGAATATTATAAAATACACAGATTTGTACGTTTTACTCATCTCTCTCTTTTAAAATCTATAATTAAAATATTAAATACAAAAAAGATTATAATATAATGGAGTGTTTGGAGTCTGTAAGATTGAAAGAGGTCTTGTATGTTATTTTGATCAAATATAAAGTAAAACAGTAGAACTGTGTGAAACAGCATTCAAAATTTCAAATCAAAACTGTTTTCTATTAGAATATATTTTCAAACGTCATTTATTCCTGTGATGCAAAACTGAATTTTCAACAGTCATTACTCCAGTCTTCAGCGTCACATGATCCTTCAGAAATCATTCTAATATGATGATTTAATGCTCAAGAAATATTTCTTATTATTATCAATGTTGAAAATTATGGAAGCCTGTTTCCGCCACTGAATAAAAAATAAAAAAGGTAATTGGAATTTTAACTCACAATTCAGATTTTTTTTTCTCGCAATTGCAAGTTTATATCTCACAATTTTGACTTTATAACTCGCAATTATGAATTTATACCATGCAATTCTAAAAAAAATTTTTTTGCAATCCTTATTTGACTCAACTGGTATGATCAACTCTTTCAGACTGAGCATGGGGTGAGATCTGTCATAAATGGAGAATCTATGCCAGTGTCTGACATGAAAGAGATAAAGAGAGTGGAAGAAGAGTGAGTGACTGAAGAGAGTGACTGCAGGCAGCAGAAAAGTGAAGACTGAGGGTGATGAATGCAGCGCACAACTCCAACTGTGATAGCAATCACTTGTATGTCAGCAGCTCTCTTCAGCCACAGGGCGACAGCGACACATCTTTCACAGTCGCTTCTGCCTGCGTGTGTCTCTGTACATAGCCTGTGGATGGGTCAATACAGCCTTGACCTACACGATTAACCCACATGAAGTATGAGACTTCATAAAATACTCTGTTGTATTAGACACTCCACGACCACGCGTAACCTTCACTGACAGGCTGAACGCACATGGGCCACGAGACACAGAGAGAGTAATAGAAAGCACATTCAGAGCATTAGACATTGTGTCAATCTTTCAGTATCACTTTGTATGAACAAAATGAGCTTTTCATACGCAAACACTGAAAGACACTGTGCTCTAGCTGAGAGCGGCAGCAGTTTCATCTCTTTCTCTAGTCGATAAAAGAGTCATTTAAAAGGAAGATGCAACATCTCTCACTGCGGCTGGCAGGAGGAAATATTATTTTCTCTTAATGCACCAAATAGGCCAATAAATCGGAGGGATGGATGATTTTATTTTGAAAGCAGTTTGACTGGATGTCCATCAGATGTGATGAAGGTCAGCGCCGGAGAAGCGGTTCTTCTCAGGTTACTTAGATCAGTCTATAGATGACTGTGTTACTGGGCTCCTGATGAGAACAATTAAGGGCTCGTGTTACTATCTCATCTATATGTGGCTAAGGTAAAACTGCATTAATGGGAATGATTTACAGCCACAATCAATACACGGCTGATACTAACAGGCCACAGTGCAGTTGCACTCTCACGCAGGGCACAGCAGGATCTGACTGAGGGTTGCTGGGAAGACTGATGACTTGGTTGGCTGACTTACTCAGCGGCCCGATTACAAGCAGCACCACCTGTTCTGACCAAAACCTTCAAATTTAATGTCAAGTAGAGTGGGAATGGAAAAGTAAGGTAAATTTTTTGACGGATATACCATTTAAATGTTTGGGGTCAGTAAGTATTCCTATTTAAATAAAATAATAATTTCATTCAGCAAAAAAGCATTACATTTATCAAGAAGATCTCAAATAAATGCTGTTATTTTGAACTTTCTATTCAACAAAAAATCCTGAAAAAAGTATTATGGTTTTCACAAAAATATAATGATAAGAAATGTTACTTGAGCAGCAAATCATCATATTAGAATGATTTCTAAAGGATCATGTGACACTAAAGACTGGAGTAATGATGCTTAATATTCAGTTTTGCCATCACAGGAATAAACTCAATTTTAAAATAGATTCAAATAAAAATGTTAATAATATTTCACAATATTACTGCATTTTTAATCAAATCAATGAAGCCTTGGTAAGCATTAAAAAAAAAAACTTTACAGACCCCAAACTTTTGAACGGTAGTGTATTTCTATTCCATGTCTTTAATACTGAAATCTAATGCAATATTTCAGAACTAGAAATATGTATATTCAACATACACACTGACATAACCTTTCAAGCATTCACCAGTCTTTTGCAGGCCTAAAATTCCGATATTTTCAGGAAAACGCAAAAGTCAGTTTATTAAAACAAACCCATTTTTCCTTTCACACAGACAATAACAAACATGACCTCAAAGATATGAAGTTTTATGAGTTAAACCAGATTTCTCAAAATTATCTAAACTCTATCTAATACAATGGACATTAAAAGCACTAGTATTTAAAAATAGTCTTCTTCGATGAGAAAACTATAAGAATGAAGATATTTTGTACAGTTTGTCAGTGCTTTTCTAAAGCACTCCAAAATAATTGATGAGCACGAAGCGGACTCATGGATCATTAAACATATTATTTTTGCATAATACACTTCATAATGGTTTATGCTTGATGCCCTATTTAGACACGAGGGCTAAGAGTGCCTGACTTGAAATCAAAAACAAATTTCATGGATGATATTTACAGTAATTTGTTGTTGTGGTCCATTATGATGAAGGTATTGATGATGCTGTTTTGATCAAAGTCAGAAAATCTGAACAAAAACGTAATCATTTTACAACTTTATCATTTACCATATATCAAAATAAAAATCTCAACCGTCAACAGTTTGGCATGTAACAAGATGTCATATTAGCTTCAAGAAAAGGGTTGGAGCTGAAACTTTTTTAACCATTTAAAAAAAAAATCCTTTTATGCATGTATTTCTAATAAACCATTTTGTATAAAATATTAAAACTATTTATATGCACTGTATGCATATAAATCAATAGTCCAGGTTTTGATCCTTTTTGGGGGTTGGACAAAATAATGTCAACCCCTATTATTAGAGGGATTCATACGATTTGTGTAGGCAACAGTGAAAAAACAAACATATTGATTATCTTCACAAAGCCAACATGCATGAAAGAGCATCAATGCTAAAATGCAAAAAAGATGGTGTTATGATCATAAAATCTGGACAGTCAAAGCACCAAGGCGAACTTCAACATCTGCCCTCGCCAGACAAATCACCTGAAATGAATATTATTAAACCACTGTGGGCAACTTTGGAGAGAAGTGTGAGAAGCTGATTCCCTCCTCCAACATCTCTGAAGCAACTGGCAGACGTTCTGATAGACAACATTGACAAATAGACTATTTAAAAGTTGTATGAATCAGTTATACAAAGGGTGGAAGCTGTGTTAAAGACAAACAGTGGTAAAACACCTTAATAATGAAGTATTGCCTATTTCTCAGGTGTTCATATTATTTTGTTAAACCCTGTACTTGATAAATAAGAAAAGGCTGTTTTGGATTGGACAAAATTAAACGTACAGCTGACAGCCGATCTTACCTGTATTTTTATTGGCCATGAAAAGTTGCTGACATAAACATGGAAAGTGATGTTGGGATTTGCAGGGAAGGAGAATGTCTCACAGGATAAGCTGTCTCTGTACTCTTTGATGTTAGTCTTGGACACTATGGGGAATTCCTCCCCGGAGATCGTACCCGCTGCAGGGACACAAAACACAGCCTCAGCAAAGTGCACGTCAGCCAACGATAATGCATGCATGCAAAACCCTCTGCAAGATTAAATATGGCATAACATTCTGATCAACCCTTCAAATATAAAACATCTGAATAAAGCCATTGTAAAAAGTCTTGAATACCAACAGGATCAATAGAGAAAGTATCCTGAAAAAAGGCCTAAAAACGTCAAGCTTCATGCTGTATCTCAAAACATTTGAACAGATGAAATGGTTAATAGTGAATACACGATCTATCATAATACAGTAAATCTCAAACCACAAATGAACATCGGTCAGTCTATACTGATGATTCCCAGATGACCCATTCAGAGGCTGTTCCATTAAGTACGACAGAATGAAAACTGATTTATTTTACTTATTAGCGATTCATCACAATTCAAAATGCGACTCTTCCATTAACCACTCTTTTGAGTTCAGTCTTAAATACTGCTATAAGTATGCTCTCACACTTGTCATATGACAATGACTCTTACAGTCAAACACTATTCTAGTGACCATTGGGAGTGTGCTTTATCTCTGTCTATAGGGCAATCCTCTATCTGCTTGTCATAGAGGTTTATTCAACAGCAACAAAATGAAAAAAACATTTAGCTTAGGTATTTGCCTGTGCATGAGCACTGTCTGTTTATCTTAATTGAAATCAAAAAGCACTTTATTAATGCCCTGACAAACAGATATATCAACGTATACCAGTCAGATCTATTTTACAAACTAACTCTTTCTTTTGGGATTTCATTTTATTCTCGTATACATGAAATACAATAGCATGAATACTTTACCTGTTGAGCCAATAGACCATGTTATGTTGAGGTTGAAATTGTTGGATGCATTAATTGACATATCAAGGTTCTTATTGGTCTGGAAAACAAATAAAATGACAAAAAAAGTTAATTAAATAGCAGTGATAAATATTTTTTTACCGTATTAAATGTGGACTTTTTTTAACCATCATCATGTTGTGCTCCAGTCATCTTTTCACAAAAATATTTGTTAATATTATCAAATTAGACTAAAACTTAACTTAAAAATTATCATTTTTGGACTTTTGGTGGATTATTTTCCCAAATTGTTACACCTGTGATGCTCCCAGTCAAAAATGTCCAGTCTGCAAATATTACTTAAAAATGTCTGATGCTACATTACTCCCAAATATTGGATTTTTTTTTGTCAACTAGTTACTTTAAAAAAGCACATTTTAAAAGGCCAGTCACACCAAATTAGGTAAAGGATTTTCAGCACAGCAGAAGGGTTACATTTAGAACAATGGGTTATAATATCACATTCTAATGTCTTTTTCATAATCATTTATTTCAATCATTTCAAATCCTGCTCCATATAAAAGTGTTGTAATGATCAACTCTCTGCCTGTAATTGTGTTATGTCACATAATAATTTTGTACTAAGTGTGCAAAAGCTTGTCACAGGAAAATCTCAAATTACTCCTGTAGGACACAAATTTGGGTGCTGCAAAAATATTTTTTGGAATACACTAAGTTCAAAATCAAACACAAACCATTCTAAACCATTTTGTTTGTGAACATGATGCAAATTCACTGACCTCTTCTGGAGTCGCCATGAAGTTAATGGCCGTGTAGTGCTGATCGTCCTCTTGGAGCAGACTAAAAGTGAACTGGTAGTCTATCAGAAGATTATCTAGTGAGGTAGAGAAAAAAACACATTCATTGTATTTGGCATTTATATGTCAAATAATTGTTTCAGCATAAAAATCATGAGATTTGTTAACATTGTGAAAGTGATTGCTTGGCAAACATTCTTCATGTTCACGTCATGTTGAAATCACAACATCATGGCAATCACAGCTATTCTTCAAAGTAAAACACAAATTCTTGATGGGAGAGAGACGCAGTTGTCATATGAAGGACTTTTTGACAGCTCACATCTGCACGAGTAACTAAAGGTCACCTTGTCCGATTCAATTGTGCAGACGGCATATGATTAAATAGCAACAGACAGAGGAAGGCTGAGGATTGATTTGATTGTCCAACGGGTCAAAATTAATATCAACTCTGCCGAGGGAAGAAAAAACTGAACTGTCATTGACATTATTGCACAAAAAGATGAAAAAGCTTTCTAGTTATCATTTATGACCTTTCTAAAATCGACAGAACCTTTTATAGATTAGGAAAACTCAACAATGAGTAATTTAGGGGGTCCATTAAAAATAGTGGTGTTTTTTGTGGTTATAGTTCAATTTATTGTTAATCTAACTCATCATGACTTTGAGACCACATCATCAACCCTTCAAGCTTTCAACCTTAAACGAGCAATTGCAAACTAACTAAACAAATCAAACCGTTTCTGACCACACACTAATCCAAGAAAAACTTGCAGGCCTTGTTCATGAGATGTTTATCTCAACATATCCATGCACGACGTAACAAATTCACATTAAACCATAGCATATTGGGAGATGTTCACAGGAAGTGACCGAAACTAAAGGATATTAGCTTCAACAAATAGCCGTGTTCATTCTGCAACCACAGAGAGATGGAGAATTACCGCAGATCAGATCAAAGCGGCCGTCTTGAGCTTATCTCTTCCTCTGACCACTCAGTACAATCCACTGTCACACAAATAGAGAGATTATTGTTGGTTCTCGCTCTCTTTATCTCCTTATTCTTGCCCCAGGTACACAGCAAAGCTATGTTTATCCCATAAGGGTATTTGGTAAACTTCAGAGAGTTTTTCCATCCCATGAAGGGAAAATAAGAGTGGAAAATCTCAAATGGAGATCAACAGGCTGTTTTGGGTTGTAGGATATACATGTAGTTATGTCTATGTGCATGAGAGGACACTTAGAGCTATTTATTGCCCACTCTTTTAGACCTCCTGCTGTTATGATATTAATATTTTTGAGTGTGCATCTGTGTTCGCTTGCATGACTGCATGTGTATGTGCGCGTAAGTGAATGTGTGTCAAGAGTTAATCAAGTACAATGCAAAGATTAAACGAACATAAATAACAATACTAGGAAATATTTTCACTGCTTCCAACATTTTTGCATTATGCGGTTATAATAAGCCAAATATTGCACAAATTTTTGCCAGTAAATCAAATTTTACCTTGAGAGAAATCAGGGAGCACTAAATAATGTGGTTATTTTGTGGTAACTTAATCTAGAGAAATTGTGTAAAAACATGCTGCTGTTCCATTTCAGAGGAAAGAAATTATTAACATATGAGGTTATTAACCTTTCTTGAACTCTGGAATATTTTCACCATCATCTAATAAAACAAAACATGCATAAGAAGCCAAAAGAGGACGTTCTGATTACAACCGACAACATCATTGTTGTCTTGTGACGTGCTCTGGTTATGAAATACACACATTTATTTACAATACATAATTCAATAAAGCTATTACAGGAATCTCAAATAACAGTCTCATCAAGCCAAAGTATATTTTCCCCTAAATATCCTGCAGAACACATTTCATTTCCAGGTGCAGAGGTCTGAAATGAAGCAATAACAGAAAGCCATCCCTGGCAAATGGGATCTGGGTATTTTATTTAATGTCTTCTACCATAAACGTTATCATCCTCAATTTTGGAACACCTTGCTGGCGGTAATGAGAACAGCGGAGAGTTAGGGACATCTGGAGTCATCTTTTTTTAGAAGCAGGAAAGAAAATAGCACACTGCCCTTAAATAATAAGTTGAAGCTAATTATACACTGGTTCACGTGGTCCTTGTGAATGCAATGAGCTGAAATTAATGTTTTACAATGAAGACAACCAGATATGCATAACAAAAGCAAATGATTTATCTAACCATTCCTGATAATACAAGGTCAGATGTTCTTGTTTACAAATTATTTAACAGGTATGTGGTATGCGTTTTTGCTCATGTGTATCAAAACAAAATATGACCTAAATTATACACATTTTGGAATAACATACAACTATTTTTGCATTAAGGACTGTGCATACATGATATGCAATTTTCCTATTCTGCCAAATTGTGCAGTACACAACTTGAATGTGCTTAACTTGACTATTATATTTCTAGTGTGACAAATAATCTGGACACACTATCAACCAATATCTCCATTATCACTGACTATCTGCAGGGACTTCATTTGAAAGCACTTATTATATTTTAAAGAGGCATAAATAGAAAGAATCAATTGACATTAGAGGTTCTGGATTGATTACATCATAGATGTATCTTCAAATCAATTTTCTCTCCATATCATCAGCGTGACCAAAATACAATGAAGAAATGAAAATCCTGATTAATCCTCATGCACTGTAACATTGTCTTGATTGGAGAAGATATCTACATCTAAGTCTTAAAGCCAATACAATTATCTTAAGAAAATGAGATAGGCCCTTAGATGTCCAAATAAAAGTGCCTTTGTGTACAAGCACAAAACAGCCTGACTGAAAGTATTTAGCAGTCTAGGCAGAATGCCTGATTAGTTTTTGATGAGGGGCCTGAGGGTGTCTGGTAGTGTCTGTCTGGCTGGTGGGACACTCATTGGGCATGTGTTTAAAACAGTAGTTATGGCTTTGATTCAGGCTGAGGGAAGTTAGCCGTCGATCAGTGTATCAGACATAAATAGAGCTGGGCGATATGGCCAAAATATTTATCAAGGATTATCACGATACATTTCAGATCTTTATTTATTTAAAGGAAGATTTTTGCCTTTAGTGAAAGCTGTAGAAACCAGACCATTAATTGTGGTTTTAAACTACTCTTTATGGTCAAAACACGACAAACACTTCACATTTTTTAATTCTTTACTATTTTCCAGTCATTTTTCTTAAAATAAATATCTTAATAGAATGTTTTTTATTAGTTTCTGCATGTGCCTGACTTTGATGATCTTCAGCACAGTTTGCAATGCAGGCTGCAATAATACAAATAATAATATTACATTTACAATAATATTGCATTACATCATAGAAATGGACATTTGACAGTAGCTTGAGTTGACAGTAGTAGTAGCTTGAGTTTAGGATGCAAATATAAATTTATGTCATTATCAAAAACAGTAACATATGTAGAAATAGTAACAACCTCATTTTTAAATGGTGAAATTTCATTATTTTTACGGTTTGTGTTTTATTAAAATTAACTACCGGTCCTCCATAGTAGTATACATTTAGATCATGGTAACCACAGTTAAAACCATAGCACCTCAATACCATGGTAAAAATATAGCCTAACTATGTACCAATTGGTTTCTAGATATTTGTATAAAAAACAGTAGTCTAAATGTATTTAGTATTAATGCACATGTTATAGCTTAATTCACACACACACACACACACACACACACACACAAAATACTGTAGTTATATACCATTACACGCCTAAATAAATTATATCATAAAATGCTATAGGAATATCCCACATTTCTGCCACAATACCAGGTGTAGTTAGTATTACTACAGTAAATCCATGGTAAATGATGGTGATCCGTAGATTGTAGATTTGTAGGATCATCCATCCAGTGTGTGAAATAATTGTTCAATGTGATTTGTGAACCATTTAAAAAATAACTGGCTCAAAAAATTATTTGTTCACAAATTGGAAAGCATGTTCGAGCAGGTTTTGGTTTGCTCAATTACAAGGATTTATATGATGTTTTATGTTTTGATGTTATTTCCCCTGAAATTTAATGAAGCAAAAATGACAATGTTGTGCTTTAGAACGTTGTAAAATAAATTAGAACAAAAAAAAAAACAGAAAAGGAAAGGAAAATACTCTAATGGTGCTCTAAAATTACAGTAAGAAAGTAAAAGCATTTATTTATTACAGTGCAGCACTGTACTATAACAATTTTATATAACATTGTAAATATGACCTCTAGTCAACAAAAAAAAAGAATGATTTGATGAGAGTTTTGACTGCACCACATTCATCATCATGTATATGGCCATTGCAATATGACCTAATGACACTGGAGGTCAAACTGTAATATACAGCTATCCGTTGCGTTAGTGAAGGACACATTCAATTACTGTTACAAGTGAGCTGCATTTATCGTCATCATTACTATTATCATATTTGATGGCCCTTGAATTTTCTCCTTGTGATAACAAACATTTGTGCGTTCAAGGCTGATTGAATTAGCCTGGTACAAAGACGAAGCGTAAACATCAATCCCACTCAGTGGGTAAATGTCACTGACGACGTTCCCTTGGGGAGTTAGACTTGTTTCGCTCCGACTAGCCTCTCTTCATGGCTTTAATTGGTCAAATTAGCAAGTGTGTCCACCCCACATATTCAAGGCCGGACAACTGAATCACTGCACACGTGTGATGAAATCCACAGTGACAGAGTGATGGGAGCAGCGTTAGTAAGAGATAACAGCTGGATGCTGGGAGTGTGAGGTGCTGCTTGTGTTTGCTGGGACGAGTGAGTATGTATGTGTGTGTGTGTGTGTGTATATGTGTCTGTTAGAGAGATTGCAGGCCAGCTGCAGTGTACACTTCAGCGTTTAGTACACCATACAAGGAGTATGAAATGAAGAAGAACAGTTGCTTTAATCTGAACTCCAGTGTAATATAATCATAGATACCACAGAGGTTTTTTTAACAAACCATGACTGACATCAGATGCCTTACGGCATGTGCTGTGAGTTTAACGTGCATTTGAGAACGCAGCGTGCGCAAGGTTCACTTTATTTTCACATTTGCATGACATTATTGTTGACAGAAGTTTATAGCATATTCTGGTAGAATAAAAGCTTGAGGTTTGAAATGCTAAAAGCTTAAGGGTTTGTACATTTGAAAGTGAAGCATGTAAGATAATTATTACAACTGTAATTTGTAGTGTAAAATTAAATTAGTATTAGTTATCATCAAATATAATTTTTTACAGTACGACTATAACAGTAATATATTGCTGTTTTTTGCCAAGTTAACACTCAATAATAATAATAATTACAATAACTATAGTATTGTTGTTATTATTATTATTAATTTATTGAAATATAATTAAAATCTCAGGTGGTACTTCAAAAAATATTTTACATCAAAGTGTACAGTTGAAAAAAATAGGTCTTATGGTTTGCAAATTCAGATTTACTTTTAAAAAGATTAACAATAATTTTTGTTTTGGATATGTTAGTTTGTTTGTTTCCATACCATGCAAGTCAATAGGGTGGGGTCTAATCTTGTTTTGGACCCCACTGACTGACTTTCATTGCATGTACTAAAAGGGTTTAAACATGTTTCCAAATGATCATATTTTGTATTCAGAAGAAGAAAGAGACAACAAGAAGGTGAAACAGAATCTTAATTTTTTTGGGTTGAACTAACCCTTCAATATCGAACGTTCAGTCACAGGTGTGTATTTATCTGCAGTTTACAACAGAACATCCAATGGGAATCCTCTTTCTAATGCGTGTTGCATTTCAGCTGGAAAGAGGGGGGATGCTGGAAAGGATTTGTTGACCACAGGAGAACATGATGCAGTGCACTATCAATCATGAAGTGATATAACAGTATTGTGCTGCAGAGACTGGAGGGGAGGTCAATTATAAATAATGCATTGGCAATAAATCCTCCTATATACATGGAACGCGAGTGTGATCGGCTCATAAAAGGCTTGCAAACCCCTCACACGTGCTTTAGACACACAATAATCTCCTTAGTGTGTTGATTAATCATAAAACTAAGAACCTTTCCACCATAAGGCACCTTTTGCCTTTGTAGTGCAGTAGATAACACAAATGTCTGGTAAGTTACAAATCTCAGATGTCCAAAAGGTAGCAAAAAAATTGTTTAGAGTCACAAGAGTCACACAAATTTCTAAGAACAGAATGGATCACCTACTGATGATTCTGCGTCCATTAAAATAAATTGGCTGTTTGGATGTGCTCTGCTTATCTGAGACTCTGTTTTAAAAAACATTCATTGGTGGCATTAGAGGGCTGTTTACGTAAGCCTGGTTTGGTTGGTCAGATCTGGTCTGGGATGGAATTTCTGGGACTTGTATTGACAAGAGTAATGATTTACAACAGTTTTTTTTTCTTTGAGTACTGAGTAGAGTTTAATTTCCTGCTTGTCTCGAGGTTTGTGTGGATGAGCTCCCAGTCATTTTCAAGAGAGCCCGTGTCTGCTGCTCGTGAAGATGATGGTTCTGTTCTGTGGCCGTGTCATTTCCTGTATATCTTTACCTTTATTTTCTGGACAGATTAGGAAGTTATGACTGCTCTAAACTGTCAATCATGACAACTCGACTAATACTAGAGCTGTTAGGCTGCCATCTAGTGCTCTGAATGTAAACTAAATCTATACAGTGTGTGTGAGACAGAGATTTTCTATGATAGACAGAGAATGCTAAACAGGGAGAGCCAGAGATACAAAGCACAGCCAGCTTTGACATAAACATCATGGATTACTGCTAAAACTTAGTTTGTAATCCTATAATAACCAATGTACGTTGTGGCACAGTGCACATGCTCACAACATGTAAGAGTAACAGTGCTCTAGGGACTTGGAGTTGAATTCCTATTCCTAATTTAAAATAAATAAATGCAAAAAATTGGGTGCAAAAAAAAACAACGTTTGTACCATGTAAATGATGCACATTCTGAACATGCATTAGTAGCACCTGTAAAAACAGTCAAAAAATATATGTTACAGTAAACTGTTTACCCTATGTTTAATATATTATATTCTAAATGCTTAACATGGGAACACTGTTACTCAAGAACATGCTTAAAAACGTAAAGAAAAAACTGCTTCAAATCATACACAATCTTACCAAATTTGTATAAGCACTAAGCTTGTCTGACACTGACAGAATTTGTCTGATCGCAACAGTCATCGGCTGTCACATGTCAAACCAGCGATCAAAGACTACAGACCTTAAGATTTTCTATTTGTCTCTGCCAAAAGGCACAGTGTTTAAGTCAGAATCAGTGATTGTGGCTTGAGGACATCCTGGCCGCTTCCACTTCTTGAAAATGGAACAGAAGCCCCTACTTAAGGTGGGATAACAGATTACATGAGTGAATGTCCATGTCATGGCTGCAGAATATTATTCTGAATAAGATTCGGTGTTCTTTTTTTTTAGTACTGCCAACAATTAAACATAATTTATCCACATACTCCTATTAACATAATGCGAAACAAATATCATTCTCACTACTGTGATACAATAATGAAAATCACATTTTCTTGATGTTTAATCTGCATTTGGTAAAACTTTAGATTTTTATGAAAATAAATCAATAAATGTGCAGAATGAAATGGTAACTGGAAGTCACACTCCCAAAACCTCATGTCCTCACACAAGGGCATATAGGATTATTCTCCTCAAAGACTTTGTCCTAATCATTTTCCAGTCCAAGTGAAATCCACCACAAACAACTGTACTGAGATCCAAACCTCTTTTAATCTCTCCAAATAAGCACCATGTGAACTACACATCTCAGCTGTGGTTGAAGCCAAGAGCACACGTGTTTCACTTTGGGCTATGCTCTTGGGACTAGGTCAACAAATAAGATTCCCTCACACACAATGAACACATATACACATAAAGATACAGCAGGCATAAGCCAAGATGAACACAAGCGGCGTTATACCGCAGAGAACAGATAAATGCTTGTGTGATGGAGTCCTGATGAGGGGTTAGAAAGAAACACTTCCATCTGCTGTACTTCCAGAAGGTGCTGTGTATGTTTACTTTGTGGAGTTTGAAAGTGCAAGGGTGAAATGTAGGTTTGGTACTGGTAATGTGTGCGAGTGCTGGATGATATACTGAATACTCACAATATATGTGTGATGTTTTTTGGCTACATAAAATTAAGCAACATTGTGACTATTAAAATGACTTTAACGTGCTGTTTATTTGGCCATAAAGTTTCCTAGGGGCTGTGTCATTAGATAAGTGTTGTTGTACTGTTCTTACATAAAACATTTTGAATCAACTTGATTCAAAGATGATTGCTAAAAAGATGCAATTTTTGAGAAAATCCATGAAAAGAGACAGAATACATTAACATTATAAAATGGCAAGATATAACTGTGTGTGTGTGTGTGTGTGTGTGTGTGTGTGTGTGTGTGTGTGTGTGAGTGTGAGAGAGAGAGAGAGAGAGAGAGAGAGAGAGAGAGCAGAGAGTACCAGTGAGGGTTACTTACAGTAACATGTTCCTCTAAGTGGGTTGCCAAGGTAGCGATTTTCAGAATCACATCTGCAGTAAAAAAAAAAAGAAAGAACAATTTGTTTACAAATATGATGCATGTACATAAACAAACTAGATTTGGGAGCTAGTTTTGATCCATCAATGGAGAAATAGTTCATCAAAAAAAAAAATTCAGTGATTATTTACTATAGTTATACAACAAGACAACAGCTATAAATGTTTCAACTATTCTTTTTAAAATATGTTGTGCCCATAATAAGTAAATAAATATAAAATTGATTATTGATTGATACATTACATGTCCCAAAAGTGATAGTCAAGGCATTAACAATGTTACAAAAGATTTCTATTTAAAAAAAAAAAGTTATTTTGAACTTTCTATTCATCAAAGGAAAACAATTTCAAACATCAAATCGGCATATTAGAATGATGGAGTAATGGCTGCTAAAAATTCAACATTGCAATCACAGGCATACATTATATTTAAAAATATATTCAAATAGAAAAGTTACATTAACAGTTTACACTATTACTGCCTTTAATTTATTTTTTATAAAAAAAACTAAACAAAATACAGTCTTGGTGAGCATAAGAGACTTTCAAAAACATTTAAAACATTTTTACCAACCAAACTTTTTAATAGTTGTGTACATACCATATCAAAGAACCAAAACTTGTTGATACAAGACACTCAATTATTCTGCAGCTTTGTCTCAGAACCATAAGTGTGAGTGTTTCTTGTTTGTGGGACCATATATGGCTGTGTGGTTGCATTTTATATGGAGATTTCTCCCTATGCTGCAGGTAGTATATTCTTAGCTAGGCTTGAGATGATTATAGTGGACGGCCGTCAGGTGCCCCGCAACTCTGAGGCCTGAAGAGGAGGATGAGACCACACTTCTGATCAATTCAGACTGACAAACCAAACAAAACCCTTCATGCTGTGCCAAAAGCACAAAACTATCACAACTCTCTCAGGATCAGAAAGATGAACAAAAAACCCTGAGTGGAATATACAGCATAACTACACGTTTTATGCATATGAGAACCATGCATTGGTTTAAACAGAGGGTTAGAGTAACACTTAAGCTTTCATAGTACAAAAGAAAAACTATTAGGACATTCTTGTATCAAGGGCAAAGGTTTTGATAATATTTTGTGAAGCACATTTATTTTTAATGACCATTTTTGATATCCATATATTCAGGCAGGATTGTAAGAAATTGTGAGGACGGCACAAAAGAGTGAAGAACACAGTGGCTTGTCTGGTTCAGTTTAAAGCAAACACTCATTACTGGCATGTAAACACTGAGTGTTTATTATTCACCTCATGCTACAGAAGCAGTGAGTTCATGTGTGTGGATTCAGAGCTCAATAAACACACAGATGGATGGACGGACCAGCAGGGCAAACACGCATGATTAATCACCAAATTGCCCTTTGAAGTGGAGAAGTGGCCGAGGGCCTGAGAAAGAGCACTGCATTGAAATCATAGAAGAAAGAAAAAAAGGGCTGCTTTTATTTGATCAAAAATACAGCAAAAACAATAATAGTGTCAAATAATATTACAATTTTAAATAACTGTTTCCGATTTTCATATATTTTAAAATGCAATTTATTCCTGTGATGGCAAAGCTGAAATTTCAGCAGTCATTACTTCAGTGTCACATGATCTTCAGAAATCGTTCTAATTTCCGATTTGTGATAAAGAAACACTTATTATCACTACTTCATATTTTTGTGGAGACAGTGATACATGTTTATTTTTCAGGATTATTTCATGAATAGAAAGTAAAAAAAAATACAAAAAATTCTGAAATAGTCTGTATACATATCACTGTCTTACTGACTAGTGTCAACTTTGATCAATTCAAAGCCTCCTTGCTGAATATAAGTATTATTATTATTATTAAACCTTACTGTCCAAACCAAACTTTTGAACAATAGTGTAGTAATGAATTAATATTAATGGGTAGGTTAGTCATTTAGTCACCTACCAAGATAACAAAGGAAAAAGAACATAACAATACATGCTTAAAAGTATAATCGTTAATGTGTGACATATAACTTAACAGACATTGATTGCCAAATTACAGTTATACTTCAGAAAACACACCATAAAGCAATTTTGCAGGATTTCAAATCGGGCACTATAAAAATTACCCATTAAACATCTTTCAGCCAATATAATTGTTTTGGGTTCTGAGGGTAAAATATTTCTGCGGGAGGGTAAAATCGAGCATGACACCACCTCAGGACAAAAACAGGCATAAAAAGAGGGCATAAAAAGAAAGGCAGACCCCTCCAGGGCTCCAATAAAATGATATTATTCCAGAGGAACATTTTTAATGCTGAGTGTTCACCACGCACAGTGGGACAACCATTCACACTGTGCTCCTATTAACAGAACATTTCATTATTGTTCAAATATTTCTAATTCTATTCAACTTCTGCCTGCTTTTAAAACTCATATTTATCCTCCTTGTCTTTACACTGCTCTGTGCCGTACAGTGCCCTACTGTTAAGGCAATTGTCCTGTATTTTTATTTCATTAAAGGAACAGTTCACCCAAAAATGAAAATTCTGTCGTCACTTACTGACCCTCATGTCGCTCCAAACCAGTATGACTCTCTTTCTTCTGCAGAATAGAAAAGAACGTATTCTGGAAATCAAACATTTTGGGTTCCCATTGACTTTTTTGTCCATATAATCTAAGTCAAAAGGATCCAAAACTATTTGTTTACAAACATTCTTCAAAATACCTTCTTCTGTGTTCCACAGAAGAAAGAAAGTCATACTGGTTTGAAACAACATGACGTCTGAAAACAGCAGGTGTCCCGCACCAGCTAGCCGAGCAACTGCCATTGAGATGAATGGAAATGCTAACACATTGCTAAGCTTTCTCCAGGTATTACTGACCTCCTTGCTGTTGAATGGCATCAGTCAGTCAGCCAGCAGATTAAAGCAAGTGCACAAAGTGCAGCACAACATGAAGTCCAGAAAAAGTGTGAAAGAAAGACATAAGACAGGGAATGAGAGAACAAATAAGGGGATGGAAAATGAAAACAGCAGGTGTCAGACAGTGGGCATGCCCTCTAGTCATCTGTCTAGTCCTACTGCTCTCTTAGTTTGAAGGAAAGAAAGAAGACAAGCAGGTGAGGGAGAGAGTGGTGCACTAACTGCCCTGTGTTGATCCTTCTAGCCACACGGTAACAGGCTCATCCTGACTAAATAAACAGAATGTGTGTGGTGCCTGCTCGCAGGAGACTGAATTAGCAGATAAATCCTCAGAGTGCCACATTTCACACTGAGATAGCTCTGTGTGTGCGCGTGTCTCACAAAAGCATACGCAATTGTTGCTCGCAGGGTTTAAGCGTTCTCGCTTGAGAACTCCTCAGGAGGGCCTGTCTAATTAAATAGCGGCTTCCTCGTCGATCAAAAGCGCAAACACACACAATTCGAGACCTTACAAAAAATGGATATTAAGTTGAAATGAAACAAACATTAACAAGATGAGAGTATGTGGGGAATGGAAAACCGCTGCTGCGAGGCTACTAAATAAACCCCAAAAATTGCATTTTATTAAACATAATGCTAACAATGATAAATAGATGAGTAAAGTTTGTAAACAATCTGTATTGTTGCCTTGAGAAAACCTAGTCTAAAAGCTTACATAAATAGATGGCTAGATAGTAGTATTGCCAGCTAGTTTTGTTACTTTTGTGCTGCCAATGAACATTTTCACAAAGCAAAAAAAATAAAAAAAAGGATCGGTTGTATTTTTGATTCAAATGACTCCCTCATAAAAAACGTCACTTGTCACCACCTACTAGTGAAAACATGTAACCTATAAAAGGAGTAAGAATGTCACATAAAACATTTGCGAATAAGCACCGTTTCCGTCCAACGAGTCAAAGTGAACAAAATCGTCAAACTGTCACTAAATACCACTAAGAAATGTAGGAGAAGCCAAATTGTGTCACTAAATACCACTAAGAGCGAGCAGATGAAACACAGTAATGTATTGTGTCTCAGAGCGAGCAGATGAAACACAGTAAATGCAGCCATTGCTCTTGGAGGTGGATGCCTGCTGTTCAGGAATGCAGTCGTGTAAGACAGTACTCTAGCATTTAAGAGTGACCATAACAACATTTCAGATGTTGTGCAACAAGACCAGTCTGGCAAGTCAGGTTATGCCATCCCATAGCGCAAAGTCACATGACTTTTTGATGCATATGGAGGAATTTATTCCATCTCCCATTATTCAAATTAATTATTTTTTCGTACAAGTCAAAAACCACCTTAATCGAGCATAAACACTTTTTTTATGAATTAAGTGTTTTGTTTTTTTGCCGTTTCCATCACACGTTTCTGATGCGATACTTCAAAATGCATATTGACAGTATTTATTATGTTTAAATATCTTTAAACTCTGCTTTAAAAGCATCATTTTGCACTCAGATAAGATAACAATAAGAGAATAGAGCCTTTAGAATATTGCAAAATGAACATATTAGAATGAATACATAACCTAGTTAATTACCGAATATTTTTAATCATCCACCTAATATTGATTTCTTCTGTCTTGAGTTAATAAAATGTATGTTAATAATAACAACATGCATATCAAGGACTATATACCCTAGTGAAACGATAGCACTTAATCATTTTGCTTTTTTAACATTTGTTTATTTTATATTTTTTATTATGCAGGTTATCCTTTATTGAAAAATATCTAGGGTTTGTAAAAATATTTTGGTGCATTTAACTGTCTAACCTAAAATCTACTGTGTTGTATCACATGCATATGGAACACACTAATGTTAGCAGCCCAATTCAACATCCATATTAGGAGTATCCAGGCGAGAGGAAGTCTGTTTTCATGAACTGTTCCAACAGCACTACCTTTCCGTCCTCTAAACGAGTACCACATCTTCGTCTCTCCCGCCGTGCTCAACAGACAGCTCAGCTCATTACAGGAAACAGGCTAAAACAGGCCATGGGCCACCTGCTAGCTCCCTCTCTTTCTCCCTTCAGTCTGTCTTTTTCTTGATCCGCCTTTCTCTCATTTTATTTTCTCACACTCTCTCTCTCTGACTCTCGCCCTTCCTCGCGCTTTCAAACACAAAGACACAAAGCAACAAAGAGAAGAACCTTGAAAGAGACCTTGGTGTTCACTCTCTCACAGATTTTAGAGACTCGCTCACTTTCTGTCAATCTCTCTATATATAACACTAGTTGAATTCCTTGTCATGTCGGGTTGACTGCTTTCAAAATAGCACTGAAAAAAAATAAAAGTGACCCAACAGAGTCAAATAAAAAAACAGGTTAGGTTTCTTCTAAATGGCAGTGAACTGAGAGCAAATGGACACTTGTCTCCTGCTTCAGATTTCAGAGAAAAACTTTCAGAAGATATCAATGTCACAAACATGCCAAGATATTCTTCCAAGAATTACCTATGCTTTTCACATTAACATACATAAAATCTTTTTACTGCACAAAATATTATTTATAGTGGGAAAGTTTCTTTAGATTATTAAGATGTTCTCAACATTTGGAAAAAAGGTTTCTTTTAAGAACAGTTCACTAAAAAGTTTTTTTGGGGGACCCAAAATGGCTATTCTATGAACCTGTATTTAAGGGATTATTAGTGTTGAATTAATGTAGCACTGAACTATGTCAACACTGGAATAGTCTGAAAGTGTTCACATGACATTTTAAGAAGACATTAATGCTTTTGTCTGAATAAAATTAAACATGAAAACACGCTTACTGATACGCGTGTCTAAATGGGAGCAAATTCCTGTCTATATCTATATACATCTAAAAGATCTAGTGGAAAACATTTTTAGAAGAGAAAAATCTGTTATAGCAGCAAAGGAAGGACTAAAGCAAATATGAGTGCAGTGTTTTGGTTTTTACAACATTTAGTCATGTAATATACCAACTAGAGTTCTCGATTTCAATTAAGTGTCCATTTTATACCTGACATTTCTCTTAAAATTCTTCTGGGGAAATAAAAATAGACATATGAGAAAACTGTTGAAATGCAGTAAGAGTTTAGAGCAGTAGTGTTCAAGATCCTTCATGGAACCATAGATACGTAGTACATAGAACAAACATTATGCATGTTCACTGTTTTTGTGGTTGTGTGGTACACTGCAGCACTCGGTAATCTAACTGCTAAAAGCATGTTATCAACAGAGACAAAAGCAAAAAGGAGAAACGGTACCTCAAAACACAAATATTGTGAGCTGTTGGGCCAGCTTACCCGGCTCATTTCACTGAACACACAAACGGGCACATCTGAAGATAAAATGGGTCACAGATAAACATTCAGACCTAGAACTCCAGACCCAAATACAAACCAAAATCAGAGCAGACCGTTTCATATCCATTTACAAATCTTCATGTAGACAGTAGGGACTACACCAACAAGTCTGAGATGGATCCACCTGTGTGTCCAACAAATACTGCAAGTTTCATCATCACTATTACATACAATCTGATTAGAAATGTAATTCATATTGAGATGAAGGCCATGAAGCATATGGAGAGCATGTCTTCATCACAGAAGGAAGGTTGATGCACTGTTACGTGCTTAAAGACATGTGATTCAGCACTCGGGCTGCGTCTCAAATGCTCATCTGTCATCACTCAGGTTGGGTGAGTCACTGTCTTTAATCACTTCAGCGGTTCCCATGGTGATGTGAAAGTGCATGTAAGTGCTAGCCACTTCATGCAGGTAAACTTATTTGTGACTGTACGCAACAACAGGTGGAAAACAAAACATGGCTACCCAGCTGACCTTTTTTGGGCTAATTTTGAAATTATTTAATGCTGAAATTACAAGTTTTATGGATAAAAGCAACATTCTTGTTTATGATGGTTTGGAGATGGTGTGGCTGGTGAAGTCACTCAACCTAGGAGGCCAATTTGATAATGCCTATTGGTTTTACCTAGTGACAAGAGTGTAGTACAGCACTTACCATTATTAAATCCATTTCACTGAATCTTGCATATTTCCCTCCAAAATCAAAACCCTCCAAAAGCAGTTTTTGTGATTTCTGTATTTATTCCAGTAGTTTTCTGTATTTATTCCAGTATTCCGGTCTTGTATGCCCCAAATAACTCACTGGAGCCATTGCAAACAAAGCCAAATTAGCCAAAAAATTATTAACTTTACTTAAAAAAATGACTTTGCTGTTATCCCCTACAACCAGATTTTATTGAGTTAATGAAAACTCAAGAAACAGATTTGGAACTGTTGTTTGAACTGGGTCCAAAATCAGTGCATAAAATATATGTAGGCCTACCAGGATTCAATTGTATGGAGTCTTTAAAGGACATGGTGATGGGGGGTTATACAGTTACCCCATAGTGATAGTGTGTGTGTGGGGGGGGT
Organism: Ptychobarbus kaznakovi; assembly: GCA_027422405.1. Taxonomy (NCBI): domain Eukaryota; kingdom Metazoa; phylum Chordata; class Actinopteri; order Cypriniformes; family Cyprinidae; genus Ptychobarbus; species Ptychobarbus kaznakovi. The sequence continues at coordinate 12,628,779 of CM049801.1, read as the reverse complement.
TAGATTAAAACATTCAATGCATTTGTGTACCAAAGAACTTTACCTTTCTGTTCAGAATGATGCAAAATGAAAATCTAGGGATGCAAAAAAAAAGAAGCATGCACAATTACATGTGTGATATTGACCGATATGATAAATGGATTAAAAGTCTGTAATGTCAGCAGATAACTGATATGGTACCAATATACTGGGCCTCCGTATGAAAAAGTTATTTTTTGTTGTTGTTGTTTTTACAAAGCCCCACGGAATGTAGATGGAAATTTTTTTTTTTATATATTATTATAAAATGTATACAATTATATTTCAATGCCTTTAATTTATTCACAGTACTGTTGTGTTCCCTCAATAAACTTTACATTCTGTTTGCAAAAGTTTTCCGTTCTCTGACAAAACCTTTTGCATTCCCTAGACAAAATTTTACCCTCTTAAAAAATTGTTCCCCAAAAAAAAAAAAAATTATTGCAAAGGTTTTCCATTCCCCAGAGAAACTTTGCATTTACTTGCAAAAAATTGCAGTCACCAGAGAAAGTAGAATTATTTTGCTAATTTTTTGCATTCTCGGATTATTTTTTTTGCGACCCCCACAAAAAAATGTAATTCACCAGAAAAAAAAGTCAAAACTGGTGATGGAAATAAAACGAGGTGGGAGAAAACAAAATAATTGTAATGGTTTAGCAAGCAAACTGTATTTGTACATTCGTGATACTAAGAACTAAAAAGAATAGTAAATAAATGTGTGTTCTTAGTTCTTAACATTTAATTTGACAAAATGTCAAGAATAAAGATGGATGATTTTAGATAACATGCACAACCTTCTTGGTAGAGAATCTAGCATTGCCTTAGTCAGCCCTGGACAACTGAACACTTCTCCTTACAAGAGTTCATGGGCAAGTAAACAAAAGTCAAGCAACAGGAAATTATTAAATTCTTAAAGTTTACTGAGAAAAATTCTTTAATTTCATGACAAATTACTGGAACAAAATAACGCTATTAACTGGGTGCCAGCATTTAAAAATACTTTTTTTTCTAACTGGAGCCTATGAGTCACCATAACAGAGTAAATACACCTACATGTACATCAGTTCCACTGCCATGTGATGTGCTGCATGAAACATCAACTCCGACCAGTACCAACAAACAAAGCAAATCCATCCATGCAGTTCAGGCATGCGTTTGAAGTTCTATTGCTCGTGTGCCATCTAACTCTCTACCCACGGGTCACTTGAGTGATATTTTAAAAAAGGATTGAGGGTGTATGGAAAAGAGAAACTTTTGAGAACTATGCTTAAGTCCTAGGGAACTCATTACTGCTTAATACATTATCAGCGCCAATGGCGGTGGTGCAGCCTGTTACAAATACATCCACTCTGTCTTTATGGACCTCAGTACATTCACACAAACAGGGCACAGTTTCAGCCCCAAAAGTGCTATTTGAGCCACTGATAAGTTCCCTTTGCCACAGAGCGCAGAGGCTCGCTGACACAGCACAGTAGAGGTTGCCATTAAAATTAATGTCCTGGGATTAGAAAGACACTTAGGTGAGAACTTACGAGAGGGTTAAACGTGTGAATAAAATGTGCTATGATGCTAATGAGAGAATGATAATGTGAGAAATCTTGTTGAAGGTCTCATGTCTATCACTCTCTGACTGACAGGCCACTGGGAGGATTGCTGGTGATGGAAAATGCAGTCTTACTCACAGCTGGCATTGGTCCCCTTTGACCCCTTTAGTGGTACAGTAGCATTTCCCTGAGCTGGAGTGGCAAACGTTGGCATGCTTGTTACATCTGCAGGCTGGAGAGAAGACATAGACAGAAAAAAAGGGGAAGAGGAACATTTTTTAAAGGGATAGGTCAGCCAAAAATGAAACATCTTTTATTTAATTACTCACTCTCATTTTGTTTCAAACCTGTTTGACTTTATTTCATTTGTGAAACAGAATAGGAAAAATTTGAGACTTTTTTCCATGTAATTACAATGAAAGCTTCAGTGAAAAAGAAGCTTTCACACTTCACAAAAGATCCAAATGCACCATAAATGTAAAAGTAGTCCATCAAAGTCTTGAAAAATTAGCATGAGGAACAGACCAAAATTCATTTTTCACTGATTATCCTCTCTTTCATTGTGCTGTTATCAAAGACTATACTAAGATGGTTCAGTTGAATTCATTTGAAAGGCAGAAACAGCATGGCGCAATATGGCACCTCTAGTAGAAGGAAGTCCTGCCTTCAAAACAAACAAGCTATTTGTCGATTGGTAAAGTTATTGCCCCAATGCAGCTGCTGTTAGGAGCTCCAGAAACAGTTAGTTTCCTAAAATGTATGCTTAGAACTGCACATTCTCATTGGGCACACCTAAAATATACAAGTTTTAACACAATTTGAGTGTAGGAAAAACATTTATTAGACAGCTAATGTCAGACTTTATTGCCAATTTAAACAAATATTATTGAAATGCTAGTTTGGCAATCAGTTTTCGTGATTTCTGTTATTCCAGTATATGGGGTCTTGCATGCCCCAAATAACTCACTGGAGGCAAATATGGCCACCAAAGGAACTAACTTTACTTGAAAATGACTTTGCTGTTATCCCCTAAAACCAGATTTTAATGAGTTAATAGGAACTCAAGAAACAGATTCAGACTGCCTATTTGCACTAGATCAAATGATTTATAGAGAGAATCCAATTCAAAAGAATGATTTGTTCATAACATCACCACTTCTCTCATAAATGCTTTTTTTTTATAAATTCTACCCTTAAGTGGAACTACAACAGTCTATAAATAAACAGGCTCAGTTTGCATTTAAACAGACGATTAATGTGACAATTTAAACAAACTGAGTCTACATCTCTGGGGCTAGTGTTCCAATTTCCTCATTACAGATAGAATTCTCATTAAAGGTTATCAGACAGTAATATCAGAATGAAACCACATACACAAACAAACAGAGTTTAACCCAGTGCAGAGACTATTATTCAACAGAGTTCATTAAGCAGATTAGCATCACAGAGGTGAAGCTCCTGAACAAGCAAGACTATTCCATTCTTAACAACCCATTGACAAGTACCTCTCCAAATTAAATATCTCCTGTGAGATCCAAAAACCAAATGGCCAAAATGAACCATTTGGTGTGTGGTATAGAAGCTAAAGCCACCTGAGATGCTACTGAGGGGACTATCTGAGCCATTTTGGATACAAGTGTTTGCAAAATTACTACTAATTATTAGATTAATTATAATTTCTTGGAAGGTAATTGTTTGGTTGCAATTTCAGCTCACAAGAGAGACCGCTCTACTCAACCTCGATTTGCTGTAGATATGACTACAATGGTTCTTATAACTTTTGTCATTCATGATACCTGGATAAGGATTTGTTTATAAAATAAACAATAATTGGTAGCACACTGTTTAGAAGAAAAATAACAATCAATGAGTTTACACCTCTCTTCTGGAATTTTGGAGCACTCTTTTGCCAACTGCTACAGGTCTTTCAGATTTGAAGGGTTCCTTCTCCCAACTGCTGTTTTGAGATCTCTCCACAGATGTTCTATTGGAATTAGATCTGGACTCATTGCTGGCCACTTCAGAACTCTCCTGCACCTTGTCTTAAAACATTTTGAGAGCTTTTTGAAGTATGCTTTTGGTCAGACCCATGACCTTTGACCGAGATCAGCTTTCTGACACTGGGCCCTACACTGTGACCCAGAATTCTTTGGCAGTCTTCAGATTTCATAATGCCATGAAACAGAGTCAGGACATCCAGTGCCTGAAGCAGCAAAGAAACCTAAAAATATCAGTGAATCTCCACCTTGTTTGACTGTAGAGACCGTGTTCTTTTCAAGATTTAAGATTTTTATTCGTCACATACACAATTATATAGAATATAACCAGCAGTGAAATGTAAGACACACTTTTCTTTGAAGGTCTCATTTCGTTTTCTGAAAACAGTAGAATGATGTGCTTTACCAAAAAGCTCTATTTTAGTCTCATTTCTCCACAGTACCTTCTCCCATTAGGGTTTTGGCTTCCTCTGGTAAGTTTTGGCACACTCCAGTCAAGCTTTTTTATGTGTCTGAGTCAGCAGTAGGCTCCTCTTGGGTCTCCTTTTCATTCAGATGGCGATGGATAGTGCAAGTTAACAATGTTGTACTCTGAGCCTGCAAGTCAGCTTGAATTTGTTTGGAAGTTGATCAAGATTCTTTATCCACTACTTGAACAATCCTTCACTGCAAACTTTCATCAATTTGTCTCTTTTGTCTACATCCAGGGAGGTATAGTGCCATGGGCAACTTCTTGACACACACTGGAAACAGGAGCATTAAGATCTCTGAAAATAGATTTGTATCCTTAAGACTGTCAATGATTTCCTACAATTTTGTTTCTCAAATCCTCAGACAATTCTATGATCTTCTTTCTTTTCTCCATGCTCAGTGGGGTACACACAGACACACAACACAAAGGATTAATCAACTTTTCTCCAATTTAACTAGTTGCAAGTGTGATTTCTATATTGCCAACCCATGTGAATTGCTACAGGTGAGTTTAATTACAAATTAAAGGACCATCATATGCTTGAAATAAAAGACAAACAAACATAAACATGAGAATACCAAAATATTTGTAATGACAACAATATTCTGGGATAAGCAGTGCATTATTCTGACAGAAATTTAAAATACACTGAACAAAATTATAAACGCAACACTTTTGTTTTTGCCCCCATTTTTCATGAGCTGAACTCAAAGATCTAAGACTTTTTCTATGTACACAAAAGGCCTATTTCCCTCAAATATTGTTCACAAATCTGTCTAAAACTGTGCTAGTGAGCACGTCTCCTTTGCCGAGACAGTCCATCCACCTCACAGGTGTGGCATATCGAGATACTGATTAGACAGCATGATTATTGCACAGGTGTGCCTTAGGCTGGCCACTCTAAAAAGCCACTCTAAAATGTACAGTTATCACACAGCACAATGCCACAGAAGTCGCAAGTTTTGAGGGAGCGTGCAATTGGCATGCTGACTGCAGGAATCTCCACCAGAGCTGTTGCCCGTGAATTGGATGTTAATTTCTCTACCATAAGCCGTCTCCAAAGGCGTTTCAGAGAATTTGGCAGTACATCCAACCGGCCTCACAACCGCAGACCATGTGTAACCACACCAGCCCAGGACCTCCACATCCAGCATCTTCACCTCCAAGATCGTCTGAGACCAGCCACCTGGACAGCTGCTGCAACAGTCGGTTTGAATAACCAAATAATTTCTGCACAAACTGTCAGAAACCATCTCAGGGAAGCTCATCTGCATGCTTGTCATCCTCATCGGGTCTCGACCTGACTGCAGTTCATTGTCGTAACCAACTTGAGTGTGCAAATGCTCACATTCGATGGCGTCTGGCACTTTGGAGAGGTGTTCTCTTCATGGATGAATCCCGGTTTTCACTGTACAGGCCAGATGGCAGACAGCGTGTATGGCGCCGTGTGGGTGAGTGGTTTGCTGATGTCAACGTTGTGGATTGAGTGGCCCATGGTGGCCATGGGGTTATGGTATGGGCAGGCGTATGTTATGGACAATGAACACAGGTGCATTTTGAATTCACAGAGATACCATAGGAGATCCTGAGGCCCATTGCTGTGCCATTCATCCACGACCATCACCTCATGTTGCAGCATGATAATGCACGGCCCCATGTTGCAAGGATCTGTACACAATTCCTGGAAGCTGAAAACATCCCAGTTATTGCATGGCCAGCATACTCACCGGACATGTCACCCATTGAGCATGTTTGGGATGCTCTGGATCGGCGTATACGACAGCGTGTTCCAGTTCCTGCCAATATCCAGCAACTTCGCACAGCCATTGAAGAGGAGTGCCTATGGCCCAGGACTTTTGAGGGCTGGCTCCTCTGGGGAAGAGCGGCGTACACCGCATTACTCTGTGCCCATCTCTCCTCAGTGCCCTCAGGAGATTGGTCTGCCAACCCTGCCAGTGTTTCAGGATATATCGGTCTCCAGCGAGCGTTTCTCGCAGTTGTTTCTACCCGTAAAACGTAGCGGAGCTGATAGGCTCAGCGCCCCTTCGGGGGTCCCCAGAGTAGCTGGTTCGGTCGTCTCCTGCCGGTCCTCCGCTTCAGGGCACAGAGCTAGCAGCTCTAGGCACACTAGAGGCCAGTTTCGGGAGATTGGTTCCCTTAGCAGGGGGTTCATGAGGTTTGCTTTGTGGGCAAAGCATACCAATATCATTCTGCCCCTCAAAACGGTTACTGCAAGCGTAGTAGGCCTCCTCTCGCTGCTGAGAGTTTTTGAGGCCTTCGCTTGCTAGAGCTCCGCTGGGACAGTCTGTGAGTGGTAGGCCCTAGGTGAGCCTCCCTACAAAATCCCAGCGTGTGGAGTATAGTAGGCATCCTCTTGATCCAGAGAGTAGGGTCACAAGGTGATAGAGCCCGGTTTCGGAGTGTGTCAGGCCTCCTCTCTCTCCGCTTCACTGCAAAGAGCTATGCTGCTGCAAAACAAATAAGATGGCCAGTGCTAAAACAATAAGATGTGGTATACTAGAGTGAACAAGAGGTTTGAGAGGGATGCTCCGGTTGAACCGGGTATGTACACTAGCCAATCGGATGATGAGAATATGAATGTTTTTTCAGAGTAATACGCAGAGAGTTATGATGATGTATGAGACTAAGGAGCCGCCTGAGGGAAGGCTCCAGAATCCTCGTAGTAGAGCAGTTTTTACGCAGAGATCTCCATCATGCTCCTGAGCGCTTGCAGATATGTCGTGACTACCGGGGAGGTCAAGATTTTAGCAGCTCTGCTTTTACAGCGTGGCAAGCACCTAGATGTCCTGCAGAGAGGGAGAGCCCTTTTTTCTCTCGACCCTGAGATGCGTCAGCCCCACCCACCTACTCTCTGGCAAGCGTGGGTGGCGTTACTATACCACACTATGCATTTGAGTCAGTACACTTTCTATGGCCCCCAGGATTCTGGTGAGACCCGAATCAGCTTCGCAGAAGTACAGTCTTTGCCTGGCTAACCGTCTGAATGTGTGTAGTCCATGCTGAGCCAGATGTTTACACCGAGGTACTTGAAGCGGCTCACCCTCTCCTGGAAGGGGTAGATCATTAAGAGGGCCGCTGCTGTCTCTCTCCTGAAGTCCACGATCAGCTACACAAGTGCTCATCAGAGAGAGACACCATGATGTGAGTCTCTCTACCTCATGCAAGTAGCCTCATCAGTTTGCAGTAATAGAACCACAGTATCACAAGTAGATAGAATATAAAAAAAGAAAGCAAATTTAATGATAGAAGTGGAGCTGAGAGGACACGCAGCGTGTGTGTCGTTTTTTATATAAAAAGAAGACAGATAGATAAAATATAATTAGAATAGAGAGTGCTAGAGTTAGAGGGACAAATAAAGATGGAAGAGATGTTTTTTAGCCGTTCTTGAAGTTGGCTAAGGATTCAGTGCTCAGTTGCTCATTGTGAGATCATTCCACCAGTTAATGAGTCAGTGAAAGGAAAACATGTGATTCAGAGCGGTAACGCTGGGCTGTTCCCCTAGCGTTCGACGCAGCGTCAGCGTCCCTCATTCCCTCATGGGAAATGTTTGAAAACACAAATGTCAGGCCATGTCAAAACTTCTCCAGGGCCCCAAACATCCTCATACCCCAGAGGGTTATCAGATATTTCTTGCTGGATGAAGGACCATCGCCTTCAAATCAACCTTGCCAAGACAGAACTGCTTGTGGTTCCATCAAAACCATAATTTTGTCATAATTTCACCATCCAGTACATCAACCATAACCCCGCTTGGAGTTGTGATGATCAGCCAACTACCTGAGCTCGCTAAAACTACTGTTCATGCAGTCACATCAACAAAAGGAGATCAGGCCTTTCTTTCAGAACATGCTACACAACTAGAGGTCGACCGATTGATCGATTTTTGTCATTTTTTTATTAAGGGATCACGATTGTGCTGATTAATATACATTGCGCTGATGCTGGCCACGTAATGCTCCCCCTCGCAAGCAGATTGCCATTCCACTAGGCACAACGGAGTGGTAACCCTAGGTGATGTCCCCCTACTGTCCTGCTAACTTTTTGAAGTAGAGAACTCCCTCAGCCGTCATCACTGTGCCGCGTGATGCTTCTTTCAATAGGTTGTTTGCACATGACGTCATTGCTGTGTGACTCGGCTCCTGTTCGACCGCAGACGCAGGTTTACAAGCCACTATTTTCTTGCATTTTTCAGTCAATTTCTTGACTTTTCCCTTAAGAAAAACACATTTTCGTACACGATGAAAGCTGGCGCTCTCTGGTGATTTGAACATTCATTCTTGAGTTTCTGGACTTATGAAAAAATTACTTCCTGTCCACCGCATTTCATGAATCACGTGTTTTAACCATATTCCGCTCTAATTCTGCTCACCGCTCATGCGGAAAAGCAGTCCGCTCACGGCTCACATTTCTTGACGTTTACTGCTATTGCTGAGTTGCCTGTATGCTGTGGAGCTGATGCAATGCTGGTCAAATCCACTATCTGCTCCCTGTTATTCCTGCTCCATCTGCATGCCTACGTTTACGTTTCGAATCATAATTTCTATTAATTTCAATAACGCAGTGAGCCCTATCTACAGAGGTCAAAAAAGTTTTATTTCTATTTTTTTTTGTCAAAGTGGTCCTAACGGGGGGGCTCAGAGGGATGCAAATTCATTATTTGGGTACGTTTCACTCTATACATTCACTCCGCTTCAAAAAAGTTCCACCGCTGCATTTTCTTGTCTGGGGAGAGGAGAAGCAGCCTGCCTTTTATGAAAGTGCAGACACTCAGAAAGCGTAACAGCGGAACGTTCATCACACTGACACGAACGTTGTCTACTCCTACCCCGTAAAACAACGAAAGTCTATGTAACGTTAGCTATGTACATGTTTGGCTTTGCAGTAGCGCTGCTGTGCTGTGACATGCTGTGGACATCTGTGATGCTGGACTGACCTGCTGCTCACATTCGTTGATAATACAGCTTTGCCAGGTTTTATATTTTTTACATGTTCTTAATACATGAGAATATGAATGCAGCCCTATCCTAGTGTCCTCTACAGAGGATATATAATAAATGTAATGAATAAAATATAAATAAAAAAAAGTTTCTTTCTTTTCTTTTTTTCTTATGGACTAGTTTCCAGGGGGGGGGGGGGGGGGGGTTTGGATCAAGGGTGGGGGCACAAATTCTTTTCAGAAAAAAAACAGAGACAGCATTTATTTTAACATAGCCATTTAGTATATAACACACAGAAATGTAAAGGTATTCACGGCACGGCTATGAAGACAGTGCAGCAGAAATATTTGTTCAGCAGAATGTACATAACACTACTACTAAAATTATGAAAACTTTATTTTTTAAGGAATGATCACACAACATTTCTAACATGTTTTAATTTTAATAGTAAATTCCCTTTGTTTGCCAAAAAAAGTTTACTTTTCAATAATTTAATAATAAATTAAATTAATAAATGTTTAATTCAAGCAATTTTATGTATCAGTTTACTTCTTATTACTTGAATTAGATTTTATGAGATGAAGAAAAAAAATCAGCCAAACATATCGGGCCAAAACATTGGCATAATATATCGGCCATCGGCTGCCCTGATTTCTAAATATCGGCATCGGCCAGAGAAAAACACATATCGGTCGAACTCTATACACAACCCCTTGTTCAAGCTCTTATTCTGTCCAGGTTGGACTATAATTGCAATGCTCTCTTGGCAGGTCTTCCAGCCAATTCTCTCAAACCTTTACACATGTGATCAGAGCGCGGTAATGGAGCTTCCCTCGTTTACGAGCGGTTCCCTCAAGGACTTATGGTGTCCCATGTCTAGAATTGGGGGGCTAGCGTCCTGCTAGTGAACAGTACATTATTGTGCCATCCCAAAGAGGCACAAAATCACTTTCACAGACTTTTACATTAAATGTTCCCTCCTGGTGGGATGACCTCCCCAACTCAACTCCGAGCAGCTGAGTCCTTAGCCATCTTCAAAAACTGCCTAAAAATACATCTCTTCCATCTTTATTTGACCCTCTAACTCTAGCACTCTCTATTCTAATTCTATTATTTTTTCTAAAAACTAACACTAGCTTCTCTATTCTTTTTTATTCTATTTGTTTTCTTTTTATGTATTATACAATTAACAAAAAGCAAAAAAAAGGGCCTCTAACTACCTTGCTCTATTTTGTTTCTATTCTATCTGCTTTATTTTTATTTATTTTATAATTAAAAAAACCTTGCTATGTGTACTGCATTAAGCTAACTGAGACTTGTTATAGCACTTGCATATCATTGCTCTTTTGTTGATTTTGATTGCTTTCATTGTCCTCAGTTGATTTGTAAGTTGATTTGGATAAAAGCGTCTGCTAAATGACTAAATGTAAATGTGATGTAGTGTTTTTACAGCAAAACATCCAGGTTTTTGTCAGAACATTCATCACCTTCACAGAACAATGATTAAACACTATTATGAGGTGAAACTGTTTATGTTGATCTAGTCACATGTCATTATGCTGTACATATTAATGAGCTGGTTTAATCACTGTGTAATTTGTAGAGTATGGCTGTATTTGTAACACTACACACCGAGCCTTATCTGGTACAACTGATGTCAGCAGATTCCACATGCCTTAAACTACCCCTCCGCGCAGAGTAACATATTATACAATGCCATTAGACTATAAAATGAACTAGCTGCCTTTACAGAGCGACCCTGCATAATTTTTTTCCATTGACTTGTTTAAATAGCATGGGATGGCTACCCCAGTCAGAGATTTTATTTGGATCTAGATACACCCGTAAAAAGAGCTGTCACATTTCTAAATCAAATAAATAAAGAGCAACAAAGAGAGAGAGAACAAGAGAGAAGAACACAGACTTTTTATCAAGAGGCTTTACAGCTTGTTGGGTGTTTATCTGCAAGTCTGTTCTTTACACAATTCTCTGTTCAAATTCCCCCAGCATGCACTGCAATCGCTCTTTGATTCCAGCCAACAAGAGACAATTGACAAAGGAAAACATTCATTTTTTACCACTCAAAAGATTTTATTGCTGTTGTCTGCTAAGCGAATCACTATTATGACTGCTTATAATTTGTTTTAAAGGGTTTTCCATACAGTTTGTGCTATGGACATGACACAATTAGAGAGTTGTGCTCATAAATGTTCAGACTAATGATTTTTGACTCGCAATCAATAACACCATTTCATATATATGCACACACATTACTATTATTATTCACTAGTCAGTAAGATCTTTTTGTAATGTTTGTGAAGATTCTTATGCTCACCAAGGCTGCATTTATTTGATCAAAAACATAGCAATACTGTGAAATATTGTAATACTTTTTTTAATATATTTAAATTTAAAAATCAGCTGTTTTACAAAATGTAGTTCCTAACTGTTTAGAGTGCAGTAAAGTTTTTAACATTTAGCATAAGCATCAAATACTTCAAATCATGTGTCACAATGACAAAGTACATGCATGAATAAAAAACAATTTTTCTCGATATTTAAATCAGGATAACCAATTTTTTTTTTTTTTGTGGTTGAAACAAACTAACTTGGAGCATAATTCCAGCACAAACATCTGCATTTACATTATACACTTGGACTGGACACTGTTTTCCACAGAAATTCATGTACAATTTACTATGAACCATTATTTCACCAATAAACATCTAAATAAATACATCTCTAGTTCGATCGTAGTTTGAGTAAGTTCTGTGTTTAGATAAACCGCGCTGTCATGCAGCAATAAAGTTTGCCAGTTAAGAAATGCAATAAAATATGATGTTTTGTTTGTTATAGCTTAAATATTAATTAGAATATTATTAATTGCAGTGAATTAAACTTTAGTGCATTTGAAAAGTTGATATAGCATTTGAAAACGTTAGACATTATTTTGCTTATTGTTAATTCAAATCATGTGTTAAAGTCAAAGTGAAGAATACACTTCCTTCACTCTGTTATTTATTTACTTTTCAGTAAATAAATACATCGGTTATCGGTACATAAACTACATAATAGGTTCTAAAAATCTATATCGGTCGATACACTAATACACATTAGAGATCGCGATATGTGGGCATTTGTGCATCAGTATGCGTGTCAATTTGACAGGACTGTGGGGACGGGCTGCTGCAGAGTGTTGGTAGCTCCACTGTGCATGCAGCAGAAAGATTTATAGCTAAATTATGATGTGTAAAATGTACTCACATTATAGCAAAGGAACAGCACTGCCTGGTGCTGCTGTTTCAGCACTTACTCTGAAAGTGATGGACTACAAACACACACCCACTCACACACACACGTAGGCACATGCGTACACATACACGTACACTCTCTCATAAATATTTCTGCCAAAAGCCATTTAGGTCCTGGAAATGACAAAACACACACTCACAAACACGCTTACAATGAAAGTAGTCACCTAACCCTGTCTAACAAAACTTTTTCATCACACACACAAACATTAGCATATATCTGACATGCTTCATTTAGATCCACAATAAAACTTAATGAAAGAAAGGAAATAAATATGAAAATAAAGGGAGACAGAAGAGATACACTGATATTTGTATGCAAACAGACCGTGGAACATAAGTGAGAAAACCAGCATGCAACATAACAAACAGTGTGACAAAACAGGCAGATAAGTTTTTAACTGTAAATAATGTTTTGGAATTAACCCTACACCTTTTAACATAAAACTTAATCAAAAAAAATGCTCATATTATATAACGTTGAATTAACATTATGGTGGACAGTAAAAATGTGTGGTCATTATCACGCTCATAAACCACACATCACACACACACACACACACACACACACACACACACACAGATTACATTAAAACTAATGAAAGTTAAACCAGTCTTGAAAGGAACATGGCGTAGATACAATTCATTCTGAGTTTACGACTAGCTGAAAGTCAAATCTGATAATGCAAAGAGGGTTTTGGGTTTTACTCCTAAATTGCCATGGTGCATTGTTTAAAAAGTGAAAACCGTTCAGCGTGCCAAACATCTTTATATCATCTATCTATATGCAAACTCTAGAGATGCGTATGTCCTCAAATCTCTTTTGCTCTTATTGTGCAAGTGTATGCATGTAAGTTTGAAATAATGCAAGTAATTATGTATTCATGTTGGTCTCAGATGTTTAGAAATACTTTTATACCATTTTCAAGAAACGTTTCAATTAATGACTCTAAAACATCATGGTGTAAACGACAGTAAAAAGTATTACATAGACCTTCAATACAGGGGGCGATTTGTGAAAAATCAGAGGGGGGATGGTTTTGAAAACATTTTACTCTCCAGGGTAAGGTTATAGCCTAACCTAATGTTAGTGTTATCTGTTAACAACGCACATCACAAATCAGTCTTTTTATTTTTATGTAAATAGGTGTCACGTCATGAAATGTTTTTAATTCGACGGAAACTGTATTTAACATGATCACAATTTAATAAAAACATTGTAAGTTGTTATTATTATTAATTGCCTATTAATTGTAATTATTTCATTTCACCGGTGATTCAAACAATGAATAAATTATATAGAGAAAACGAGCACAGAACAGTATCAACGGAGCTAGGGCTGTGCAATTTGGGGAAAATATCTAATTGCAATGTTTTTTTGACAGATATTGCGATTACGATTTGATTTGCAATTTTAAATTTGCAAAGTCAAGCTTCAGCTCAATATTGTCAATAATGTGCAGCACAGTATGAGTATCGTTACCCTGCTGAAAAAAAAAATTACAATAGAAACCATCACAGAAATTCCTATAGTTTCCATAAAAACCATTACAAAATTCCTTTTTGTTTTGGGCATTATTCCAATAGGAATTGCTGTTGTTCTACTGGTTGCAATCTGCTAGATTACATCCCACCAATAGAATCAATGCATCAAATATAGTTTACATTAAAACCAATACAATTGCCATTATAACCCTTATCCATTACCTACTATAACCATTAAACTTTTCCATTTACATTTTCTTATTAAAGTGTTTTTGCCAAGTGGGTGTCTACTGTGGGGCGGGGCCGAGAGCCGTGGGAACGGATTTTGGAGTGATTGGTTGACACCTTTTCTTTTCTGCGGCAGGGAAGATTATAATCGTATAACTACTTTTACTGAGGGGAATCGCGTGCGGAATTACTGAATGCCCGAGGCCGGTTCACAGGAAAGATTGGTGTTTATTGCTGCCATTTGGGAGGAGCAGGGAATAAATTAAGGCGGAGAATCGGTTGTATTTCTTTAGCCAATTATTACCGAAGTATCCATACATGTCCCCCGGGAGAGGGGGGAGGGGGGAGTACACGGGCTGATTTAGCTCAAGAACCTTCCCACGGAGGAGCCTGGGATTTTAAGGCCTGGAACAAGTTTTTGTGTTTGTGTGCGGCAGTGGGAAATGTGCTGAATAGTTTCATTTCATCCAAGTGAAATTGGCAAGCAGTTAGACTTACTTTACATTCGTTTTAAACGCAGAGCCAGGCGCGAGTTGACACAGGTAGCTCGCGTACGTCAGGCCTTGTTCATATGCGTCCAGATGCGCTCGTGAGAGACTTGCGGAGCAGAACCGGGCGCGAGACCGTGAGTATTAAAGAGCATTACGAGACAGGCTGCGTGTAAACGGCTCGTTGTGAGACGCGCAGCGTGAGGCAGAGCAGAGCGAGTATGAGAAGTATTCAGAGACATGGGCTGTGTGTGCGGTCTTCTGAATTAGCGAACATGCATTATAAAAAAACTTATTTCAAATTAATCTGTTGAGGAGATCAAATATGTAAGATAACGTTCATGTAGCCTACTAATAAAAACATCTAAAAATGTATCTTTTATTCTCCAGTACTGAAAGCAGAGCCGATAAGGGAGCTCTTGATATGCGTTGTGACGCAGCTCTTGCAAATTACCTTTTTTGTTCATTGTCTGTCCTTTCGAAGCTGTAGTTACATATGTTTTTCTTTGACCCTTTTTAAATGGTGGGCGTTTACGCAGTTGGCTAGAGCAGTGCTGATCGGGGAGAACGGAGGTGTGCGCACTCTATTGGCTGGTAAGACTGCCACTCAAGGCTATTAGTCATGCATATGCTCTGGAACAGAGTAATATCGTGTCCACATCACAGGCTTTGCGATTAGTAAATCGCAAAGGCTCAAATCGCGATTGCGATTAGATTTCGATTAATCGCACAGCCCTAAACGGAGCTTTTTGAAACTCCGAATCAGTTAATCCATTGCGTCGCAAAATGATTCACTGTTTCGATGCACTCCAATCGGATCACATTTTGCAAATCATTTGATTCAGAACAGGACATCAAAGCGCGTTTCGTGAATCATTTGATTCAAGAAGAACGAAATAAGAAAGTCTGATTGAATACATATCATCAGTTTAAATCTATTAATATATCATATCATGTTCTACATTAATAATTCAAGCTTCACATTAAAACAAAAAATGTATCTTCATTAAAACAAAAAAGGAAGCCGTTTTGTCTTGTATTTTTCCCTTGACTTCTTGCTAACTTTCTTTCTTGTTCGCCAATTTAGATGAACTGAACACTAAATAAGGCTACTCCTTCCTGGCTTGTTAGAGGGCAAACCAGTGATTCATTATCATCCTCTTACCCACATTTATATGGATAAGTTAATATAGCCTACACACTGCATGCACATGATTTCTAAGAACTATAATTTAACTCTAAATGTAATATCCCCATGTCTGATGCAAACATGACAATAGGAATTGAGTCACTTTTATATAAAGCACACATAAAGTTGTAATGGCAGAAGCCATAGCCATTCTGAGTAAATTGGTTCCAGGTAAGTGTTTCTCCACTCACCTCTATGGGGCAGAAGGTTTTAATTAATGGATAGGAAGGTGAGCCTGGTACTGTGGCCCTCATGACCCCCGCTGTCAGCTCACATTGATGTGCTTCTACCCTAAGCCAAATACAGCAGATGCTGCCAGCCGACTCCATGGAGACATCACAAAGACTGAGCCACTGTCCAGGGACATCAGGAGCTAAAGGACACATACAGTCCTAGTGTACTATACAACACTGCTGATCTGCCTGGGAAACAGTTCAAACATATACAAAGATACATAGTATATCATCTCATAATAAAATAAAGTATATATTTTTTTATAGATTATAGCAGTTTGAAATTATAATTATTATTACATAGACAAATACATAAAATAAATATTATATAATAAATATAATATTTAAACACGCAGATACTAATCATAATAATAATAATCCATTTTATATACATGTTATGTAATATTTTGTGAGAAACAAAACAATATTTTTTTCATTTTAATGTAATTTCCTCATTTCAATATTGTAATACTTTTATGTATTTTATTATAGAAATGTTTTATATATAATTTATATATACACTCATTTAGTATCTTTCTATTATTAATATTATAACAATGTTATAATCTTTATAATTAAGTATTATTAATAATAACAACACATTATATTTTAACAATAATACTTATTGTTATTATTACAATTATTATTGTTTTGAGATCACCAAATACTTGTAAAAAGACACACACATATTTTATATATACACACTAGTCTTTTGTGCTCAACAAAACATAACTATTATTATTATTATTATAACATACATAGATAAATACATACAATATATAAAACAAATATATAGTACAAACATATATACAACAAATATATTAAATATATAATGTAATATATCTATTTTGTGAACAAGACAACAATTTTGTCATTTTGTAAGTTTATGATTTCATTATTGTAATACTTGTAAAATATTTTAAAAAAGTTATATATACACTTGTTATTTTACTAGTATCTATTTTCTGTTATTAATTTTATTATTACAATATTTATAATTAATGATTTTACTAATAATAACAACACATTATTATATGTTAATAACAATATTATTATTATTAAATAATTTAGAAATTATGAAACATTATTTTAAAATAAATTGTATTTAATATTACATAACCAATAATGAAACAACTATATACTGTACAAGGTCCATCCAACATGATGCACATGTTCCAATGAAACATTTTTAAAAGGCATTTATAAGTAATGTCAAGTATGACCTTCTATGAATACACCCCAATCACCCCAAACCACAACAGAAGCTTGTACAACACAAACTGGATGTGGCAATACATGATTAGATGCCACAGTTGTTTTGTTGGGGATGAGGACCTTGGAGGGGACAGGCTCTGCTGAAACCTCGCTGTGTGCAAAAGCAAACTGCCATCTCAAACAGATCCTTAAAGAGATTAGGAGGAGGGAAATGTACGGAGCGGAGCTCTCCTTCGTCTGTGCCTAATGTTAGAGTTTCCCATCCTGTCTGCTTTATACGACTGCCACCATGTGCTTGCAGTCACTGAGAGTGATGTTAGCAATGCTGACACGAGAGTGAATGATTAACAAAAATTATACTTGACACTTTAGGACAAAAATATGCATACTATACATATGCAGTTATGCTGTTCATCTTGTACCCATCCACAGTTGTTATTAAATATGAACATGAGATCATGTGGGGCATTAAACAGCCACAAATGTCTTGGTGCATCAGTGCAGTACAAATGCCATGAGTGAAGAGAATCATCTTCAGTGAGCGGGGTTTCTTGGAAATTAATGGCTGACTACTTGCATGTTTCTAATGAGGATTCATGCAGACATAAACAGGAAGCGGCAATAAAGAGAGAAAGAGACAATGAGAACATAAAAGTGAGATAGTAAGTGCTTCATTAAATCCCTCTTTGGTTCTATTCAAAAGGCTCAAATCGGGATTCAGGATCAGGAGATACCACACACTATCCAGGAATAAGAGAAGGAGAAACAGCTGCTTATTTACCTGTAGCACTGCAAGTAGCGGGACTATTTTAGCATGCACCTCCCAACTGTTCATTATAATCTCATTATATACTGTCATACTAGTTCCACCAGCTTCACAATCATTAGCGAACCTTCATCAGACACTATAATTAGTGGGAGTGCTCTCAATTATCTTGTTACCGAGGCAACAAAGTTTACAAAGATGATTTTACTGAAAGCAGTATTAAATAATACTGATTTAAATCGTTTTTAAAGCCATTATTACAGGTTCATGTTTATATAATCTATGAGAGATTGATTCAACTTTGTCTGTGATTAAGGGGCTTGAAATTCGCCTGATGGACTTGAAGTGCTAGTTCACCCAAAATGAAAAATTCACATCTTTCCAAACCTGTATCACTTTCTTTCTTTGGCAGAACACAAATTTAGATATTTTAAAGAATAAACAGTTTTGGTGATTACTGACTTTCATTGTATGACTAAAAAACACAGATGTTTCTCAAAATGTTTTTATGTTTCACAGAAGTCATACAGGTTTGGAATGACATGAAGATGAGTAAATGATTAAAGAATTTTCATTTTTTTTTGGTGAACTATGCCAATAATTGTGAAAATTATTAAGTTTGCATGGAAATGAACATGCTATTCAAAAACGTTGACGTTTTAATGCTCCAGGTCCAGCTTTGGCTGTCATGCTGGGTCACTGAACAGGTGTGTGTTTTAGACCTCAAGCAGAGAATGACTTATACAGGTCAAATAAAGAGAGGGAAAATAAGGGTGTTGTGTGCATGTGTTTGTCCAGTAAGAGGCCAGGAATAGCACCGCTGTAGGGTCAATATGACTCTGTCAGGTACACACACAAACACAAAAAACAGTAAATGCCTACAAACAAGTACACAGATAAACACTACCAAGTATGGTAACCAAGTATGACTATTTACACAAAGCCGCATCCATTTAAAACCATGGAAAATGAAATGATGAGGTATGGAAAATGCAGAATTTTGAGCTGGATGGGGGAACTGTTACCATGCTAAATACGCACAACAATACATTCTAAATGTATTAGTGTGTTCATTATACGGACACATACTTAATGTTAAATTCCATGAGCATAGGGGTGGGCGATATAGTAAAAATATCATATCATGGTTTTCTTAGAAATATCACGATTTCACGGTTTTATCACGGTTCTTTGTCATGTTGGTTTTACTATTTTGTCCTAGCAGTGCAGCCAAAATAATTCCCCTATTATAAAGACAAAGCCTTTCAAGGTTACAAAATATAAAAAAAAGAATGGTGGATATTTAGGACAAAGTGGACGATGATAAAAATCGTTGTCATTATTTTATCTTTGTTATTAAAAATAAGAACAAAGATACATTACAAATACACATAATATTAGGGATGCACCGAATGTTCGGCAACCGAAATTGTTCGGCCGAAAATAGGAAAAAAAACTCTTTCGGTGTTCGGTGAATAAGCGAAAAGACCTGAATAATTTGTACCGAACAATGACGTTACGCAATCAAATAGAGGCGAGCACTAATGCAGCAAACACGTCTGCAGTGTGGAAGCATTTAAAACGGTCAGAGAGAGAGATGCAAAAATCATTACAAGTACGAAACAACCGACAGCAAGAGACTGCTTAGTGCTGCATCTCATGTCTCCGACGAGAAGAGGAAGGGGTGGTTGTTGCTGGTTACTGTAATGATGATTGAAATCGTGAAATGGATTAGCAAATAAACTACAGAATGTTATGTTTTCTAAAAACACGCACGAATGGCATGTATTCAAACAGCGCTGCACGAGCTCGCGGCACCAGGGTTCAAAGCGTGAGGAAATTCTGCGCTGAAACACTTACTCATCATTTGCTCATTTTTAGATATTTTTTTTTAAAGGCGTGTGACAATGTGATATGTGTGACAAACATCTTCCCAAATTCGTAATGAGATATATCTGAGAAATAATGCTGTTGTAAACAGAAGCAATGAGGTTCTTCTAGTTCCTGCATATTTCCGCCAAAATAAAAGCTCCATCAACATTCATAGATGTTAGTATTGTAATTTTACTCTTGTTCTGTAAAATAACAAAAAGTAAGACAATAATAATTGATATAAATAATTACCCTACAACAGCTGTATTAATACATTTACTATAACATTCACCAATAGTGTTCAAAATGGGATCTGTATTTTCTAATGTTTTAAAATAAGTCTCTTCTGCTCAGCAAGGCTGCATTTATTTGTACAGAAAAAAATACAAGCCTGATTCAAGAAGGGGGTCTCAAAAATGGCCAAAAAATATTATTTTACTAACTTATTAATTTTAAGTTAAATTGTGCTTTGTTGGTATAATGTCTGACAGGATGTATAAAAATGGTCAGTGTTAGGTAATTTATTATTTTTTTTTTTGTAAAGCAGGACAAATGAGTAAAAAGCTGATTTTGGCTATTTAATTTATGCAATAGTGAAAAAAATTGCAAAATAGGCCTACATGGGGGAGAATTTTTTTGAAAAAACCTGTTCGGCATTCGGCCTCAGTGTTTCATTGGTTCGGCTTCGGCCAAGAATTTTCATTTCGGTGCATCCCTACATAATATACTAATAAAACAAGCAGTGCTTTATTTTCAGGTACAATAGGCATATTTAGCAGATCATTCAAGAAATTGAAGAAATTGAATGAACAAATATAACAATAAAACACTATATAGATTTATTCCTATTAAAGCAGCTGCATTATTATTTTTTCTGTCAAGAGTAGTGAGTTATTTTTTTCTCTTTGTAGTTTTGTTGTTTTAGCATTAAAGAATCAAAATTATGTCATCTGTCTGTCGATTCTGTCATAGTATTTTAAATATTATACCATCATTTACTATGATTTAAGTTTAGTTTTAAACCTGAATGAGCTTCTTCTGCTGAACATAAATGCTATTTTGAAGAATGTGGGTAACCAAACAGTTGGTGGTCCTCAGAGACATCCATAAAAATGTTTTCCTTCTATCAAAGTCAATGTGGACCAGCAGCTATTTGGCTACCCACATTTTTCAAAATATCTTATTTTGTGTTCAGCACCAGAAATAAATTAATACAGGTTTGGGACAACGTGAGTGAGTAAATAATGACAGAAATTAAATTTTAGGGTCAACTATCCCTTTAATTACAGTCGGAAGCATGTTTAGTTCTGTACCTTTAAGACCTGAACGCATCTAATTATCCAGGCACGCATCCGCTTGTCTCAGCTGTTTACTTTAATTTTAGACATAACCAACTGAGTTTATACATAAACCTTGTGTGTTTTGACCGTATTATCGCAAAAGATAACTTTCAGTAATAATCAGTTATCAGGCGCTGTTTGACGGGCTTGTGAATTGTGAATAAATGCAGTTTCCCATGAGAGTAACTCTACCGCTGTGTTAACATTGATTTGAAGGTATGTCGCATTATACAGTTTCTTTATACGGAGTCGCCAGAACTGTAAATGATAGAATGTGCGTTGTAGCACGATACTATGATATTTATCCAAAAGCAGATCGTGGAGATATTTTTATCGTTCACGATCAAAAATCGTCATATCGCACACCCCTACATGAGCACTAGGTATGGAGATCACCAACAGCCTCACAATACAACGTACACTAAATATTTAAGTCACAATATATGACAATAATCCCAATATTGTTATTGGAACAGGCAAAATGAGTCCTGATGCAAAGATCACTTTTGCAATTGCTTATACATGTGGTGGTAAAATACAAAATACAATTAAAATCCAAATTACATTAATAAACAAATTACAAAATTACTCAATTGTCAACTTATGCTCTGGTACCATTTTGTGAATGAAATAGAGTGGATCAAATGTAAGACCAACTCAAACAGATAACTTCTAAGCATTCAAACGTAAAAGTTTTCAAGCTGAAGTTTTGTTTAAAAGAGTTAGTTCAGAATTACTTGTTTGCATTGTTTGTGAATCTAACTGATTGGTTTGTTCAGATTAATCAGCTCATTAGAGTGGATTTTTCCATTGATAGCCAACTCCCTGGCTTGTTAACTCTATTACATGTGAATCATGCATTATCTATGCATTTTCAGCTTTGAAACTATATATAGCATTATGATTATTACAATTTAGAGTCCCATGTTTGCACTCACAGCGTGAATGGAGAAACAAATACAAACAATGAGATTAATTACCTTACAACTTTAAAGAATTTAATTATTATCATTTGATTCATTTTCTGATTCCAGACCAGATTTTCTTCCAAAAAAAAAAACCTGCTAATCGTGATTTTTTTTTATGTGTCTTTAACATTTGATTTATGTTTTTTTAAATATAATTAAATCGTTTTAAGTTAAAGTTATCCTGTGGTCCATTTAAATATATATAATCCATTTTATTGTGCTACATACCATTGCTATAGTAAAAAATTGTTCCTAACAAGCCCACACACATACAAGTATGTACAAGCACAAAAGACAGACATTAGCAAATCACGGCTCTCATTTGAAAAGCATGAATTCCAAACTAAACATTCAAACACATTAAAAAACACACAAAATCCCAGGACTCTGTCGGCCCTCTGTTGTCCTCTAATTAAGCGGGCCATTTCAAAAGGACACATGTCCTCCATCTTCCACAGATTGTTTTCTCCCTCTCGTCAAGGGCAGCCAGCCACGTGTCATATTTTACCCTGATCTTACTTTGATGGCCTGTCTCTTTTCTCCTTCAGACAACTCATGCACACACTCGATGAGAGATATCCATCCAGCCTCCCCTGTTCTCCACACAGGGGTCTGCTCTCCATTTTTCCTCGTCTAATCTAACACAGATCAGTGGCTTAAAAGTATTAGTGAACGAGGTGAGGTAAATCTCCTCCGTTCACTTACTCTGAAAAATGACACTGCTGTATTTAGCAGCGGCCACAATCAGAGCATTAAACACACGTGCACATTTACACCAAGACGCAGTCAATAAAGCACTCTTAATCATGGAGGTATTCAACAGGGAGGAGAGCGCATATCCTTGAGAGATGTGGAGGGCCACACATCTATCAAATCTCTGCTGTGAGCACTGGACCGCTCGTATAGGCAAGGAGGTGGGGCGGCAGTCAACTCCAGGAAATAAGAAAATGATTAAGAGTGATTTAATGTCACAGAATGTGGAGAAAACGCACATCTGTCCGACAGAGAATGATGTTATTACACCACCTTCCTTGCGCCTCTTCGCCTCTCTGCAGCCTTTCTCTCGCTCTCACTACAGTTTCATCTCTAAGAGCGATGAAGCTTGTATTTAAACTCAGTGATTGGAAACCGGGAGAAAAGCCACAGCGAAGAACTAACACGAGAAGCCCACATCAAATCAATACAATTTGCGTCAGGTTGAATACTGCACTCGTAATGAAATATGGCCTCACTAACCATTACAACAAAATTAGATGGGGGACACTGGGATATCCTCTAGTACATCTGGATGCATGAAGACTGTTTATGAATTAACTACTGCATCGATTTGAAATCGTGTGTGGCCATATGTACACCTTAAAGGGGTAGTTCAACAAATAATTAAAGTTCTCCCATCCTCTACTCACGTCTTGTACCTTTCCAAACCAATATTTTTTTTCTTCCATGAAAATTATATTATTTAACAGGTTGCCCAGGCTGAAATTGGACAGACTCGCTCATTATCTTGCCCTTCAGAGTCTCAAATTTACACAGAATTCACACTCTGCACAATAAACCTGCCATGGCGATATATGTAACAATCGTTCAGACCATAGCTGATCTGAAACAATATGGAAAAGCATTTCAAATATATAATGCCAAGTTTTTGATCAATTGAGTCCATTTATGCACACATTCATACAAAACTTAATAAGCATTATACTTCCCTCTAGTCAGTCTGGAAGAGGCACATTTGCTGTCCTTTTTAGTGAAATCAAATCACAAACGTATATATATGTATATATATATATAATGTATACACACACACACAAACACACACATATATATAACGGGCACAGTATATTTATACATACATATAAAATACCATTATACCATTATAATGCCATCATGAAATTAATATACAGTACATCACAGAAGTGAGTACACCCCTCACATTTTTGTAAATATTTTAATATATATTTTCATGTGACAACACTTGAAATTACACTTTGCTACAATGTAAAGTAGTGAGTGTACAGCTTGGATAATAGTGTAAATTTGCAGCCCCTCAAAATAACTTAACACAGCCATTAATGTCTAAACTGCTGGCCACAAAAGTGAGTACACCCCTAAGTGAAAATGTCCAAATTGGGCCCAAAGTGTCAATATTTTGTGTGGCCACCATTATTTTCCAGCACTGCCTTAACCCTCTTGGACATGGAGTTCACCAGAGCTTCACAGGTTGCCACTGGAGTCCTCTTCAACTCCTCCATGACGACATTACGGAGCTGGGGGATGTTAGAGACCTTGCGCTCCTCCATGCTCCTCTTCCATTTGAGGATGCCCCACAGATTACCCTTAGCCTCTGCTTCTTTAGCAAGGCAGTGGTCGTCTTGGAGATGTGTTTGGGGTCGTTATCATGTTGGAATACTGCCCTAAGGCCCAGTCTCCGAAGGGAGGGGATCATGCTCTGCTTCAGTATGTCACAGTACATGTTGGCATTAATGGTTCACTCAATGAACTGTAGCTCCCCAGTGCCGGTGTTCTGTCGATTTGTCCTACCCTGTCAGATTTTGCTACCTCCCATTAAAACAGTGGGTAGTACAATTCGAAACTGAAAAATACTACCTGTTAAATTATGTTTTATTAATGTGTACACCTACAACACTAAACCTACCCTTACAGTAATGCACATACAGTAATTACGTGTTATATTCGCGGTTGTGGATAGAAGGGATACAGCTAATACAGGAAACCAACAATAAATATTTTTTCTACCTATTAGATTATGTTTTATTAACGTCTAAACCTACCCCAACCATAAACCTACCCTTACAGTAATGCAGATACATTAAATATTGTTGTTCAGCGTGAGAAAAGGGATGCAATATTGATGCGCGCATGCGCAGTAAGCCGAGGTAGGAAAATCTGACGGGTAGGATAAAATGTCAGGACACCGGCAGCACTCATGCAGCCCCAGACCATGACACTCCCACCATCATGCTTGACTGTAGGCAAGACACACTTGTCTTTGTACTCCTCACCTGGTTGCCGCCACACATGCTTGACACCATCTGAACCAAATAAGTTTATTTTGGTCTCATCAGACCACAGGACATGGTTCCAGTAATCCATGTCCTTAGTCTGCTTGTCTTCAGCAAACTGTTTGCGGGCTTTCTTGTGCATCATCTTTAAAAGAGGCTTCCTTCTGGGACGACAGCCATGCAGACCAATTTGATGTAGTGTGCAGCGTATGGTCAAGGTGTCTTTATTCGTCACATAATAAGCATAATGGTCTGAGCACTGAAAGGCTGACCCCCCACCCCTTCAACCTCTGCAGCAATGCTGGCAGCACTCATACGTCTATTTCCCAAACACAACCTCTGGATATGACGCTGAGCATGTGCACTCAACTTCTTTGGTTGACCATGGCGAGGCCTGTTCTGGGTGGAACCTGTCCTGTTAAACAACTGTATGGTCTTGGCCACCATGCTGCAGCTCAGTTTCAGGGTCTTGGCAATCTTCTTATAGCCTACGCCATCTTTATGTAGAGCAACATTTCTTTTTTTCAGATCCTCAGAGAGTTCTTAGCCATGAGGTGCCATGTTGAACTTCCAGTGACTAGTATGAGAGAGTGAGAGTGATAAAACCAAATTTAACACACCTGCTCCCCATTCACACCTGAGACCTTGTAACACTAATGAGTCACATTACACCAGGGAAATAAAATGGCTAATTGGCCCCAATATGGACATTTTCACTCACTTGTGTGGCCAACAGTTTAGACATTAATGACTGTGTGTTGAGTTATTTTGAGGAGACAGCAAATTTACACAGTTATCCAAGCTATACAAAGTGTAATTTCTTCAGTGTTGTCACATGAAAAGATATAATAAAATATTTACAAAAATGTGAGGGGTGTACTCACTTCTGTGAGATACTGTATACTGTATATTGCTAAAATGTTACATCTTTAATGACTAACAAATTAAAGGGATTGTTCTCCCAAAAATTTGAATTCTGTCATTAATAACTCACCCTCATGTCATTCCAAGCCCGTAAGACTTTCGTTCATCTTCGGAACAAACATTAAGATATTTTTGATGAAATCCAAGAATTTTCTGACCCTGCAAAGACAGCAACGCAGCTACCACGTTCAAGGCACAGAAAGATAGTAAGGACATTAATAAAATAATCTATGTGACATCAGTGGATCAAACTTAATGTTATGAAGCTACGAGAATACTTTTTGTTTCCAAAGAAAACTAAAATAATTACTTTATTGAACAATTTCTTCTTTTCCGGGTCATTCTCCGCTGACATTCACAAGAGCACCATGATGCATGTTGTATAAAGTTGTTACTTTTGTTTTCTTTGCTCACAAAAAGTATTCTCATAGCTTCAAATTACAGTTGAACCATTTATGTCACATGGAATGTTTTAAGGACGTCCTTACTACCTTTCTGGGCCTTGAACGTGTCAGTTCCATTGTTTTCTATGCAGGGTCAGAAAGCTCTTGGATTTCAAGATAAATATCTTAATTTTAATTTTTGGCTGAACTAACCCTTTAAGTTTTGCTTTGTTCTTCATATTAAGCTGTCATTTGAATATTTGGAATGTATGGCACGATCAAATGGACTACTTTTGTGGTACTTCAAACGCAGATACAAACAAGCAAAAAAACAGACAGACAAATACTTGTACACATGCACATAAAAATAAATAACTCACCTTGGCATTTTCCTCCATTGGTTGGGTCTCCATAGTAACCAGGTAGACAGATCTGGCACTGCGGCCGAGTTGTTAGATTCTTGCACTGCTCACACACACTGCCGTTAACACATGTACTGTGGCCGTTACACTGACATGCTGAAACATACAGTGAGAGGTGTGTGTTCATTAGATAAGACTGTTTTCACACACAACATCAGTGACTGGTGATCAGTGCATATATGTGTGAGCATGTGTGTTTTTATGTTTACCTGGGCAGGTTATGTAGGCCCAGTTATAGCCCTTTTCTCTTGAACAGACACTGGTGTCCAATACCCTCTCTCGGGTCTGTCTGCTCAGGCTCCTCATTGGTCCACGGTATGATCCCTCAATACACTGGCCCTGACCTGTGTCTGTAGGGTCTCCGCACCAACCGCAGTCAGGATGTTCCAGGCACTGACCACATGAACGATGACCTGAGCAGTTCTGAGCTGAAGAGAGAGAAGACTTAGATCAATTTTAGATAAATTAGTTTAGGGGTGACCCCGAATAGTTGACAATTCGATGCTTCGATAGGAGGAGCCTGATTCGACACCCAATCTCACAGTCGAATATTCACGGTGTGTTATGATCATGCCATTTTGGCTATATGGGGGTGCTCAAATGTCTGATTTCACTGAGAACTACTGGTTTTCTCTCAATAAGTTAATACAGCCTATTATGATAATGCTGTAAATAAGAATTTGAAAAGAGCATGACTAAATCCAACCACCCCTATAGATTTAAGTTTCACTTTTCATAATCCGTGACCGACAGAGGAGCATGGCAGCAGGGATTTAAATCTTTAAAAAGACTCAAATTGACACAGGCAGAGGAAAGACAGGATTTTTTTTTTGATCATGTAGGGTACAAGTTATTTCAAAACATTTTGGCCGCTTTATATACAGGTGCTGGTCATATAATTAGAATATCATCAAAAAGTTGATTTATTTCACTAATTCCATTCAAAAAGTGAAACTTTTATAATGTATACATTCATTCCACACAGAGTGATATATTTCAAGTGTTTATTTCTTTTAATTTTGATGATTATAACTGACAACTAATGAAAACCCCAAATTCAGTATCTCAGAAAATTAGAATATTACTTAAGACCAATACAAAGAAAGGATTTTTAGAAATCTTGGCCAACTGAAAAGTATGAACATGAAAAGTATGAGCATGTACAGTTAGTTGGGGCTCCTTTTGCCTGAATTATGCAGCAATGCGGCGTGGCCATTATGTGCACTGCTCTATAGGTTGGTGGCCTTGCTGCATTGTTGGGTCTGGTAATCGTACCCCATAGATTTTCTATGGGGTTAAGGTCAGGCAGTTTTCTGGCCAATTAAGAACAGGGATACCATGGTCCTTAAACCAGGTACTGGTAGCTTTGGCACTGTTGCAGGTGCCAAGTCCTGTTGGAAATTAAATCTGCATCTCCATAAGTTGGTCAGCAGCAGGAAGCAGTGCCTGGTATACGGCTGTGTTGACCTTGGAAAGTGCAGATGTAAATCAACTCTGAAACTTTACACTGGACCTCAAGCAACGTGGATTCTGTGCCTCTCCTCTCTTCCTCCAGACTCTGGGACCCTGACTAACTTTCATCAGAGAACATAACTTTGGACCACTCAGCCTCCAGTCCTTTTTGTCTTTAGCCCAGGCGAGACGCTTCTGACTTTTCAAGAGTGGCTTGACACAAGGAATGCGACAGCTGAAACCCATGTCTTGCATACGTCTTCGTAGTGGTTCTTGAAGCACTGACTCTGCAGTGACTCTTTGTGAATCTCCCCCACATTTTTGAATGGGTTTTGTTTCACAATCCTGTCCAGGGTGCGGTTATCCCATTGCTTGTACACTTTTTTCTACCACATCTTTTCCTTCCCTTCGCCTCTCATGTGCTTGGACACAGAGCTCTGTGAACAGCCATTGCAATGACCTTTTGTGTCTTGCCCTCCTTGTGCAATTGGACAACTGTCAAGTCAGCAGTCTTCCCCATGATTGTGTAGCCTTGACACCATTTAAAGGCCTTTGCAGGTGTTTTGAGTTAATTAGGATTAGAGCACCAGTCTTCAATATTGATATTCTAATTTTTGAGATGCATTTGTTTTCATTAGTTGTCACTTATAATCATCAAAATTAAAAGAAATAAACACTTGAAATATATCAGTCAATGAATTATACATTCACTTTTTGAATGGAATTTGTGCCTTTTTGATGATACTAATTATATGACCAGCATATAGTGTATATTGGTCTACTAGTATTTATCTCGTATGAGATGCATTTGGTTGAGTTGCGCTGCAGTAAAAGCGCTTCATTGTAGTAGTATGGTGATTATCTCTTCAGCTGGACAAACAACAATAATATTAATGACTATGAGTGGGATTATCATATACATAACATTATAATGAGAACACTATTATAATAAAATGCTGTGTATTTTGAGTTTAGCTGCCGTATTTCTGCACATTGTTGCATGAAGAACGCATCCACAAAAGAAGTTCATTCAGAGCCGTGCAGACACGTTCACTTGTGCACTTGGGGCATTTTGTGCAGATAGCCTGTAAAGTCGTAACATAAATAATGAAGCGTATACTGTATGAGAGAAATTAGTTAAATCCCATTCATTAAAAAAAGAGCTATCATATGCTTAATTTTACTGGTCATCTTCAGTGCGCGCAGCTCAAAACAGAAATGCAGAACATTAATAACTATGGCATATAGCCCACATAATGTTCTAATATAATAATAAGATTAGAAAATTCTGATTCGACTATGAAAATCCTTAGTCGAGGACACCCCCAAATTAGTTTAAGATAAATGAGTATTTGCCAAACCTTTTAGCCTCATGAGCCTCCACAGCCACATCGGTAGCATTCAGTGTTGTTATTGTTAACTAAAATAAAACTATTCAAAATTGTTTAACTGAAATAGAGCTGAAATTAAATATATATATTAAATAAAAAAAATCTGAATTTGATCATTTGAAATTAAATAAATACATGGAAATACTAAAATTAATAATAGTATTAGTTAAATAAAATAAAATAATAAATAAAAATAAATATTATAATTTTTTAAAAGGAGCATGTGACACTAAAGAGTAGGGATGCAATGATACCATTTTTTCAGAACAAATCCGATCCCGAACATTCTGAGGATCGGCCGATACCGATCCAATCCGATACCAGCACAGTTTTTTTTTTTAAATCAATGTAGAATTTCTATACTTCTCTGTTGACCTGATCGTCACTCTTCGGTGTGTTAAACACAATCTATTACAGTGTTTCTCAACTGGTGGGTCAAAAGTGCAGCCCAAAAGTGGGTCGCGGATTGTATACAGCCAAAGAAACGACATCAACAAAAAAGTGATTCTAAATGCTTTTCGGATGCGGGACTTTTATTTTAAAAGACGTGCATGAAAACTATCCTGTCCTGTCAGATGTTGCTGGTAGCGCACACTCTTCTATAGCATGCGCGAACACGGCACCGCGCTTGTCACGAATCCGGTCTTTGGCCTTCCGCCTGATAGCCACCAGAGGACACCCTTCAATCGAATTGACTCTTGCTCTACACTACTGTTGCACATCACCCACGGACTACAATTCCCATCATCCACTGCACTGATGACACACACACACACACACACACACACAGCTGATTGCACTGATCACACAGCTTACTTAAACCATGGACTTCCTCAGTCAGATCGCTGTATTCGCTGCGATCGCTGTAATCGCTGCGATCGCAGATCACAGTATTATTTAGCGTTTAGCATTCTCCTAGTTTTAGCTACTTACCAAGCCTTTCCGTGTTTGTTTTTGTGTTCAGTCTCCTGTATTGTTCTGCGTTTTTTACTCTCCGAGTGTTAGCTGCTTTACGGAGCCATTCCTAGTTTCCGTTTCTTATTTTAGTTTAAGTCTAGTCTTTTCGTTTTGCCTTGTTGTCTGGTTCCTGACCTTCTGCCTTGTATATTGGATTAACCCTTTGCCTTCCATTTGGATTCTGTTTGCTCCTGTCTGGACCATTGCTTGTGTACCTGGATTACCCCTCTTGTCACGCCCTCTGGATATTGTTCGCTGATCAAAAACCACGCCCGTTTACTTGAGTACTCATCTGCCTTGCCCTCAATATACCTGTTTGCCATTTGTTCGACCCTGCCTGTGTTTTTGACCATGTCTATTAATAAAAGCTTGCGCATGGATCCGCACGCCTCACTTCTCGTTCGCCCTGTTACAGCGCTGTACATCACTTCACTAACAAAGCGCAGAAACTACGAGCATGTAACACGTGAAATAAAAGTACAGTACCAATAAATCACATAACTGGTACAGCATGTGTTAGCTGGGAAGGATTTGCATGAAGGTATGATATCCATTCTATTCAGGAGCAGTTTCCACGTTTCATTAACAGTCACCTAGGTTGTTTTCATAACCCAAAAATACCATGATATTTTCCCTTTGTGTGATTTTGTAGGCTATATGTTTAATTCAGTGGTTCTCAACCTTTTGTTTCCACCGGGCCGCACTATGGTCCAAGTGCAAGTCTCACGGGCCGCACGCATGTCATTTACATATTAGTCACCAATACAAACCAACCAGATTTATAATATTATTTATAGGCTAATATTATGATATCTAAACAATTACATTTATTTAAATAAATAAATAATTCTACTCACCATTAATAAAACACCTGATGCTTTCGGGAGCTGACAAATTACATTTCACTGCTGGTTATATACTGTATAATTATGTATGTGACGAATAAAAATCTTTAATCTTGAATTTTGTGAAATTCTGCTCGAAAGGAGTAAAAACACAATGTTGCGATTGTAAGTTGCAGTCTGTAAGACGCGCACAGAAGCGTGACTTGACACGCGACATTGCAGAAAGTGTGCGTTCACAAATGCAGCCTATGTTGATCCAAATATGGAAAGCATTTTCGAATTTAATAATCTGAGGTTCTCTCCAGAGATGTTTTGCCACATTTCTGTAATAAGGATGATTGCTGCGTAGTAGCCTATGGGTACTTTTTGCCTGAACATCTTCAGTGTTAACATCTTCAAACCGAAAGTCCAGCGCTCTCTTCACTGCTGATGCGAGACTATTCTTGTTTGAATGCGTTCTTTCGCTGGCATTTTCCACATTTTGTTTTCTCCCTTAACAAAATTTGTCCATTCTGATGCTCAATTTCTCAGAACTAATGGCTGCTGATGACTATTTGAATTTAATTCTGCCAAAGTGCGCGCTTGTAAGTGTTCGTTAAATACGTACATTTACATTTAGTCATTTTGCAGACGCTTTTATCCAAAGCGACTTACAATTGGGGAATACATAAAGCGATTAATCTTGAAGAGGCAAACAGACAGAGGAAGTGCCCCTAACACCAAGTCTTAGGCATTGTTCAAATAAATACAAGCTTGCATGGTTATGTATGTAAGATCAGATACATTAAATACTTGTCACACTCAAACAATGATAAAACCGTTTCAGCTTTGCTTACCCACAAACTCCACCTCTGAGTAGAGGCAGCCCACACACATGGGCCTATTTACAAGGGTCTGTCTTCTTCAGTGCAAACAACCAGCTTTCATGCTTACCACTGAAGTGTGGATGAAATATGGCATTTAAAGCGATGTTTTTATAGTCACGCAAACAATAATTTGTTTGGCCGAACAGAAAAGACCACCACAGGAGCTGTCTTATTGATCTCCTGCAGGTAAATATAAAAAGTCCAATGAAAGTCACTGGAGCTGACAGAGAAAAGGAGAGAGAGACATAAACGAGAACAATAAAGTCCTAGAGACCCCAAACACCATCTTATTTTATCTGAGTAACCCAAGACACTTTATGATTTTATTCCCAAGGAAAAAAACAAAAAGCTAAGTGATAGCACCTCCTAAAAGTTGCAGCTACTCTTAGTTTATATTGAGATTTATTTGATATCAGTTTTATTGCAAGCATTGAAATGTACTACGAATCAGTATCTAACCTTTTAATTTCAAAATAAATCGAGTTTTTGTGCCATTGCATTATGAATGTGTATTCATATAATGTGTCTGACATTCAGAGTGCTGGACATTTGAGACACATGGGAGAGTGTCATATGATTTACATTTTCTCAGCCAGTAGGGGTTTTCTATAACAAAGTTTCCTGAGCCCCTCAGTAATGACCTCCTTTCATTTTTAGACATTTGTGTGTGTGGGAACAGAAAATGTATGCAGGCAATAGGGACAGAAGAAGCGTCCATCGATGTACCCCTCAACCAGACCCCATCTAATGGGTCCTCAGACAGCGCGAGGGTCAAAAAGTGTCTCAGGGTTAATGACGAGGGCAGATTCTAGAAGATGTGGAGAGTGTCATTAAAAACAGGGCAGAAAGGCACCCTGAGAGAACGCTGCCACAGTCAATGTGGTACTCAGAATTGAAAATAAGACTCTTTGAAGTGCCACAGTGTTTCACCTACCTTATAATATTAAA
This sequence comes from Ptychobarbus kaznakovi, assembly GCA_027422405.1. Taxonomy (NCBI): domain Eukaryota; kingdom Metazoa; phylum Chordata; class Actinopteri; order Cypriniformes; family Cyprinidae; genus Ptychobarbus; species Ptychobarbus kaznakovi. The sequence goes on along the minus strand of CM049801.1, from coordinate 12,595,484 downwards.
AAAATGTGCTGTTTGGAGACAAAGAGATTCTGTTTAGAAATTTGAAAGGCAAAGTTTTATTCTTTCTGGCCATTATCACAACAGCAGGTTTAAAATATTGTTCTAATGAGTACATAAGTTTAAAATAAAACATAAAATAAACTAATATTTAATATTAAAATATACTGATATTAAAATTAATATTTAAAATAATTATAATAAGAACCAGAAAGAACACCAAACCACTGACATGGTGAGAATGGAAGCTGTTCTGATTACTGCAGGATGTATACAAACATTTTATATAAATGAATAATACATCACATGGAAAAAAGACTTATGAAAAAGTTTTCTAACATATTCTGTAGAAGTTCTGGGCATATTTGCATGTTCTTTTGCGTTCTTGATCTAGATTTCCACAGAGCACAGATGTGTTAGGTGAACTCTCTACCCAGAAGCTCCTCACTCCTCCTGCATTATTCACGCCAGTACAATGATTCATTTTGCTATGCCATGTATTCACAGAAGTGATTCATAATTACAAACACAATTCTCATCTCTTCCTCTCTTACTTTCTCTTGCTCCCTCCTTTCCCTTTTTGTGTTTTAGCAAAAGATAGGAAGATTATCTTTAGCCAAGGTACACCTACACATTCATTACATATGCAAATCTATACAACACACACTATGTTGTGTTGTTTTTTCTTTCCTAAAAAGTACCACTTTCCTTCACTTAATAAGCACGCTGATGGGTCTTTACACAGATTCAAAATGAATTTTCACAAAAGGTCATTAAAAATTCCTAATTAAATCTAGAAATAAGTTCTTATTAACATAGAATGCTGCTAGTGGCACTTGTTCAGCTATTAGACTTTAAAAAAACACATTTTGTTAAATCTACAGTAGCTATGAGAACTGATTTACCTATGTTTTTCATAACTATATGCGGGGACATTATTAACACCATAGATTGTCAGACATCGATGTAACTCTATTGTTTCATTCTTTCAAATTAAACTTTTAACACAAGTATTGAAATATGTATAAATTTAACTCTAAATTAAAATCTGTTCAGGCATGTCTGGCCAAATGTCAACATGAAAACTCATGAAGTCTCTTGGAAATGTCCACCAGGGACATGGACACCTGTCAAATAGATTGCAGTCAGGATTAACAAGCATAAAGCGGAAAATAAAATATTTTAACAGAGTTATTGCTGGTCTGTGACTTTCTGAGAGAGGAAACCACATACAGAACTACATAGATTTCGAGGAAGGAACATCCCCCTCAATATGTAAAATAATGGGTTTTGCATAGACTGCTGATCTCAAGTCCTCATCTTGTGTGTGTTTTTTTTAAAGAAATTAATACTTTTATTCAACAAGGACATATTAAAATGGTTGGAAGTGACAGTAAAGACATTTGTAATTTTACAAAAAATCAGCAAAGAATCATAAAAAATATTTTTGCAGCATAACTATTTTCAACATTGACAAATGTCTCTTGAGCACCAATTCAGCATATTACAATGATTTCTGAAGGATCATGTGACACTGAAGACTGGATTTTAAACTGAAATAACTGTACTGTATTTTATTCAAATACATTTCACGGTGAGCATATGAGACAGACCCTAAACATTTTGACAATAGTGTACAAAATGTAAAATGTTTTTGTGAAACTTTTCTGATGTGGAAACTCTTATCCACAATGACTTCCAAAAAAAACCCTGAATTGTTAGATAATTTTTGAACAGAAAGGATGAGGAGGAAAGTTATGACAAAAATATGCTCACCATACAGCTTTACTTTTTTGCCTGAAGAACGTTCACACATTTGTCTGTGTCTTTAAAGACTGAATAATAACAAAGACTTTAAAACGGTTTTGAAAACAAAAAACAAAAAGACTTCAAACTCATTCGTGCCATAACAGTACAGCACAATGGACGTGGCTGACGTGCAACACGCTGGCGCATTGTACAATACGGTATTTTTATTATCTCAACTTCTGAATTCAAAAGGCTATATTTGCTGAGCATATTGAGCCAGTGAAGAAGTTCATTTCCATTTTGATTAGGTGCATATTATCATACTGTCACACTGTTTCTTTATCTCTGTCTAGAGCTTTGTTTAAATATGAAAACTGCACTTTCTCTAATTAAATTATCCTCCATCACAACAGCTACATCTACGGGGCCTTTCAAACCAAAGAATCACGCAGCAAAATATTTGCTTTGTCCGTGAACCGACTCCTTGGAGGAGGAAAAGATATCCTCTAGCAATTCACTTCCATCAGAGAGCTGACCTTAATGATGTTTATAGTCTGACAGATCGCCTCTATGAAATACAACCATCAACATCCAAGTTAACAATGCACTGGAGGCCTTTAGTCTCTGCAGTGCAGATAAAATCAATGACCAGCACATCCACAGAGAAAGAACAGTAATATCTGTGTAACTCTGTAATGGCGAATGGAAGGGGAGGTCGTGGTCTCAGGGTCTCAAGGCCATGACTTTCAGCTTCCTGAGACAATATAGACAGGCAATTTCACCTGTCGGGTTTTTGTAGTAGTATTTTTTCTGAAGAAATATGTTGGTTATTAAGCATTATGCCTCTCAGTTGGACTGTATATCAATTTTTCATTCTTGTCCCCGTTGCAGCTGCTCATTTACACCGCATTACGATGCCAGCTCCAGTGCCTCTTAATGCAGAAGGAAAGAATGATTCTATGCGTCTACAAACTTGCTGATGACTATACAAGGTAGGTCCGCGTCAGCTACTCCTAAGGCTTTTCTGAGACGATTACCATCAGTCATTTCAGATACTTCGGCATGATTCTGTATTGTTTTGGACCACATGATATCGCTTTTGTGTATAGGGATATTTCTGCAAATCTACTTAGAAGGAACTAAAGGAGCTGTTCAATCATAAAGTGACTGAGCAGAGATTGAACTGCCTCGGCCCTTAGACTCAGATGCCGTGCCCATGGACCGCCCAAAGTTTTCACACTGACGCATGATGCACATAAAATGGCAAGGCTGAAATCACCAGTTCAAATTTGATTGGCTGACTTTACACAACTTCAGAAATAAAAGCACTTAAAAAATATCTCAGTAACAAAGCTGGGTTTTAAAGGACTTGAAATGATAAAATAAATAATTGTTATATGGTATATTCTTTTAAAACATATAAAGATTTTCTTTTCACAGAGACTGTTGTGCAATTATTTTACTGCAAAAAAAATCCTATTTAGGGGTCCAAGCCCCACAGCTGCTAAACACTAGACTGTTTGTTTTACTGTTGATTTTCTAATTGTGCATATTATTATTATTATTTTTCTGCCCTAAATATCTGTACCTCAGAAAACTGAAGCTGTAGAGACAACTAATTTTGTGGCATAGTGATAAATCCCACCACTAAAGTGCATGTTCACATATCCAACTGACATTAGGGGGCACTAATAAATACCTTTGAATTTATGTTTGTATTCTTAGAACTGTCACGAATCCTGTCCATGCACTCCCGGTTACTCATCACCAGAGGTCACTCGCTCACCACATGGACTCCTGCACCACACTAACGGTTGCACGTCACCTAAGACTACATTTCCCATAATCCATTGCACTGACGACACACAGCTGACCACACTAATCACGCAGTTGATCACACATCACACAGCCTACATAAACCATGGACTTCCTCTTCCCCTCTGCCGAGTATTGTTTAGCGTTTAGCATTCGCCAAATGTTAGCTACTACCAAGCCTTTCCGTGTTTTGTTTTTGTGTTCAGTCTCCTGTATTGTTCTGCGTTTTTCACTCTCCTGAGTGTTAGCTGCTTTATGGAGCCATTCCTAGTTTCCGTTTCTCATTTTAGTTTCAGTCTAGTCTTTCCGTGTTGCCTTGTTGTCTGGTTCCTGACCTTCTGTTTGTTACCTGGATTATCTCTCTGCCTTGCCCTCTGGATATTGTTCGCCGATCGTAGACCACGCCCGTTTACTTGAGTACTCATCTGCCTTGCCCTCTATATACCTGTTTGCCATTTTTTTCGACCCTGCCTGTGTTTTTGACCATGTCTATCAATAAAAGCTTGCATATGGATTTGCACGCCTCTCGTCTTGTCGGCCCCGTTACAAGAACTGTAAAATCTAAATTATTTGAGTTAAGCCCTACATTTTCATTTCTGTCAAAAACGTTTTTCCACAATCTACACAAACTCCTTCTAATCATTCAAAACCATTCATCCGTTCTTTACCGAATTTTGCACACTGTAACTCTTGACACTTTGATGCATCAAAGCATTGCAAAGGTGAGTGAATTAATGTGTCTGGCATTGCACAATTAAAAGTGCCCCTCTTATGCCTTTTCGAATATTACCTTTCATGCAGTGTGTCATGTAGCAGTATGTGAACATAAACTATCTGCAAAATTGTGAATCCAACAGTGCACAATAAATAAAGTTATTGTCTATCAAAGAAAAAGAGTCAGTTCGCACTCACCTAAACGAGTTGTTAGGAATTCGAATCTTATTCTGTTACGGCTGAACGTCACGAAGTAACACATTTGCATAATGTCCGCCCATGGCTGTCATTCACTCTGTATGCTGAAGACCAATCACAAAGGACTGCGTCATCTGACCAATCACAACAGTGAAAGGCGGGGTTTAGAGGAATCATTTAGAAATGAGGTAAAACTAAAGCTATTTTTTGAGAAAACTAAAGTGTTTTTTTTTACCTTGGATGCATGTAAACCTGTTTTAGGATACTCATAAAACAATAATGGCAACCTTAAAAATGGCATAATAGGAGCACTTTAACAAATTGACCTTTATCTACAGAAAAGCAAAGTCCAAACTTCATGAAACATGACAAACACAGGCAACTAGCTTGCTAAACTGCACGAAAACGTTACATCAAGTTTTGACAAAAGAAAATGGTGGTGCCACAAAAATCCCACAGCACCAAATCGCAATATTTTAGCCTTTTGCCCTCACAGTCCGACTAGGATAGTCACCTCTCCATCACAGCCTGTCTGTAAATGTCTTTTACCATAAATATTGGACCCAGTCAACTGGTCCATCAATTGCCCACCTATGTTTGTTTACCAATAGTACATGCCATTTTGTGTGAAAGCATTATATTGCAATAATCAATATTTAAATCAGACATGGCCTTGTTTTATGCCCCTGCTTTTGACTGCTATAGTGTGCAGCCTAGTTCAAAATAAAAACATCTGCAGATCACAAATCCGGTTCATACTTTGCCTTTTTGTTAGAAAATATTTATTTAGGATTTTAAAGGTCACCTCTCCATCACTCTCACAACACACAGACAAATGTCCTGCGGACAACAGTCATTGTCGATTATGCCTTCTTGACACATGGAAAAAAATTGTAGATGGAAAAATCTTTTAAGCAAGTTCTTGGCTTTTTTTTTCTACTTTCATAAAATGGTCAGACTGAGTATTGTTCAGATACTTAATTTCAGTGATAGCTGATACAAACTTGCCCTAGCCTGCATTTGTTTTGCTTAGTCACAAGTGGCATAAAAATGGTGCGTGTTTTGACCAATAAACTCTGTTGCCTTGGCTGGATCAATTATTTATTGTTACCAATCTTTAAAATATATTTTTTCTGTTTGATATTGTTCTGTGAATTGACGAAAAACGCCACTATGATTAATTTTCATTTACTGACCACACCTGAATGACAATCTAATGAATAAATGGCTTATTTTTTTTCACTGGCACATCAAAAAAGAGTGTTTAGTAACTGACAACCGCAGTATTTATTTATTTGCCCATCAATTTAACATAAAAATCATTGGTCATAAGTTATTTGACATTCCACTAGCACCTGTACTGCATACATACACTAATTAGTCTTTTTTAAAGTAACGTGCCGCCTAGTTCAAAATAAAAAAAATTGCCAATCGCATCTTTGTTGAAAATACAGAATATAAAGAGCAGAATTGCACAAAACTGCAGGAATAAAGCAAATATTTGCACCCTTAATTAATTGCATGGAAAAAAATCTGTGAAGAGATTATTTTCAAACAGAGTTAAGTTGAAAAAATGTGCACTTTACTTTGCACTGTTTGGTACAAAGTTTAAAAGTCTTGCCTGTTGTTTCCGTGTTTTGAACCATGCCTAATATTTTGCAAAAAGTTAAAGAATTTTAAGTTCATGATAAAGAATTACAACTTTGTTGAACTTTAAAAAAAAAAAGTTTGCTGAAATCTGCCACCAGAATGCATTTGCACTTGCCTTTATATCAAAAATGCCGAGTACCAAATTTGAGGATATGGTCATCTGTCTGTTTGCTGCTTTAGTAAAATATGGGTCACTCGTCTTTGACCACTGTTTGCCCCTGTTTGCAATTAGATGACCATACTAATGACAGGCCTAAACTGGTGCTCACAGTGGTTGGATTTGTGATTTGCATATCCATTATCAAATCGAAGACCCACATTACAAGAACCACACCAAATTTTATGACAATTTCAAATTGCGCACAAAACATTTTTTTTGCTTTATTAAATTTTTTTGACCATTGGTCAATGGGGACAATTATATTTTGAAAAAATGGAAAAAATGGCACCATCTGTAAGATAAACACCAATTGTAAAAAAAAAAAATTTGAAACCTTGCCACAGAATGAAAGCCTATTAACAAAAATTGCATCCATTTTACAGTAACATTTAATATTAGATAAAAGGCATGCGATTAAAAATAGCAGTTTTAATGGGTTTCAATGGGGAACAATTTTACAGTACACACCTAAAGGACAGGCAAAAGGCTAGTGCAAAATAGATTCAATTTTAAAGGAAATGAGGGTGGAATATTAAAATTCCAATAACAATAAAAATACAACCTGAGTACCAAATGTATGCAGCAATACAACTAATTACTTTTTAGCATAAGTAACACATTAAAGGAAATGAGGGTGGCAAAATTATCACAAAAAAAATTATTATCACAGATTAGTCATGTGCAAAAAAATTAATCTCGTGAAGTTTGAATTTTCTTTGATTGTCTTAAATGTGCCTCGTGAAGTTTGAATTTTCTTTGATCAAAATGATCTTACTAAATGATCTGACAAAATGTACTTCTGATCAAATTAATTGGTGAAACTAATTTATCATAATATCACCACCACAATGAGAAATCACATGAAATCCAAACATCAGTCAGCTGAGGAAAGACAGCGGTCCATCTCTGCACGACTGCAGGTGAGCGCAGCTGTACTCCGATTAAGCCCAGAAGAGAGCACATCTGATAGTGAAATGATCTTGAGACATATATAAAGTTTCCTCGAGGCAGAGTAGTTTAACACAAAGCACTAAGAAACTGTTAGCACACGTTATCTTTGTCAACTCGGCGCGTTCTTATTGTTATCAGACTGAGGAACAAACATTCACCCCAGCATGTGGATATTATTATTTCTCTCAGAATTAACATGTGAAACAATGTAAACACAATAAATACAGGCAGACTCAAGTATATGTATGTTCTGCACTGTAATTGGCACGGTCTGCTTTATTTATTTGCTCTGCTTGATCTTGCTGCTTTTGTTTTTTACATGTATATCTTTTTTTGTTTACACATGTTTTCAACCAAAATAAAACCTTGAGATATAACGTAATGTTGTTATGGAACATTGTTGTGTAATGGATAATCATAGGCTTGTTCAGAAATCGTGACAAAAACTTGATAATTTAGTGACTTTATCACTAAACCTAATTTAAATAAACAAATATTTGAATATTAGATTTTATGAGCCCAAATATTCGAATGCAATATTTTTGGAAAATGCCCATCCCTAAATCAGATCTCTTGCTGTCTAAGCGGGTTGTTCTTTGTCCGCAAACCTGCAATGAGGACCAGACTTCATGCCACAAGTCAAAAGTCTGAATTAGATGAAAGGTTTGAGACTAAGATCAGAAATACTTTTTTTCTCTTTGTTCAGGGTCTCTGCCTCATGTGCAAGGCCGGACAAACATCGATAATTTATAGATTTTCCGGTGGAGGCCAGTCAAAGTATGACAGGAGTTTATAGTGAGTTTGATACCTGCCTGTGCAGCAGGGCTGAGTGTTCACAGCATCTGCTCTCTCAGAACTCAATCTCCCTTAGGCTCACAACAGAAGGGAAAAATGAGAAGGCAGAAAGTAAATGAGTTAGAAGCTGTGTGTGTTCATCACAATAGTGTGTACTCATAACTCCAGCTTCTAGTCTGCCATGTATCTTAATGTGCATGTGTTCTTGATGGTATGAGCCTGCACTCACCGCCACAGTCTCCAGTTTTCCACTCCAGGCACTGGCCGTAGGGGAAGGAGATGACGTATGCATTGGAATCCACACAGCGCTTGGTGCTGCCGCACCACATGCACTCCATGGCCTGGCTGGTGCAGTTGGCGCAGCTGGTTCGCAGGGCGCAGGGAATCTTACATGGACGCACGCTAAGGTTTGGGCTCACTGAGAGAGGAAAATGCAGAAGTAAGTATTGCAATGACCTTTAAGTGAATTACATCATTTAAAATACTGAGCAAATATTGTCAAACTATATATATATATAAAAAAACTGAATAACAATTGCATTCAATTTCCTTTTGTAAAACCTGAAGATAAAGAATGATCCAAAGAGCACATTGTGCTTCAATGGAAGGAAGAACATGTATAAAAGTCAGATGATCAATGTCAAGAAATTTTCTTTGATTAGCAACTGAGAATCAGCATTCTTAAACATTTCACTCAAATTTTTATTTGATCAAAGTTAATCCTAAAACGTTGTTTAAAAATTACATTCTAAATCCTACATTTCAGTGTGGTCCCAGACTTTTGCACTCCATTGTAAATCTCTGCAGCAATAATAATATATTCTGCATTTTTATCAACACTTTAAGATGACAATGTTTATTACAATCGTGATAATGACAATGTCTATTCGTATTGTCTGTTTGTTACCTCCTGTAGAGTAAAAGAAGCAACTGAAATGAGCACAATGAGCAGAATAATGTAAATAAGACATGAAAACGAGCTGAAGAAACACAGAGAAGAGGGAGGACCAGTTGACATTCATTCTTTATGCTCTTTGCGTATTTGTAGGGGGGGGAGTGTCCAACTCTCGTTCAAGTCCTAATTTGTGCTTCCCCTGAGTCTCTACTCCAGAGTGTTTCAAACAGGTCCAACAGACATACGCAGCCAAGGCAGCAGAACATATGAGAGTGTACAAAAAAAATGCAATAAAAAGTATATGAAAAGCAAGAAACTATAGCCCTTTGTTTTAACTGGACATTATTGTTTCATAAAACCTAGTCATTTGTCCAATACATCATATATGGAAAATAACATTATAGCTGATGCACACACCAAATCACATTCACATATTTGTCGTACATAAAGCCAAGAGCAGGCCTAGACTGGATCTGCATAAAATTCAAGGGAAAATATGTAGAAATCTGTGGAATTGGCATTAAACACAGTTTATGTAAGCGGAGCTACGAATACAAATTGCTAACTGAAAGCATTATCAAATTAAGACCAAATATATTTAATACAATTTAATAAAAAGGATGTGTACAACTGTGTGAATGCCAGACTTCCCATTTCTTGAGAACTCTGTGGAGTTTTCTGTGGGAGCGGATTCAGTTTGGGTTTAATGTGTAAGAACATCATCCACCACAGAACAGGGGCAGAATAACCTCCAGGTTCATGTTACAAAGGAAAGGTGCAAAAAATACAACGAACACTTTTCTCACCAACTGGCTTCTCACAGATCAGCCCCTCTGTGTTGGCAGTGCAAGGTTTGGCTTTGAGTCCGGCTACCTCAGCTCTTTCCAGGTACGCACAAAAGCCTGAGTCACTTGGCTCCCCTGGTAGCCACTGCAGCGTGCTGGCAGTAAAGGGAGACATGTCCTCCCACCCCCAGTATGAAACATTTATCTTCCTTAGACCCACCCAGGGAGTTAGTTTCTGCAAGAGAGAAAACAGCTTTGTTCATGTCTTCTTTATACACAAACATACATGCACAACACAATCCAGTGAAACATATAGTAAAATTCCACATAGAATGTATAAAAACACGATACAATGACCTCTTCTATGAAATGCATTAAAATCGCTTTGAACACAGGTTCAATAAGCTGCCATCGCCCTGTGTTCATAAATACTCTGATTATGAACATTAGTGTAAAGAACAGAAAGACATCTGAAGTTAAAAACGACAAACAGACTGTCATAATTGCAGATGCGATAAATTCAGCTTAATAAAAGAGAAGAGTTCATCTTCATAAACTGCTATGAACTCAATTTGAACTCAAATTTGCCACATTACAGACTTCCAGCTGGACATTCATTCAGTGCACCTTGACATTTTGATGGCTAATAAGCCTGTCTCCTGTGCATAAGATGTGTTATGGTGTTATAAATACACTTTTCCTTTCTGTCTGTCTTCTTTAAAGAAAGGCAAAAGGCCAACGCACAGTTTAATTATCAATTCAAAGCAAAACAAATTTGTGAATTTGACATACCACAACCTCTCAGATTTTCCATTCAAATCAACAACCTCCCTGTATGAAAAGGTCTTGCATGATTTGATTAAAAGGTTTAAGATCTCCTGTGAGTTAGAGCAGCCAACGGGAGTGAGTGTGACTGTCTGTGTGAGTGACAGAAAAGAGAAAAAATAGTGGCAACTGAGAAACTGGCGCATGTGAATCTTTTTCACATCAAAGGTGGGTCCTTTAGAAAACGGTGTTAATCTTCAAAGGACAAAAGCTGCTTAAACACTGAGGCTCACACCGCAATCAGCGAGGGAGCGGATTACGCAGAGAGTCACTCCTTTCCTTTTAATTAACACATGACAAATATTTACACCGCGGCACCAAGGGGACTCCACAGATTTTGTGCAGAATGGCTCTTTACTGAAGGCATGAGTAAGGTTTTTTGACGTGTAAAGTTGAGGTTTAAGCTTTACTGACATTTAGAAACAAATCTACACCCGAAACAGCTGGCACTACATCTGGAGTTGACACACAGAAAATGAACAAGTAAATACTAATGTTTGTTTACTTGGACAGAAATATCTGTCGGGACATTTGAGGGTGTTTAAATAATCACTTTAAAATGGGACTAAGAGCAGTGCAAGGCAAATATACTTAAAATCGAGAACTAATTTAGGTAAACAAATCAGTTGCCCAGACAGAAGAGCTTGTGTCAGTCAAAAAAAGCTCACTGTCAGAACTATTCCTTTACTTTTTCACACTGCAATTGTTGTGAAAGGCCGTTTACAAATGTTAAAAATACTGATACTTCAATACCAAGCCAATGTTTTAAAAAAAAGTAGCAATATACGTCTTTCTACATGCTGTAATTCCTGTCTTGGCAAAGTATTAAGTGAATGTAAACGGGCATTATTACTGTAGCTTATCCTTGTATGATAAATTGCTTATGATGTTCCTCATGTTTAAGTTGTTTTGCAAAATAGCATCTACTTAATGACTAAATGTAAAAGAATCAAAAGGCCATGTTTTCACTCATGAAAAAATAATGACTACAGTCACTGCTTTTATATCAATCAATCATTTATTTATGACTGAAATTGTATATTAATACTATAAATTGTATGCATTAATATTTAACTACAATAAGGAGTGTGTTCAATAGCCTATTAGTTGCATAACTATGTATCTAGTACCATGAAATGTCACTGGTATTGGCATTGACTACTGAATTTCTGACATGGTGACATAACTAATCTGTATGCAACATACTGAAAAACTGGAAAGTGTTGACTGTGTTCTAGATCAATAACCAACCATTACCAAGACAAATCAATGTAAACTAGCACACACGCTTCAGTGACTGAGCTTGACTCGCCTTCTCCTGCAGCTGATACTTCTGCAGCTCATCCAGTATGAAGTCCACCTGCCTGGCAGAGGTCAGAGATGCAATGTTGCCATCCAAGTTCTTACAGTAGTGCTGGGCATTATCATAACTCTCCTTGCTTGCGTTCAGCCTCAGACATGCATCTCCAACCTGACTCCAATCCTCTCCGCACAAATGTGCTGTAAAAAAGCAGAGAAATCCATGATTCACTGTCCAAATTAGACCTCACTCACACAAGACCTCTGAACAATGCTAACATATAATACTGATCAGGATATTGATAAAGGGAGCTTTCTATGTATTATACAGCCAAAAAGAATTAAATAAATGCTGTTATTTTGAACTTTTTATTCATTGCAGTAAAAAGGTATCAGGGTTTCCACAATATATTGAGCTGTTTTCAACATTGATAATAATAAGAAATGTTTCTTGAGCAACAAATCTGCATATAATAATTTCTGAAGGCTCATATGACACTGAAGACTAGAGTAATGGCTGATGAAAATTCAGCTTTGCCATCACAGGATTGCATAGAATTATTATCTACAGTTATTTTTAATTGTAATAATATATTATTTTATTTTTTTTTTTACATTTAGCAGACGCTTTTATCCAAAGCGACTTACAGTGCATTCAGGTTATACATTTTTTTTGTCAGTATGTGTGTTCCCTGGGAATTGAACCCACAACCTTTGCGCTGCTAATGCAATGCTCTACCACTGAGCCACAGGAACATATTTCACCAAATTACTGTATTTAAGATCAAATAAATGCAGCCTTCTTTCAAAAACATTAAAAAAATCTTATCAACCCTAAACTTTTGAACAGTAAATGTAAATCAAACTACACCTTAAAATGCAGGACCATGCTACACTCTAGGATTTGAACTTATTAAATTGAGCAGCATTGAATAATTAACCGTGACAATGGTTAACCACAAATACCCACCCATCAAATTCCTGAAAAGCAAAACAAAAAGAAAAGCACATGATCATAGCCAATTATGAAACCACACAGCACTAAAAATAGCATTAAAATAAGCCATTTCATTTCAACGGTATATTTTATAAAATGTGGCTGATTATACTCTAAGATAAAGGCTGTTATGTGATAAAGAAAGAAATAACAGAGCGAAGAAAAAAGAACAATAAACCCTGGGTTTCTTGACAGGCCGCTCGGCCATGAATGGATAAATAGCTCAGCAAACTTGAATAATTACTGCACTTGGAACTGGCCTTCTGGTCCTGGTCAGAACTCATATGTGATGTACTATCCAGCTGCAAAGGTCACCCTTTTTCCATGCTTGGATATACACATGTCTTTACTACAGAGTTTATGTCCTTTGCAGATAAAAGTTGTTCATGTATGTGTGTATGTTTGCTTCCAAATTGAGCTATCGGTCAGAAATATGACAGCCGAGAAGTGATTCTGTCTGGCTCATGTCCTTGAGAAGAACCTGATGTCAGACACAGAGAGACTGTAGGAGAACGACCAGCTCCAACCCTGAATGTACATGAATTATGATTATTTACTCACTAATTAAACACTCACTTTTAAGTCACTAAGTGTTTGCTTTTAGAAAAATTACAATATGCTGTACATATACATCGAGTTCACACTGAAATTTAAAACTAAAAACAAAAACTTTATGTTTTTGAAAATTGTTATATAAAGTAATACTGCGATATGCATAATAACAAATCTTAGGTCAAGAATGTGTAAATAAAATTAACCAGTGACTATTTGTGAGCATGTCTTTTATGTGTGTGTGTGTGTGTGTGTGTGTGTGTGTGTGTGTGTGTGTGTGTGTGTGTGTGTGTGTGTGTGTGTGTGTGTGTGTGTGTGTGTGTGTGTGTGTGTGTGTGTGTGTGTGTGTGTGTGTGCATTTTACAGGCAATCTGGAAAAAACAGAGAATAGGTACAAAGTGTATGTAGAAAACATTTATTCCCAAGGGAGACACAAGAATGTTAATAATACATCAAACAACTGCATCACTTGCTGCTCTCAAACTAGATCAGATCAAATAAATCAGGTAGAGATGCCCTCAGACTGTGGAAACCTGTTTCCTTTGTTTTTGCATCTGAGAGGCACAAACTCACATAAAATTGAAATTGCTTAAAACAATTTCAGACATTGTTCTAACTTTCCAAAATTGTGCTACCCAAAAAAGATAATCTGGTCAGCAAACCCAGTGTCAACAAATCTACATGCACAAAATAATCACAGGTAGAGAGCACTAGTGACTGGCTGGTGTTCTGATTATCTATAACATGTGGACCATTCCCTCTGCTGCTGTTTTCAGTGTCTAGGTCCATCAAAGAGACAACTGTGACACTTTTTTGACACTTCCACTACAGTTCAAAAGTTTGGGGTAAGTAAGATATTTTTTGTTTTTCAAAAAGTCTCTTATGCTCACCAAGGCTGCATAAAAAATACAGTTAAACTGTCAAAATGTTCAAATATTACACGTCGTTCTTTGTTTTAATACATTTTAAATGTAACTTATTCCTGTGATGACAACGCTAAATTTTCAGCAGTAATTACTCCAGTCTTCAGTGCCACATGATCCTTAAGAAATCATTCTAATATGCTGATTTAGTGCTCAAAAACATTTTCATAAATTTAACGGTTGAAAGCAGTTGTCTGCTTAATATTTTTGTGGAAACAGTGAGACTTTTTTTCCAGGATCCTTTGATATATAGAAAATGCAAAAGAACAAAATGTATTGAAATGTTATAAATGTCTTCCACTATAATTTTAATGTGTCCTTGCTGCATAACAGTATTAATTTATTATTTTTTGTAAATCTTCAACATCAACATTAGTTACACAGAAGAAATGTCTATTTTAATCACTGTAGACATGCAATTTCTCTGTCAGTCCATCTATTCATCCAACCATCCATTCCTCAACTCACCAGGCAGAGCATGACACTCCTGCTGTTGTGGTTCCCACTGACAGTTGATGTTCAGTGAGCAACTCCTGCAGTTCACCAGTTTGCTGCAAACCTGCTCACTTCGAACACTGCATTTGGTAAAGTTCTTCACAGACTGAAAAACAAGAGGACGGAAATAAGATAACTTCTGGTTACATATTTTAATGCGATTTTTCCCAAAATTTTACTGTACAACATTGTGTTGCCTTTAAGCAAGAAATCCACGGAAATCCTCTAGAGCATTTATATGAGGAAGAAACAAGAGCAATCAAGAGGTTACAGATGCTAATTCTCTGAGCCAATCAATCATTTTATAAGCTCTGCTACTGCATACCTGGCCATTTTTGCGCACACTGGGTCTCCAAATAGAGAGTTGGTGCTCAGAAAGCATTGCAGGGGGAGGGTTGAGGTACAGGGGACCTCGAGGGTGGCGGGCGAGCTCAATTGTAAGCTGAATGCAGACAAAACATGGCACAGCATCTTTTAACTGCTATTAATGCTTTTAAATATTTTTAACAGAAGAGTCTCTGTTTGGACATACCATGGTGCAGTTGCTTGAAGAAGGGATGCATTTCATGTCTTCGCACCATTGGCAGTCATTGGTGTTGGCCGTACAGGAAGCACAGTCTGAAAACTGCTGACACTGCTTATCATTAGAATCTATGGTCAAAAAAACAAGAACCATCAGAAACCAGAAAAATATCTACTTATTAGCAAAATACTAAAATTGGAGGTTGGAGATAACCAGGTTCTGAGCTCAGAGCTCTCAAGGTGAAACACTTCACAACTGTGGTGAAAAATGAGTGTGTGCAATGACACATGGGTAAGGGCTAAAGTTGAACAGTGGAGGAGGACATGGACAGGGCACAGCAAAATTAAAACCGCAGAATCGAGGGAAAGAGCCAAGGACAGAGTAGAAACTTTTGTACAGACTGTGATTTTATTTATTTCAGACCATGAATAACCATCACACACGTAAGTACGGTTGTTCCTGTTCTTTTCTTTTTGGGAGGATGTTTTCTGTTTGTTGGTTTGTTTTCATCATTATTTCTGGGAAAGAGAGGTCACACAGGAATTGGCTTTTGTCTGGAACAGTTTCAAAGAATAAACAAAGAGAAAATCCAGGACAAAAATGAACACGAAAGATGGGAGAAAAGAAACAGGAGTAACAAAGATTCTTCACACTCCTTTAAATATTTACTTGACTCAACTGCTAATGATTCAACATATATACAAATGTATTTTGATGTGAATTTTTTTTTAAAAGACGGACGGACGGACGGACGGACGACAGACAGGAATCACAGGAATAACTTACATTTTAAATATATATTTAAATAGAAAACGTATTTTGTATTGTAATAATATTTCACAATGTCAAACTTTGAATGGTAGAGAGTGTGTGTGTCTGTGTGTGCGTGTGTGTGTGTATGTTTATGTGGTTTATGAGGACACAAATGTGTATAATGACATGGGTATGACATAGGTATTACAAGGAGAAGGTGATTTATGAGGACATTTTCAGTGGCCCCATAATTCAAAAGGCTTATAAATCATACAGAATGAGTTTTTTGAGAAAGTAAAAATGCCCAAAGTTTCCTGTAAGTGGTAGGTTTAGGTGTAGGGTTGTTATAGGGCAATAGAAAATGTGGTTTGTACAGTATAAAAACATTACGCCAATGGAGAGTCCCCATTAACCATAAAAACCAACATGTGTGTGTGTGTACACAATACATAATAATATCAGGAACATAGTACATAGTAAAGTACAGTATATGCAGAGAGCAACCACCCAAACAGTGCCTATGTACAATGATAAACTGCACGATTACAGGTCTCTGAGATACACACAATACAGAATAATCCATCATTAACTTGTGTGTCATTCCATTTACTTAATTAAAGTCTAATCCACCTCTGATAGCACTCAACACTCCATGCGGTAATTGCAGTAATCCTCTCAGGTCCAGTTTTGCCCACAGACAAAAACATCTGTATCCACAATCACTGGAGTTTGGTTTCATCGCCATCATAATTACATCGCTATGAGATTATTATGCACCAACTGACCTTTTGTTCAGTCAATTATCAACAGGCATTTCCACAGTTAGGCAGGATTTACCCAGTGGAAAACAGGCTGTGTGCCATCAAGGTAAAGCAGAACATGCGAGTGGCTCTGCATATAAGCCTCCCAATGTATCAAGTGTAAATAGGATTATATGTGGCTTAACAATAATCTCCTGACAGAGGATTTATGGGAAGGAAAAATACTTCTCCAGGTGTACATTTGACATACAGAGCTAACGGTCTAACACAATTGAATGAGATGTACAGTGAACTTCACCCCACTGGGATGCTGATGTGGGATAGTAAACCAGGCTACCAGGCAACCAAGTTGAAAAGATCACAGATCATAAATGAACAAAAAGCTTTTATTTAAAATAGAAATATTTTGTAACATTAAAAACGTCTATTGTAACTTTTAATCAATATTAATTAATTATTTCTTTAAAAAAAAAATTAAGCAGTAGAGTATCTTCCAGCACCTTATTTATCTAAGGCCCATTAGAATACTTTATGCTGATTGGTCAATCACACCATTCTGTGGTAGAATGACTTTTGTGTATAATGTATATTGACTAAACTGCTTAACTTTAGTCCTGCTATTCTAGGCAAATGGTTTCTTACAATGCTGTGCTACTCAGATCAATAGTTCATATCCATTTATTCATTTGTTTTTGTTAAATATGCTTATAGTAGGCTGAATCATTTAGGCAACCACAAAATAAACCCCTTCAGTGTAAAACAGGACCCGTTTTCACAGACTCGAATTTCGAATTATAAATAAATCCAGAGTGAATGTATGATGAAACATGCCACTAAAACAGGTCACAATACCTCCATAATTCACAATAAAAGTAATTCTGTGTAGCCACTGTTTTAACATAAGCTTTTATAATGATAGGTACTTACTGGTGCGTGCAGGGCAGAAGGAGGCAGGCAAAGTGTCATTAGCATGTCTGGAGTCCCAGGGTACACAGCGTTGTTCTTTCCAGACACAGCGAACACCAGGACCAGAGCTCTGACAAAGATCCACCTCGAGGAAGGCCTCACAGTTGGAAGGTTTATACACCAGTACATCGTTCAGGATAACACCAGAGAAACCACCAAAAATGTACATTGATCTGAGGGGAAGAGAAAACAGACATTTTCTGTTCGTTTTTTAAACTGTTTGTCTTGCCAAAACATCTTTCCAAAGGAAATGAGAGGATTAGGCCACACATTCAAGTGAACATTTTTTTCCGACAGAAGATAAGTTGTTTAACTAAATTAACTTCAGTGGAGAAAAAAAAATGATACAGGAAGCGTGTATATACTGATGGTATCTACAAGTGGAAAGAGACCTCATCAAGAACTTACCCATTACTGACAACTGCTGTGTGTCCAAAACGATTGACGTCATGATGAAGATTGGGATTTGGAAGAACTGTCCATTCATCACATGCTGCAAAGCACACACAAAGTAAAATAAATAAATAAACTTGAAAATAACATGACATTCTATTAGATAAATAGAAAACATTATAATACCTTTATAAAACATCACCTCATTACCTTATTAGTAATTCAATACAGATATATCTAGCAATATCTGATGTAAAGATGCATGATATACAGGTACATCAGCGAGTTTGCTGGCCAATCAAGCACAGTAACACCATGGTCATTGAACCAGCTTTTGGTACCTTTGGCAGTGTGGGCAGGTGCCACTGGAAAATGAAATCAGCATCTCCATAAAGCTTGTCAGCAGAAACATGAAGTGCTCTAAAATGTCCTGGTAGATGGCTGCATTGACTGTGGACTTCAGAAAACACAGTGGACCAACACCAGCAGATGACATGGCAGCCCAAATCATCACTGACTGTGGAAACTTCACACTGGACTTCAAGCTACATGGATTCTGTGCCTCTCCACTCTTCCTCCATACTCTTGGACCTTGATTTCGAAATTAAATGCAAAACTTACTTTCATCTGAAAAGAGGACTTTGTACCGCTGAGCAACAGTCCAGTTCTTTTTCTCCTTAGCCCAGGTAAGATGCTTCTGACAATGTTTCTGTTTCAGAAGTGGCTTGGTAGCCCTTTTCCTGAAGATGTCTGAGCGTGGTGACTCTTGATGCACAACAATGTGCAGAAACACAACAACTAAACTCAAGTTGTATTATAATAGTGTTCTCATTATAATGTTATGTATATGACAGTCCCAGTCATAGTTATTAATATTCTGCATTGTTGTTTGTCCTGCTCGCACTGTGCGCTTAAGAGATAATCACCATACGAAGCTCTTCACTGCAGCGTAACGTATTAATGTGATCACCGGTTTTATGTTGTTCCATGATTTTGCTATACTGTGGATACTGTTAAATATAAATTAATTTCATTGGATGGACAGACAAAGATGTTTTTTGTTTTTTTCACGGCCATTACTGCGTCATCAGAGAGAGAGATGGTTTCATGGTTTTTGCTCCAATTATCGGCTTTTAAATGTATTTTAGCTGATCTCTATTCCGGAATCGTAATAGTTTCCCAAAATGTAATTTGTATGGAAATATTACTAAGTCTGTAAACGGCCGTTAAGACAGGATGAGATGCTGAAGATAAGACTAAATTTCCCACAAAAAATCAACCCTTTTACTTAAAAATTTTACATTATGAAATAACATTTTCACTTCAGTCCAGCGAGTTACTCTACTGCATAATAATAAAGCTGTTTACACTGTGAAATGAACATCTCATCGAAAGACTGAGGAGGAGCTTCTTCCCTCAGGCCATCATCCTAAACACAAAACCCAGTCTCATAAACTCACAAGACTCACTGTAAATATTCTCATATTCCAAATATTGCGCTTTATGTACAATACCCTGAACAACTCGTCTGCACACTTATTCACATTACTATTTATTAAAGTACACTGTTTTTTGCACATCTTATTGTTTTTTTGCAATCTTATTGTTTTTTTGCACATCTTATTGTTTTTTGCACATCTAATCTTATTGTTTTGCACTTTTTATTTCATTGTATATACGTGTTGTGTTACTGTGACTGAGCGGACCTGATTCATTACATTTCACTTCTAATTATACCCTGTATAATTTATTATGTGACGAATAAAGAAACCTTGAACCTTGATCTTACTTACATCTGCTCGTTATTTGAATTAGTCGAGGAGAGTTTTCTCAGGCCATCAGGCCCTATATATATATTATAATACACCAAACTGCAGTCTCATTTCAGACCTCATGTTTCTGTGATTCTCATATTCTAAATTTAGGGGGGGCCAAGTGTTTGACAGGGGGCATGTACAATACCTTGAACAAACACTGCCATCCTCTTATTCACATTAATTTATTAACAGTACACTGTTTGTTTGCACATAATTATGGTTTTTTGCAATCTTATGAATCTTTTTATGTTTTCAGATCTTATAATTTATTGCTGTTGCAACTGAATATTTCATTGCACATTTTTATATTTTCTCAAGATTCTTGTCCATATATAAGTTCACGGAATTAACTGCGTATTTTACAATAATTGCTTTATTTAATTTAGGGGGGGCCATTCAAAACTGTGTTTAATACTCACAAACACTTTTTGATTTAAAGCATTGAAAAAAAAATATTAAATATTTTAGTATGGATTTATAATTAAAAAAAATGTATTACTTTTGTATGTATTAAACATGTATTACCTTAAAAAAATGACATTTGCTTTGCCATCATCTAACAACACGCAATCTCTAAAAACACTGAGAAATTAATAACAAAAAATGAAAATTGTATACTGTATTATTGGAATATCGTGATGACTAAACTCACATGTAGGATTTAAATAACTACTTTTTAACAATGTAGTTTATCTATATCAGCCAGAATATTAATATCAGTGCAGATATATTTTACTCACCAGGAGTGAAAGCAGCAGTGTACATACTATGTATAGAGTTTACATACTCTATGTAAACTAAACTTTTTACTGACAGAGACATCTGTCTGTTTTGAGATGTACATGTTTGTTCAGGTTACATGAGCTCTCTGGCATATGTTATTCCCAGGCTGCCAGATCGGACACACTCATGGCTTGTTACATGCTCTTTAATTCAGTAATTAGCTGTGCTCATGGTCAGTTATTCAACAAGGAGAGGAAACCAAAGACTCCCTTTACATTCTACAGGCTTTCCTGCTAGTAAATGCATTAACATGCATACACACAATACATATGCAGACAGATGTGCCAAGAAAACATACAGTATATATACACACTGTTCACACGCCCTTGTGCACAGATGTTTTGTAGCATGATTCTTATATAAGAAAACAGCAATATACAGATCACAGGAAAAAAAGAGAAACAGAGAGAGAAACAACTGTCACATCTAACATCTCACAGCCTCCCTATAGCACCATTAATGACAGCATCAGAGATTAACACCACACATTACATGCTCTCAAGCACAGCACTGCATCACAGAGATACCCCAACACAACAACATGCTGCAGTTCTGTCTAGCGATAGTGAACAAAGATGCCTTTATGGCTGCAAACGAGAAAAATAAACTACTGGATACTGAAGACCTTACCTAGAGCTACTAGAGCTGCTGATGTCAAAAGATCATCATAAAGCACTCACTTTTCACCCAAATCTTACTCTGACACTACAATAAAAAAGAAAATAAACACAAAACTATCATCCAAAAGTACAGTAAATGCAATTGTATTGGATATGCTAAATATAAATGTATAATGCAAAAATAATATTACAATTTTAAATCATGTTATTATTAAAAGGGTGGTTGACTTTTTTTTAGGCCCGAATGTGTTTATGGGGTGCAGTCTAACATGTGTTAATGCTTCATTTAAAAAAATATACATATATATATATTTCACATAATTTACCTTCATTCTACATACCCTCTGTCCTTCTCTTTGAACGCGCTAATGATTTCCTTACGTATTCCTCCCTCAGAAATACGCAATGCTCTTAGATAGGGATTGGTATCGTTAAGGTTTTAATGTTATTACTACTCTTACCGATACTGCTTATCGATTCGGTACATTAACACTATTCTTATCGGTATATATATATATATATATATATAAAAATACATATGACACATTAAGAGCTGAATTAACATTGCTTTATATTCTGAAATGTAAAATAAATATTTAATGAAATGAATATAAAGAATCAATTTGTAATTTAACCAGTGTGCAGGCATTTTTTGTGTTTTATATATAGTATAAGATACAGTAAGAACATGAACAAACAAGCAAAGTAAAACAAACTGACAAATACTTTAGGATTAGATCCATATTTACTGTAAAGCGAACTGCCGTCTCTACTTATAATAAGTAATATAAGTATATATAAGTATAACTTATAATATAATTATAATAAGTATTACTTATTTATAAGTTAAGTTAATATAAGTATCACTTTTTATTTATCCTCTTTCCTACGAAGTTACTTGTTTCACTTCTGTTTTAGTTTTTATAACCAATTCTTACTATGTAAAAAATAAGTATACTTAGGCCTTTATTGTTATGTTAGAATCATTATTATACTCATACCTTTTCTTGATTTCATATTTTTACTAGTTTTTAGCTTTATTTTTTTGTTTTAATTTAAATGTTTAGTTTTGAAATGTTGTATGCATTTGTCATTTTTATTTAATTTCTTTATCTTAAATGTGTATATATATTATTTATAGTTTTAACTTTTAATTTTAGTTACTTTTTCTTATTTGTAAGTCGCTTTGGATAAAAGTGTCTGCTAAATGACTAAAAGTAAAGTAAAAGTAAAGTAAATTCAATAAAACTAATATACAAATTAAATTAAATAAACAGTGCTTTTTTCATGAAGGTCCACTAACATTACTGTTCAGGTAAGTAATAGCCTACAAAAGAAATCTAAAAGTAATCAAATATAAATTAACACTGCATAGTTTTCACTGTATGCATTGATAGATTGATGCTTATTAAAGCTATAACATTATACAGATTAAGAGCTGTGAGCGATTTTGCGTTTTGTTCTTTTATTAATATTGACGGCCCAAGCGCCAGTCTGTCACTTTAAGACAATATATTGACACACATCGGATTTTCTCCCAACCGTTCTCGTCCACTTAAGACATAAGCTGTTTAAGTGAATACTCTCCAAGCCGGCCATTTTGACATATTTTGTGTGTATCTTATCGACTATGGACGTGCCCAAAGCTCAAAGTGTAATTTGCTTGTTTTTGAGCGTGTCGCGCAAGTGCGCACACACATTTCAGCCTGGGGAACAGCGTCTCTTGTGCAGATTGTGCTTTCAACGTTTTATTATCAAACATGTCCTGCAATTTAGCAACAGTAAAGACGGCATTTTAGAACAATCACCGATTGAGCTAATTCTGACGTTAAGTTAACAAACGAATGTGTACCGCTGTGAAGGGAAAGACAAAACGCGGCTATAATGCTTAGAAGCCAAAATCGAAGTAAAAAATGTAATTAGCAGCCACAGGCCTAAAGTGTAAGCAGATGTTTGAATGTTTAGTTCTCTCTTCTATCATAATTAAACAGGGTTTTCATATTGCACGTGCTGAACCTCCTCCGCATAAGCGCGATCTCTCTTCTGAATTGCAAATAGCAAAAATGCATCATACACAAATGCTTAAATATTACTGCATATAAAAAAAGCTGGCGACTCTGGTGAGATAGAATTTGGAAGATAATGTGTATATATAGCAATAATAAATGTGTGTTTTCTTAATTTCTCCAGTACCGATAGCAGAACCGTTAACATCAGAACTTATCGATACTCCGGTCTTTCATAATTTAGCCCCGGGACCAATTAAATACCAGGGTTTCGGTACCCATCCCTACGCTCAGATTGGTTAGCTTGTCCAGTCTTTTGTGATTGGCTAAACCGCTTCTAAACATCCCGCCCCTCACCTCAGCGGCATGGGCTCCATTTGTATTATAAACATTGGCGTTGTCAATTTGACCCCAACTGAGACCCAGAGAATATTAGTAAAGAAGATCATGCAGAACCTGTGCAAGCACGCTCTCAAAGGTGGGGTAAGCGATTTCTGGTAGCCAATATTGACGTTTGAAATCACCAAAATAAACACGCCCCTACCCCAAAAGGGTCTCGCCCCATTTTGATAGCTCAGCCCCACACGTACCGCAACGTTTAGTTCTGTGAAACAAAGCAAAACCAATGTTACTCACCTATCGAGAAGAAACAAAGCAACATCTGCGTCCAATCACAGGCCTTCCTTGAGTTATCTCCAGCACTGGAAAGCTGATCTGATATTTACCCGGTTCCTACTTATTGCCTTACCAAAACACTGTGTCTACACCGGACGCGAGCGGCGCTGCGCAACAAAATACTATATAACTTATCAGTGATGCTGTCTACACTGGATGCCGTGTACACTACACATAGTTAAATCGGAATTTTCGAATCTTGCCGACAGATAGTTGAATCATAGATTTGGGGGCGGGTCAAAATACATTACCAAGAGTCAAGCCAGACATTCAACAGGCATAAATACTGACTGGAACACAGAGGGAAAATGTGTAACGGACGCCTCGCAGATACAAAATAATGTTTTATTGTTTGATTAAAAGATAGGTAATATTAAATGTCAGCGAACCCCTAAGAACCCCTAAGACAGTCTACCAGTTGCAGCTCGCATCCAGTTCAAGACACTGATGCTTTGATACAGGCTCAGCACCACCTACTTCCACTCACTATTACGAATCTACATCCCCTCCAGAAGTCTAAGATCTGCTAGTGAGCGACGCCTCGTGGTACCATCGCAGAGAGAGGCTCAAAATCACTCTCAGAACATTCTCGTTCACCGTTCCTGGCTGGTGGAATGATCTTCCCACCCCATCCGGAATGCTGGATCCCTGTCAATCTTCAAGCAACAAATGAAAACTCATCTCTTTCAACACTACTTGACTTCATCATAAAAAATAAATAAATTACAAATATTTTTCTATATCTTCATCTTTCTCTTTACCTTTCTCTCCTTCCCTTGCTAGCTTGTATTTATTTGAACAATGCCTAAAACTTGGTGTTAGGGGCACTTCCTCTGTCTGTTTGCCTCTTCAAGATTAATCGCTTTATGTATTCCCCAATTAATAAAAGCATCTGCTAAATGACTAAATGTAAATGTAAGAATTCACAACTTTGTTTACAACAGTGCTCTCATTATAACATTATGTATTGTAGGCTATATGACAGTATTAATGTTCTGCATTTCTGTTTTGAGCTGCGCGTTGAATATGAGTAGAATAAAGCATCTGATAGCAGGTTTTTAATCAATGGGATTTAACTCATCATTTATCTCATATAATATGCTTCATTATTTATACAACAAAATTAATATTACGACTGCTATCTGCACAAAATTCCCCGAATGCAGTAGTGAACTTGTCTGCACGGCTCTGAATTAACTAATTTTGTGGACGCAATAAAATGAGCGGACTGGACAGAAACCATCGTCAAACTTGATCGCGTTTGCAGCTCACACTTCTTATCAGAAAATGTTCAATTGTCTTTTGTTGTTATGGGCACGTCTGAAGATGTCTTGCATTTCACGACTATGCTGTGTATGAAATAATGTCTGTGTGCATGTGTGTAAAACAACAAACTGACGATTTATATATAATCATCTGTAATTGTATATACATTTTTGTGATTAATTGTGGCTGGAATAATAATGTAGCTGTAAAATAGTTGGCTGCTGACATTAAAATATATATATATACATCTTTATGACTAGATAAGACAAGATGAGTTTGCCTTTACTATACACTTTAGATGTGAGTCACTCAACCGGAGGTAACGTTAACGTAATCCTGTCAGATCATCTATTCTTTGAGTAAAAGTGTGTCAGCCAATCTGAGATCAGCCAGCCAGTCAGTTGAGATCAGCCAGCCAGTCAGCCAATCTGGTTTCGTCCATTAAAGTTAACCTTTTCAAATACCAGTCGCGGTCCCGGACAGTGCATATCTACCTTACATATGCAGGTAAAATCGGAATTTCTCCAGTAATTGTTAAAAGAACAAGCTAACAAACTTCACCGCAAGCGTTTGTGAAGCGTTTCTGCCTCCAGCTAAGCTCCGCCCACAGAAAAACGTCACAATGTTTACTAACAGAAAAAGGGTCTATATGACAGTCCCAGTCAAAGTTATTAATATTCTGCATTGTTGTTCGCCCTGCTCGCGCTGCGCTGAAGAAACAACACTGCAATGAAGCACTTCAACCTCAACCAAACGCATTTTATACGAGATAAATAATATATACACGATAGGCCTATGTAAACCTTCGGAAATGTTTTGAAATCACTTGTACCCTACCTGATTGTACCCTACCTGATGTCTTTCACTCTGTGTCAGTTTAGTCTAGTTAAAGATTTAAATCCCTGCCGCTTTTCTGTCGGTCACATATTATGAAAAGTAAATCCATAGGGGTGGTTGGATTTATTCACGCATGTTAAAATATTTATTCTTTCTTTTCAAATTCTTATTTACAGCATTATTTAAATAGGCAGTATATTAACTTATTGGGAGAACACTGGTAGTTTTATGTGAAATCAAAGATTTGAGCACCCCCATATTTCCAAAATGGCATGATCAATCGTCAAATATTCAGGGTCACCCCTACAGCATAGATGTACTGTATACTTCACTGCCTATGATATTTCACTATCCTGCTCGTTCAATTCCATGACGGTTGAGATAAGAAATAAAGATGGCTTTTTAAAGTTGTAGTTGGTGGTCAGTTTGAGTGTAAATGTATGATTTGACCAACGTTTTCCATTTTTTATGCAATTTCTAAAAAAAATAAATAACTTGTTGCAGATCACTACATTATTATGCACTACATATGCATATGCTTTAAGCCACTGTCTTAGTCCATCACAGTACGGTCAAAAATTTTACACAATCCCACAGTATTCTGGCTGGAATGATTCATTACTTCAATAAATTTGGTAAAAATTTCTACAGATCTAAAGGTGACACTCATATTCTCTCAAATGGTAAAACGGCTCCTGATAGTCATCGTTGGCTCTGCCTAGATTTCATTTCCTCACCGGATATTGGCTCTACTCCAATTGCTAATGTACAGGAGACAAAGAAACAGAACGAAGAAACACTGGATGACAGGAACAGATAGAGCAGAGGTAGAGAACAGGAGATGCGGTAGGAAGGAAATCAAGCCCGTTTTAATTGCAAGCTTAATAAAATATGTTTTTGTGCTGAGACAATCTGCTACCTAGTCTGCTGGTTGTATTAAAACAAAAGGTCTGTGCAGAAAAAAACACAGCTTCACAACGCCTCTCAGCCAGAGCGCTACAATTTTAATTAGGGTTCATTTTCCCTGAATCTAATTAGAAGTACAAGAGTGGGGGAAGACATGGCAAGAGGGTACGCAAATGAAAACTGTTTTCTGTGTCATCCGGAATTCAGTCCCTCATTGCGAGAAAAATGCATAAAAAGAACTAATAATGCCCCTTCTCTCTCCTCAAAAGTTCAGTCAGAGTAAAAAGAAAGAAAGAAAGAGAAGTTAATGGAGCGATGGAGTGTGTTCTTGAGCAAAAAGAGGTGAAGGTTGAGGACAGGACAGGGAACTTGCCACAGGTGGGAATTAAGTAACATTAAAAAGCTCATTAATGCAAACGAAAGAAGATGAAATTAAGGCCCAATTTGTATTCTGGGAAAGTACATACTGCATACTTTATAGTGTGTACTGTATGTGCTCTAATTCACACACCGGTTTGTTATTGTGACGACATTTCCACACCCCAAAACGTGATGCTGAACGAAACTAACTGTGATTGGTTGTTTGACATGTCGGTCAAACGGCCTCATGAGTGGGCATACTTGACAATTAATACTGTTGAGGAAAAATGAATGACTATATTCCAGATACTTCTAGCCGTAGTCAGGTCTGGCTGAAAATCCAGACAATCATTTCAGACTGTTTTTGTTTAGCATGTATGTAGCAAGTACATCTTGTCTATGAATTATGACTTAATGCTACTGGCAGTTGTTACCAAATATGAAACGAGACTAGGTACAGGCCTAAAATTATCATAGTTTACGTGTCATATACTAATTTATGAAAAACTGGTCTAAAGGAAAAAGAGTCAAACATCTTGTAGCACACATATTGGCCCACACTCTACTGGCAAGTCTTTGTGTAATCATGGCAAGCAATAACCAAATGACATGAAATAAACTCAAAATGAAAAGAAAATATGGCAATGCCTATTTGAAAAGTTTTACCAAATGAAATGTCCTAAGAAATGAAAATGCAAACACTCAACATAAAATCCTTTTCATTAAAAGTAGTAACACAAACATCTAAAAAATAGTCAGACATAGCACAAGGGATTACTCTACATGCCATGTTTTGATTTCAGTCTTGTAAATTCATTGTTGATTAATAAAATGTAATTTTACTCCCCCCAGACGATTATGTTAAAATAACACGAAAAACTGAATTGCATGTTATAAAACATTTCATGTCCTAGCGCAGGAACAGTTGCCACAAATGAAATGTCTGAAATAAGACTTAAGAACAGCAAACACTCAACATAAAATCGAGAAAACACTTTTCATTAAAAGTAGTAACAATAGAAAGCAATAGAAAAGATAGTAAGAAAAAAAATCAGTAGAGAAGGTGATGTTTTGAATTTTTTCAGCTTTGATGCCACCTGTTAAATGAACAAACTTGTTTACTTTGATATTGAAAGCCATGCACTGATGATTAATCTAAAATGCAGCACGAATCTGTGCTTTTGTTGATAATTTGCCTGAACTTTATTGAAATCATTACTTAGCATGTATTTACAGGAACTGAAGATCGCTCTTACGCACTTATGTTTTGTGCACAGGTACAGTTTTAAACATTTATGTGGAAATGTTTTTATCTTTCAGTAAAAACTGATCAGTAAAAACAAATGAAACTTTGATATTGAAATTAGCAGTGATATATTATGGTTGCAACAAATAAATTGCTTTGAAAAGACCAGGTGTCCCCCAAAATGCCTTCCAAAACACAAAAGTGCTTCTATACATGATTTTTCCAAATAGCGCTTTGAATTTGATTTCCTGAAGATAATTGCCACAAATTTGACAAATGTTTTGTTAAAATCATTTAGTTTGTTCACAGCAAACACTCAACATAAAAATCCTTTTCATTAAAAGTTTTAAAAACAAAGTTTTCTTATGTATTTTCTTCAGTAAAAAAGTAAAAAGTGCCAGGTGTAAATGTCAGTGAAATGAATAATAAATGCGCCAAATGCTGAGGATTTTTTCACTCGCCGACAAGTTTTGAAATTCGCCGACAGGATGATAAATTGCCTGCTAAATGAACGATCTGGTGCTTTCGTTGTGCTTGCACTATTTTATTACAGAACATGTCACTTGTTCACAACAAGCTTGTAATCAGAAAGCTATCTGAAAATTTTCGCAAATACAGGTGTGAATATGTATCAAAGATGCGCCAATCTGATCTCATCGCTGATGCGTCGGGGAGGATACCAAAAGTGATTTTTCATGCCATTTACAAACAACCCTAAATATCTGGATTTTTGGCATGTCGGAGGATTCATGTCAGGTACCTGGGTTGGCAGCTGTGTGAATGAGTTCTGAAAACTACATCAGTTTTTCCTGTTTGCTACAGTTTTACCAAAATGCGCAGATTTTTTGCAAATCAGGGCTTGCAGGGAAGCTCAAAGTTAAACTGACTTTTTTTTTTTTTTTTACAAAGTGATTACGTTGGCCATTTACAAACAACCCTTATTTTTGGCATTAGAATATTTTTACATTTTTCAGGTATGGCTACATGAAGATAAATGAAGAAGGCTGCCGACAAAGCTGTAAATAATATTCTTCTATAAAAAACACAAAATTTTTATCGGCGAGCTTTTTTTTGAATCCTCACTTGAGGCAAGACACAAATGGATCCACGCGAGAGACAATATTTTTCAGCGTCTGCTCACAACATGTAGGGCTTTTAAATAAACTCACGGCAATAATAAATCCACATCGCTGACTCACGTTGGTTTCACTTGGGAAATAAAACATTTCCCAAAGTGATTAGTTTCACTTTCATCTGGAGAATATACAGTATGTGTGTTCCCAGGAATGAGTAAATTCGGGGAGGTATAACCTGAATCCAGTGATCACTATGAAATGCAGCGTCTGCTCAATGTATAAAGATCCACAACTTTGAGGCGATTGTGCAGGGAAGTATATCCACAACACGTTGGTTTCACAGAGTTTCCAGCCATTTCCACAAACACGTTGGTTTTACTTTCACAGTCGGAGGATGTATACAGTTCCCAATGTGAAATAGGCAATACATGAAGATGAAGAATGCTCTGAATGCTTTACCCCAGATATGTGCGTTTGGCTGTAGTCTGAAAAGAGTGCATTTTTATTTTTATCACGATATTGTGCTATGCAACATCGTAAACAGAAAAAGTATGTTTGTTTACTTTCACAGAAAAAGTCCATGTCGTGTTGCCCAGCGACTGAATGTCATCTTTGTTAATTAATGTGTGTTCGGGGATAGTCTTATAGACCATAATATCAGCGTGATTTCTTCAACTTCTGTGTGCGTTTGGCTGTAGTTTGCGGAGCAGACAGAGTTGTCGGCGATTCTTCCTATTGTAAAGTCATGCAAAATGAGGAAATGTTGAAACCTCCTGTCTTATAGCCAATCCATCGTGCAATGTGAAAACGGCAGGACTGAATGCTACCCCAGAGTAGTCGTGCAGTGTGAAAACAGCAGTGATCCGATGACTTTGAAAATCGTGCTGAGTGTGAACTCGGCATCTTAGTGTTGCAATGTGAAAACAATATGTTGTCTGTTACAGGTTTTGTTCACACTGATATTACAAGATATTGGTTTCCTTGTATTTTTTTATAATATATCAAGCAGTGACTTCGATGACGAAAATCTTTTTTGGTGAGGAAGTAAGATCGGCTAAATTTATCCAATTCTTTATTGAGCCCCATCTAACTGACTTTTTTGTTAAGATGCCTGAGGGTGAGATACAAACTCAGTGCACTGACACACAAAAATAAAAATATTGGTTTCCATTCAAGATAGATTTTCACACTGTTGAATTTTTCAAGATGCAGAGGATCCTTTTTATGAGGAAGTTGTCAACTAAAACAAATGAGTAAGCTGCAACACAATTGCGATGAACTACTTTGCTTGCAAAGTTAAGTTATTGGTTTCGTCAGGTTTTCCAAGTAATTTCAAATTTTCATTTTTGGGTGAATTTTTCCTTTAAAGAATTATAGAAAAGTCAACTAAAAGCAAATGAGTAAGCTGCAACAGGTTTGCAATTGCGATGAACTACTTTGCTTGCAAAGTTATCGCTGCACGTTATTGCAAACATAATCAGTTTCAGCAACACAATTCAAGTAATTTCCTTAGAATAAAGAAGTAATTTCAAACAAGGTATGAAGTCAAGAAAAGAGTTTGTTCATCACTTAAAAAGTGTAGGTTTGCAAAGTAATAACAACTCTGCAGCAGGTTGGAAGGCAAACATAATCAGCCCTCAATAAACAGTATCCTCAATGCAAACTAAAAAAAGAGAATCGCTGCATTTTACAGAAGACCAGTTATTAACAGTTATGAGCAATTCCAGTGTGCCCTCTGCAGCAGAAAGGTTGATTAGAAAAGGTTCATCACTTCAGTCTAATTTGCTACTTTAATGAATTAAGGAGTGGAAGCGGATTTTAGAGTGCTTTAGTGCTTTAGTAGTTATGAACAGGATATGCATTTCCAGACCAGCTACTTTAATGAATGGTAAATTTCCAGAAAAGGCTGTCCTAATTTGCTACTTTAATGAATTAAGTGAGTGGAGCGGATTTTAGGCTAGTGCTTTAGTGGTAGTGATGGATATGTAGACAGACCAGTAGGTGCTGTCCAAGAGAACTTGTGCAATCAGACAAAGTGGCTTGAGCGCACAGAGCCAACCCTAACTCAAGCCAAAAATGACTACTCCCTAAGACCAGAACAGAACCAACAAGGTCCAATGAGTCCACAAGCCGTTGCTACTACTTGAGCTGCAAAATTCTGTGCAAACATACTGCAATAGAGCAGTGCCAGGTGGAAGTGATAGTTGCTAGTCTACTGTTACAGAAGTATGAAACACTGTGGGAGGAATTTGCTAAGAACGAGCACAATCTTTTACTTCCTCGCATCCTTTCTCTCGACCTCCCCTGGCTCCACAACCTCCTTGTCTAAGGTACTGTAAAAGATATTCATAAAATAACAGACACCATCTGGCCTGCTGGCATTCGCTGCTTTTTATGAGGATTTAATGATGGCTAAATATTACTGTCAGCACTGAAATGAACACTTTAAATCATTCACTGATAGTCCTCATAAAAGTACCAATCAAAAACCCACATTAGCCAAAGTTGCCAAAGGCCAGGGCCATAGTAAACCTATAGATGCACCTATGTGCTTGACGCTCCACTGGGACAACGTAAGCCATAGAAAATATCAAACAACAGTCGTAAAATTTATCGTTGGCTTGCATGAGAAAATGTTAATTGGTGTTTAATATTTTATGGTAAGTTCAATGTAAAACATGATGTGCACTCTTTTTTCTCCAAATCAGCCCATTATAAATGATTATTTAAAGTGTTGTCAACATTTACAGTGCCTGACTCTGCAGAAGAAAGTTTTGTGAACTTAACGTCTACAAGCAAAAATCATCCCATAAGTGTTTTTTTAAGCTCTGTGGCACAGCACCACCCTGTGAGTGAAGAAATTAATGTGTACCGTGAGTGAAGAAATGAATGTGTACCACCAGATAACTTCAGACAGATGCCTATGGCCAGACATTATACCACAGAGGTCAAAGGTTTCAGAAGCAATCCATCACAGAGGTCTTGCCTTGAGAAAGGTCATACTGAGGATATCTTTAAACCTACGTTAACAGCCCCTCAGCTGCGTGTGCGCTTACAGATTTACAAATGATCTGCATGACTGCAGCAACACACTTACACACTCTGCTCAAAAACCTAGCAAGCTGCCTTGCTGTACTGTATGCAGCCTAGATAGACAGCTGCCTTCTAAAGCCCAAAGTATACTTCGGTTTTATGCATCAGCAAAGTATGCTCAAAGCCAGATTTGTCTAACCAAATTCTGTATGCTTAGCTCGCACATGTGCCTTGAATAATTTTGTGTGTGTGTGTGTGTGTGTGTGTGTGTGTGTGTGTGTGTGTGTGTGTGTGTGTGTGTGTGTGTGTGTGTGTGTGTGTGTGTGTGTGTAAACAAGTTGCTCCACAAGTTGGCAACACTAAAGAAATTGAAGAGATGGAACAATACCATCATCAAACTATTTAGCACTTGTGTGAGGGGGTTTACGAGATAACTACAAGTTGCACACTGAAGACTTGACTTGAAAATGATTTCAACTGAGTTTGGCTTTAACATGTTGGTAACATTGTGATATTTTAATGAGCATAAAAATACATAGGACGCACAAATACTGTAAAAAATGTCCCTTTATAATTAGATAAAAAAATTGTATCAACATATTCTGTAGTAAAAGGAATTACAATTACATGTAGGCTCTGTCCCAAATGGCACACTTGTTGTGTAAGTGTTTAGTAGTCATATTGCATACTTGCAATGGTCATCAGATATGTATACCAATGAAGTGCCACTATTTGTAATTTAGCATTAAGAAACCCAAGCTCATTGGAAAAATGTGCCTGTGGCAACATTTCTGCAAAATGGTATAACGTTACACTTTTAAAGAGCAACGCTAAAAGCATGTTCAGTTTTATCCGAAACAGATTAATTTGAATCTGGCAACAGTTTATCACGCTGGTTGTTGGGTGTATAATGGCAGTTCACAACTCAAATGTCTAGTGAGTGGCACTAAAAGTTAAATTATTGATGTTGATGAAGATAATGTACCACCTACATTAAACCTAAAAGTGTTAGCAAAGCAAACGTGACACCAAAATACATTTGCAGAAGCAACCATGCCATTTGAGCTTGCTTCTAAATTGTCTTCTATCTCTTTTTTTTGTGACTCGCATTTCAAGGAACTCCTTCCAGAAAGTTCTGCATTGCAAGTATAATGCCATACCAGGTGAGCTACCGAGCAAGTTTACTACATCAGAAAAGCTGTACATGTGGAGCTGGTTATGTGATGCAAACATCAAAATATATGAGTTTACAAATCATGTTCATGTTAAAAGTGTTTAAAGATAATAACATAGTACTGTGCAAGGAACCATGCAAAAATTGGTATTTATTAGGGCTGCAACGATTAGTCGACAATGTCGACAATAAAAAATAGTCTACAAATATTTTTGTTGTCGATTAGTCGTTTGATCTTATATGACCTAATGTAAGAGCCTGCAATACTGCGATTTGACCAGTGTGGCACTGTAGTGCAAGACTGTAATTCAGCTCTCCTTGGATGCAATTCAAGAGAAGACAGCGCTTCAGCGCTTCAAACCCAGCCGAACGAACCTGAAGCTGCTGAGCGGTGTTTGGATGAATATGTAAATATATGCTGCGCGCTTTCCTCTCAATAAGGAAATAAACACAACAAAAACGCATCTGATTACAACGATGCGGATGTTTGCACGAGCTCTACATAAAAGTCCTGGTCACATCATGTTTATTTATATAGTATTTTATGCAATAGATAGCCTTAAATAAAGCAGCTTTTATGGTATTAAACATGAAAAACCAGAGTCAGTGTCGATTTCAGTTAGAATTACAACGTGTTTTTCTGTTATAAAGCAGCTTGGAGCTAGCTAGTGATAAAATATTTTTATTAGTGGGTAAAAAATATTATTTCATTAAAGTGATAGTTTAGTTTGCAAAGATCAAAGCTTGATCTAGCTCGGGACTGTTTTGATTTTCATAACCCTATAAGGTATTTTAAGAGATTATATTGTGAATAAAATAGTTTATCCAAAAATAAAACGTCTTATCACTTACCTTTATTTTGTTTCTTATCCATATGACTTACAAAAGGAGATGTTAGGCAGAATGTGTCATTCAGTTACTTTTTCATATAGCTAATTACATGGTGAATGAGAGAGTTTCTCTGTCGGTTATCTATTTTGTGTGCCAAATAGATATATTTGCATAAATTAATTGTATAATAATTGTAATTACATAATATAACTTTCAAAAGCTAAAGTGATTACCGTTATATATTTGTTAGATTATGCATAACTCAACATTGTAACTAATTTCAAAAGTTGAATAATCAGTCAATGTCTGCTGATTAATCAGTGAAATAATCGACAATTAGTCGATTAATCTCTCTAATAATCGTTAGATTAATTGATTATCAAAATAATCGTTTGTTGCAGCCCTAGTATTTATTAAACAATAATCTGCCCTTGTAATTAAAATTTGTGTGAAAGTTATAAATGTTGGCTGTGTTGTACTACTTCCAGTGTTCCTTTCAGCTGGAAGCCACGTGAATTGTAGGGTAATGTTTTTTTTTTGAGTTTTGTAAAAATGTAGAGGAACATTTTTCCAAAGATCCTTGGTTGGCATTTAGGTTTCAAAAAAAGTGTGCAGCATTTGGGACATAACTGACATTTTGTTCGCTTTCCCATCTTTTTTTTTCTTAGTCACAATGCATTCTGAAATTGTCGTTAGAAATTGACCAATGTAGGAATCTTAGAGGGTAGCTAAATTATACCATTCAAACTGGCTTCATGTCTTTAGCATATAATGCCTTAAAATCCTGTCTACATAGACAGCTCGCTAAGTTTTGGAACAGAGCCACAGACACCCACTTCCAAAAAGCGAAAAGTGAGAGCACTCATGAGGTGGTATGTGGACTATTTAAAGGTTCTGCACTGGGAGGTCTTCCATGAGGGTACCACCAAAGATCTGATTACAGACACCACACATGAAGTCACTGCATCCTGTATGTGTATCGCTTGCATATGTCAGCAATATTCCGAGAAATTCCATTATGTCTCAACTGTGCATTCCAGTAGATCTCCACTGGCTTATCAGCTTTCTGTAATGAACTGTCAGTAATATCACACTGCAGCAGCTTGAATGAAACAATTTACAGTAACTGTACTGCTGAGTGTGCATGCATTCTGTTTCTCATAAGACATCACTGGATCCATTCATACTGTAGAGTCAAATATCATAGTGTATATGGTAAATTAAATCAAAGTGTGGTAGTTGTGTATGTCATAAAGCTTCATTAAATGTGAAGTGCAAAAGTTTCCAAACAATGCCACTATTATTATTTTTACAAAGATCACAACTGGGAATTTGTGAAGAATCACTATTATTATAATTCTACACTTCACCTTTAAGGAAGTACTAGTGTGATCAGAGAAAGGAGGTCACAGGTGGTTCATACCGATGTCATAGGACAGGAAGTCGGAGGAGAAGCATTTGGCCCCATTACTGAGTGAGGTGTCATTATGAGTGTTTCCCCCGAACACCAGCAGAACTCCACCGATCAGCACAGCAGAGTGGAGGTATCTTGCCAGACCACTTTCCTTCAGAATAAACCTGGGGAGAGGAAAACACACATCTCATTGGCTATTGTAATGCAGTGTGTGTGCGTGAGTGTTTAGCTTATGGGATGGAACAGTTGGTCTGAAGGTCGCTCTCCACAGGCTAGGTCAGATACGCAGACGGACGCCATCAGTAATATGGCACCACAGAAACATCTACCCACACAGAAACACACACGTATGCGTAAGAACACACAATCACAAACTCACAAAACCCACATTGTGTCACATGAAGAACCAGACAGTTTTTACATTGATTTAAGTCTCACAGGCTTTACGTTCAGCATAGCATAGTAACAGTTATTGGTTTGTTTCAAGTCAGTAATAATAAATGAACAGTAAAAAATGCAGATTATTTTAGTAACTGTTTTTTATTCACTAAAAATAATCATTCAGTTAGGAAATCAGACTACACCGAATCATTCATTCAGGAATCAGACAACACTGGTCATGCTGAACGTTTTTGATCTTCTAAAAAGAACCAGCTCATAAAAGTAGTTTATTCCTGAATCAGACTAAACGGGCTGCACTGTATGGTTTTGATTCACTAGAAAGTATATTTGTTCAATAGTCAGACTATGCTAGCTGGCTTCTAAGAATCATCCGTTCTCGAATCAGACTACACAGGTCATACTATATGTTTTTGAATCATCAAAAAGTATATTTGTTCAATAATCAGACTATGCTGATCACACTGATGAACACGCACAAGTGTTGTTCACTCATTATTCAGACTAAACAGGACTTGCTGTAAGATTTTGATTTACTAAAAATAACCAGCTCCTAAGCGTCATTCATTTATAATTTATTTTTGTTTCCAAAAATGTAAAAAAATATACAATATAATTTCTTAAAATCTTCTCTAAAGTTCTAACTTCAAAAATGCACAATGGGTTCCTAAATCCTTTCACCACTTCTCCCTTTCGCTTTCCATCTCATGTGTCATATCTGCTTTGACCTCGTTGTGTTTGTATCTGTGAGAATAAGCACTCTGCATCCACTCAGCACTCCTCTCTACACTCTGTCAAACACCCCGAGCCCTGTAAGCGAAGCGTTGTTTGATGCATTGTGCAGCTCCTTTCACTTACTTTGCCAATCAAAAGCCAGAGAGTGAGGAACGCACAGTCAAACTTCTGTGTGTTTGTGTGTGTGTGTGTGTGTGTGTGTGTGTGTGTGTGCACGCAAGTGAGGGATCCTTGCGTTTAAGGGTAAGAGAGCTTTTAGAGACAGGTTTCACTGTTAGGCCAAGCAAAGAGACAGTAAATATAAAGGCAAAGAAAAAAAAAACTGGGCATGTGTCTCTTTTTTTAATGTCTTCCATCTGCAAGCACAGAAAACAGTGAGGTTCTAGGAGAAATGGATACAAAAGCTTTCTATGTGCAGCCCAAAACTTTTAAGTGAACCGTCTTTGAGTGTGAAAAGGAACGAATGCGAGAAAGAAACCTCAAATTAACTTCTACCACTACTTTGTGCTTTGTCTAAGCTTCAAGAAGCGTTCCATAGTATTCATAAAGTCATTGGTGGTACCACTGGGTTCAACTGTAGGCCACATACTATGTGATGATAACAAATGTCATAACATTGTGAAGTTCGTTTTGGAGTTAAACAGTAAAGAGTGTAATATCTGCACCACTAGTAGCACCGAAAGTGGCTACAATTAATTTGTTTGACTGACCAGAAAGGACCAGATTTGAGAACATTGCTGGAAACTGGGGAAAAACAGGGTAAAGCTTCTTATTTTACAGTGCTCGTTACACATTGCATGTAATTACATGTTATGTAGTTGTGCATAATTACATGCAAACAACCCTAAACCAAACCCTAATCCTAACCCCACAGTAAGTACATATTTTATTATTACTGTACTTTTTTAAATTCCAACCACCTATATTTGTAAATTACTTAAAAATACTTTTAAATAAATAAGTAGTCTTTCTTAAAAAATACATATATTTACAAATATATATATATATATATCTTGTTTTTCAAATTGATCTCCTTATAATGAAAATAAAAAGAGTCATCCCATCGCCATCATCCCTTCAACACCTTTCCAAAATATTACTTAAAGGGGTCATCGGATGCCCATTTTCCACAAGTTGATATGATTCTCTAAGGTCTAAATGAAAAGTCTATAACATACTTTGGTTAAAATTTCTCAGTGGTACTGTAAAAAAACACCTTTTTTACCATGTTAAAATCAGCTCTGTTTTTAGCAAGCCATTCTAGTCCATGTTGCTTTAAATACTAATGAGCTCTGCTGACCCCG
The DNA here is from genome assembly GCA_027422405.1 of Ptychobarbus kaznakovi. Classification (NCBI taxonomy): domain Eukaryota; kingdom Metazoa; phylum Chordata; class Actinopteri; order Cypriniformes; family Cyprinidae; genus Ptychobarbus; species Ptychobarbus kaznakovi. Next base: position 12,556,806 of record CM049801.1, on the reverse strand, counting down.
CCCCTCTCTTCCGTGGGGTGACGAACAGTACTGTTTACTTTAGCCGTGAAACTGGTTAACTAGCTCATTATTAGGAAAGGCGATTTGCAAAGATTCATAAACAAACCCTTATACTCACTTCTTCTGTAGATGAAGCTGGATCACAAATGATTCGCACAATATAGACGCATTTAGGCAGATAGGGATCGGCGGATTCCCTTCAAAACGAAAGTAACGTTAATCCTCTGTGTCTTCAGCGGCTCAGATGTCAGGCGTTAATGACGACTCCTATATTCATTATTACATCCAACAACAAAACACCTCAATAATCGGAGACGCTCTTGTCTTCCCCTGCACCAGAGTCGACACAATGGCGGCCTGATGACAGCTCACTCAGGGCGGGTCTAAGGTAATTGTCAATCAACTATCGTGGGAACGGCCTGTACAGAACTACATCATTCTGACAGGAATCTCAGAACAACCTGATTTGAGAAAGGGGGGTTTAAAATAGGGATTTTTAAAAAAAACACTGGGTGGATTTTTATCATTATGGGATGGATGTGTACACACACAACAAGGACAGCTTAAAATGGTGTAACAAAAAAACATAAATTCCATTTGGTGCACAAATTACACACTTCCTTGCTCTTAAACTAGCCTAAACTGGTTCTTAGCTAATCTTACTTGGATTAAACTTGGTTTAAAGGTCTTAGATAGTTGAAGTCGCTCTTAGTTAGTTTAAGCTGGTCTCCCAGCCTTGTCAATCTGGTGTTAAGCTGTTTTTAGCTGGGCGGCAAGTTGAAAAATACCCAAAATGACTCTAAAACCAGGCAACATACTAGTCTGATCAGTCCAGCAGACCAGTTTAAGGTAGGGTAGTGATTTCGAACAGGCTAGCAATAACAAGCTTTGAAAGCATAAGATCCCACCCTCCTTGCAATTCACTCTTTAAAGTCACGCCTCCTCCAAAACACATGAATGACTACTATGTCAAGCAGACTAGAGACTAACCAGCAAAACGAGAGGCGGCGCTAGTGAAGGCTGAAGAGTTCAATGCAATGCTGTCAGATTACTTCATGTCTCATGCACCAGTGAGAAAACATTACAGTACAAAGTGCTTAGTATTACAATAATAATGCCATTACAGCCTCGCTCAGACTGCAATGGCGTATTAAAACGCACTGATGATGTATCATGTATGTTCCTGTGGCTCAGTGGTTAGAGCATTACGTTAGCAGCGCAAAGGTTGTGGGTTCGATTCCCAGGGAACACACATACTGACAATACAAATGTATAGCCTGAATGCACTGTAAGTCACTTTGGATAAAAGCATCTGCTAAATGCATAAATGTAAATTAATCATATCTGCCTGAACAGGGTGCACAGATGTATGCAAATACATACGTAACTGGCAGGTTATGTATGTATAGGTCATAGCCCTCATACAGAGGGATAAGATTGGAAGAACATTTTATGGTACTACGCCTTCCACAGACAATATAAATACATTTAGATCACTTAATTTAGTTATGGCTATCGGGATGTGAAGAGACTTTCAACCAGCATAATAAAAAATGTTTTTGAACTAAATCACCTACACTGCCTTCAAACCCAGCAAACCAGCGATTTAAATGGATATTTTATCCAAAAATGAAAATCTGTCATCATTTACTTACCCTCATTTTATTCCTGATTATTATGATTTATCAAACCTGTATCACTATTTCTTCTGTGGAACATAAAGGAAGATATTTTGTGAAATGTCACTGTGTTTTTGTCCATAAAATAGAAGCCAATGCTAGCCAAAATGGTTTGGTTACCAACATTCATCAAAATGTTTTCTTTTGTATTAGCAGAAGAAAGAAAGTCAACGAGACGGTGTGTAAATGATGACAAAAAATGTAATTCATTTATTCATTTTTTGCTAAACTATCCTATTTTTGCAGTTTTTTCAGCAAGGTTATTAAAAAAAGATCAAACACCTGTTTGCAGATTGGAATCGTTCCTCTTGGAATAAAACTCCAAAGAACTCAGCCTGGCAACAGTAACCTGGCATCATTTATAGTGTCACTACTAGCTTATTTGTAACTGCTGTCATATTTCACACATTGGTCAGCACACTCATCTACTTAGCAAAGACATGATTCCTGCTCACATATGTGCTAAGGTCTGATTCACGTGTGGATGAAAGTATCTGTTCTTTTTTTGAGGGGCAGAGGCTGAAATTATTAATCAGTCACGCAACAATACACAGGCACACACACTTTTCATAGTATTACATGTACACAGTGTGGATACTCACCAGGTGTGTGTGTGGACCTGATATTGGTACAAATGATCCACTAGGCCGTATTTGTTGGCAGGGAGGGCTTTGTATCCTCCGAGGACATATATGGAATGTGAAGAGCTATCATAAACGCTGCTGTGACCATATCCTCCTTGCACCAGTGCCCCATTCGTCTCTGCCACCGACCAGGAGTTAGTACCTGACAAAGAGTTAGACTTTACTCTCAGAAACTCATATGAGCAATATATTCTAACAGTATAACGCATAGTAACATGAGAAAGCAAACTTCTTATAAAAAGGATACTAGAAACAGGCAGAAATAAAAATATATTTATTTAAATCATATTGTTATTAGTAGTGCTGGGCGGAATGACCAAAAATGTATATCACGGTATTTTTCTAAATTATACCGGTTTCACGGTATATGACGGTATTTATTTTTTTCATGCATGACCGGGTTTTAACCACATTTTCTACTGACTGAGTACACTCCAGGCTTTGATCACATCCCCCCTCAGCCAGTGTTGCCAACTTAGCGACTTTGTCGCTAGATTTAGCGACTTTTCAGACTCCTTTAGTGACTTTTTTTTTTAAAGCGCCTAACGACAAATCTAGCGACTTTTGGAAAAACCTTAGCAACTTTCCAATTGTCGCCAGTACTGTCCTGCGAGCACGAGATCTTGAGTTACACCTCTCCCTGTGTCTGCTCTGATCAGTGAGCGCTGGCTCCGGCTGAGAGGAGCAGCACATTCCAGTGACCGCACGGCAGCTCACATAGATGTGAATGAGCTGCGCATGTGCACACGGTGTTGCCACGGATCAATCACTTGCCTGCTTCTCCTTTGTTTGAAATAAAACTATTTAATTTGACCGGTTTTTCTTTTCTTTTTTTTAATTCTTCTCATGCACTTATATAACTCACTGTCACAGAGCTTTAGTTCATTCCAGTTTCTGAACTCCTCTGAGATCGTTTACTGGGCTATGTCTGAGAGACTGTACATGATTGTACTTACTCATACACAACAATAAGCTTAATTAAACTTATTAAACTCATATACACATATAAAAAGCATATAAACATATAACTTTAAATACCACTTTATTAAAGATATACACAAATATAAAATACAAATAATAAAATATAAATACATAATACAAATATAAAAAACCTATACATAATACAAATATATATACAAATACACAAATCTAGAATATTACACCTGTTTAAAACAGCTAAAATGTCACACTCTAAAATATATAATAGGACGTGATGACGTCATCAATATGCAAATTTACGCATGACGCCATCTAGCGACTTTTCGAGCAGACTTTAGCTACTTTCCATTGAAAATAGTTGGCAACACTGCCCTCAGCAGACTGAATGCACCTCGTCTTTTCTTAATTGAAGACCTATTCAAGCTAAAATTAAGACATTTATAACACTATTTGAGAAATATAAGCGTATTTACGGTCTTAAAATGATGAAAAGTGAATTTAAGAAGGCGGGAACCCAGCAATTGACGGGAATCCGTCGTGTCGACGGAGAACTTTTGTGTGAGAGACGCGGGAGCTGATGGCAGCGGACGGTGGATATTTGTGGCGGTCGATGTGGATATTGTGGATGAATTCTCTCTCATCACATTCTACTAGTGCTTCAGTTTCGGAACTTTCACGCTTAGTAACACATACAGCTGTATCCTCACCAAAATGCAATCGTGAAAAGAGACCCCTCTCTAACAGTGTCGCGTTACGAACGTTATTTAAATGACACCGGTATTGCGGTATTTTAAAAATTAATATCATAAGAAAAATAAACACCGGTATTCGGTATGAACCGGTATACCGCCCAGCACTAGTTATTAGCATAAAATTCGATGTAAACACTTTCAAAAATGTGCAGCGGTAGTAACATAGTACATTCATAGCGATAGATGGTAATACCATATATCACAGCACTCAATGATTTGCATATTTATGAGCCGTGGCATTTACAAGGTGAAAAAGAAAGAAAAGATATGCTGCATTGGCCGAGATTCGAACCCGGGCCTCCCGCGGATAGTTGGAACTCAGTGACAACAAATGAAATTTAAGAATTTCAAAAGCTGGCCAAAGAACGGAAATGATGTCACAGCCAATCAGATTTTTTTCATGCATTTATTCGGACTGGGCTTCGAATCCCACTCACGCAGGTCTAAATCATTATTTCACACAACTTATTGCTTTTTATAAAACAAAATTGTAAAATGTAACAATACATTACAGCTGCAATGTATTTTTCATTTGTGTGTTGCCTTTTTGGAGTACAAAGCAAAGTATTATGAATACTTAATAATTATTATTAAAATAAATACAGTAAAATAATAGTATACATTATATGGTTATATTAAAACGTGAATTGTATAATAATGGTTATATTAAACATGAATGGTCTCTATTAAATGTGATTTAAACAAGAACTGATATTTGCCATTTGTAACCTAAATTTAAAGGGAAGTTTTGATAACTCATTGATAGATTTGTTATTGTTTTAAGAATAAACTAATTACATTTTCTTACATTTTGTACATATTTACATTTGCATCTGAAATAAAAATATATTAAGTGAAAGATGTTTGATATTTTTATTGGAAATATTAAACATAAATGGTCTCTATTAAATGGCTTTTGAAATTAAAATAAGAGGCATTTAAATGTAACTCAATCTAAGTAATATTCAAGTACCAAATAAAAATTGATTGAGTGATGGAATAATTTAAGTCACACTTAAGTTAAATGATCAATTAAGGGTTTCCAAAACCATAGAAACTGTACAATGTTTGTCCTATAAAAAAGAACTCTCATGAAGCAATTTGTAATTTTCAGTTGTTTTTATTACATGCTATAAGCACTTTTTAAGATTATAAAATACTGATCCAAAATAATAAAGTATAAAAAAAAATTGAATTCTGACAATATATACATATTACAATCTCACACTGAGAAATAAACCAATCAAAATATTCAGTATACACAAAAGATCAAGAAATAAAAATGATTTCCTTTTTTCTGTCACACATATCTATCTTTCATCTCATAAAATGCAGACTCTTTACAAGTCTTTCCAGGTCATCTTTCTGCATGCCCTGAGGTTGGTAAATGGAAAAGACTTTAGCAGGGCAATGAACATATTTCCCTGCTACACCAGGAAAGCCTGTGTGTATGTGAGGACTTGTTTGGACCTGCTTCAGTTCCATTTTACAAAATCTGCGACTAACGTGTCCAGTTTCAGGCCTTTTGCGTTTTTGTTGTCCTTTCTCTTCCACCCGTGTCTTTGCGTCCTCAAGTTCTTTCTTAAATAACACCATTTCCATAATGTCTTGGAATGGCATTCTGGTGTTTGTTAGTCCTTAATCACTGTAATCATTAAAAACTTTGTGGAACAGTAGAAGTACCTGACAGGGCCTTGCTGATTAAGAAAAGTGGATATAGCAACCATCTTTAGCTGTCCACAAGCAAGACAAGTATTTATTTGCTTCTCTAGAGTTGTTTAATGAAGAACTAATGTTGAGCAGTTTGGCCAGGTGCCTGACATACTGTGAAATGTGCAGGTTTGTGGTTGAATTGAGCATGCTGTTTGGATCAGTAGAGGTATTGTGGACCATTGCTGTATACTCCTGAGGATGTCCTTCTTCCCACAGTGTTTATTAAGCAAGATATCAATGGGCTCCACATTTGTGGTCCAGTACAAACACCCTGCCACCAGTCCTCACAGATCCAGTACAGGTTGCAGCCGAGGCCAGCACAGGCAGAGGTGGCATATATGTAGTGCCTACACAGAGATCTTTTTTTTTTTTTTATTAATTACTGCATTCTAAAAATTCTGATTGAGGCTCAACGTGGGAACCATGATATGAGGACAGGGATGGCACAGGCAGTGTAGCAGTGGTGTCTGCAACAAGTTGAATATTTAGTTTAATGTGTAAGAAAACAGAGTTTCTGCAGGTTTTATGAAGGTAAAGTTCAGACCTTTTTAAGACCAAGTAAATCAAATTTGAGGAAAAACACAAATATATTCAGTAGAACGTAAACGTCTGTAGAGAAACACAATGAGTTGTATTAACTTCAGCTTTTGGAAATACAACTTTCAACAGATATTCATAATTTTTTAATTAATTTTTACAAAAACTCACTGGAAAAACTCCAGAAACTATACTATAGAAATATCTTTTACTGTAGCTTCAGTTCTTCCTCTGTTTTTTTTTTGTCTTGTTTTCCAGTGCAAATGCCTAAAGATTCTTAAATAAAGATACATTTACTGGAGATACAAAATTACATAAAATACAAAGTGATTTTGTGATTAAAACAAGAACTAATATCTGCCATTTGGCAAAAAAAAATTAGCCTTCATTTAAAGGGAAGTTTTGATAACTCATTGACAGATATTTGTTATTGTTTTAAGAATAAACTCATTTAATTTTATTACATTTTTCAAGACTTCATGAACATTAACATCTGAAATAAACATATCTTGATTGAAAGATGTTTGATATTTGTATTGGAAAACAAGACAAAATAGAGATTCATTCACTTTTTGCTTTGCATCCAACATATAATGACATCATTTTATAATTTAAGACTTTCTGCTCTGATTTAAAACTTTCTTAAGCCATTAATTTGTGTAAAGGTAAATAGCAAAATGACTATTTGCTCACTCGCCACCGCCTTGCATTGGTTCGTTTCTTTCACCCTACACGAACCAATCACGTGGAGTTATAACTGCGTGATAGAAATAGGCTTCAGTTGATGAGGAAAAAAGAGATATTCCCATACTAACATCGATATCTCGACGCAGTACTCGTTCCCATATCAAATCAAAATCAAATCAAATCATTTTTATTGTCACATCACCACAGCACATGTGCCTTAGTGAGTGAAATTCTTGAGAGCGTACTCCGGACATTGAAAAAACAATTTACATATAGACAGTACATACTTACAGACTTATACAGATGACAATGTGCAAAATACACATACATATACTCAGTACACACAGTGTACTATTAGACATGCTTACAGTTATCAATACACATTATACACCCTATGTACACATTCTACATTATGTACACATATATACACACAGTAATATTCGAAGGTGCAACAGATTATACATAAGCTGTGTGTCATGGATGTGCATTAGAACCACCAGATTTTTTGTATTTGTGCAGTGTGTGCGTGTAGTCCAGTTGAACGGTGTAAAAGTTAAAGTGCAGTAAAGTGTGTGCGTGCGTGTAGTTCAGTTTGAACTATTTTAAAGTTAAAGTGCAGTGCATGGCATATCGTAAACTGGGAGTGTGCTGTATGGTGTATTATTTTTGATTGTTCATTAGCCTAATAGCCTGAGGGAAAAAGCTATCCCTCAGTCGGCTAGTGCAGGATCGGATGCTGCGGAGTCGTCTTCCTGAGGGCAGCAGAGAGCAGTCTGTGGGACAGGTTGCTGGAGTCCTTGATGATCCTCCGGGCTTTCCTTGTACACCGCCTGGTGTAGATGTCCTGGAGGGTGGGAAGCTCACCTCCAACAATGTGGCGGGGCAGTTTGCATTACCCTTTGCAGAGCTTTGCGGTTGCCAGCGGTGCTGTTTCCAAACCAGGCGGTGATGCAGCCGGTCAGGATGCTCTCCACAGTGCAGGAGTAGAAGGATCTGAGGATGCTGGGGTTGGTGATGGGTGTGTGTTCTTTGCTCTGTCTCCTGAAACCCATCACCAGCTCCTTGGTCTTGTCGATGTTGAGTGAGAGTGGTTCTCCTGACACTCCTGATACTCACCTCCTCTCTGTAGGCCGTCTCATCGTTGTCAGTGATCAGGCCTATCACCGTTGTGTCGTCAGCAAATTTGACGATGATGTTGGATCTGTGTGTGACTGTAGTCATGTGTGTACAGGGAGTACAGGAGTGGGCTGAGAATGCAGCCCTGAGGAGCACCAGTGTTGAGGATCAGGGGAGATGAGGTATTGTTGCCCATTCTGACCACCTGACTTCTGCCTGTCAGGAAGTCCAGGATCCAGTTGCACAGAGATCTGTTTAGTCCCAGAGTCTGGAGTTTCGCAACCAGTGTGGCAGGCACTATGGTGTTAAATGCTGAACATATAGTCCACGAACAGAATTCTCACATAGGTGTGGATTGTTTTTGTCGGTATTACGTCCTCTATACACTTCCTGATGAAACACGTTACAGTATCTGAATACGCCCTTTATGTCGTCATCAGACACTGCCCGGAACATGTCCCAGTCCACTTGATCAAAACAGTCCTTTAGTATAGTGTCCGATTGGTCCGACCAGCATTGAATTGTCCTGAGGGCGGGTGCTTCTCGTTTCAGTTTCTGCCTATAAGCAGGCAGGAGCATAACGGAAGAGTGATCCGATTTGCCGAAAGGTGGGCAGGGGAGGGATTTGTAGGCATCCCGGAAGGGAGAGTAGTATTGGTCCAGTACACGATCACCACGCGTGTTGATGGTGATGTGTTGGAAGTATTTTGGAGCTATTGTTCTGAAGTTGGCATTGTTAAAGTTCCCCGTAACACCAAACGCTGCATCTGGGTGCGTGGTTTCCTGCTCACTTATATTCCCATACAGTTCCTTGAGTGCCTGGTCTATGTTGGCTTGAGGGGGAATGTAAACAGCTGTGATTATGATTGCTGTAAATTCCCTCGGTAGCCAGAATGGTCGACACAGAAGCATATGAAATTCCAGATCAGGGGAGCAGAAGGATTTAATAGAGTGTAGCTTCCTTTCATCACACCACGAGTTGTTGATATAGAAACAGACGCCCCCACCTCTGCTTTTCCATTCTGTCTGAGCGATGCACGGAGAACCCTGTGAGCTGAGTCTGGAACCATTGCAGACATCCAGGTTTCTGTGAGGCAAATAACGCAGCAGTCCCTTGTTTCTCGTTGGTATGAGATGCGCGCCCGCAGTTCCCAAAGTCAGTTACAGTGACTGAACATTAGCCAGCAAAATGGTTGGGAGAGGAGGTCGAAAGGCACGGCGTCTCAGTCTGACGAGGACGCCAGCTCTCTTCCCTCTTTTCCGGCGGCGTTTCCTCGTCGCGCAGCCCAGACAAAGGGCTCTGATGCGGTGTTTGTAAACAAAGTGCTGGCATTAAGGAACTCAAAGTCCGGTTTCCGATGTGCGACGGAGGAGCCGATTTCTAAAAGTGTGTGTCTGTCGTAGGCAATAAGAGTGTAGACATCAGTACGAAAAACAGCAAAATAATAAGTAAAACACACAAAAAACTCCAAAGTTTGGTAGGAGCTCGCAACATGGCTGCCATGCTCGGCGCCATCTTGGTCATATCTCAGGGAACCGAGGTTAAGATAGTAACCGAATACGTTTTTCCCATACAAGCGTCGATACTCGACGCAGTACGAGTGAAATATCGAAAGGGAACTACAAAAATACATTCTATAAAATTAAAATATTCCCCAAAATGTAATTACAGTAACATTTATAGTAAAAACATTCTGCCAACACAGGCTATTTGTGTTAATATCTAGGTGCTGAATTGACAAGCCATGAGCGTTTTCCAAGATGCCTCATTGTCGTGACTGTTTTCAGCCAGCATCACTAACCTTTCTCATATCACACGACTGTATAACAATTCTGTGTCACATCTGAATGGATCAAGCATCTTGCGCTGTTTAACTTTTATAAATCGTGGCAGAAGCACGGCGCTGTGCGGGAGACTGATCCCGCTCTGCTTTAACGCACAGCTGGCGGATGCATCGGGGAGCGCTGCTTCGTGCTTTTGGAGTATTTATGCGGCTTCGCATGCGCTGTAATTTAAAAACAGCGCCTAATATCAGGGAGCTCTCCCTCGTTTCGGCGATCGGCCCACTACTCGAATGGAATGTCCCAGTGTTCCCGATGGCCAGGCGATCGCGGGGCGGGCCCCCCAGACCTCTAGGCACTCTGTCACCCTTTCCCCCCCACTAAGCGATGCACCTGCCTATAGGTCTGGGGGGCCCTAGGCACTCTGTCACCCCTCCCCCCCCCCCTAGCGACGCCCCTGCCTATATCTAAAGTTTAAGAAAAACTTATCTTCAAATATTGCATCATTCTAATTTCGCCAAGCTTTTTATGTCATCAATTTTAACAGATGTGTAGTGGGGAGCGATTGCCATAATTTTCACCTGCTCTAATAAGCTCATGTATTCATTTAGAGAGTACGACCAGAGAAAGAGAAAGAGGGAGAAAGTGAAAGCATAAGAAAGAGAGATTTAAGAAGAGTCTCAATAGAGCTCAGAGACATTAATCATTGTTCAATCCCAGACAGTGCACTTCAGGTAGCACCACTTCTTAATGACCTAAAGCATGAGTGTGCTTTTGAGTGGGGGTGTGTTTGTGTCGAGTCAAGTAGAAAATACCACTGAATGAAAAGAAAGTGGAAAATCTTCACTTTAATGAGACTGGCCATGTCAACTCACCATGTCATCACTAAAGCGCAGCACTAATTAAATGTTATAATACACTGCCATCTGCTGGAAGCCAGACTTGACATCAATGCAGCCTCTGTCGTGAAACTACACTCTGTTCATGTGAAGAATATTTTTCTCAATAATGTAATCCTGAATCTAGTTCAAGGCACATATCTGCACTTACGGATGTTGTACTCCTGGACAAGGCTGAGGTAGCTGTAAATGAGTGAATAGCCAAAAAGCACCACCATGATGGGTTCTCCATTCCTGTTTTCCACTATGTGAGCAGTATGCCCCTCCACAGCGAAGGGTTGGACCTGCAGGCCAGGGCTGGGGGTTCTGAAGGACCAAGACCGGCTACGTGTATCAAATAGCCACAGTTCATCTGTTATGTTCCCGGAGCCTGCTTCCAGCTTCCCACCAAACATGTAGATATCCTCCTGTAAAGGATAGAGCAGAGAAATGAAGATGATATGATGAGTTCTTGTGCAAGCATTTGAGGTATTACATCACTTCAGACTGAGCAAAAGTTGGAGACCAATTTACCCGCTTTGCAGTAACACATATTCTCCTGTGTAAACAGCCAATCAATACACTGCATCTGGAAAGGACTCCACGGAGAACAAACTCAAGCCTTCTGACACTGCTGCATCTCTTTAACTAATAAAAACAAGACTCAAACGTGGGCGTATAACTACAGAAAAGTAGTCTCTTTACTATCGCAATGTGGTGTTTACAAAGTTTAGAAAGGTTATAAGCGGATCCCAGGTAAAAAAAATAAAAAATCTCCTGATCTCTAAATAAACTATACGTGTACTGTAACAATTACATAAAAAACAAAAATTATTTATTGTACTTTTATTAATTGCTTATACTATCATTCAAATGTTTGAGGTCAGTAAGATTTAAGCCATTATTTTATTAACCTGTGTCAAGCTGCACGAGGACGCCATCGCACTGAACGCTCTTTGTTTGCATATGTCATTGTTTACAAATGGATTAAATGAAACGGGACAACATTAATATTGACAAACTATACATCATTCTGAAGGTCTAAACCTCAAGCATCGACAGTAGATCGCTGTTTTTCGATGGAAAGCTTACAAGGAATGTATTTGCTAAACTTGTGTAAGCAGTTACATCAAACCATCCATAATACAAAACCAGTACCTACCAGCTTCATGTAATATTGAGTCACAAACGCATCCACTGCTGTAAATCCCGGTTTAGTTAGAAAAGGTAAGGGTCCACGGTACAATATCACTAGAGATGCACCGATTGCAATTTTCTTGGCCGATTCCGATTTCCGATTTTTTTTGAAAGTCTGACCTGCCGATACCGATTTTTGCCAATTCTGATTTTCTTTTTTAAGAACTATAATTGACAGCACATACAAACAAAAATCTTTGCAAATATCAACAAAACATGTATTTACATGATAAAATAAATTATAAAAAATTACAATTCCCCCAATCTGGACTAATTTACAGATTTTCTCTAATTTAAACAACTCTCAAAATAAAGTGCTCTGTGACTGGAAAGAAAAAGATATAGTTAACTTAAAATGAGTTGCTTTATGTAACAAAACAGATGTCATTTCCCACTGTTTATAAATGGAAATTTCTTTCCCCTAACCTTATTAAATGTGTAATCTTTCACATCAAATTCTTACTTTGCTTAAATTAATTCCTTAGAATAATAAGAAACTGTAGAGTTGTTACCATTCAAATGAAGTTAGAATTAACAAACTCTATCTTTCCACTGCTGAGGAAACAGAAGCTGCATCTGAAGTGGCATTAGTTGTATTTACACAGACAGTTTGATGAAGCTGAGGTGCCATAAATGCATTTACACTGCAAAATGTCAAATGCATAAATAATTTTATAAGATTAATGTTTCACATATTTTTTTAAACATACAAATAAATGTTGGAAAAAATGCAATAACACTTTTAAATATGACTACACCACCAGTAGGCGGCAGCAAATGTCTGTTTTAATGAGCGAGTCATTCATTAATTAATTTCACCGATTCATTCAAACGGCTGATTCATTCAGAAAGTCAATTGGCTGTCCTTATGAATGGGCCACTGAATCAATTGACTCACTCGATTCGTTCAAAAACGTGGATTCGGTCAGAAACGAAACACAGCTTTGTGTTGCTCGGAGACACACAACAGTTCTGCTCTGGCTTTGATCGCAATAATTTTTGTCTGCGAATTTGAGCAAAAACAGTCAATATTTTGTCTAAAATGTAAAACACTTAATTTCAACCTCTTGTTTATTGAAATAATACTTGTATAAAATCAGTGTCACACTGTAATTGTGCTGATATTGTTATTCGGGGAAACATAATGGCCGTCTAATGTTGCTTAGCTAAATCATATTTTGTAAATCTCTTATTTATTTTTCTACCACAGTATATATCTATACATTTCTGAGAGTTAATTTGTGTGTGCTGTCTCTCTCACACACTCCTCAGGATGTGCTAGCTTCATCTGGCACGACATCAATACATTATCAGTCGTCGTTTACACTGAATGACATTAAAATTTAAATCATTCTCACACGAAAACGACGTGCTTACATGCGACTGTGATATCATACTGTTAGTGTGCGCGTGGCTGTGATGTCTCTGCCTGCGCCGCTGGCAATGAAAGGATTGGCTCGGAATTGGCAAGACGTGAGACTGACCGGCCGGTCACCGATCCGGGCCGGTCATGTGAGAAATCAGCCGATTCCGATCACTGGCCGGTCAATCGGTGCATCTCTAAACATCACTTCACGATTTCACACTTACATCTACTAGCACGATAAACGTAATGCGTATTTGGCGAGTATGGTAATACGTTGTAGGCGTGCTGTCCTGGGGGAGGGCTCCAAGCTCAGGAATGGCCCGGACCCAGAGTACCCCCATGGTGTGATGAGAATTCTAGTGATATGGGTGGAGAAGGGGTGGTGGAGGGATGCTGCTTAACCGTCAACTAGATGGAGGTAAGTCAGCTGTATTTATGTCCAAGGGTTGATTACCTTGATTGCGTACCAGCTGTGTTAATTAGGCTGAGTATCTGACGTGCTCCTCCCGAACTTTGTTAATAAAACTTCATATAGTGTACTTTAATCCAACGAAGCAATAACGTTGTTATATGGGCGAATATTCCTTTGTTTACGTCTCCTTTCTTCAGGGAAAGGTATTGTTTGTATCTGTTATGGGATAGCTCATGCTCAAAAACTGCGTCTTGTTTGTAAAAAACACATGGTTTTGTAGTATACAGTGTTACACACAGAATGAAACCATCCCCCCCAAAAAAGTGAAAACAAATAGCGTAAAACTGTTTATTTGAATTCTCGCGCTAACTCCCGAGGGCTGTGACATACCTGTCATCTGATTGGGGCAGAACTTAGCGATCAGATTTTTTTACAAAATAAAGCTTTTTTTTTTCTTTTTTTTTTATATGTGTATGTGTGTTTTGTGGGGGATGTGGCTTTATCTGCATGACTAGCATCTGTGTGGCTGATAATTCATACAAAACTTTTTATTTATTTCTTTTTATTACTCAAATTATTCTTATTGTATTTTTTAGTGGTCAAATAAATCACTTATATGATGTCTAAGATTCTGTCTATAATAATTTTATAATTGAAAAACATTCAGTGGTATGTATAATGACTAAAATAGTTTAATAGTTTGTAGAACTCTTCAATACATTTGCTAAATAAATATTTTTCCTCAACCGTGGGGGGTGGGCTATATATAGTCTCAGGAAAATCTAATTTTTCATGGTATCTTCTTCAGATTTGAAATATAATCTCATCAGACATGTGACTTTCAACCCATTACTTTTCTAGATTGCTACAGGACTTATTTAATGTATTTTTATATGAAATACAATTATTATTATTTTTTCATTCAGTGTGGTACACTTTTTTCAAGGCACTTCAGTCTCTATAACTTTCTATCTTTTTGAGCAGGATCAACTCTGTAAAGCCCAAAGGGTCTTCTTTGCAAAGATACCAAAATTGTGTGTGTAGCAGGCTGAAGTCAGCACCTGTTATAATTTTAAGTTTGGTACATCTTTTTCAACTGTGAGTCCCAAAATCCCAAAATGGGGAGTGCTGGTTAACAGGTTAATCAAAGACATATTACATTGAACGAAAAATTCCAGTAAATACATTTATAATGTGACAAAATATTTTAATTTTAAATAAATGTGTTTTTTTCACATTTTATTTATGAAAGACAAAACATTTCACAAAAATATTTAGAAGCACAACTATTGATAATAATAATAATTTTGGTTGAATCATGTGACATAATATATGGAGAAATTGCTACTGAAAAATCTGTTTAGCATCACAGGAAAAAAATAAATTTAAAGATATATTCAAATATAAAATTATTATTTTAACAATTAAGTCTCTGCTCATCAAGGCTGCATTTATTTGATCAAAAATACAGAAATAGAACAGCAATATTAAATATTATTACAATTTAAAATAATGTGTTTCTATTTTTAATATACTTTAAACTATTATTTATTTATATTATTTATTTTATATTGACTTTTCAGCATCATTACACCCCAGTCTTCAGTGTGACACGATCCTTCAGAAATCATCCTAATATGCTGATTTATTATCAAATAATGTTGGAAACTGTTTTGTTTTTTTCATTCTTTGATGAAACAAAGCGTTAAAAATAAAAATTTAAAATAAATACTGTTCTTTTCAACTTTTTATTTATAAAAAAACCTTGAAAAAAAGAATCACAGGTTGCAAAAAAAATAAAGAAAAATTAGCAGCACAACTTTTTCCAACACTGATAATAAATCAACATATTAGATTGATTTCTGAAGAACCATGTGACACTGAAGAGTGAAGTAATGGCTGATGAAAATTCAGCTTTGCGTCACGAGAATAAATTATATTTTTTTCTAAAATACAGATTTTCTAAAAGAATTAGCAGATTTCCTCTCAGACCTATTGGTTAATGTTGATAAAGCACTAATTCTAGGAGAATTTAACATTCACGTTGATAATACAAATGATGCGTTAGGACTTGCGTTTACTGACCTAATAAACTCTTTTGGTGTCAAGCAAAACGTCATCGGGCCCACACATCGTTTTAATCATATGCTAGATTTAATTATATCGCATGGAATTGATCTTACTGATATAGATATAGTACCTCAAAGTGATGATCTTACTGACCATTTCCTTGTATCATGCATGCTGCATACTAATGATTTTAACTATTGAACTACAGAACGTCTAGGTTACGTACGTAACCCCCGTTCCCTGATGGAGGGAACGGAGACGTTATGTTGTGACGACATGGGGGATTTACTTGGAAGCCCCGATCATCTCTGACAAAAGAGAAAACGCCAATGAAATTGGCTAGTGGATTTTGCATACCTGAGCCACTCCCCGTGCATACGGGTATAAAAGGGCGACAGGTGCATCCACTGATTAGGTTTTACGCTGAGGAGCCGAGACGAGTCCCTGGCAACCAGCGATGGTTCAAGATTGTGGCATGGGGACATAACGTCTCCGTTCCCTCCATCAGGGAACGGGGGTTACTTACGTAACCTAGACGTTCCCTATCTGTCGGTCACTACGAGTTATGTCGTGACGACATAGGGGTCCTATGGAAAGCGCCACAAGCTGAACCCCATCACAACCTTGTGGCATGCAGATGTTGACAAGCGAACGCGTGACAGACAAATGCCATGCAAGAGGTTGCAACCTTCCTACCACCCCAGCGCAAATTCGATAACCTTGGTGCCCACCGGAACCACTGAGTACATCGCTGCTGGAGATAGCCAAGCCGCTATTCCTTTCCCCACGGAAATCGGAAGGGATTTTGACCTTCAGTGAAAGACGGCTTCGGGTCTTTACTATTTGTTGTAACAGCTTGCCGTAACGGCAGGGAAGCGAGCCTTCCGGAGAAGGGCGCTACGGAGGCCACATCCTGCCCGAAGGGAGGTAACATGTGGACACACTGATATGGACTGGCCCAGGCTTGGGGCAGTGCTACATACGACTGGACTCTGGGGCAGATCCTACCTAGGAGTAGGGAGGAGGAGGAATGCCAGCAGAACCTGACAGAAGCTCTGTCAAAGAGAAGACACGGGTTTACCATGAGGGAAACCTTACCGTGGAAGAATACACATATGGGATTACCCGAAGGGGAATCAGGCCATACGGACACCTAGCCCAGTACAGGAGCTGACCGGAGACCCGGGCGAGCTAACACCAGTACTGGGCCTGGCGTCAGACTGCTCCGCCCAGTCTGACTGCCGGGGGTGCTTGGAGGATTCCATCAGGGTTCACCGTCCGGGGAACTGAACTGGAGGAGGAAAAAGGCGAGTGGAATGAGCCCTCACCCCCAGGGGGCACGGCTCACCTTCGATTGGTACGCCAAGGCGACGGCCTCCACTATCCAGTGGGCCAACCTCTGTTTGGAGACAGCCTTCCCTTTCTGCTGACCTCCGTGGCAGACAAAGAGCTACTCAGAGTTTCTGAAGCTCCGGGTTCGGTCTACGTATATGCGCAATGCTTTTACGGGACACAGCAACGCTAAGGCTGGATCTGCCTCCTCCGAGGGCAGTGCTTGCAGGTTCACCACCTGATCACAGAAGGGCGTGGTTGGAACTTTGGGCACGTATCTAGGCCTGGGTCTCAAGACAACGTGAGAGTAGACCGGCCCGAACACAAGGCAATTTGTGATGGAAATGAGCGCGGTCAGGAGCGCTGTCTTAGCAGACAGGAATTTCAGCTCGACTGAGTCCAGCGGCTCAAAGGGGCCCCTCTGAAGTCCAGCCAGGACGATAGAGAGGTCCCAAGAGGGCATAAGAGGTGGCACCTCCTGGCACCCTTCAGGAACCTCGCGATAAGATCATGCTTTCCCAGGGACCGGCCATCCACTGCATCGTGGTGGGCCGCGATAGTGGCCACATACACTTCAAGGTGGAGGGTGACAGCCTACGCTCCAACCTTTCTTGCAGGAAAGAAAGCACTACTCCAATCGTGCATCTTCAAGGGTTTTTTCGGCGAGAAGAACACCAGTTCGCAAACAGATTCCATTTCAGTGCGTAGGTTTGCCTTGTTGAAGGAGCTCTAGCCTGATGGGTCTCTGCCACTGCCGGAGCCACACATGGAGGTTCCACAGATCTGGACACGGGTGCCATATGGTGCCGAGCCCGAGAGAGGAATGCACCAGGGAGTTGCTGTTGCGAGGAAAATTAGTTTGGAAAACCAGGTCCGAGTGGGCCAAAGCGGCGCAACCAGCAGGACCTGCTCCTTGTCCTCCCTGAGCTTGCACAGCGTCTGTGCGAGTAGGCTCACTGGGGGAAACACACACTTGCGTAAATCCTGAGATCAGCTGTGTGCCAGTGCGTCCGTGCTGAGGGGGCCCTCGGTCAGGGAAAAATACAGCTGGCAGTGGGAGGACTCGTGGTTAGCAAACAGGTTCACCTGAGCTTCCCCGCATCGACTGATATAGGAGACAGCCGCTGTGTTGTCCGTGCGGACAAGCACGTGCTTGCCCAACAGCAGTGGCCGGAACTGTGGTAAGGCTAGAGAGTAAGGCTGCGGTAAGGCTGTCCACAGCTCTAGGCATTTGATGTGCCAAAGCAGTCGGGGCCCTGTCCAGAGCCCCAAGGCTGCCTGCCCATTGCATATAGCACCCCAGCCCGTGCTGGATGCATCTGTTGTGACAACAGTATGCCGGGACACTTGTTCTAGGGGCACCCCGGCCCGTAGAAAGGCAAGGTCTGTCCAGGGGCTGAGGGAGCGGCGACACTGCTGGGTGATACAAACTCGCAGTGTACCGCGGCGCCATGCCCACCTCGGGACCTGGGAGTGTAGCCAGTGCTGAAGTGGTCTCATATGAAGCAATCCGAGTGGCGTGACTGCAGCTGCGGATGCCATATGCCCCAGGAGCCTCTGAAACTGTTTCAGTGGTACCACATTCCTGCATCTGAAGGAACTCAGGCAGTTCAGCACTGCTTGGGCACGTTCCTCCGTGAGGCGTGCCGTCATACTCACCGAGACTAACTCCACACCGAGAAAAGAGATTCTCTGCACAGGGGAGAGCTTGCTCTTTTCCCAGTTGACCCGAAGCCCCCACTGGCTGAGGTGCCGAAGCACCAAGTCCCTGTGATCGCACAACTGCTCTCTCAGGGTTCATACACATTTTTACCAATAAAATTCCATGACTTTTCCATGACTTTTCCATAACTTTGAGGTAAATATTCATGACCTAATGTTTCATGAAATGTCTATGTATTAGGGATGTGACGAGATCTCGTGAGATCCGATGCGTCTCGCGAGATCCGACTGGTCTCGCGAGAACATGACGATATCCTTGCAAAACATTTTGCAGTGTTTACATAAGAGCTGCACCATTAATCGTAAAAAAATTGCGATCTTGCTTCAAACACCCACGCAATCTTTTTCCTGAATCACAACGATTCAGCTATGTCTATTGCAACTGTTTCACATCGCGAGTGTCAGTGGATCGTGAGAAGCATGTTTTGTCGCTGCCCATGTTGATGAATCAGAGGGTCGGCCATCATCATCCTTCCGATGTGAACGCTGTCATTCACTGTTATGGGCGGCCACTGACGCTTATGATGTGAAACAGGTGTTAAAGACATTCTGCATTCATGCTGCTGCTGGTCCAGAAAGAGCAACACAGTCTTTTCAACCAGACATCATTATTTCTGTGTTACAGACATTTAAATAACAGAAGTAATAGGGATGCACTGAATGTTCGGCAACCGAAATTGTGGTCGAATAAGCGAGGAGACCGAATAAATTGTACCGAACAATGACGTGACACGATCAAATAGTGCTAATGCAGCAAACATGTCTGCAGTGTGGAAGTATTTAAAACTGTCAGAAAAAGATGCAAAACTCATTACAAGCACAAAGCACCGACTGCGACACTGTTTAGCACTGCATCTCATGTCTCCGGGTGGATGATGCTGCTACTGTATGATGATTGAAATTGCGAAATGGCCTCAAACGATTAGTAAATAAACTGCAGAATGTTATGTTTTCTAATACAAGCACAAATTGCATATAACAGCGCTGCACAAGCTTGCCGCGCCAGGGTTCAAAGTCCAAAGCGCGAGAAAAATCTGCGCTAAAAACACTGTTACTCGGCAGTTGCATTTTATTAGTTTTTTTGAAAGGCATGTGCCAATGCCATACGTGCAACAAACATCTTCCCAAACTCGTCAGAATCATTTATAAATCTGCTGTCAACAAAAAGAAGCACTGAGGTCTTCCTGCGGGTTTCTGCCAAAATAAAAGCTCCTTCAACATTAAAAAATGTTAGTATTGTAATTTTAATGATGTTCTGTAAAATAAAATAAAAAAGTAAGACAATAATAATGACAATAATAATTACACTACAACAGCTCTATTAATACATTTATTATAACATTCACACAGTGTTCAAATTGGGATCTGTAATATATTCTAATGTTTTAAAAGAAGTCTCTTCTCAGCAAGGCTGCATTTATTTGTACAGAAAAAAATACATGCCTGATTCAAGAAGGGGATCTAAAAATGGCCAAAAATTGTGCTTTGTTGGTATAATGTCTGATAGATTGTTAAAAAATATTCAGTGTTAAGTAAATATTTTAAAATTGTTGTTTTGTAATTGATTGTTTTATTTGAAAAGGAGGACAAAACGGTAAAAAGCACCTTTTGGCTATTTAATTTATGCAATGGTGAACAAATTAAAGGCCTACTACAAACTATGCCTACATGGGGGAAAAAATGCGAAAAAACCGTATTCGGCCTTCGGCCCAGTGTTTCATTTTGTTCGGCTTGAGCTTTGGCCAAGAATTTTCATTTCAATGCATCCCTAAGAAGTACTGAGATAAAAGTTTATAGTTTGGGTATAAACACTTACAGTAGCGATCAAATAGTAGCAGTAGCAAGTATACGTAGTCTATAGTGATCAAAACGAAAGCATCTTAACACTTGTATTGTTAACGACAACCCATTTAAAAAGTATTTGTAATTTAATCATTAATTCAGGAGATTCCAATAGTTTAAGTCTTTATGAAGTGAGACACTGATTCCTTCATTTAATTTATTTTATTATTTTGTTCAAATATATTTTTCAAAGACTTCAGCAATTAACATTTTGTCAGACCCACTAATAAATTACATTATTTTGTTTAGTTTTCTAATCTTTTTTTTCTCAGAATTGTGAGCGAATCGTGATCTCCAATTTATATAAAAAAGTGTGATTCTCAATTTATCCAGAATTGTGCAGCTGTAGTTTACATGTTGTTATTACTGCTTATAATTCATTAAAATAGAAGCTTAATTTCATAAAGTACAAGTTGATTTCAAAATGCACCTACATTTTGCATTTTGTGTTTTTCAGTTGAATAAAATACTATTTTCCCCTATATATTTCATCATTAAAGATTTTAAAAAATAAGTCTAAAAATCTTGTCTCGTGGGATAAGTGTCTCGTCACACCTATGTATACATGTTAAATAATAAGAAAAATCAATGTTTTACCACAGCATATTTTTACTAAAACAAATGACAAGCTTTGTAGTTTAGAATACAAAATAACCATTTATTTAAATAACGATTGCACAGTAACACAATAAACGCAATTAGCCACCTTTAGCGCCCACAGTACCTCTGCAGTTAGGGTTTCGTTTCTGGACATAGCACTCGGAATGGTCTTTTTTACAGTGGCTGAAAGGGAAGCACCGCAGCTGGGAGCGGGTGTCACGTCAGTCACACGAGTGTAAAAGCCGGTGATCGGGTTGGGAGCTGTAGAGCACGCAGCTGCAGACTGGTGCTTTGCACCTTTAGAATGGCTAGACGGCGCTGCCTCTCCGTGTACGAAATGTCGAACGTTTTACGGCACAGTGTACCTTTTGCACGTCACGGGTCCTGATCTTTCTCAAGCCACCCCTTATACTTTTCATCATGAAGCCATACATTGTTAAATCGGCATTTTCCTGGCATTGCGTGAGTTTACTACATAATACTAGCTGCAACAGCGTCTGCGAGTCGCCGTTACCCCACGCAGAGAAGATCACGTGACGGATCGCGTGAACGTTAACTATTGTAATTTAACCAATATTATCAACTAAAACATTCAAATACACAGATATTGTGAAACAAATTTCCATGACTTTTCCAAAACTTTGTGGGTTAATTTATTTTTCCAAAACTTTTCCAGGCCTGGAAAATGCCGTTTTAAAATTCCATGACTTTTCCAGGTTTTTCATGACCGTACGAACCCTGTCTCTGGATTGGGCCAAGATAGGCCAATCGTCAAGGTAGTTGGGGATCCTGGCGCCCACTTCCCCAAGCAGGGTAAGGGCGTCCTCTACGGCCTTCGTAAAGGCACGGGGAGACAGGGAGAGCCCGAGGGGGAGGACCCTGTACTACCATGCCCGACCCTCGAACGCAAACCGTAGGAACGGTCTGTGTCACAGAAGGATCGAAACATGTAAGCGTCCTTCAGGTCGATCGCTGCAAACCAATCCTGGGGCTGGATGCATTTGATAATGCAACTGCACGTCAGCTTCTTGAACGGGAGCTTGTGCAAAGCCCGGTTCAAGACTCGCCGATCCAGGATTGGTTGTTGACCACCTTTCTTGGGTACGATGAAGTAAGGGCTGTGAAACCCCTGCCTCATCTCGGCTGGAGGGGCCGGCTCGATTGCATCCTTTGCCAGGAGGACAGCAATCTCCTTGCGCAAGAGAGGGGCATTCCGGACTGCCACCGACGTCTCGAGAACGCCGTTGAATTGGGAGGTCGCCTGGCGAACTGAATCATGTAGCCGAGTCAAATTGTGCGTGTGAGCCAGCGAGACGCCTCCAGATGCTGTGCAAACGGCTCCAACGGCACAATCGACGTACCGGTGGTGGTGCAGCGAAAGGGAGTATTTCGCTATTCTCGCCGTCTCCTAAGAAAGAGCAAACTCAAACGTCAGGACCACTTCGTTGACTTCCTGGACGATTTGGGGCCTGGCTGGGACGCGGGGGGCGCCACTCTCCTGCGAGAAGCTCGACGCGCCGGCCTAGGTGTCGATTCAGCCTGGGGCGGAGCAGCTCTGGAGGACGCAGGAGGGCGCCCACGGCGACGGACAGACTGAGGCCTGGCCCCAGGGGCAGCGGTGGATGGTGCGTCACGCCGGGGCAGGATGTGCTGGATCGCCTCGGTCTGCTGCTGTACCGCCGAGAACTGCTGGGCAAAGCCCTCGACGGTGTAGCGGAACAGCCCCGCCTGGGAGATGGGGGTGTTGAGAAAGCGTGCCTCGTCGACGTCCTTCATCTCTGCCAGGTTGAGCCAGAGATGGCGCTACTGGACCACTATGGTGTACATCGCCTTCCCAAGGGACCGCGCAGTGACTTTCGTCGCTCGTAGAGCGAAGTCAGTCGCCATGTGCAGCTCCTGCATCAACCCCGGGTCGATACTACCCTCGTGCACCTGTTTGAGTGCCTTGGCTTGGTGAACCTGCAGGATAGCCATGGCGTGCAGGGCAGAGGCTGCCTGGGCCGTAGCACTATAAGCTTTGACCGCGAGGGCGGCTGTCAGCCTACAGACTTTGGACGGGAGAAGCGGACGATTCCTCCAAGTGGCAGCGTTTTGCGGGCACAGGTGCACTGCGACCGCTCTCTCCACCTGGGGAATGCCCGCGTACTCCCTGGCAGCCCCGCCGTCGAGGGTAGTGAGGACGGAGGACACGGACGAGCGGCTTCTGGCCGTGAAAGGGGCCATCCACGACTTCGTCAGCTCCTCATGCACCTCCGGGAAAAAAGGCACCAGAGCAGAGCGCGGTTGTGAGCCACGCCCTGCTCCGAGAAACCAATCATCCAGCCGCGAGGGCTCGGGACTGGGCGGTCTGTTGACTTCCAGCCCGATACTCACGGCTGCCCGGGCAAGCATGGCCGTCAGCTCTGGGTCCGGTGCAGCAGTGGCGACAACACCCGAGGGGGGCAGCCCCACCGCACCTTCATCCTCAGAGGACGTGAACCCATCCCCCGATGCTGTGATCGACATCCTATCCACGGATGGCGCACCAAATGAAATGCTGGCCGCAACATGGGACGGACCAGCGAAATCACCCGGGAACCAGACGGGATGTGAGGAGTAAGAGTTCGGTGGGGGCGTGCCCGGCGGAGAGGCTCTTACTGTCACCCTCAAATCTCCCAGAGCGCCAGCCGGTGGTTCTCTGCTTGAGCCAGATGACCAAGCACGGGTGGCGGCAGAGGGTGCCAATCCTTTCAGAAAGGAAAGGCGAGATCGCAGCGAAGTCATGCTCATACGCCCACAACAGGTGCATGAGTCGTCCACGAACGCATCTTCAGCGTGTTGGAAGCCCAGACACTGAAGACAACGATCGTGTCCATCATCCGTGGACAGGGAACGATCGCAACCAGAAGGACACGGACGAAACGGCATCTTGAAAAAGACGCTATCGTCCGTGATTTGCTTTTAGAATTTGCTCTTTTAGTTGAAGTGCCCAGGGGAATCGCTGATGAGAGGGACTCCGCTGATCGCACCGTTACGCCAACCAGGAACAAATAAGAGATGAAAGGCTTGTGGAGATCAGCACACTTCTCATCCACTCGGCTCCGAAGCAAAAATCTAATCAGTGGACGCACCTGTCGCCATTTTATACCCGTATGCACGGGGAGTGGCTCAGGTATGCGAAATCCACTAGCCAATTTCATTGGCATTTTCTCTTTAGTCAGAGATGATCAGGGCTTCCAAGTAAATCCCCTATGTCATCACGACATAACTCGTAGTGACCGACAGATAGGGAACTATTGTTCCAGCCACTAAAGACAGATTCACCAATAACCAGCCAGATTTATCTCAGTTGCTCTGTGTGCCCATAAATACAGATGAACTAGACAAATTACTAGCAACATGGGAACTATCTTCTCTAATACGTTAGAAACTGTTGCCCCCATCAAATTAAAAAAGGTTAGAGAAAAGCGTGCTGCGCTGGTACAACAGTTATACCCATTCTCTCGAGAAAGAAACTCGTAATCTTGAGCGCAACTATCCTGTCCTGACAGATGTTATACTGTGCTGGTAGCGCACACTCTTCTATAGCACGCATGAACGCGACACCACGCTGCGCTGCACATCAATTCACTAAAGTGCAGACACTACGAGAATGCAACGCGTGAAATAAAAGTACAGTACCAATAAATCACATATCTGTACTGCGTGTGTTAGCTGGGAAGGATTTGCTTGAAGGTAAGATATTCGTTCTATTCAGGAGCCGTTTCCACGTTTCATTAACAATCACCTTGGTTGTTTTCATAATCCAAAAATATCATGTTATTTTCACGTTCTGTCATTTTGTAGGCTATATGTTTAAATGAATGTGGTGGCTCATACCAACTTAATTGTATTAACAAAAATGAGTTTGGGACTGCTATTTAATAGCCTTACCTTATGCTGTTTATTCAGTCATATTCTTAACGGTCTTAACTTAATATTTGTGAAATAAACTTGCTTTGTTTTTTAAACTATATATATATATATATATATACACATGCTCAATGTCACACAATGCTCTTTGTATTTCTAAAATACATTCATGAAAAACCAAGCAAATACATTTACATATAAATATATACTATAAAATTTAAATACATTTCTTTTAAATGTATAGCACAGTAATAAGGCAGCAACATATGATAGATAGGACAGAACAAGAAAGACTATTATTGGCTTTCATTGCGCAAAAGTATTGTGGCGAGTATCCCGGTTCCAGATCAGCGTCGCCCTGGAAATGCAACTTCCACACTGATCACACAACAGCAACACCTGTGCGTGATGAGTGGCGCACCTGGAGCTCGTTCCCGCCGGCTATAAAAGCCAGGAGAAGAGGCACACAGGGAGAACTGCAACCGAGCAACAGGCGGAACTAATGCTTGTTTCTCCATCTTCCTCACAGAGTCTGACTGCACCCCAAGAGAGTGGCACTCATCACAACACTTCACCCCACGGGCACAGAGTGGATTATTGCACCGAGCACCATTCACCTAAGCACGTGTGAGCAGTGTGTGTTAATAAATCACCCTCTGGGGAACTTTCCAGCATTTCCGAGTCGGTGTTCTCATTCACCCCGCGACATATGGTGGAGAATGCGGGCATGACAGGTGAATTGAGACACAAACTATTAACGCCATGTGTTTTTGCTAATGGCCTCTGTGTTTCACCTAGAAGAAACGCTCTCTCTCCAAGGAAATGGAAGAGATCATCCGTCACCTTACTGAGCTCTCAGCCCAACAGCAGCAGTTTACAGAGCGGGACGGCAGCTCAGAAAGCGGCTATACTGACTGTGTCGTCTAAACAATGCAGGCTAGGTGGCGGGGGAGTCCCCTCCCGGAGTCTCCGCCAAGGCTCACAATACCTTGTCAGACTAAACGAGCATGAGGTGCTGAAGCTACCATCGGGCGCTGCCCAGTCCGCTGAGACGCCCGGTCAGTATGAAGAATCCATGTGACATCGCCAGTCTCGTTGAAGCTGTCGAGCTGGCTGAGGTAACGAACGCCCGCGACGCCGGAGAGAGAGCGGGCCTGGCGCCCCGAAGGTTGATGGAGCAGAGTCCACTCGAAGGTACAATGCGACCAGGCAGCCGACCGTCGGCCCCCGACCCCGTTGATGAGCCAATGCCCACCGAACCCCCAGCACCGACAGCCTGTAAAGAAGGACCTTCCCCTGGCCCCAGCAGGATGGTGAAGCTGGATGGGAAACCAGTCCAGGCCTTGTTGGATTCCGGCAGTTCAGTCACCCTGGTGCAACCTACACTGGTAAGGCCGAGGCCCGAGCAGAAGTCAGAACTCCCACTTACATGTGTGCATGGAGACACCCGCTACGTTCCGGCCCGTACGGTTCAGATTTCAGCGGAGCCCGGGACCTGGGCCGTCGAGGTGGGGCATTGTGCTCATTTGAGAAGCTCCTCCTCACCCCCAGAAAACCTGCCGCTTCCGCCCGGGACTGGCCATGTAGAAAACATCGGGGACTGCCCAGCACGAGACTGGCCTACCTAGCAACGGACACCGAGAGGGAGGTTGAGTGTCAACCATGTAACATTCCGTCTGTCTACCTTGATGTGTTTCAGCAGGTCACGGCCGGGGGTTCGTTCGGCAGGGAGCAATGAGAAGATGACCGTCTTCGCAACTGTTGGGAACAAGTGTGCCGAGAAGATGAGGTACACAGGCTCCCGGGCCCACACCCCCTCCCTAATTTTGAAATACTGTGTCACCCACAGGCGGGGGGAGGAAAAATTCCTCTTGATTGTGCCTAAAGCCAAGACGGAGACTGTCATGGAGCTGGCACATGCCTCATCCGATGGCGGGGCACCTCGGGATGGAAAACACCATTCAACGCATCCTGGACCATTTCCACTGGCCAGGGCTGGTTGCAGAAGTCAAACGGTTCTGCCGTATTTGCCCTACCTGCCAGCAGACGTCTCCTCGTCGTCCTCCCCCAAGCCCTCTCATTCCGCTGCCCGTCATTGATGTGCCCTTCGAGGGGATCGGGATGGATCTGGTGGGACCGCTGCCAAAGTCTGCCCGGGGTCATGAGCACATCCTGGTCATTCTGGACTACGCCACCTGGTACCCGGAAGCCATCCCCTTTGTGCAGCAAATGCAAAAAACATTGCCCGAGAGCTGTTTCTGTTGGCCAGCCGAGTCGGGATACCAAAGGAAATCCTGAGTGACCAGGGTACACCCTTCATGTCCCGGGTGATGGCGGACCTCTGTCGACTCCTCCAAGTACAACAACTGAGGACTTCGGTCTACCACTCGCAGACGGATGGCCTCGTTGAAAGGTTTAACCAGACTCTCAAACAGATGTTAAGGGCGGGTGGTGGCCGAAGATGGGTGTGACTGGGACCTTATGATCACGTACATGCTCTTTGGAATCCGCGAGGTACCACAAGCCTCCACAGGGTTCACGCCCTTTGAACTGCTTTTTGGAAGGCAACCTCAAGGCCTTCTGGATGTCGCCCGGAAAGCTTGGGAGATTCAACCAGCCCCACATCGCAGCCTCATCGAGCATGTACGGGGATGAGACAACGAATTGACAGAGTCATGCCCCTCATCAGAGATCACCTCGTTACAGCCCAGCGTGCCCAACAGTGTCTCTACGACCGGCCTGCCCAAGCCCGGGAGTTCCAGCCGGGAGATCGTGTGATGGTTCTGGTCCCGACAGCTGCCTGTAAGTTCCTGGCGACCTGGCAAGGGCCCGACACGGTGCTGGAACGAATGGGGCCAGTCACGTAACGAGTGCGGCAGCCCGGCCGCCAGCGAACAGAACAAATTAACCACATCACCTTGCTCAAGAAGTGGGTTCCCCACCCCAAGCAACTCTCTTCGCTCGCCCAAACAGCCCATCCAGTAGTAGACATGGATCCGCAGCTGTCGGCGACCCAAAAGAAAGAACTCGAGGCCCTGGTCAGTCAGTTTAAAGATGTATTCAGCGAGACCCCGGGTAGAACCACAGTCATCGAGCACGAAATCCGCACACCCCCAAGAGTCGTAGTACGGCAGCGGCCCTACCGGATACCAGAAGCTCGCCGGCCGGATATAGAGAAGGTAAAGAAGATGCTTCAGCTAGGAATCATCGAGCCCTCCCGTAGCCCCTGGGCCAGCCCAATAGTGATGGTAACAAAGCCGGACAACACCCGTGTTTTTAACGACTTCAGGAAGCTCAATGAAGTCTCCGACTTTGACGGATATCCCATGCCGCGGGTGGATGAACTCTTGGACCGGCTGGGCAAAGCTCGATACATCAGCACCTTAGACCTCACCAAAGGGTATTGGCAGGTGCCCCTGTCCCAGAGCTCCTGGGAAAAGACTGCCTTTAGCACCCTCAACGGCCACTGGCATTACCGGATGCTACCCTTCGGCCTGCATGGGGCACCAGCCACATCCCAGCGGTTGATGGACATATTGATCCAGCCACACCAAGCCTACGCCGCCGCTTACCTTACCTTTTACCATCATCCACTCGGAGTGCTGGGAGACTCACCTGGAGCGTCTACGGAGGGTGTTGACGGAGCCATGGCGGGCTGGCCTCACTGCCAACCCCAAGAAGAGCCACCCCGGCCTCACGGAAGCAAAATACCTGGGATACAAGATCGGAAGAGGGCTCATAATGCCCCAGGAAAGGAAGGTCGAGGCGGTGAAGAAGTTCCCACGTCCCGTCAATAAGACGCAGGTACGAACATTTTTGGGGTTGGCGGGCTACTACAGATGCTTCATTCCTAACTTCTCCTCTATAGCTTGCCCCCTGTCAGACCTTACAAGGAAGGGGCAGCCAGAGAAGAGTCTGGACTCCTGAGGCAGAAGCCGCTTTCCAGGCCCTCAAGACGGCCCTCACCTCCTCCCCGGTCCTGCATGCACCAGACTTTGGCTGCCCCTTCATGTTGTATACCGACGCCTCTGGCACCGGCTTAGGAGCAGTCCTCTCCCAGCTCCGGGTTGGAGACGAACACTCTGTGGTCTATATAAGCAGGAAACTCTTCCCCGTGGAAAGCAAGTACATGGCGCTGGAGAAAGAGGCCCTGGCCATAAAGTGGGCAGTCCTGGAGTTGAAATACTACTGAAATACAACCTGCGTATTGTGACTCCGTGTTGCTTCAAGCGCATCATTCTGCGCACGGGATGCACATTGCACCGCTCCGAGTCCGCATAGTAAAGAAAAGTTCAGAGAGAAGAGATATTTATAAGTACTGTATTAAATCTGTGAGTTAGTTTATTGAGCCTTTTCTTTTAACCGTTTTTAAACCTCAGTTGCTGTGCGCTCTTGAAGAGAGTTTGACTATAATAACGTTAACCGAACACAATGCGCACTTTGACTGCTGAATGGAGGATGACAGACCGCCGCAGCAGAGATAAGAGTTTACCTGAACTTGAATTTAACGACTTAAATATTCATCCATACCTCAAATTAAACTATGAAAACGCTTCAGAACACTTGAAATATAATGCACTTAAACTTTATGGTGCTTTATGTTTTTGTGGCTTTCGTGGGGCTTAACAACACAGTATAGTATACGAACAACATTGGATTTTGATCGGTCTCGTCTGACCGATACCTGATCCACAGAAAATGACTGGATTGGAGCCGATACTGATCCTGAGTATCGGATCAATGCATCCCTAACCAAAATAATCCAAGGTTTTTATTTAGCGCAGAGGCTAGATTAACAAATAAACAGATGTCACCCGATCTAAATATTCCCTCACAGTTTAACAGTAATTACTTTTTGAATTTCTTTACTGAAAAAATAGATAACATCAGAAATACAATAACAAATGTAGATTCTACAGCGTCTAGTATTTCAGTTTCATTTATCGCACCCAAAGAAAATCTGCATTGCTTTACAACTAGGACAGGATGAGCTAAATAACCTTATCACTGCATCTAAACCAACAACATGTTTATTAGATCCTGTACCCACTAAATTATTGAAAGAGTTGTTACCTGTAGCAGAAGAACCACTTCTCAATATTATTAACTCCTCGTTATCTTTAGGTCACGTCCCAAAACCATTCAAGCTGGCGGTTATTAACCCTCTTATTAAGAAACCAAAACAAGATCCTTGTGAACTGGCAAATTACAGGCCCATTTCAAATATTTTTTTATGTCAAAAATTGTAGACAAAGTTGTGTCTGCTCAATTGTGCTGCTTCTTGCAAAAAAAATTATGTCTATGAAGAATTTCAGTCAGGTTTTAGGCCCCGCCATAACACAGAAACTGCATTTGGTAAAATTACAAATGACTTGCTTCAGACCATCTCATTGCTAGTTTTACTTGATCTTAGTGCTGCATTCAACACTATAGATCATGACATACTCATAGATTGATTACAAAACTATACAGGTATTCAAGGGCAGGCTTTAAGATGGTTTAGATCCTACATGTCCGATCGCTAGGGTTGGGTACCGAAACCCGGTACCAATATGGCACCGGTACCTATGTAACCAGTATGTACCAAACCGAATCAGAACGCAGATTTCAGGTGCCTCATTTCGGTGCCATGCCTAAGCGATCGGTAGAATATTTGTCCTTTGTTTCTCTGAAACGGATGTAAGAAGCATCATCATCGCACCGCACATGAAAAATAATTTCCCGACTGAGAAAATGCACGTGAACTAAATTCAGAAAGCTCTAATAATACAAATCCAACAAATCTTTGTAGAAACGCAAATGTGCGGATTCATCAAGCAAATGTTGCGTGAATGCAGTGATTACACTTGCTATTAAAGCCTTCAGTTATATAAGCTACTACTACTATTACATATCGATTAACAATGGATATAAATATACTAATTATTTGAAAAACCAGAATGCTTGAATACACAGATAAACTATACATGTCGTATTCGTGTGTTTTGCACACATGATTTTTCGTCGCCGTTCAAGCAAATGATTCCGATACCAATTCTTTACAACAAGAAAGATGATTTCTCACAAATAAGGTTATATAGAATATAGATTTATTAAACATGTAGCTTACCGTCCTGTTAGTAAAATTGTCATCTTCAAAGGATGAAATGTGTAAGTTCATGGTCTTGGATGGATGTATACAATCAAAAAAAAAAAGCTTAAGTTTATTATAATAAAAAATCTAAATATAATTTTCTTGTAATATTTTGCCCTAGCTTTCTAGTCTACATGTGTTTTTAAATTTGGAAGTCACTTAATTTTTTGAACTGTTAGTGAGTCAAAGAATAGGTGTTCATTGATTCCTATGCTATGTATACACTTGTTTACTTGACTGTTTAAAGTATTCCAAATATATTTGTAGAAAATAAACAAAATTGATTTGGAAATGAATTAACAAGTGGATCTTGTTAGTATTACCTGTTTGGCTGTTGCTAAAATGATTTCTGCAATAATTATGCAAAAATATTTGAATTCAGATACCATGATATATGTATTTTAAGATTTTTTCAGTTTTGATAATATTGTTTTAAAATTATGGAAATACTGTGGGACGGTGACATTGTTAAGAATATATATATATTTAGAAAAAGTTGCCCCCCAAAATTCATGTCTTGGTGTTACAAAATGGATGTCACCCCTTAAGGGAGAATTCTATTTGGACTACTTCTTTGTGTAAAGGTCACTGCAGGTGCAGTTGATCTGAGGGTTGCATTGGGACCATTCCTAATAATTTCTTAAAGTGTAAATACTGACAATTTCATGTTCTGTCTAGTTTATGTTGATAATTGCAGATCTGGCATATTTTAATAAAAAATTATAAATACTTCTGTTGATATTTCCAAAATGTCCCCTGATCTTGAAATCATCATGATGGAAGCCTACATTTTAGAAAAGTCTGGATTTAGGCTGATTTGTATGTGGTGTTACTGTCTCTGGTTGTAATGTATTTTCTGGTAACACAGAGCCTATAGTAACTTGCATTATAAAGTGTGTGGTGTTATTATTACGTATGTGGTGTTACTTCAATATGATAGACATATTAATCAATAACTAATCGATTCTCTTGTCGGCTCATACTGCATTGGTTAAGCTTATGGGGCTGTCACGTGATGAACGAACGACTCGAAAAACCCGAAGACTCAAAAAGTGAACTAATTCCAGTACAGAACCTATAGGATGTTGCGCATGCGCGACTGAACGAATCACTCCCCGAGACGACTCGTTCTTCTCAAGTCACATTAAAGATTCGTTCAAAATGAACGAATCGTTCAAGACCGACCCATCACTAGCAACTTCAGCTAGAGCAGGAAAGGAAAGCGGCTCTTATTTGTGCGCCAGTAACGTTACACCAACGGCTGTTCGCTTCTTGGTATCTGTTTTTCTGTGTTTGTTGTGCTTCTGCCGAATGTCTTCCACACAAATTATATGTTCGCAAAACTTGGCGCACTTTCAGAAAAATCAGCCGAAAAAAGACAAAAAAAATATCCGCTTGCCGATCGCGCATTATGAGCAAAAAACCGTCCGGTTCCGATTTTTGGCCGGTCAACCGGTGCATCCCTAGTTTATTGTATTTATTTTATCATTCAAAACGTTTATATCTTCTGTTTACTTATCCATATCCCTGGAGCATCAAGAGTTTGCTACTTCTATGACTGGATCTGTGGATTTTCTGCGCGAGGGCGCCCTCTAGCGTCCAGTATGAACGCAAAAGACATCACCCCCCGTTTTCACAGACAAGGCTTGAACCTAATCCTAGGCTAAAATTTAACTCTTAGCTGTTTTAACAGAAATAAACTTGCACTGACTGATCCTAAAATATATCAGTGCATTTGTTTTGTCTCAAGATGCACCCTGTAATGTTTTTTTTTACTGAGCATGTTAATAAAAATTACTTAAAATGTCATAATTTAACTATAATCTAATCCTGGTTTACATTTACATTTAGTCATTTTGCAGACGCTTTTATCCAAAGTGACTTGCAATTGGGGAATACATAAAGCGATTAACCTTGAAGAGGTAATCAGACAGAGGAAGTGCTCGTAACACCAAGTCTCAGGCATTGTTCAAATAAGTACAAGCTAGCAGGGAAGGAGAGAAAGAGAAAGATGAAGATTTTGATAAAGTGAAACTTTTTTTTTTTTTGGATGAAGTCAAGTAGTGTTGAAAGAGGTGAGTTTTTAGTTGTTGCTTGAAGATTGACAGGGATCCAGCGTTCTGGATAGGGGTGGGAAGATCATTCCACCAGCCAGAAATGGTGAACGAGAATGTTCTGGAGAGTGATTTTGAGCTTCTCTGTGATGGTACCATGAGGTGTCACTCACTTGCAGATCTCAGAATTCTGGAGGGGATGTAGATTCGTAATAGTGAGTGGAAGTAGGTGGGTGCTGAGCCTGTGGCTGTTCTATATGCAAGCACCAGTGTCTTGAACTTGATGTTACCTGCAACTGGTAGCCAGTGCAAGGAGATAAAGAGAGGTGTAACATGGGCTCTTTCGGGCTCGTTGAAGACCAGTCGTGCCGCTGCATTCTGAATTATTTGTAGAGGTTTGATTGTGTTTGATGGAAGTCCAGCCAGAAGAGCATTGCAGTAGTCCAGTCTAGATATGACAAGGTCCTGGACAAGAAGTTGTGCAGCATGCTCTGTCAGAAAGGGCCTGATCTTTTTGATGTTGTGTAGAGCAAACTTGCAAGATCGAGCAGTCTTTGCAATGTGCTCTTTGAAGGTCAGCTGAAAGATTATACCAAGATTTCTGACCGAAGCTGATGGGGTAATTGTTGATGAATCTAACTGAATCATGAATTCATGCTGTAAAGTTGGAGTGGCAGGGAAGACAAGAAGCTCAGTCTTTGCCAGGTTGAGCTGTAGATGATGTTCTTTCATCCATGCCGAGATGGCTGCCAGGCAGCCTGAGATCCGTGCAGCTACCGTTGAATCATCTGGTCGAAATGAGAGAGAGAGCTGTGTGTCATCAGCGTAAAAATGGTATGAGAAGACATGTGCCTGTATGATGGGACCCAGGGATGTAGTGTATGTGGAGAAGAGGAGGGGTCCAAGAACCGATCCCTGGGGAACCCCAGTGACCAATTGATGTGCTTTGGATACCTCCCCTCCCCAGGCCACCCTGCAACACCGACCAGTGAGATAGGATTAAAACCAGCGAAGTCGAATCCCAGTGATGTCCAGTGATGAGAGGGTGGACAGGAGGATCTGATGATTGACCGTGCCAAAAGCGGCAGAGAGATCCAGTTTAGTCTAAGCCCTGTCTGTAAAACCGGGCCCATGTGTTTAGTGCTAATGGCCAATCCAATTATCAATTGGTAATTTTTTTTTTTATAAATATCGGTTCAGGCACCGTTTAGGCACTGGTACCATTTAAAAAGTATCGATTTGGCACCAGTAACGAAAAAAAAAAAAAACGATACCCAACCCTACCGATCGCTACCACTTTGTTTATTTAAACTGGGAGGCATCTCAATTATCAACAGTAAAGTATGGAGTACCACAAGGATCTACCCTAGGTCCTCTGCTATTTTCATTACACATGTTGCCCCTTGGTAATATTATTAGAAAATACGGGATTAGTCTCCATTGTTATGCTGATGACAACCAACTATATATCTCAACAAGACCAGCTGAAACTTCTAAACTATCTAAGCTAACGGAGTGTGTTAAAAATGTAAAAGGATGACCAATAATTTTCTCCTATTAAATTCAGATAAGACAGAGATATTACTTTTTGGACCTAAAAACAGCACACAGAATCTCTTGGATCACAATTTACAACTAGACGTATGTACTGTAACTTCCTCTGCTGTCAAAAATCTGGGTGTTATATTAGACAGCGACCTATCTTTTAAAAATCATATTTCCCATGTTACAAAAACAGCATTCTTCCATCTTAGAAACATTGCCAAGCTACGGAACATGTTAACTGTTTCTGATGCAGAAAAGTTAGTTCATGCATTCATGACCTCTAGACTGGACTATTGTAATGCACTGCTAGGTGGTTGTCCTGCATCTTCAATAAACAAGCTACAGATAGTACAAAATGCTGCGGCTAGAGTCCTTACCAGGTCAAGAAAATATGATCATATTACTCCAATTTTACAGTCTCTGCACTGGCTACCTATTAAGTTCCATATCAGTTACAAAATATCATTACTTGCCTATAAGGCCCTAAATGATTTAGCTCCTGCATACCTAACTAATCTTCTATCACACTACAATCCAACCCGCTCCCTAAGGTCACAAAACTCTGGACTCTTGGTAGTAACTAAGATAGCAAAGTCCACTAAAGGAGTTAGAACTTTTTCATATTTGTTTCCCAAACTTGGGAATAGCCTTCCTGATAACGTTCGGGGTTCAGACACACTCTCTCTATTTAAATCTAGATTAAAGACACATCTCTTTAGCCAAGCATTCATATAATGCATCTCACAATCTTGTACTGCAGGTATATCTGATCAAACGCACAATATTATGCTTTAGCTTGGGTTGAACAGATAAATTAATCCAGGGTTGTTCCTGGATGGAACAACAGCTACGCTAATTGTCTTTATTTGTTTCTCTGTTTCTGCACGGGATGTTAGGAATTACACAAGCTTCAGTCTTGATCCAACCCTTAAATGATCTGAGATGACTGAACACCTGAGAAGAGATGATGCCAATCCCTCGGAGGACCTCAGAGGAAGCCAACCATCAGCGATTATACTGAATTAACCAAATGTTGCCATAAGTTAATTATATTGAGTCTCTACAATATAAATCTATTTTAAAAACTTAATTTCCTGTGAAGTTGCTTTGCAACGATTTTATTGTAAAAAGCGCTATACAAATAATCTTGAATTGAATATTTTAAATTGCATTAAGAAAAGAAAACCGTTATTTTAAATTACAATATTTCACAATATATATTTTTGATTACTGATCACAATCTTTTGAATGCCAGTGTATAGATAAATGCATGTATAAATATAAGTATGTATAAATAAATCCCTGTGTTTTGTACTTTGTTGATATTCGAAGGCAACGGTTGGCCTAAAGACTATCAGAATGGAAAAGAAGAATTTGAGGATATCTGCACATTTTTTTGGTTCAAATAAAAGTGCAGACAGCCGCTTTATGATTCATGAAACGGTAAGCAAAAGCCCATCTCATATTCTGCTGACTGAACTCATATGCATATACACACACACAGACAAGCATGCACAACCTCTAAACCTCTGTAAATGCACATTCACTAGCTTGCTACTAGGGATGGGTATAGTTAAGGTTTTAACAGTATTGCTACTCTTATCGATACTGCTTATTGATCCGGTACTTTAACGGTATTCTTATCGGTACTGTTTTGTTATTTATATATATATATATATATATATTTATATTAGCAGCTGAATTAACATTGCTTTATATTCTGAAATGTAAAATAATTATTTCATTAAATGAATATAATACTTAAATTTGTAAATTCACCAGTGTGCAGGCACTTTTTGTGTTTTATATACATAAGATAAGATACAGTAAGAACATGAACAAAGAAACAAAGTTAAACAGACTGACCATACCATTTGTCATACCATAAAACAAATGTACAAATTAAATAAAAAAAACAGTGCTTTAATTTTTCCATGACGGTCTACTAACATTAATGTTCAGGTAAGTAATAGCTACAAAATAAATCTAAAAGTGATCAAATGTAAATTAACACTGCATAGTTTTCACTGTATGTATTGATAGATTAATGCTTATTAAAGATATAATTTTATTCAGATTAAGAGCTGTGGGTGATTTTCTCTATGCGTTTTGTTCTTTGATTGACATTAATGAAGCACTAGTCTATCACTTTAAAGACAAAATTAGGGGTCGACCGATTATCGGCCTGGCCGATTATCGGCGCCGATATTAAGCATTTTTACGATTATCGATATCGGCCATTTTCAAAACAGATTTGCCGATAAAATTTTTTTTTTTTTTTTTTTATAAACAAACATACTATTTACAGGTGACATTATTTATTTGGTGAATAAATAATACAGGTGAAATTATTTAATTTTTAAATGCACTATTTGGCTCCGATGCAGCCTGTCTGAGCTCAACACTCTGTGGCCTAGAGCAATCTCCGCCCACCGCTCATCTGATATGTAGGGAGTCACGAGTCCGACCAATCAACGCGGAAAACTGAAGGCAGTCTCACACCTAAAGCACTTGCTAACTGGAGCTGCGTCAGTGATCACGCATCAGTTGTCTCTCAAAGGTAAGGCAGCAGCAGACGTTGCAATAAATCACAATCCACTAACTGAAGTTGCAAAACACCTAATATAACCTATGATGTCCGCGATGCGGAAAATGCGGGCGGAATCGCGGAATGCAGTCATATATGGAATTTATTAACCGTATAACACGTAGAATGTCATGGAATTTGTCGAAGTTTGGATGAATTAATCAAAAGTAGGTCAGTACACTTAAATCGACTCGCGCTATGGACTAGTATCTATAAATATAAGCCGCAAAAACACTATTTAAATATGAATCTGCATGTTCTGCATCTCTGTTAATGAATGACACAGACGTGCGGTTCATTTACTGCACACATACATACTGAAGGCGGTGTTTTCAGCATCTGCCGTCTCACTAAATGAGGACATAAATACATGAACAACATCCCCAGAACTGCTCGGAGAGTCACTTCATGAGCATTTGACCATTTCATTTGAGTAAAACGATCGTCATATTATATAACATAGGCTACAGAAACTTAAAAGGTCCTCATGGCAACTGTCAAAATATAAGTTCGGTTTAGCCCAAATATTTTACTGTGGTGCAGTAGATATACGTAATAATACAACAATTATTACAACTTTTGTTGAGAATAATCACACAATACGCTATTTCTTCCATGTTTTAATTTAATAGTAAACTCATTTGTTTGCCAAAAATAAAGTTTAACTCTCATTTGATTAAAAGATTGGATTGGGACTACTAATTGTTGCCCATTTTATTAGCTTATAAAACTTCAGGGAGCTATTACATTTATTTTCCATTATTTGTTCATTTGTTGCTTGTAGTTTATTTAAGTTTTTACAAAATGTTTACAGAATGCTTTGGGTGATCCCTGGATTATTTATAATAATATTTACTGTTTATTTAATGTTGTTGTTATTAAGTTTTTCAGAATAAAGAATGTTTAAAAGCATTTAAAGAACGTTTTTTTGTCAGAGCTCTTGTTATTATTAATTTTGGCATTCATTTTCATTTTTACCACCAGACACGTATATCGGTTCAAAAATATCGGTTATCGGTCTACTTGATCTGTAATAATCGGTATCGGCATCGGCCCTGAAAAACACATATCGGTCGACCCCTAGACAAAATATTGAAACACATCGGATTTTCTCCCAACTGTTCTCGTTCACTTTAAGACATAAACTGTGCTTAAGTGAATACTCTTCAAGCTGGCCGTGTTTACATATTTTGTGTGTATTTGATCGTTCGGACGCACCCGAAGCTCAAAGTGTAATTTGCCTGTCAGTTTTAGAGCGCGCCGCACAGGCACGCGCACACAAATACACAAACACACACACTTCAACCTGGGCAACAGTGTTTCTCATGCAGATTATACTTTCAGCGTTTTATTTTCAAACATTTCCAGCAATTTAGTAACGGT
This sequence comes from Ptychobarbus kaznakovi, assembly GCA_027422405.1. NCBI lineage: Eukaryota > Metazoa > Chordata > Actinopteri > Cypriniformes > Cyprinidae > Ptychobarbus > Ptychobarbus kaznakovi. The sequence continues at coordinate 12,517,945 of CM049801.1, read as the reverse complement.
AAAGACGGAATTTTACAACAATTGACAAACGATTGATCTGATTCTGACTAGGGCTGCAACAACTAATCGATAAAATCGATTATTATCAATTATGAAAATCATCGACAACGATTCTCATTATCGATTAGTCAGATCTGCCCACATGCACATCCAACTTCAGCCGGTTGCTCAAATTACAGCACTGAATAACGCATTTCTATGGACAAAATGCATCTAAAAATAGTGGAGGAAACAGAATGAGATGCCACGGGAGAAGTACATGATCCAAGCTGCCCAAAACATTATAATTCTTTATTTTGAGCTTTAAGTTAATGCATTAGTGTAAAGGCTTACTCTGTCAGGTGCTGTGACACATGCATGTGCGTCCTCAGCGCAAAAAACGTTCAGTTTACGGTCATATCCTTATCTATAAATGTCACATTCACGCGAGCATTTCCATTTTTGCATAAAGGTCCATCCTGACCGGCTGTGTTAAGTTTAAAATACAGAATGAGCGGCGGCACGGCGGGCTCGTGCACACGCGTCAGACAGACGGAACTCAGAGAGCGGGGTTAAGTTGGTTTTGTTTTCGATATTCGTGACACATTCAGCGATTAACGGCAATAACTCCAAATCGACTTGCCCCAAAAAAATCTAAACCGTGTGACCGCCAAAAGGGCAAAGCTGATCATGTTTCACAGCCTTCTTTTTCATAGTAGTAAATACGATGATGTAATAAGCACTAGCCCACACAAGCCGTCTCAATGTGCATAAAGCGGGAGAGCTCGCTCTCTGCGGAGCTTTCAGTAAGGGACCGTGGGGAAAGTGCAAGTTTTCTTTGTTTTTTGCTATAGCTCACTGGGCGGTGTTTTTGTAATAGCGTTTTAGTTAAAGGCCCTACAGACATGAGACCAGTGTCAATCAAGAGAGGGGGACAGTGGACATTTTTCACAACCTTCCATTTTAGACCTACTGGTAGAAAAGGGAATTGCATGTCAAAAATTAACTTTCTTTTTGTAATAACTTTGGTCAACAGGAAGATAGAGACTTGACTGTGATCAAAGTGAACATGTGTTCCTGCAGAACATTTCTCTCACCTGTTGGTTAACACGGAGTCTTTATTATTGTTATTATTATTTATATTTTTAAAAGAGATTTAAACTATGTTCACTATATACAATGCTTACCAAATTTATTACAACAAATTTATGTAAGGTTTTTAACAAATTATGTAAGGTTTGTGCCACTACTTCTCTAAACTAACAGCATTGGTGATTACCAAAATCATGTTTTAGCTTTCTGTATTGGATAGTCCTCCAAAATGCGTAAGCTCTTTAGTAACAGTAGTAGACTATTTCTAATGGTATAATATAATTATTGCTGTTATCTATGAAAGAAAGGGAGAGCACTGTATAGTGTTTTTTTTCAGATACCTAATTACAGTCAAAAAGTACATAAACAATGCAAGCAAGAATGCAAGCTGTTATGAGGCCATTTTTGTTATTATAAATGCTAAATAGTTGTTTCTGTTTGTAGTTTGCCCAATAAATGACAATAACATTTTTAGATTCAAACAATTTTTTGACAGATTCCTAAAATATTAGTTTTCTCTTTATGACAGGTGGTCTAATAAATTAAGCACTGTATGTTTTCATAGCATTCAGTTGGTTTTAAGGACATTGAGCAGAAAGGGGAATAGTGTGTTTTTTTGTCAATAAAATAAAATAATTTCATTTAATCCGATTAATCGAAAGAATAATCGGCCAACTAATCGATTATCAAAATAATCGTTAGTTGCAGCCCTAATTCTGACGTTAAGTTTTGGTCAGGGAGGAACGAATGCGCACCGCTGTGAAGGGAAGGAAGTTGTGCTAGAAAAAACACGGCTATAATCCTTAGAAGCCAAAAAGAAAAATTTTGTTTAATATAACAGCCACAGGCCTAAAGTGTAAGCATACGTTTTAATGGTTAGTTCTCTCTTCTATCATAAATAGGGCTATCGTGTTGTGCATGCTGAAACTCCTCCACGTGAGTGCGATCTCGCTTCTGAATTGGGAATAGCAAAAATGCATTATAGACAAATGTTTGAATATTATTGCATATAAAAACAGCTGGCAACTCTGGTGAGATAGAATTTGCAAGATAATGTGTATATAAAGCAATAATAAATGTAAGCGTGTTCTTAATTTCTCCAGTACCGATAGCAGAACCGTTAACGTCAGAAATTATCGATACTCCGGTCTTTTATAATTTAGCCCTGGTACCGATTAAATACCGGGTTCGGTACCCATCCCAACTTGCTACTGCATTCCTATCATCAAAGAGCATTCGACAAATAAAGACATCTGCCAGATGACAGCTTAGTGAAACACAGTCATGTGTATTTTGGAAAAAATACTTGAATTAGTCCATTTAATAGGGACCTTTTTCCACAATGAAAATTACCTATTTAAAACATAATGTGCACTGTGCATGAGAGAGAACGTGTATGTATGTATGCGTAATGAACAAGTGTGAGGACTTGGTGACCACTAATTTGCTGCACAGGTATATCCACTGCTGTATTATACTAACTTAAAAGCAGCCCGGTGAAACCAGTTTACACTGTGGACTGAGAGAAAGTTCCTGCTTATTTCCTTCAGACTCATTGAGCGTATCTTAGAAACCATTAGCAGTATAAACATTCTTATGAATCCACAGATATTATCACAGGCTCTGGCAGTGAAAATGAAAACCCTGCGGTGGAAAATTCATCGGAAAGAATGTGATTCACAGTTGTGTATGGAATAACTTCACCCTTTCTTAAACTAAACATAGATCTCAGTTGTGCATGACAGCATGCATCTCAGCCAAAATGAAATCCAGTTATGGTTCGTTATCTAAACAAAATGAAGCTCATCCAAACAAAAAAAACCTTACCAGAAGGATGAAAGTCGCTTTCTAGGTGTAAATGAGTCCAGTCTATTCTCGGGCATATTTTTTTACATACTGCAGCAATAATGCCTATTGTATTGTGTCTTGTCTATAGTCTGTAGAAAAGCATTCGAGTGAGATTTTCATTGAACTTCATAAATGGTAGTACTTGTACATTTGACAATAAATGGCTCTTATTTGACTTTGTTAAATATCTCAGTTCACACATTCAGACATGATTTACACTACATTTATTTTATTTTTTTTGTCCAATAAAGAAGGAAAAAGTATGTGAACAAGTGATGCACGATATATCGGCCACCATATCGGTATCGGCCGATAAATGCTATTTTTTTCTGCTATCGGTATCGGTCCGATAAGAAAAATTGGCCGATATCTTTAAGCCGATAAATAATGCATTATTTCCTTCAGAGACGCTTCAGATGTGCTTGAAATATGATTGGAATCACTTTGAAAAGGACAAAACACTTATGTGCAACATGTGCAGAGTAAGTCAGAGTAAAGGCTACATAAAATGATAATAAGAACATTACTGTAAATGACGGTGTGGAATCTTTGTGCGCTGTGTTTTGTGCGTGCGTTGAGCACATCCACAACGGAGCTACTCCTCCATGACAGTTTAGTTTGCTTGTGCATTTGCAGCCTTTTGTGCAAATGTACGTAGTAATATTGTGTTTGTTTAATGTATATCGGCTTTATCTCATATAGAATGTGTTTGGTTAAGTTAATAGAGCGTTAATAGAGCGCTTCAGTTTGCCGGTGATCATCTTTAGCTCAGCGCACGCAGCTCAAACAGCAGCGCACAACTAATAACTATGATTGAGACTGTCGTGTATATAACATTCTAATGAAAAAATTATTATGATAAAACTTTGTGATCTTTTGGGTTTTAGTTGCCGTGTTTTGATGCGTTGTTACGGGAAGCCAAGTGTGCGTCCACGAGTTACACATCTGACTAGCGCATAACTTAGTTCAAAATAACTTGTACATTTTGTATTTTTGTGCATATATAAGTTGTAATATTATGTTTATGTTCTATAAATATCTGATTCAGCCTAATTAACCCGCTATAACAAGCGCTTCAGTTTACCGGTGTTCATTCAGCTTCATACAGCGCACGCAGCTCAAACAGCTATTTAAAACAGTGGTAGACTATTAATTTGTTACTTTCTCAAAATCACTGAAGCATTATTAATAATAACCACCACTTTTAATTTCTCTTTATTATTTTCATCAACAATATGGTTTTGTAATTAATATAATTTCATTATTGTCCATGCAGATGGCGCTTCCATTAGACATCATTTTCATGTAATGATGTCCAATGACTTGTTTGCATTATTTATGCATTATTTTATTTTTGAGACTTTTTTATGGCGAAATTTGGTAATGGGAGAGTAAAATATATTTTTTAAACTTACACTGTTCAAACTAGGCTGCTTATGTTGAAGTGTTTGGGGTATGGCTTTTAATGATTACAACTTTTTTTAATCAGGCTCTCAAAAAGTATATAAAAATTTGGATATAGATTTATCGGCCAACATATCGGTTATCAGCTTTCAAATATAAAGAATTATCGGTATCGGGCCAAAATTTTCATATCGGTGCATCCCTAATTTGAACCATTTGATTCTACATGGTTTTTTTTATAAATTCAATAATAAAATCACAATAATAGACCTTTTTTCTGTTTTTAGGATAAAAACCATGGGTACTTCATCAAATGCATTATGTTTTTATCTTCCTCTTTCCAGCCATCATTCCTTTACTTTCTTCATTCTACTAAACACGCAGGCTAAGCTAAGTCCTTACGCTAATGTTCCAATAAAAGCAGTCACTTTTCTCTGGACTGACAAAAGAAAAGATGAGCTGCATTGGCCGGGAATCGAACCCGGGCCTCGCCGCTGCCCCCGCCCGCGATTGTTTTCGGCCGCTAGCGCTCTCGTGGCGCTCTTCCGGGTTTCGGCGTCGCGGGAAGTTTGAATTCACAGAAGAAGAAAACAGCGGCGATCGCTAGTGTTGTTTAATTCAACGCATTCTCGGCTTATTTATCAAAGGTAAGATGCTTTATGCATCTTCAGTTCAGCATATCAGTTTATGTTTTGTTACCAAACTTTACTCTGTTGGGCTTTGTTTACTGTTGTTCATCGTGGGTTTGTTTGCCAAATTATGAATGAACATAGCTGTAGTTTTCGTTTCTGTGTATTGTTTGTCATCATTAATACACTCATATGTTGAATTACAAGCTAAATTATGAATGCACATAGTAAATTAATACTTAATATAAAATAAATAAATATATAAATAGCTGTAGTTTACCTTTCTGTGTATTGTTTGTCATCATTAATACATCATATGTTGATTACAAGCTAAATTATGAATGCACATAGCTGTAGTTTACCTTTCTGTGTATTGTTTGTCATCATTAACACATCATTTGTTGATTACAAGCTAAATTATGAATGAACATAAGCATTATTTTCATTGTTGTAATGAGATTACATGTATTCAGCTGTTCAAAAATGTTTTCTGACCATGGTTTTACTGTAGTAACCATAATTTTGCCATAGTATTTTAGTTGTAGAGTCACAACAATAAATGTACCATTTTCCTGACTGTATCAGCTTTATATTTACATGAAACTGTGAATGAATATCAGTCTGCCAAGAACAGCAGGATTACTGCAGTATTGTAGTGTGTGTGTTTATTTGTGTCTGTAATATAATTATGAATTTTTGTAATGTTTCTATTGTGTTTTTCTTGTAGAGACACTACTCGTGCCCTTGCTGTCATCTTTTCCTGCTACACATCCAGATCCTCAGTCAGATACAGGTAAATATTGGACACATTAACATCATACACAAAAGGCTTTTAAGTCTTAAAATGTCTTTATTTACCGTTACACAAATCAATGCCTTAAGAAAGTTTTAAATCAGAGCAGAACGTCTTAAATTAAAAAAAATATGGATACAAAGCAAAAAGTGAATGAATCTCTTCCTCTGTGTTTTATCTTGTTTTCTAATACAAATATAAAATAGCTTTCAATCAAGATATGTTAATTTCAGATGCAAATATAAATGAAGTCTTGAAAAATGTAATAAATTAAAGTTTATTGAGTTAAAATAAATTGAGTTTATTCTTAAAACAATAACAACTATCTGTCAATGAGTAATCGAAACGTCGCTTTAAATTAAGGTATAAAAAAATACTATTTTGCCAATTATGGCAGATATTAGTTCTTGTTTTAATCACTTCAAACAAGGCTTTGTATTTTATGTCATTTTGTATCTCCAGTAAATGTATCTTTATTTAAGAATCGTTCGGCATTTGCACTGGAAAACAAGACAAAAATACAGAGGAAGAAGCATTGTTTGCAGCATGATCTGAAGCTACAGTAAAAGATGTTTCCATATTATAATGTCGGGAGTTTTTCAGAGAGCTTTTGTAAAAATGAATTAAAATTATGAATGCCTGTTGAAAGTTGTATTTTCAAACTCGGAAGTTAATACAACTCATCGTGTTTCTCTCCAGATATTTACATTATACAGAACATATTTGTGCTTTCCCTCATTTGTTCCTCAAATTTGATTTACTTGGTCTTAAAAAGGTATTTTCTTACACATTAAACTAAATATTCAACTTGTTGTAGACATCACTGCTACACTGCCTGTGGCCCTCACTGTTCATATCATAGTTCCCACTTGAGCCTATCAGGATTTTCAGAATGCTGAAATTAATTCCCCCCCCCCCCTCTCTGTGTAGGAACTACATACATACACCTCTGCCTGTGCTGGCTCAGCTGCGACCAGTACTGGGACCTGTGAAGACTGATGGTACTGGACCACAAACACAGAGCCATGATAACTTGCTAATAAACGCCATGTGAAGAAGGACATCCTCAGGAGTATGCAGCAATGGTCCACAAGTTCCTCGACTGATCCACACAGCATGCTCCATTCAGCCACAAACCTGCACTTTTCACAGTATGTCAAGCACCTGGCCAAACTGCTCAACACCAGTTTATCTTAAACAACTCCAGAGAAGAAAACAAGACTTGTCTTGCTTATGGACAGCCAAAGATGGTTCCTCTATCCCCTTTTTTCTTAATCAGCGAGGCCCTGTCAGGTTCTTCTACTGTTCCACAAAGGTTTTTAATGCCTACAGTGATGAAGGACTAACAAACTTTAGTGTTCTTTAAGAGTGAACTTGAGGACACAAAGACGCACGTGGAGGAGAAAGGACAGCAAAAACGCAAAAGGCCTGAAACTGGACTCGTTAGACGCTTGTGCAGATGTTGTAAAATGGAACTGAAGCGGTGTCCAATCAGTCCTCACAACACATGTGTGGGTGTCTACACACATACATACACACGTGTAGTCCTCACACTGGCTTTCCTTGGCGTAGCAGGGAAATATGTTCATTGCCATGTAAAGTCTTTTTCATTTACCAACCTCAGAACATGCAGAACCTGGAGAGAGTTTAAAGAGTCTGCATTTTACAAGATGGAAAGACAGAAATGGCTGGCAGAATTTTTTTGTTTTTTTTATATATTTTACTCCCTTAGAAATATTTAACTGATGTATATACTGTATAGTTTGATTTGTTTATTTTTCATTGTGAGATTGTAATATGTATATATTGTCAGAAATTATTTGGATTGTTTGGTAAATATTTACATTTGCTAATTATTTCAACGAACATTTAATAAAAGCAACTGAAATGTACAAAATTGCTTCATGTGTGCCGTGTTCTACTTTATAGGACTTATATTTTACAGTTTCTATTGTTTCGGAATCACTACTTAATTTGTCATATAACTTAAGTGTGTCTTCTATTATTACCTCACTCTAGCAATTGTTTATATAATTGTTATTTATTACTAAGTTTGAGTTCAATTTAAATGCCGCTCATTTACATTTCAAAAGACATGTAATATAACCATGGAATGTTATATTAATATTATTTTACTGTTTCTTTTATTATTAATAATATATGCATAATACTATGGAGTATAAGTCATGTGTATATATTGTACATTTTGATTGGTTTATTTTTCAGTGTGATATTGTACTATCTATGTATAGTCACAATTAAATTTTCTATCTATTGTATTAATTTGGATCTTAAATAGTGCTTATAGCATTTAATAAAAACAACAGAAATGACAAATTGAATTTTAAATGAGTTTGTTATTGTGTTATATGGTATTTTTCATAGGACAAATTTTTTATAATTTCTATGGTTTTGGAAACACTTAATTGGAACATTTAACTAAAGTGTGACTTCAATTATCCCATAACTCAATCAATGTTCATGTAGTACTTTAATATTACCTTTGTTTTACATTTCAAATATTTAAATGTCTCTTTTTTCATTTCAAAAGCCAATTAGTAGAGACCATTCATGTTTAATGAAACCATTATTATAATATTCATGTTTTCATATCAACCATGTCATGTATATTATTCTTAGTACTTTATTCTAAACGGCCTAACCGTTTCCCATTCATTCTCAATGGTAGTGCTAAACCACTACGGATGCAATATTCTTTCGGCCGCTGGCGCTCTGGTGGCGCTCTTCCGGGTTCCGGCACCGCGGGAAGTTTGAATTCACAGAAGAAAACACAGCGGCGATCGCCTCGGTTGTTTATATCAACGCATTCTCAGCGCATTTATCAAAGGTAAGATGCTTTATGCGACTTCAGTTTATGTTTTGTTACCGTTAATGCTGAAATCACGTTAGTAAACTTAGTTAGTTTCCAAACTTTACACTGTCGGGGTTTGTTTACTGTTTTTCATCGTAGGTTTGTTTGTTTGCATGCCAAATTATGAATGAGCATGGCTGCAGTTTACGTTGAGCGGGAAGCCCGGGTTCGATTCCCGGCCAATGCAGTAGTTTTTCTTTTGACAGTCCAGGCAAAACAAAACTTACCACTTTACGGAAACAAATTAATACTTCGCTAACTTTAACTGTTTTAAGACAGCCTGTTCATTTAACAAGTAAAATAAACAAAGATAAGTAAGTGCAGTCAGATTTGGAAAGAGGAAGTCATTTTTTAACATGACTAAAAACTGAATTTAATACAGAGAATGCATTTGTTCGAGCATCCATGTTTAATACACAAAAAATACTGCTAATCGGTAAATACTGAAAAATGTTATGCTAACTGCTACATTGCTAAGCTAAAAGCTATAATACTAAATCACTGGCATAAGAATCTCTAAAAACCAAATCACCCTGAAGCTTACCCTGGAATACTATTAAGTGCTGAACTCTCCTACAGAGGAAAGCATGACACCCAGGAAAAATAGAGCACATGAGAAATCAAGAGAATATATATCATTTAACACCATCTTTTAAATAGCACTAAAGCATAAACTGTCAGTGTTTATAATGCAAGGATTACTACATAACCTGATAAAAACTACTCTAAATAAACACTAGAGGGAACTGTTGCTACAAAATAATGAAAGTATATGCAACTCGATGAGACATAAAGCTAAACACTATTTGATCCTGTAATATTATGAACAGCAATGACTGAGGTCACATCATCTCAAATTTAAATCACAGGCTCTGAATTGTAATTGTAATTGCAAACAGTCAAATCCCTCACTGAGGCATTATTATGCAAGGTATGGTAATTAGAAGTGTGTTTACCTTGTGAAGAGCCAGAGAGTGTCCATAGCGCTGCAGAGGGCCACTGTTGATTGGTATTACATCCCATGTGCTGCTTTCTAGATTATAGCTGCAAAACAGAGAAACATAAAAAAGAAGAAATAGAAAGTGCTACACATTCTTTGCAAGTTGATCAAATGTATAAAGTAATTTTTTTATATATTTGTGAAAGCGGTTGATCAAAATGCTGTAAAACAATAATATTGAAGAAAAAAAAATACAATTCATATTAAATATTATAACAAACTTTTCTATTTTCTTAAATTTTGAAATGTCCTTTATTTTTGTGCTGACAGCTGCATTTTCATTAGCCATCATCCTAGTCTTTAGTGTCACATGATCCTTCAAAACTCATAATGTACTGATTTGGTACATGTATTATTACAATGGTAAAATCAGTTGTGCAGCTTAAGAATTTTGTAAACAAAAAAAAGTGCATTAACAATTCTCATAGACACACGTGATGATGCATGATGCATGGAATTAAGTACAAAATATTGGCTTATTATGTCGCCAGGTGGCAGAACTTACTTTATTACCATCTGAAAGGAGCTGCTGTTAAAGGTGAACCCTCCAATCACCCACATCAGCTTCCCATGAACTACTGCTTTATGGGAAGCCCGGCCTAGTGACTGTCCATCAGGCTTAACGTTAGGCAGAAACCAGTACGGCTCAGCCGAAGGAACTTTTAAAGAGCAATCTGGACCTGAGAGGAGAAAGAAGTCAGATAAGAAACTAGACAGGCAAATTAAACTACTGAGAAGTGTGTGTTCACAGAAGCTATGCGTGTCTAAATTAAGACTTTGAACAAACACTGAGGGATATGGACCAGAACTGTCAACACATTGATATGTATTTTCAATAACATGGATAGAAAGTCAAATACCTGAGCCAAATATATGCTGTTGCTTTCCTTGAATTACAAATGCTCTGATAAATCAAACCCCAGAAACCTAATCATAAGTGCATGTGTTAAAAATAGCTGAATAACTGGTGATAAATTGGTAATAATAAAAGGAGCATTAAACAAAAAAAAAAGAATAAAATCGTTTGTTGTTGTAATATATATGATGAATTACTACAAATAAGCAGCTACACTTTTGAAGGACCTGATTTAAAAATGATCCAGCACTGCCATCTAGCGGTTAGTAAAAGCCCATCTCTAAACGAAGAATACGGTTGCAAGTTCACATCACGCCAGAGAGGGCAGTCTTCCCCAACATTTCTCCATCATGAAGACATTAAACAACTGCGAATCATCTTAGCGTCTGAAGACCTCCAAAAATAAGTCAAGTACTTTAAAATCCCCCTGCATTCACTAATTGTATCTATTAAAACTCATACTTTGTTAATAAAAATGGCGTTTAAACGCTCTCGACAGGCAAATAATGTAAGTTAACTACAACCTTAACGTCACCCCACTTAGCATGCACGGAGCCATGAATATGTTAACTATTCCCCGCCACCACTCAAACACAACAGCTCGAACTTTCTCCACTTTTCCACTCATTTAACTTAAGTACCAACGTTAAACACTACACGATGGCAAGTAACAATACTAGATAAACAGTTACGAGTGAACCCGTGAGTAAATATATGCATGGATTAACGTTATATCCTAGAAAGTGCGCAAAGAGCGCTCCCCTAAATTATATTAATCAAAAGATGTCACTTCTGAATCTCTAAGTTGCCCAATTAATCACTTATTCAGTCACATCATCCAACTTACATCTCATTTGCACGTTGTTTGGTAACGTTATAACGAGAGAGGATTCGCGACCGTGCAGAATTTAGCCTTGGCCAAAACCAACTCTGGCGTTTAGTGAAGTCAGATTCGCGAACGAATCGTTCGATTTAACCAGATTTTTTTAGTGAACCGGTCAAACCAGTTCACCAAATCGGACTGAATCGTTTGAAACGGTTCGCGTCTCCAGTAAGCACTAATCCACAAATTACTTACGTTATTCCCTTTTTAACATGCCTGACACTCCCTCTGTCTCGAAATAAACCAATAACCCGGGGTTTTTAATTTACTCAAACAGTACACTGAGTGAACTGCTGTGAAGAGAGAACTGATGATGAACACGAGCAGAGCAGCACGTGTGCAGCGAGCCGTGTAAGAACCGGTTGCAGCGGTTTTCGGATCGCCAGTACACTGAACCGAGAACCGTTTCTTTCGGACACGTCCGATTTGAGAACTGATGAGCTGATGATAACGTTACTGCGCCTGCGTGATTCAGCAAACAGTGATTGCCTTCTATAACTGACACAGCACGTCTTAACCAAATTAGTTCATTTGGACAATTGAAAACGATGTTATAACTGACTGAAGTTATGATTACTGACTTTATATATTTGAATGTGTATTTTCATCCCGGGACGATAGATTATATCATTACGTCATCGCGAATGGCGTCATTACGCTAGGGCGTAAAAGAACCGATGAAGTGTTTTTTTGAACCGGTTCATTGAAACAAACTGTCAGAAAGATCCGGTTCGCGCGAAAGAACCGGACTTCCCATCACTATTGGCGTTTTCAATAGTCAGTGGATTCTGATTTACCTAAACATCTCTGATTGGCCATTGCGTTCATAAAATCACCAGGTAATGCGCAACGCTGCAAACACACGTTGTAAACAGAAACTTATGACCAGGTATGAAAAGCCCCGCCCAGCAGGTTGATGGGATTTGTTACATGTTTTTAACTATAGGAAACAGGCATTTTCAAGATGCCTTTTTTACATTATCTTTGGTACACCACAATTTTAAGGAGAAAATCCTCAGCAATGGCGTTGGCTGATAAATTTGCAAATGTTTTCTTTAAGCATAATAAAACACCAGACAGACATTGTTAACAATGTTAAAAACTTGATTTTCACCACAGGGGAGTCTTTAAATATTGAAACATTATGTCCAGTAACCAAATACAATTGAAACTGTACACTAATATAATCTTAATTTGCAATTATATTAATGTATAATTGCTTATATGCATAGCTATATTTTTATTACTTTAACCAGATGTTGAACGTGCATCATAAAATTAACCAACATGATACATATATTGTTGATAACCAGCAGGTGTATTGATAACCGGACTCATTGTGATTTTGTTACTGGTATGTTTATTTAGGTGGCTTTAAAGAATATTTAATGTATTTGCAGTCACGTGGAGTTTGAAAAATGAATATAGGGAAAATCCACAAATGTACACTACCCTTAAAAAATAGAAAGAGTTAGTCATATTTTATGTTTATGTTTGTGAAAGAAGTAACAGTTATACAGTGAAATATTAAAATCTAAATCACCAGTACTTTTTTTATTTTACTTTAAAATGTAATTGATTTCAGAGATGGCAAAGCTGAATTTTCAGCATCATCACTCCAGTAGTTCAGTGTCACATGATTCTTTAGAACATATTCTTTGAATATGCTTATTCGGTGCTCAAGAAACATTTATTAATAATAATTCTTAAAACAGCAGTGCTGCTTAATATCTTTGTTTAAAATAAGTATAATTGTTTTAGGATTCATTGATGAATATAAAGAACAACATTTATTGGAAATAATTATTTTACAACATTATAAATGTCTTTAATGTCACTTGTGAACAATTTAATAAGCTGAATAAAAGTATTAAATTCTTAAAAAAAATCTTACTGGCCAGTAACTGAACAGTAGTGTATGAGAACATTTACATTATCGACAAATCTGACAGTTTTGGAGACATAAAGATATAAAAGACATCTGAACAATTACTTGCCCCTCACCTTGCCAGCTATCATTGCAGACACACAGCTTTTCTCCGGTGAGGTCGCAGTATCCGCGGTCAGGGCTGCCACAGTCATCCCAACAGTAGGGAATATCACAGGCCTCACCTTTCCAGTATCGCTCACACTCACAGTAAACACTGCTAGATATGGAGTTACCTGTTGTACACCTTCCATGACCTGAACAGTTATTAGGACAGGAGTTGATCCTGAAAAACACAGCAGGGGGAGAGTGATAAGGAATATATATATTGAATATATAACAATTGAACGTGGAGGGGGGGATCTCATTGTGAAATAAATGCTTTCTCTAGTTCATGTTTGCCACAATTATTATTGGCACCCAATTAAATGTGTTCTCCTATAATGCCTGAAGAGTTTGAAGAACACCTGATTAGAGATCAGAGACAAGTCCTCCATGCAGAATCTGTCCAGATCCTTCAGATTACCAGCTCCATGTTGCTGCTTCTCTTCAGTTCACCTCACTCATTTTCTATAAGAGCTCGGGTCAGAGGACTGGGATGATCATGGCAAAAGCTTAATTTTGTGCTCAGTGACCCATTTTTGTGTTGATTTTGATGTTTGTTTTGGATTATTATCCTGATGGAAGATCCAACCACGCCCCATTATAGGATTTCTAACAGAGGCAGTTTAGATTGTTTTAATCTGTTGGTATTTGATAGAATTCAGGATGCCATGCATCTAAACAAGATGTCCAGGACCTCCGGCAGAAAAACAGGCCCACAACATTAAAGATCCAGCGGTATATTTAACCGTGGGCATGGCATTATCGTACTCTTTATCCCTGGTTTCTAAACCCATCTGGTGGGTTTGCTGAGCATAGAAGTTTCATCTGAGCATAGAAGCCAGTGCCATTTAAAGTTCCAGTCGTGTCTGATAACTGAATATGCTGGAGTTTGTTTTTGGATGAGCAAGTAGAATTTTTCTTGAAACCCTCTCGAACAACATGTGGTGATGTAAGGGCTATTTTATATTTTTTTAGGTTATCTGACCCCAAGACTCAACTAATCTCTGCAATTCTCCAGCTGTAATCCTCGGAGAGTCTTTGGACACTCAAACTCTCCTCCTCACCATGCATTAGGACAATATAGACACATGTCCTCATCCAGGCAGCTTTGTAACATATTTGTAACCTCTTAATTATTGCCCAAATGGTGGAAATTGTGATTTTCAATGCTTTAGATATCATCTTTTCTTACAGCCACTTTCTATTTTGTGAAGCTCAACAATCTTGTTCTGCACATCAGAACTATATTCTTTGGTTTTACTCCTTGTGATGGATGATTAAGGGAATTTGGCCTTTGTGTTCCTAGTGAATTGGTGGGTTTTTGTTAAATGTGAGCCAAAATCATCACAATTAAAAGAACCAAAGACTTAAACTACTTCAGTCTGTGTGGATTGTATTTATTTAATACACGAGTTTCACAATTTGAGTTGAATTACTGAAATAAATGAACTTTTCCATGACATTCTAATTTATTGAGATGCACCTGTGTATATATATATATATGCATTAAAGCATTGTGACTGTATAACCATACTCACGAATAAAAGATGTTGAATCCTGTAAGATTGTAGGCAGCATCACTGAAGAAGTGTAACAATGCGTATCCAGATGTGGTCACCACCTCAGGAATGGTTTCATTTCCTTTAGTCTCTGGGACAACCAGGCCACTGGACATGCAAGAGTATATGACACAAATGAGAGAGGAAAAACTTCCTTCCTTCGTGTTCACATATTCCACTCAGCATGAGGACAGCTGTTGCTTAGCAAACAACATCAGGAGCAAGATAAATCTCTACAGCATGCTCTTGACTGTCCAATATTCTACTAATAAGGAAGAGGATAAGCTCACAATCAGTGCTTCAGCACAACAAAATGGACAGCCACAGAGATGCAATGGACCACAAACACACACTAAAGTACACAGCAGGTCATCTGAAAACAAGGTCTATCTCATTAAAAAGGCATAAGAGATAACATTTGAGAGGTAGACGAAAAGAAAAAGAGACAAAGAGAAAGGATAGAGAAAACAGAGTGAAGCAAACAGACTGCTTTCATTTTCAATGTGGTACCTAACTTAGGTAGTTAGGAAGCATAGGGAGACTGACTTTATTATGTCATTCGCAGTACTTCATAGAAGTGGATGGTCACTAAAGAGTTCTTTTGGAGCGATTTGCATGTTCCATTTTTCATGTTGCATGGATTTTATTTTTTTTTTTTTGGGGGTATGCACATTTCTCCTGCAATTTAGATTCCTGCCATTTATTACTCTACATTTTAGTCATTTTAATTAAAGCATTCATGAATTATGATTGTTATCATTCATTTCCTTAATGTTTGCAGATGAGGCTAAATTATGAACTGGGAAATAAACAAAATTTAGTGGGTGAACAGAGGTTAATTATATGCTTTCAATTAAAAAAATATTGTATTGTTAAGGGGAAAAAATTTACAAGTTCACACAAATGAAACATTAGCAAATATTCTTTAAGCAAACGTTATGGGTGACATCGTCTGATTTGATTATGAGATTATATGCACTGTCTTAGGCCAACAAAATGCATTTCTGTTTGACATGAATTGACATTTGTCAGTTTGTGTGTATTAATGACTTTGACTCCAATATCACTCACCTAAACACAGCTACCAAAGGTGCGTAAATCGAGTCTCCATCAAAGACATACATGTGATCCCAACTGCACTCTGTGGCAAAATGGTTGAACCTCAACCTGAGCACAGCATTTGGGCTAAAATAAAAAGCAAAATTTATATATAATAATTTAATAAGACAAATGTATTTGAACCTAATATCCACTAACGTCACATAATTTAAATAAAATTTTGCTCCAAACATATTTTTTTAATTTGAAATGTAATTTGTAAGTTGCTTTGAACAAAAACATTTGATAAATAATAATATAAATAACAAAGACTGAGAGATTAGCTTGACATAGTGGTACTCACTATCCTTCAATCAGCCAAGTGCATTTAGTCTTGTACTTGTAGTTAACTGGTCCATCAGTGAGTGATCCTGATGACTCTGTCAACCTGACAAAGAAAAATACAAAGATCAGCTGACATCTCAAAGTAAGAGAGAATATGATAGCTACAGTATATACGTGAATTCAGACAGTTGTGCACATGAGTATATCATTTTATTCTCTAAGATAAACCTCTATTAAAACAACTTATAAAACTATAGAATAATAACATAAAAATTGTAATGTCTTCAAAATATGCAATATTAGAATATGCTAAATCTAAATATTAAATATGATTGTTATACAAACGTTAAAGGTCCCATATTGTCAAAACTGAAATTTCCTGGCTTTTTTCATGATAACAGAGCTCTAGGGGCTATGTAACAACCGCCTTCAGTCACCATCCCGAGCACCGGCCACCGTTTTTGCCAAACCCCCAGACAGCATCTCGTCAATGCCATTGCTGAGCAACAACAACACGGAAACATGTCGAAAAGGTTAACTTTAACGGACGAAACCCAGATCGGGCGAACGTGTAAGTTTACACTCTCACTCAAAGGATGACGAAGATCTGACAGGACTGGTTACTATGAGTGATCACGTCTAACATGATGTATAGTAAAGACAAACTCACCGTGTCTATCTAGTCATGATGAAGATGTAAATACATTTTGATTTCGGCAGGCAACTATTTTTACAGCTATATTATTATTCCAGCCACAATTAATCACAACAATGTATATACAATTACATATGATTGATTATATATAAATCGTCAGTTTGTTATTTTGACTATGGTTTCTGTCCAGTCCGCTCGTTTTATTGTGTTTAACCACAGCTGTCGTCAGTTTTTTGTCTGGCAGTGGCAGCAGGTATGCAATCAAATTTCTAATTTGAGGCTGTATTACGTTGATTCTGGCTACCAACATCACAACAAGATGATATTTTAAGCTCCTTATGTAACTTAGCCGAATCTGCGCTGGTTTGAATGGGCCGCCTCCTTTGTTTTGCAGCTAGCGCTGTGACGGAATTGTGACGTCGCCGTACATGACCCTAGTTACCTGTGGTTGGCCTAGCCGTGCGTCACTCAGAAAACAACAGGCCAATCAGAAGAGAGGCTCATGAATATTAATTAGACAGGACAAATCGACCTATTAGCAAGCAGAGCTCCTGAGAAAAGAGCTGTACAAATTTATTGAGATGGTTTTTGGTACTTATACCGCAGATATATATTCTTAAGGACATCAAAACCTAAACTAAAACTCCAGAAAGATGTACAACATGGGACCTTTAAAACAAATGCTTTGGAAACTCATATTTTTCACAAAGAAAATAACAATTAAAGTCTTCATACTTTAAGGTCGAAAGGAAAACAGAAAAAACAAATGTAATTGTTAGCATTTTATTTGATTAATCTAATTGAATATACACTTTGTATCATACGTGCATGATTTAAGTGCAATAATACATGAACAAAAAATTCTAACATTTTTTAAACTTGAAGTGTGTGATATTAAGACTCGAGAAAACATTGGCAATGATTAAACATGACTGACATTTGACATCTTGACAACACAGCCTGCCCAGTAAAACACTCTACAGCGTCCAGTGTCACCATCATGAAACGCCATCCATGTGCGCCAACAAACTGGCCATGTGACACTGGCACAACCACCTGCTCCTGATTCATCCTCTTTTCCCTCATTTTCCATTCCTCCTCCTCCAACACAGAGACGAGGGTCATAATCCCAACGGATTGAAGCAAAATATACTCATTTGTCTGACAGTGGAGGAGGGCCAAGACCAGAATATTACAGAGCCAGTCACAGCAACTGCACATCAATCAAGAGATCAGCTTATCTACCAAAAACCATGTTTATCACACAAACAGCGCAAGAGGTGAAGATCACCAGCAGCACCAGCCACAATGAGTCAGAGCATAACGTAATGAACTGGCACAACAAATCACTCAATCTTAAATGCAGTGGACACAGTGTTTTCTTCAGTAATGACCACAGAATTAAATACAAACATTATGACTTCTGTTTTGAGAATTCTACAGTAGTGAATAACCCGTGACCCTTGTTTTACAGTACAGTGGTTTTTCATAACCACCACCCATGAAACACTGAAACTTTAGGGGGAAAAACTTAAGAATATATGACTATTTTTATTTTATTTCACATTTTATTAAACAAGCTACACTCTCAACCTCAATATAGATAAAAAAAATAAAGATGTGCCATATAATACATAGGCTATTTTATGTTGCAGAGTCCATTTAACCACAGCTTGATTACTGTTTATATACTATAAAAATGAAACAACAGTTGATGATTACCTTGATTTAAGGCAATAAAAGGATTGATATTCGTTAAACAGAAATATTTACAATCCAAAAGGCAGCATTAATATGGAATCAGTTAACTTTATACTACCTCTGATACAGTGCTTTCTAAATGCATATCATTTATCTTATTGTGAATCATACATCCATGCATATTTTTCTTTGGTAACACTTCATTTTGAGGTGTACTTACTATTATAATTACAATAAATTATGAACAATTACATGAAAGTAACCCTATGCCAAATCCTAATCTTAACCCTAATCATCATATATGATTGCATGTAGATAATTAATATTACTCAGTACTTAAATGTATGCTTATTGCACTGTAACAAGGATACCTTAAAATAAAGTGTAAATTTTTATTGTTTTAAATTATATTCATATTGTATTTTTTTATAAAAATTTAGTTGACTTAAACCCTGCCCATTTATTTCAATCGGCTGCAATAACCAATGGATAGAACAAAGGATTTTGTTTTTTTTTTCAGAAATATATTTCACTTAGATGTATAGAAGGCAATCGTGGCCTAAAGCCTGGTACACACCAAGCCGACGGTCGGCCGACTGACTACGTTTTCTCAGTGTGTTCCGCACTGTCAGCTGAAGTTGGTCCTCGTCTGCTTTTTTTCGGCCGGTTCGACATGCTAAATCGGAGTCGGAGCTCGTCGGTCAGTCGGGCCATCTGATCATTCTGACTGGCTGTTCAGCTGGCGAACCAGTGCACGAGAAAAGGGGCAGAACGGATGTGCTACTTGGCCATCGGGTGTCAAGCCCGCAGTCTGCTTTAGTCGCTACTAGTTTGTCAGCGTCGGCTTGGTGTGACCGGGCTTAATGGATAGAGAGACAGACTTGTAACCCCAAGGTCGCGGGTTCGAGTCTCAGGTCCGGTAGGGATTGTAGGTGGGGGGCGTGAATGTACAGTGCTCTCTTCCACTCTCAATACCACGACTGAGGCACTGAACCCCCAACTGCTCCCCGGGCGCCGCAACAAAATGGGCAATATGGCTGCCCACTTGCCAGGTTATGTTACAGTGCGTGTGTGTGTGGTGTGTGTGTGTGTGTGTGTGTGTGGTGTGTGTGTGTGTGTGTGTGTGTGGGTGTATGTGTGTGTGTGTGTGTGTGTGTGTGTGTGTGTGTGTGTGTGTGTGTGTGTGTGTGTGGGTGTGGTGTGTGTGTGTGTGTGTGTGTGTGTGTGTGTGTGTGTGTGTGTGTGTGTGTGTGTGTGTGTGTGGTGTGTGTGTGTGTGTGGTGTTGTGTGTGTGTGTGTGTGTGTGTGTGATGTGTGTGTTGTGGTGTGTGTGTGTGTGTGTGTTGTGTTCACGTGTGTGTGTGTGTGTGGTGTGTGTGTGTTGTGTGTGTGTGTGTGTGTGTGTGTACTTAGTGTGTTCATACTGTGTGCACTTACTGGTGTGTGCACTTGGATGTGTTAGATGCAGAGCACATATTCCGAGTACCATACTTGACCACCCTTCACTTTTTTCACTTTCACTAGAACCAAATTGGTATAGGAGCTATTTTCATTTTCACAACTAAAACAGAATGTTCTTGTAAAACATGCTCCAATAATCTTACAATGTCAAAAAATATGTTTTTTTTACAGTATATGTCACAATATAGAAGAAATTACATTCCGTTATATTGCAGCTTAAAGAAAGAAGGATAGACACATAACAAAAAAGGACACAAGCAATGCTTTTTCCTGAAGCATTGTGCCTAATTAATCTGCGCTCTTCCACTCACTCATGTGTCATAAAATGTAACCTACTTTCACTGCTGTCTGGGACAGGATGGACTACCTGAATTCTCCAGAAATATTTTCTATTGTCCAAGGTGACTTAAAGCAAATTAATTACAAAGGCTCAAGGCACTCAGAAACTGCTGTACACTGGCCCGTATAACAAATTAAAACCTACTATGCACTGTATTTTACCTCATGCAAATGTAATGAGACAATGGGATACCCTATTCTGCTCAGTCACAGCTGAACACATAACATCCTTCTGAACTGCAAGCACATACACAGATGCATACCTCAAAAATAACTTGCGACTTTCACCTCAACACCTGAACTCTCTGAAGAGAACAAAGGCTGCTTAATAAATCATTATTAAAACAACGAGGCCTTTAAACCATACAAAGGTAGAAATATGTAGCAACCCAAAGAGACACACTCCGACAACAAAATGGATGAAATCAAACTTCAGTATCTCTGGGATAGTTTTAAATCTCCTGGCCTGGAGTCTCCTCACAATAGTTGAAATAGCTTTAATAATCATAACAATAATGTCTGTAAATGTCTTAATTCTGCACAAGAATGAGCCAAGTAAGCCACAAACCAATGCTTATCAGAAAACAGTGCTTTATATCCCATTATTTTTCTCCCAGTTAACCCACAAACATTTACAAACCCTTTAAAAACACAGTGTGCCCCAAACACAAACCACATCTGGCAAAAACAGACAAAATCAACTGAAGTTATTTCACCGCAAAGCCAGCAATGTAAAGAAGTCAACTGTGATGTGTTTGTTGAAACAGTTTGAAATGAAAATTGAAGACTGGTTAAAAATATACTTTTGTAAACATGTAAATCTACCTTCAACTATTGATACTAATAACGAAGGGCACTACAATCTTTCTTCATTAGTTGCAAAAACCTAATTTACAATTACAATTCTTACTTCACAATGTGGTGAATTCAGGTCTAGTAATTTCTAGGGGTGTAACGATTCCATCGATAACACCGCGTAAAATATCGATATCTGTAGTATAAAAAGGCACCTTTATTTTGACACTGTCCACATTTTCACATAATGTCCGTCTATGCATTACCACCAACGTGTGCATTCTCGTTCAATCTCACGTATCAGGACTCGATATAAAGACTGCCTGAAGTCACAAGGCGAGCATATAAAACGCTCGGGATTGTTGGCGGAACAGTCGCGCGCTGTGTGAGAAGATTCCCGCGCAGGCGCGCACACACATATGAAGAACGCGCACACAGACAGCCGCGTCAACTCTGCGTGAATACTGAGCTCTCCTCCGCTTTTTTTGTGCATGGATGAATAAATACAGACAAAACTACATCAAAATGCATGTTTTGGCAAATATCCTTGTAAACAGTCGGTTAAGCATAGCATATGTCTTAATGTAAACAGGGGAGAAAGAAAAGGCATGTGTATCAGTATATTAAATCTGTGCTTTCGTTCTTAAAGTGAAAGAAAACGCTCCGGTTACTATCGTAACCTCGGTTCCTGAGAGCGGAGCGAGACATCACGGAGAATTTCTCCGTTATGGGAACTCCTTCCCTCCAACCTTTCCTGAAGACCTATTGGATCACGCCAGTCCAAATTACTGGCCAATTGTCGCGAAGCATGCAAATACGAGCTCGAGAGGAAGTATAAATGCGGCGCCCGCGACAATTACGTCAGAATCTGATACTGAACGCGCGCTTGGTGGACGAGCAGTTATCACGGCGATCACCGTGATGTCTCGCTCCGCTCTCAGGGAACCGAGGTTACGATAGTAACCGGAGCGTTCCCTCTCGAGCTTCACGAGGACATCACAGAGAATTTCTCGTTTTGGGGAACGCTATTCAATCCCGCGTGAGAGAGGCTACGGGCAGCCTGCACCGGAGGAAGCATTCCCACCATAACGGCGCTCGTAGGACGGCTCCCAGCTGATAGGTGGGAGATAAGCCAATGAGCGCCCACACCCAGGCATACTAAATTTGCATATCCAGAAACTGATAAAATGGGCTGCGCTGAGAGTAGGGCAGAACACATTCAGCAATAACAGTATACGGGGCTGTACAGAGTTAACACTGTGTCGAGCAGCATAACTTAACATGACATGTACGCGGCACTGAACTCAGGGCCGACCAAGATAACGACCTCATAGAGGGTGCATAATGTACTGTACAAGCAACATCTCCCCAAAGGTAGTACATAAATCAGTTACTCACCGACAGCACTTGGGAGGCTAGAGGCTGAACGTCCAGCTTGTAAAACCTGGCGAAGGTGTCTGCGAAGACCAGCCGGCTGCCAAGCAAAATTTCTGGGATAGACATACCTCTTGACCACGCCCAGGAGGAAGCGATAGCCCTCGTTGAAGGCCTCTGATGTGCAGAGGGCATTCCCAATCCTTGGCTTGCATATGCCTCCGTGATAGCGTCCACAATCCCGTGTGACATTCTTTGTTTCGACACGGCTCGGCCCTCTGTAGCACCACCATAGCACACAAAAAGCTGGTCCGACTGCCGAAAACTGGCTGAACGGTCAATGTAAATCCTCAGAGCCCTGACGGGGCACACTGCAGTCTGGGCATTCGCACTCTGTGGGGGCGATGACTCCGCAGCAAGGGCCGGTAGTGAAACCGTCTGTGACCTGAATGGGGTAGACAGCGATTTAGGCACGTAACCCAATCTTGGCCGGAGAGTGACACTGCAGTCCCGGGGTCCGAAACGAATACAGTCGTTGCTCACATAAAAGGCTTGTAAATCCCCTATGCGCTTAGCCGAAGCGAGGGCAAGAAGGAGTATAGTTTTAAGCGATAGCTCCTTCAAACCTACGGATGTTAGGGGCTCAAATGGTGGCTGAGAAAGAGCTTTCAATACCACTTCCAGGTCCCAGGGCGGAACCGAAGGCGGACTGGGGGATGTAGTCTTTTGCCCTCTAAGAAAAACTCACCACCAGCGTGTCTTTACCGAACGATTGCCCGCTCTGCGGGGAACGAAACGCAGTAATGGCCGCCACATAGACTTTCAGTGTTGAAGGTAACGATCCGCTATCCAGTCTGTGCTGCAAGAAGCTCAGAACATCCGATACCATGCAAGTAGCCGGGTCGATATGAGCATGACCGCACCATTTCACAAACACTCCCCATTTTGAAGCATATAACGTCTCGTAGAAGGTGTTCGCGCTTCCGTGAGCTTGCCGCCGAGCACGCGAGACTGTAAGGCGGCCATCTCCTCTGATATCCCTGAAGCGATCACACATGAAGGCTCCATAGTTCCAGGTCGGAGTGCCACCACCGAGCGTCCATCTGGGATAGCATATGCTTCTGCGGGGATCGGGGAAGTCTGGGAACCAAGGCTGGTTCGGGGCGATGTGTATCACTGATGCTCGCATAACACCAGTGGCAACATTTCTTGATCGGAGGAATGCATACGGGCTGGCTGCTGGCCGCGTGATGTCAGCGGGGAGTGAAGAACAGCGGGAAGTGCGCGTTCTCGCTCGTGGCGAACAGCTCCACCTCCGCTCTCCCATAACGTTAGCGGTTCCAAATCATCCGAACCGACTGGGGTGCAATCTCCACTCTCCTTGAGGGATCCCCTTCCTCGAAAGCATGTCCGCCCATCAAGAGACCGGGGATGTGCGCTGCTCTGATGAAGAGGATGACAGTCCATTGCCTGCTTGCACAGCACCCTTGAGCGAATTCCCCCTGGTGATTTATATATGAAAACCAACGGACGTGTTGTCGGTGCGAATCAGTACATGCTTGCTGTTCCAGCTGTGGCTGAAAAAACCTTTAGAGCTAAGAAGACTGCTTCCAGCTCCAGGCGGTTTATGTGCCACCGGCTCTGAGATTCCAACCACAGTCCAGAAAGCTGCATTCCCTGCACACTGCTCCCAGCCGTGAGTCGATGCATCCGTCGTGATCACCACGCGCGACGCTTTCGAGCACAGGGGAACTCCCGGCTGAAGAGATCTGGGTTGCGTCAGAGCTTCGATGCCGTCGCGGGTGACCGCGATGCACAAACATCCCGAAGTCCACGCCGTCCACGGGACTCAAGATTCCAGCCATAGCTGCAGCGGGCGCATGTGTGATAATCCCAGATGACATACCGCTGAATCCGAGCAGTCTCTGAAAAACCTTCAACTGAACAGAGCTGCCTTGCCTGAATGGCGCAGGGAAGACAAAATGGCCGCCGCGGGATCTCGCGAGAGGCGGGCTCTATCTCCACGCGATCTCACGAGAGGCGGGCTCTCATCTCCACGCGATCTCACGAGAGGCGGGCTCTCATCGCCACGCGATCTCGCGAGAGGCAGGGTCTCATCTCCACGCGATCTCGCGAGAGGCAGGGTCTCATCCCCAGAGTCTAAACATACCCCCAGATATGTAAATGGACTGACTTTTGGAATGCTCTTCTGCATGTAACACATAGCCCTAGGGATTCCAAGTGAATAAGCAGCGAGTCTATGTGGCTGATAAGCGTATCCAGGGACTGAGCTAAAATCAGCCAATCGTCCAGATAGTTCAAGGTTCTTTATTATTCGTCACATAGTTGAGGATGCACCTTCCACTCTATCTGAGTGGGGAAGTGCTGCATCGATGCACTTTGAAAAGTGCATGGGGCCAGAGCCAGTCCGTTAACAGGAGAACAGAGCAACTTATTGGTACGCTGTGCTTTTCCTTGACAGCATACCTCAGAAAACCGTCTGATGCGGTGCTATCTGAATGTGAAAGTACGCGTCCTTAAAATCCACAGACGCAAACCAGTCCCCGGGGCAAATTTGCACCAGGATCTGCTTTAGCGTTAATATCCTGAACGGACGCTTGCCAAGCGCTCTGTTGATGGGTCTGAGATCTAGAATCGGGCGGAGTCCACCATCTCTTAGGCACCCCAAATAGCGGCTGGACAAAACAGCAGTCCCGTCTGCTCGCTGAGACTTGTTCTATAGCTCCTTCTCCGAGCATTTGCATAGCTCTTGTTTAGTATAAGGGCATTTCGAGTCAGTGTTAGAGACTACGCCACGCCATTGAAACGGGGTGGTCTGCGTCTGAACTGAGGGGAGTACGTTACCCTCGCGCTATGCAGAGCAACCCGCGTGAGATTCTTGGAATAGTTTCTCACGCGCTCAGGAACTGACACAGCGGCTTTAGCGGCTTGGTCGTTGGGGTCGCCGGCAAGTGCTGCACGGCTATAACCCGTGTGGGCAGTGGCTCCGGTCGCTCAGGGGAGGGGCGAGCGGCGTTGTGTTGACTGAGTGAGGAGGAAGAGTTTCTCCTTGTGCAAACGTATGTATTTAATGAACATACGCTATCACACACATTTTACAAATTTGAGACAGCTTGAGGGCTAGCCCACTGGTCGTGGTGCCTCTTTCCGGGTCTCTTACACTTGTCCAAGCAGACCTCGATCCCGCGGTCAGCTATATTATAACCCAGCGGAAGGCGGCTGTAACTACAGGCTGACTATGCTATACGACCTAGTTGAACACCACTTGTAGGGGCGTAAACAACTGGCGTAATAGTCCGGCGAAATCTGGAAGGCTGATAGGATGCGCCCTACAGGGCATCAGGTGACTCCTCGCCTTCACGCGCAGGGGCGTCAGGTGACTCCTCACCTTCGCGCGCTTTTCCGCGCAGGGGTGTCATGTGACTCCTCACCTTCGCGGGCTTTTCCGCACAGGGGTGTCATGTGACTCCTGACTTTCGCGCGCTTTTCCGCGCAGGGGTGTCATGTGACTCCTCACCTTCGCGGGCTTTTCCGCACAGGGGTGTCATGTGACTCCTGACTTTCGAGCGCTTCCCTCGTAGGGGTGTCAGGTGACTCCTCACCTTCGCGCGCTTTCTGCGCAGGGGCATAGGTCTCCTCGCTTTCGCGCGCTCTCTGTCGAGGTGTACTTCATGCACCTCGAGGGCGCCCTATCGCCTTGAATGAGTGAGAGAGCGGAGTCCTTTACACACGGCAGCCGCTGACGTGGGGCTGTTATCATGTAAATGAGAGGTTGTCCCGTACACACGACAGCCGCTGATTTAGGGGCTGTTATCATGTAAACGAGAGGTTGTCCCGTACACACGACAGCCGCTGATTTGGGCTGTTATCATGTATATGAGAGGTTGTCCCGTACACACGACAGCCATGATTTAGGGGCTGTTCATGTAAATGAGAGGTTGTCCCGTACACACGACAGCCGCTAATTAGGGGCTGTTATCATGTGAATCAGAGAGTGTTCTCCACACACACGACCTCCGCTGATTAGGGGCTGTTATCATGTAAATGAGAGGTTGTCCCGTAACAGACAGCCGCTAATTAGGGGCTGTTATCATGCGAATCAGAGAGTGTTCTCCACACACACACGACATCCGCTGATTAGGGGTGTTATCATGTAAATGAGAGTGTGCTCTACACACGACAGCCGCTAATTAGGGGCTGTTATCATGTGCATTAGCGAATGTGCTGTACACCCGGTAGCCGCTGATAGTGGGCTGGTATCGTGTGAATGAGTGTGGAGCTAAGAGATTGTGCTTTGCACACAGCAGAACGCCGCTCTGCGGCGGGGTCTGCTGCTTAGACAGTGGCTCTTCCGTGCGGCATCCGCGGCGACGTGAGATCCCTTTGCTCCCGCATCTGCCTTCGGCTCTCCGCACCGCCATGGAAGGGGGCGTGAGAAGCCGGGCTGATGTCCTGTCCTGCAGGTTCGATGGTGAGAGGAATGCGGACATTTAGTCGGCATGAGCTCATCACCTAAGTCCCGAAGGTCCACCGCTGATCAGACGGCAGAGGACTACCTTTAAGAAAATGTCATACTCACCTGAACGCTGCAGAGGAGCAGCCATGAGGCCTGCCCTCGAATGAGCGAACCTTAACCGTGAGCTGTAATAGTTTAAGCCATAACCTAGGTTCAGCAAAGTGAGAAAAAAGATTCAGACGTAATTGTCGCGGGCGCCGAACTTTATTACTTCCTCTCGAGCTCGTATTTGCATGCTTCGCGACAATTGGCCAGTCATTTGGACTGGCGTGAGCCAATAGGTCTTCAGAAAGAAAGGTTGGAGGGAAGGAGTTCCATAACGGAGAAATTCTCTGTGCTTTCGTTCTTAAAGTAAAGTGAAAAGAAACTAATAATAAATATAATGCTGTCAAAGAAAATACAAATGCACACAGCTCCTGATTAAATACAATTTGTAACATCAAAACGATTAATTTTATAGGCTATTTAATTTATGCAGTGAAGACTGCGTTGTATTACATTTGATTATTAAATTTCTTTAGCGTACCTGAAAATATATTTTAGACTGAGCTGAAAAACCTGAAAACGCACTGTTTATTGAACTTGTGTTTTTGTTTTTTGTATTTATGTTCTGCTATTGCTTGTAATTTGGTTATCTGTAGAAAAGATGTTAGCACTGAGCCCATAGTGCATTTAGATTTATGTTTATGTTATATATTTTTGGTTGCATTTGTGAGTTAATAAAAATGTAGATGGTTGTTTAAAATGGGTTTATAATATCGATATATCGCTCGATATACTCCCTGTATCGAATCGTATCGTATAATTTTCGGAAATATCGAATCACTGGGTATGAGAATCGATATCGAATAGAATCGTGACGAACCATCCGATTTACACCCCTAGTAAATTTCATAATCAAAGATTGTAGCTTTAATCACGAAATGGAATTTAATATACTGGTAAATGTTTTGAAATTGTCTAGTCTCAGACAATAAATAATTAGCCTGACCAAAATCCTATAATACAGGGTTACACCTAACAACGAGACTCTTGAGATATGCATACAAATAAATCCATATGCATAAATGCACACAAACTATAAATAAATGTGTATACATTATTGGATTATGATTAAGACAAAAGGGCTAGTGAATGTCCGTCAGCAGAGGATGATCTCATCTTCAAGACAATGCAGAGTCCAAATGTGAGCTATAAAAGCACTACTGTTACACTACAATAGCTCTGCCATTCTAAATGGAGGCTGTGTCACTCTTACAAGAGGTGACAGGACTATTCTTAGAATGTGTTTATTGTGGGATGGGAAAACCGCTGAATAAAATGGGTACTTGGAGATACAAAATGTTCCTTCTTGTGGTTAACAAGTGTCTGGTATGCCCTGTACCACATCGTAAATGTTTTTATTTGAGCCACTCTTGCCAGCTCTAGCAACAGTAGATCATTTGAAGCATTTATGTTAAAAGAGACCAATATGTATGCTAAAAATATCACTTACTCCTTTCTTCACAAATACTTCAGTTTTTACTGCAGGTGGGGGTTTTCTGAAATATGTTTTCTCTAGGTTTGGGTTGTTCCACTCCAATAATAGTATACATTATAAAGTCATAAAAGATTTAATTTGTCTGGTCAGATTCACAACACATTTTATTTACATTTTAAGTAACATTTTATGCTGCCCACATACCACAGGATTTAATCAAGATCTTCAAACCGTGTTGGTCAGACTTTTGGGGTCCCTAAGCAAAACGTTTTGAGGGGGCCCTGTCATTGTGTTCACAAAAATGACCCCAACCCCTTAATCTACTCTCTTTTTTTTTAAGTAACTAAAGTTATTCAGTAAAGAGAATGATTCTCTCATTTTCTTTTGTTGTTTGATTAACAATGACAGAGAGAGCAACATTTTGTAATCTGCTGCCACTTTAAGACCAAATGTATGGATAATGACAAGCATTCAACTTTCCCTATACTGTTTATTTTATTTATTTATTCATTAACAAGACAAAATTGACTGAGTTTAATTAAAAACTTGCCAGGACTTACATTTTGACATATTTTATACATGTGTATATCGCAAAATGTACGTACTTTGCATAGGAGGAGGAAAACCTGAAAATCTGTTCTCATTCATGTCAATCATTTCAGGCAAATCAGTTCTCATTCATGTGAGTACTGATTGCTATGTGTGAATTATCAAACGCAAGATCTGAGAGATGCATTGCAGATGCCCAATAAATATTTGTTATGTCTGCCCATACACTACACAATTTTTGAAGTCTTCGAATTACTGTTCTTTTCACACTACCCAACTGTCTGTCATCGCCAATGTCAATTCCAGTCAACAAATTTTACACTGCAGGACTTGGATTGCAGACAGATCTGAAAATGTGAAATGCCACCACCCTGCCTTTCTACAAGATTAAATAAATCCTGCATATAAATTAAATATATTGTGTGTTTTGCACATACAACAGAGGCACTGTGGAGACCTAACAATGAAAGAACTGGTCATTTTTCTTAAATAATCTTGACCTGCTTGCACTGTCCTTCATTAAAAATGAAAAATCACTCATGCTTAGAGACAATGGGGGCAGCAAGGGCAGAGATTGATATTTGTAGGTCTCTGACGTATAGTCGCGGCTCGTCGATTTCCAGCCATCCAGTCATTCATCTACTGAGCCAGGGATGAAAACCCCACTGGCTTTTACATTACAACCACAATAAGGTCAAGAGAAAGTTAATAGAACTTCACAATGGCCAAGCCTTAAATGGTCCTTCCTTGCTGGTCTACAATGCCTCAGAGCTTGAAGTGAAAGATCAGAGCGTGAGGGTCTCATGACTGAAAGCCTCACATGACCAAAGCATGAAAAAGTTCATCTTTCAGAAACCCAGAGTGAGTTGTTTTAGGGACTCTTTTAATGCGAATAAAAATAACACGGTATAACGGTATTGCCATTACAGGTCTAAAATTGTATTTTTAAATGTCTGGGTAGAAAACAACAACTTTTTTTCCCACTCAACACAATATATTTTATTTTTAAGAAACATATAGAACATTTTGGAACCATAAACATGCTAATAACTTAAATTAAAATAACTAATTTAATTATTCTTAATTAAATTAAGTGCAGTCACTTAAAGTGAGCCTAAACCTGCAGCTCAATAATCAAAAACATAATCAACAATTCTGTTAAAAGTTAAATAATAATAATAATATAAAGCAGCATTAACCTACAGCTCAACAAGGTTTTTGGAGACATGATCACTTTCTACACATTCATCTTTAAGTTTGGAGCGGTGAGGTACGAGGATGTGTGCCTGCACATACACATAAAGAGAGAGAGCGCGCGAGTGTGTTAAGTTTGGAGCGGTGAGGTACGAGGATGTGTGCCTGCACATACACATAAAGAGAGAGAGAGAGAAGATAAGAGAGAGGAGAGCGCGCGAGTGTGTTTCACACACACACGCGCGCGCACGCACACACGGTCTCTCTCCGTACAACACTCTAACAGTGGCAAAGTTTGTTTTTTAAACGTCGTGATTTTGAACAGATGTAAACGATGGTAGGATGCTTAAATGTATAGAAGTGATACAAGCTAAATGTAATAATTGTACTAAATCGCAGAAACGTAGTACTTCAGTCAGCTATTCCCCGCTCTGTGAACTGAAGTAAAGTGGAGGAAACTAGTAGACGTCAGCTAGTTAATTAGCCATGTTATCTGCCTCAGTAGCAAGCCAAACAGTATTTATTTCAACACTGAAACAAACGGCGGGCGGGCGAGTCTGTCTTGATCGAGGGTGAAAGAGGAGAAATGAAGATGTCACAAATAGTTTATGTACAACCTGGAAGTATTTATTTAGCGATCGGCGCTAAAACGTCATCTGTACGGAACATCGTTGTGTACGGAACATTAGTCTACGTTACCGGAAAATTCCCGTACGGCAGACTTGGTGTTTTTCGACAGGGGTAAAAGTTCAAGTGATTCATCTCCTTCGGCCATCATCATACAGACAGCTGACTCTCACTGACTGCTGCTGCAGCCTCGCACCAACCGGAGGGGGGAGGGGCCGTGTGACTCGTGCGCTCTTCACTGCACACAACTGAGTCCTGCACTTTCCGTCTTTGACGACACGTAAAAAAAACTGCGCATACAGCAGGAACGGTATAACGAAACATTTTTCTGGTTTTGAAACCGTGACTTTTCCAAGCCGCGGCTATACCTTGTAACATAATGACAAAACATGTATAACCTGAATGCTAAATGCATAAATGTAAATGTAAACCGGTTATCGTCCCATGCCTAAAACTAACATCACTTTTTTACAGAAGTACCAAGGTTCATCTAAAATAGTCAATAATGTATTGGACTAAAAAAAAAAACAGCCTTGGTGTCGTTTGAGAACCCCTGGTTTAAAAGTAATTTCCAGCAAAAGACATCACAGAATGTCGATGCTGATGTGTGAATAGCAGCAATAAAGGCATTGTTTGTACAAATAGTAGATGTGGTACATTTACTGGAAAAAGTAATCCAGCTATTTTACAACACTTTTGCTGTAAGTTCTCTTCCCAGTGACTGGGTCTCCATTTGTTGATCTTCTGCTGGGAAAAGCAGTTCCCATCAGCCAAAAAATACTGCTGTAATAGTGAAACAACCACTCCCTGAGGCTTGGGAAAACAAGAGAGCAGTGAATTGTAATGTTATCTGTATTAAGTGCCGTTAAACACATACAAACACAGTCCACAAAGGGTTTCAGTGGTCGTGCCAGCACTTACAAACACAGCTTACACAGGGCAGAGCACCTGCTACATGATGCTTTGAACCAGCACAGCCTGTTCAGTTGATAACAATAAAGTTATGCTGACAGCAGAGCCCTCTCAGCCCGAATCAACGACTGAATATCAGTGCCTCCTCAGCACTACACTAATCCAAATTGATCCCATCAAACCACTTCAGAGACAAAATGGATTTCCTTTCAACAGGGCAGGATAAAATTAAAACATTCCCACAGGTTATACACTCACGTTAAACTTTCAACTGTCTGGACAGGATTAGTTTTTGTAGAAGTTTACGTAGCAGCTATTATTGAGACCTTTGTGATTTCATACTGATTCAGATGGGATGTGGCCGCTAAGGAAGGGCAAGTGTTTTAGTTCTATGTATCATCAAGACATCTATACTGTTCAAAAGTTTGAGGTCAGTAAGATTTTTTTTTAAAGAATAAAAACACAAAAGATTATTTGAAATGAAATGAAAACGAATTTGAAACATTAATACAAATTATTGAAGTGAATACAAAAATTAATACAAATGTGATGAATATGGTCATAGACATAATGTCAGTCTTTCAATCCAAATCCAGCCAAAAAGGCAATTTCCACCTTAATTCTCAGAATAAATGTGTCCCCCCTGAAATGAACTAAACTGCTGGTTTTAATTTGGACCCAAAAGAAGAGCACCTTACTCATTCAACATTAATTGTATAATTGTATTAATTGTATAAAGTATAGTAGCATATGTAGAGTATATACTTCATAGCAGGTCTTAGAGCACTGATTTCCAACTGAATCTTAGTCCAACAAACAGAGACAAACAGGCTGTTGAAATCATCCAAACATACCATCTTATAAATAAAAACCAGACTGGAGTAGAAGTGTTCTGACGCGGACACAGAGAGACTGTAAAATTGGTAATTAGAGGGTGAGGTCTGAAGCGGTTTAGAATGAGACTATGTCTAAGTGTAAATGAACATTTACTATGTTTTCCTGTGAAGCCCTTTGTGGTAAACAGACATTAAGTATATTTTAAGAGCTAAAACAGAGCTTGATGCTCCAGTGTGAGCAGAACATCAGCAAGCCCAAAAATGACGTCAAAATGTTTCAACTGTATATGTGACTCTGGACCACAAAACCAGTCTTAAGTTGCTGGGGTATATTTGTAGCAATAGTCTTAAGTCACTGGGTTCCATGAAGATATAGTTCTTACCGCAAATATTTCAAAACTTAACTTGTTTAGTAATATGCATTGCTAAGAACTTCATTTGGACAACTTTAAAGGCTATTTTATATTTTAGGTCAAATATTGTCTGATCATAACAAACCATACATCAATGGAAAGCTTATTTATTCAGCTTTGAGATTATGTATAAATCTCAATTTCAAAAAATGGACACTTAAGACAGGTTTTGTGGTCCAGGGTCACATATGATTTGGGGTTATTTATAGATTTGTGAACATACAGTATTGCTCTGCCATTTATGTCATCTTCAGACAACAGTCAGGAGAAACTCAACCCACAGGATCACACAGAACAGACACTGGCATTAAAAAAATACTGGGTATTGGATCACAAGCACAGATCACAGCGATTAGTGCTGAAGTCTGCCATTCCATCTCCCTAATGAGAGGACCTGCCACTGTGATTGTACTGTGCGGGATTACAGGATTAAAAACTGCTTTATGAGGCAGCATGTGAGATTGTTCTGTGATCAATGTGGCCTAATATAAATAATAAGAGGCCACAGAGAAAACTCAATCATTAGTTAAAGATATAGTTCAACCAAAAAATTGAAAATGTGTCATTATTTACTCAACCTCATGTTCTCAAAGCCAAAACAAATACAACAGCAGATGTTAGGGAGAATGTTACTGATTGACAGCCTCAGTCACTATTCACTTTCACAGCATCTTTTCCTATATAAAGTAAACGCTGATTAAGGCTGTTACATCTTTGGTGTACCACAGAACAAAATACAGTCATGCAGATTTGGAACAACATGAGTTACCATGAACTAAAAAAGATTTAATGTTAATTTATAAATATAACTGTGATATTTTTTATTTATTATTATCGAAGATTGGAGCACATTTTACACGAAAATACCATTTCAATCTCTATTTTAGTTTCTACTTACAGTTTTTAAGTCTAATAAATGTTCAAATTGATATCTCTCAATTATACTGCAATGTTGAATGGCTAGTCAATGGTTAAGTATTAGAGGGGGAAATTATTTTATGGAGATATCAGTATTATCGGTGATCACACATAGGAAGCACAGGGCATGACAAACCCACCAAAATAATTTCCTACAAGCCAGCATGCCTGACATTCTCAACCGCAAAAGAAGCCCACCAACAACCCCCTAAACTTACTCAGACATGCAAAAACGTACTTTTTCTGCACACAAACACACAAAGTTTTCCCAACACACCCTTGCATGGGGATTGCTCTCATGTTTTTTCTTATATGAATGTACCATGGAGCCACTAAACACTGGCCACCTCCCAAACTGTACGACTGCCATAGAGGATGAGGGGCTGCGTCCCTATCACCAACAAATCTGGCCTCTCAGCCCTGCTCATCTGGGCCTGCTGTGAGGAATCGGACACAGCTTGTGTACACTAGAGCTCATGTGCAGTGATGCTTCTCTGCAGTCAGCCAAGAGCAGACCCAGAGTTCAACTCAAATAATCAAAGCACGCTGTGTTGTCCAGAGCACCACACCCTGAACAGAGCCTTCAGAATCATGCCTGCGAGGTGATATCATAGAGCCGAGGACAATGCCACAGGGATCCCGAGTGGCTGACTAACATGCTCTCTGTGTCAGATTGCGGTCATTTCCACCACTTACAAGAGGAAAGAGGGAAGAGAAGAACATATACTGGGCCGTCAGGGCCGCATATAGATGCAGTTGGAGTATGGAGCAGAAATCAGTGAGAAAGTGAGAAAAGACAAAACACAAGGCCAAAGGGTGGAGACAACAGAGATGATGGGTAGACAGGGATGAAAATTACAGTAAACAACATTTTTTTCTTTGATGAATATAAAGTTCTGAAGAACAGCCTTTATTTGAAATTGAAAACTTTTGAAACATTTTAAATGTCTTTATTGTCGCTTTTGATCAATTTAATGCATCTCTGTGCTGAATAAAATTATACATTTCAGTGAACAGCACCATGTAGATAGGATTGCAAAGTCTTTAGGACAGTCTTTGGGAAGTTATCTCTGAAGTATTAACATTTAGTGGTGGGCGATATAGGACCAAAATCTTCGATATTAGTACACGGTCACAGTATATATCACAATACAGTTACTTTTGCTTTAAATAGGGTCGTTATGATATCAAAATTTGTGATAGCATAGAAATTTCATCATTCTTGTCACCAGTGTCAATATCACAAAACAATTAATGGTAGTTACTGAAGACAATTAAACAGTTAGTGATTAAATAAGAATAAGAAACGAATGACAAGCAATAGGAAAAAAACTACAGTAGCAAAAAATACAATAAAGAAAATGCAACATACATTGCATAAAGTAATCAAATGTATAAAAACACTGCATATTCAACACTGTGTAAATTAAATATGTATTTCTTCTTATTAACGTTACAAAAGTGATTTAGTCAAGAGCAGTGAGAGGTTTTCTCTCTTTTGTTTTTTGATTAACATAAATGACAGACAGCAGGAATATTAGACTGCTGTCACTTTAAGAGCTGCCTGGATCCAATAAAATGTTACACATATGTTCTTTTTGTCAGCTGTTTGCTTTCACTTAAGACCTAAATTACTGTGTTAAGAAAACTTGCAAAGATGGACATTTTGACACATACAAGTGTGTGTTCTTAACCATTCAAAGCCTATAAAAGGGTAAAAATAACTCCCGCGCTCTATGACAACCATCTACATGCATATAGCGAAATAAGTCCTCTTTCACTGCTGATTGCGTTTTAACAGCTTAAAATCACTTGTTTTAAAACTGCAATGTTTAAAAACGTGTGGTATAACAATACGTTTTCATGATGCCATAGCACAGCAAAGTGAGTGCATAACCGCAATAGAGACGATAGTCCAAAATCTCTACCGGTTGACAAATTCCTACTGGTTAATCATGTCTATACCAGTATATATCCACCCCTATCACATTGTTGCTTTATCTTATATTGCAACAAAACCCTTGTGAATAGAATCTGTATTCCATATAGTTCCCAGCCATCTGGGTGAATGACAGAAATTGATATGCTAAGGCAAGGGAGCACTATTTAAACTGATAAAAAGAGCAAGATCCACAGAAAAAAAATCAAGAGAGAGCAAGTGAAAAACTGGATAAAGGATAATTACATGCAGAGTTCACATGCAGGTTTTGTGCTGAACTTCATGTGAACCATCTCTCTATACCCTCTTAAAATGTAACCCCTGTAGTGAAGGAGAAAGAGCGAGGCTGAGGAGAGAAGATGAGAGAGATAGAGAGAGGATAGGGAGGATGGGAAGAATGGAGCAGAGGATGTATTCCAGCATAGACGATCAAAACAAGCCCAGCAGGAGCACTGGAAGACACACCAGAGATTCAGTAAAGCAAACACAGTACAAGTCAGAGGCCTTCAGAAGTGACCTCACCCAGCACTTAATACCTCTTAATCCTTCATCCCATTACAGTCAGATATTATTTAACCATGAGAATGGAAGTACCTTTCTGGCAGTACTGTAGCATATTTCTCTAATGTGATGTGATGCAACAGAAGTAGCCATGTGGTTTTCTAACAATGGTCTCAGTTTACAAAAAGGCACCAAACTCTGTTGTTTGTCTGGCTTCAGGTGCACTACTGATATGTTTTGTTGCTTTTTTAAATTAAGTGAAATTACTTAAAATTACTTTCTGTGGTAATCAACAACATGCCATAGATGCTGTAGCTAAAGCCTGAGTTGTACTGAACACAGAACATTCATTTTATTGACTGAAATCAACCCTTGTTTAAATCAGCACTGACATTAATCATTACTGTCTGGCCCAATTAACTGGTAAAAATGTAGCAATTCCTTGTCAAATTGAGGTTACTTGACCAGTTGAAATGATTATTGATTGCTGGACTGTTGAAACAGCATGTCTCAGGGACAGAAATCCTGTTATCTCGTAGTGTACAACACACACATAAACCATACAAAATCTTAAAGAAAATTCTTAGAACCTTATGACAGGTTTGAGAAGTTCTACTGTAATACCATGGCTTGCTTCGCAAACGAAGATTTAGGAAGGACATCCACGTCTTCTACAAGCATGCTGGTGGCTGACGAGGCCTATGCGGGACAGGCAGGTCCTGCCACAGCGGCTGCAGGTAAAGGTCTAGTCCAGGATGGGTGCTAGAGGGACACGTTTTTTCCTTCTTCTCCTTATGTCCTCTATACTGGCCCTGCGGGTATCTTCAAATAGTGAGATGGCCTGATGGACTGTGCGCCGCCAGGAGTCACGAATCACGATCAGCTGCTTGTGTTGCCCACTGACGGTGATCGATGCAGCAAGCAGTAAGGGACTTCTTCAAGGAGCCTTTTTTACCGCTTTCGTGGTGCCCCGATGTTGCGGTATCCAGAGGGCAATTCCACATACAGCACGATCCTAGGTAGGTGGTATTTCTCCATCCAGGAGACGTGCCCTGCCAAGCGAAGTTGTACCTTGAGGACCATGACCTCTATACTAATGACCTCCGCTAACTCGAGGACTTCAATGTTGACAACGAAGTCACTCCAATGAATGTTGAGGATTGTGCGGAGGCAGCGCTGATGGAAACGCTCAAGGAGTCTCAGGTGATGACGGACGGTATCAGGCAGCCTTATCAGTGGCGCACAAGATGCGATGAAGATGTAGGTAGGTGTCATTGCATTTTAATGCTTTTTTTAGCCTACCCAGTTGAACCCAATGGATACGTTGTTCATTCAAAATACAGCGGAAAAAGAGAACATCAATGCGGAGATGATGTTGTTTATGTTAAAACTGAAACCAAGC
This sequence comes from Ptychobarbus kaznakovi, assembly GCA_027422405.1. Lineage (NCBI taxonomy): Eukaryota > Metazoa > Chordata > Actinopteri > Cypriniformes > Cyprinidae > Ptychobarbus > Ptychobarbus kaznakovi. Next base: position 12,479,982 of record CM049801.1, on the reverse strand, counting down.
CGTTCACATAGAACACACATTTTGCGCATTTTCTAGAGGGACATCTATCAGCGTTGCACTCGCGTCTCGCAAAAGAGAGTCGGATATTTTGAAAGCCATTTAAAATTATTGTAACTTAAACTTTGAAAAAACATGTCTCAAAACTTTAAGGTGGGACGGGTCTCTCCCCATTCCATATCATGTTTTTAAATGAAAAAAGTAACGTTACTCTTTGTGATTGGTTTTCCGTGCTTTGTATTAAACTGTGTGTATATATATATATATATATATATACACTTTTAAGCAACTTAATTAATTATATATGGTTAAACATTATTTTAAACATTATGCACATTTTTCAAAGGTAGTCATGTTATTTTATGCTTTGATGAACCATGCATTAGTAATATTTTGCTCAATGCGCCCTCTTGTAGCCTCAGGAGAGAAGCCAAATGCTTTTTTCCCCCTAACTGAAATTAAAACAGTTTAATATTTAAGTACAAAATTAGAATTTAAAATTAGAATTTAGTTTTTCAGCCATTTTGACAGCCCTATTCAGTGCCATAGAGAAACATTGGAAGATCCGAAGATCACATCTGTTTTATGGGGTTTATACTTCAAAAATAGAAAAAACGTTGTGCCTGGGGTACTTGTAACTGATTCCAGGTATCCTGAGAGGATGGAAACGAAGACCTGATGGTCGAAACGTTGCATGTGCCTGACGAAGACCTGATGGTCGAAACGTTGCATGTGCCTGACGAAGACCTGATGGTCGAAACGTTGCATGTGCCTGACGAAGACCTGATGGTCGAAACGTTGCATGTGCCTGACGAAGACCTGATGGTCGAAACGTTGCATGTGCCTGACGAAGACCTGATGGTCGAAACATTGTAATAAAATATTTTTTTATGGAGCAGTCAATTCAGTGTGCGGACATTAAGTTTGTTCTTTTGCTATAATTCAATCTTTTTGTCCTGCACCTGAGCCCTATTTTGGGTTTGTTGCATGTGCGCAACTTTTTTCACTTTGGCATTCTGAGAGGATGGGCAATATAATTCATTTTATTACATTTCCTGAACAAAACAGAGTAAAATGTACTTAAGTATTCAACCAATACAAATGAGTATTTTTTTGGTTGTCACACATTCATTAAGTTTCAATTTTCATCTGCTCAAGCAGAACATTAATGTTAGCAACTCCGTTTGTTTGTCCAAGGGAGCAACAGGGGGGCGGGGCTTACCGATAGGTCAATTCAATTCTGAATGCACAAACAAATGGCGCTTTTTATATATAATGTGGTTACAAACACACAACTCTGCAAACCTGATTCTAGATACACTCGAATGCACAAGAGCAATAGCGTGCACCATACCTGGTTAAAGAAAAACAGAGTAGAGGTTACAGACAGAGACCACAGGCATCTGCTAAGAATCAGCAGTGACTGACATATAAAGACAGACAGCAGAAAGACAGGTCTTCAGTCAGTCTGCAATCAAAACACAAAATTCAAGGAAATATGCTACACCTTTAACATTTAATTCGATAATTTCCGCTACAGCAAATGGCATGTACACAAACTTGCTGAAATTAAAAGAAAACATGAATGCAACAACGTAATGTAAAATAAAGCTGACCACATATAAGCATGCAAAAAGCTGCAGTCAAATTGTGCATATGGGAAAGTTTGAGGTGAGGCGGGAGAATGTCCTTTCCAGGCTTTTTTTTCAGATGGATTAGTTTATCCTGTAATGGACAGATGGTCATATAAACAACACACACTCTGAGAGATCAGCAGAAGGGCACTGTCACTAAAGGACAGTTTCACATGAAAGGTCTGTGAGTGACATTATACAGTGGTCTGACTAGCGTCTTCATCCTCTCATAAAATGGCATGTACGTATACTATCCATCCATACATTCACAAACCCTCAAAAATACATCTGAGGTTACTTCACAGGGCTGTGAATAACAATAATGACTTGTGGAAAGAGACACAACATAACAACAAACGATGACTTCTCATGTATACTTGGGAAAAAAAGTAATTACACTTGACCAGAACTCTGACGATAACTGACCTCAAGTGTTACTGCAACAACGTGTTTAACAAGCAAAGAAATCATAAGGATAATTATCAATGGGCTGTTATGTTAATGTTCTGCTCTCAATGATACTGATGCAAATTTACCTTCATAATAATAATATTAGTAGCCTAAATGAGAGGAAATGCATTTGGTTTGCAAAATTATACCATACACTATGACCCCTGAAGGTCCAAGGACTCTCTTTTAAAGAGATTTTCTTTTAAAATGAGGCCTAAAATAAAGCATTGCATGATGTCCCCTGGCATACTGTGCCCACAGTAAAGTCCATCAACAAGAGAATCTTTCTGAAATATCTGTATGGAGCTATTTTTGACTCCCTTAGGACAACCTAGTATGTTCCAGGATGGAGTAAATAAAATATAACTGGAGAGCAGCTCGTAAATTTTTCCTTTTAAACCAGAGAGACATACATAACATGTTTTCTAAATCCATTAATGTCAAGCAAGAATCCATGAAATCTCCATGCAGAAAAGTCAGCTAATTTTTACATTGCACTTTTCAGAAAAAACATATCTTCAAGGCCTATAAACCATGCACAATGATATGCACTGAAGTAGTCAAATGTTGGACTTTTTCTCACAGGATGTTATTAAGGAATTTGGAAAAACTTTGAATATTGCACACAAATCATTTTATAAAGCTTGAAAGCATCCCAAATTTTTGTAACTGCATAAAAAGGATATAATTATTTTTCGTACAATGCTTCAGGATTTCTCCTTTTGTGTTCCACAGTGAAATAAAAATGCATATGGCTTTGGAACGACGTGAGAGCACATTTTTTGGTGAACTTTTCCTTAAATCTCTTACTGAAAAGCACTTCTCTGGCAGATTACATGGCATTTTGAAATGAAACAGACATCTGTGGAGATTGTCAAAAATGCGGGAAATACAAGGTCAGATTCTTCAGTTAAGCTCTTTTATAAGCTCCTCACCTTCCCAGAAGGCACTCTGAGTGACACTGCCCATAATGTTCTAGGGACTATTTTTAGATATACAGCATTAGAGTAACTAAATTGTGATGAAAGTGCTGCTGAAAACTACACATAGGAGATATAGACTTCATCTGCACCTACTTTCACACTTCGTCTGGACCCAGAAGTTATGATTGCAGAAGATAACATGCCACTTTTTTGAATATAATCAGCATGGCTGATTCTTCAGAGAGAGAGAGCATAAGGCCAGTTAAAACACTCTAAACACACCACATCATTATCCCTTACTAGAGCACAATGTATTTGATCTCAAGGAGGAAGCACAAATTCAAGCACCAATGTAATTATACCTCTGAATTTATTCAACTACTTAACCACTAAATGTGCATTACGTATTATAAATCTTTAGTTTCAGCCGCTGGGAATAAGAATACTCAGAGGTGCTTATTCATAGCTCAGGAAATTTTATTGAGTACTCAATTATATTTCCTTTAAATATCAACTTTGTTTCAGATCTTTCTTCTAAAATTAAAATAAACACAACTGAGAAAACTGTGGACAAACAGTAAGAGTATAGAGCCATATAAAGTGAATGTGTGGAAAACTAGACAGACAATCCTGTGCTGAGATAGTTCGATAAGAAAAAGTTATTTATTCCCAATATTGCTTGTTTGAAAAATCTGAGTAGTTTATGACATTACTGAGATCTCTTCTGCAAACTGGAGATAAGAGATTACTCTGGTCAGTTTTGCAGGAGTCTTCATTTGCTCGCTATATGATCTTATTGGTGTCTCAGAGAAACAAATGAGATATTAAAGAGATATTTTCATTTATTTATCTATAATATGGGTAAGTCAAAAGACACATTTCTGAATGCACACCAGAAAGAAACGTCTTAGACCTGATGAGAATCCAATGACATGTTCATCGTGAAAGAAATATCTCAATATACATACCATCAGTTATATTGTATTTGATGGTTTGCTAGATACAAATGTGTCATTTTTGTTAGTTATGACATGCTGAAAATACATATTGTCTTCTGACTTAACTATACAGCAACTGTTGTAACCTTTCAAGAATCAGTATTGGCTATGGCATTATGTAATAAGCATGTAATAAGCAATATTTTTAATGCACGTGTACCAAATTAAAATTTTTACATATCTATGTAGGCTACAAAATACGCTACTGAGGATGTACGCAGTTGCAGACTAGAAAAGAAACCTAAAACCCTTTATTTCGGGCTTTTAAGCATTTGATAACAGTAAAGCAAACATTTTTACCAAGAAGGGTTGCTCTTCCAACGCCACACTCTTGTAATCCGCCTTTAGGGTTTTGCTAACACCACATGTAGCCTGTTTGTAAACAATGAACCTGTTACACGGAGGGGAAAGCGTTACTTACTTGAATCTCCCTTGGCAGTGTTGACATTGATCGCCAGCCCATCCCCGTTCACAGACGCAAGTTCCACTGATACATCTTCCAAAGATGCAGTGTTTTGTCACATGTTTTAGAATAAGATCCTTCAGTGCACACTAACAGGTAAAACACTATAAACGTGACCAGGTAGGTCCTGAGCTCCTGAGTCCTACACAGGAAACACCTCGTGGAGAAGCGTGGAGACATTATTCTTCCAAAATCCATCCTCCTGTTCTCCTCTGATCTAAGCATAGAGATGAGGATACAGTCTTCATTAGACGTTAGCTTTTAAACTGTGAATTCTACACTCCTCATAGTTTTGTTACAATTTGTAGATTGTTGTCATTGTCACGATGCATGAATGTGTGTAGCCTATTATATGCAATATGTAACGTAACTTTCTCCAGTCAGTTCTAGAGGTAAAGCATTTACTTTAGCGCGTTATTCCAAAAAAAGCCTTGTCGTCCAAAACCGTGTCATTCCAAAAATAGCGACATCTGAGATACAGATGTGCAGTTATGTTAAACTGTGCATTCTTAGTCGCAAAAATAACAGCATGGTTTCAGCATGCCTTCTCAAACAGTAAGCCGTTTCGCCTTTGTTTCTCTCAGAGATGCACTCGGAGGAGAATGACAGCGCAACTCCCGTCCAAAACAATGTGCAGTTCCCCGCTGCTGCTCCTGCTGAGCTCAGAGTCAATGCCGAATCTCACTACGCAAAAGGATTGGCTTATGAATATTAAGTAGCTTACGCTGACGCAGCTTGGTAACCTTCCTCAAGCGTCCTGTCGGTCACGTCACGCAATTAATATTCAAGAGCCGATCCTTTATCATAGTAGGGTAGGAAACCAGTCGTTTTACATTTAAAGCGATAGCGCCTTATTCATTTGTGCATCTTGTGGTTTGCAGTGAGGACCAGTGTTGGGGGTAACGCATTACAGGTAACGCGAGTTACGTAATAATATTACTTGTTTCAAGTAACTAGTAAAGTAACGCATCATTTTTTTTTTACAATTTACAAGAAAATATCTGAGTTACATTTGTTCCCATTTATTGACTGAGTGCGCTGTGTGAACATGATGTTACTGTAGTTCTAGACTAAATGTGAATGTGCATTAATTCATCCCACTCGCAAAAAACAGATTCAATACTCATCAACATTTTTTGAGGGAGCGTGCAATTCAGCCACATCTGTGGCATTGTGCTGTGTGATAAAACTGCACATTTTAGAGAGGACAGTTATTGTGGCCAGCCTAAGGCACACCTGTGCAATAATCATGCTGTCTAATCAGCATCTTGATATGCCACACCTGTGAGGTGGATGGATTATCTCGCAAAGGAGAAGTGCTCACTAACACAGATTTAGACAGATTTGTGGACTATATTTCAGAGAAATAGGCCTTTTGTGTACATAGAAAAAGTCTTAGATCTTTGAGTTCAGCTCATGAAAAATGGGGGCAAAAACAAAAGTGTTGCGTTTATAATTTTGTTCAGTGTATATTCTGCGGAATACAAAAAGATTTTGTCAATATTTTCAACATAAACATTGTTTCTCTCTCTCTCTCTCTTCTTATTGATCTAGAGTAGTGTAGCAGTGTTATTTATTATTATTTATGCAAGCATTAATTGATATTTTGAATTTCAAAACGCTTTTATTGTTGCATTTTCAATTTAATATTTAAATATATGCTCATTTTATATAGTTTTTATATTTAGCCTATATTTATTTATTTATTTTTTAATTAAATTTAGATATAATAATTTTGGTTCCTTATTTCATTTAGCTGCAGAGGCAACATTTATTATTAGTAAGTGTTTTTTTTTTTTTTCGTTGAATGTTTATATTGTATTTTATTTCATTTTTATTTAAATTAACAAAAACAATTAAATAGTTTTTGTTTATGATATTTAATAAGTAAAATGCCAGCAAATACATTACTTCTACTGCTGTCAATAAACCATTAGGCTAACTGGAATGTTTATGTCTCAAACTAACATCAACATCTCCTGAGAAACATGAGTCATATTTCTGGATCAGCCTCCATAATATTGGTTTTGGATTGTGTAACTGTTTATCTGCAAAGGGATCTATTGTTCACTTATCTGAGTTAAATACCTCTTAAGTTTCCTCAAAACAGGCCTAGAAGCATGAAGTGATACTGTTTTTGAGGATGATGATGTTCTGTGTCTCCTGTATGAAACAATATGTGAATTAGAAGTTGTCACGTAAACAGCATATTAATAATGTCACATTTGGAATAACTGGCATAATTTGGTGCATCCAAATTAAGATGCAGAAAATTTTGGAGTATTGAAGATATAGTCCTATGCACTAAGATTTGGTGCTACTAAACGTCCTGTTTGCAGGGAGGTAATGTTATCAACCCTTCTGGACAAATTCTATACAGGGTTCACAAATAAAGTAAACGCTAAAGTTCTTCTTTTTGCAGCAACAATGCAGAAAATAAGCAGTGTTATAAAATATGATTTCCATTCCTTTACTTTATTGACACTGAACTGAGTTTCATTGTGCTTTCGCAGGGAATCATTTGCAGTGATCATTACAGAGGACAACAGAAAATGACTGTATGCCAGGTATAGACAAATAAATATGCATTATCATCTGGGTAAGAAGGAGGGGCATAGCCATCATTTCAAAAATGGGAGGGGGGCGGAATGTCTAGTGTTATACCTGTTTTTGTTTCAGTTAACCCTTTTTTAATAATATATTTTTGCTTAATATGCTTTATGATTATATTATTATATATGATTATAAAATAGAAAGAAAGAAAGAAAGAAAGAAAGAAAGAAAGAAAGAAAGAAAGAAAGAAAGAAAGAAAGAAAGAAAGAAAGAAAGAAAGAAAGAAAGAAAGAAAGAAAGAAAGAAAGAAAGAAAGAAATATAACAGCTTGTCACTGGCTGGCTTTACCCTTAAAAGGACATCTTTGTACCTTATTTACCCCAAAAAGTTTCATAGTTGTACATGTACATATTGGTACTCTAAGGTACTAATGTGCACCTTTATGAGTATATGTTACAAAGAAGTCTTTATAAGGGCACTATTGTTTACATATTTCAAAATGTATTTTGTGTATGTTGTATGTACAGTACATGGCACACAGTAATGGATTTATTCACATACTACTTTATTCTGTTCTGTTCTATTATACAGTCCACGTTTCAGGAATTAAATAAAAAAGTACTTCAAAACAAACTATTGCAACGAAACTATGTATTGAGCTCAACTGACAAACATGTCAAGGTATGTAGACCCTAAATCAATAAAAACAACGAGATGAAATAAACATTTAGTGACATTTCCTTTAAGCTTTCTGACTGGTTTGTTTAAAAATAGTGGCTTTTTGACACAGTATTAAAGATAACATATATCTCAATATATAAAGCTACTTAAAACTGAAGTATAAAAAAGTACAAATTAGTCTAATTAATCTATGTTAAAAGGTATAAGAAATATCTTATCATAGACAATGCTGTAAATAATGTGTCCTTACCTCTGAAGCCTCATTGAAACTTTCTGCCTCATTCACTCTCAACTCTGAATTCACTTCTGCCTCGGTCTAAATAAAGTAGGGTTTGAAACATGACATACAGGGAATAGTGACACACGGAAGAATATAACAAATTAAATCCACTGCTGGACAATAACCAATCATTTGTATCCTAAATAATTTTTTAACACTTTAGTATGGGGAACACATATTCACTATTAACTATGACTTTTGCCTCAATAAACTCTTCATTTACTGCTTATTAATAGCTTGTAAGGTAGTCGTTGTAGTTGTTAAGTTTAGGTATTAGGTAGGATTATGGGATGCAAAATATGGTCATGAAGAATACCATACCAAGTTGTTTATCATACTAATGTTAAAAATGTTTTTCTATATTTTACTAATTATGTGTTTTTTTATGATTGGTCCATATATAATCCTACAAACACTTGTGTAGGCTATTAATAGATTGTATACAATGTAAAAACAGCCAGGTGTTAAAACTCTATCTGTTCTTCTCACCTGTAAAGTTTATTTTTCTTGGGTGTCATCCTGATTCTGCCCTGACAAACCTGTCTGTTTCTTGTTCATTCTTGACAACACATAAAAACGCAAAATTAGTGCAATAATATAAGAGCACCCCTAAATTAAGATCGTTCCTATATCGGATCGTCAATGCATGCATACCGAATTGATATACATTATGTAGAATTGGCAGAGTTAAACATGTCACAACGCTGTAAAATCTCAGTTCAACATTATCTTTATTCTTATTTGAAGGGTTCTGATAACATACATAACGTTACGTGTTAAAATAAAATACGTTACGAAAAAAAACACTGAAAATAAGTGCACATTTGTCCATGCAGATTTTTTTCTCCATATAATTAACACCAAAACTTGCTAATTATTCAACAAGAGCAATAGACAGAGTCACTCAACATTGTGCAACACTATTCGGATACCACATGCCAACTTACGCTGCTTGACTTTGTCGTAAAAAAGGAGTTAAGAGTTTTTTGCCGCTTTGAACTCATCGCGACCTCTATGAATGTTGAATACAGCGCGGGACCGCGCGTGCGAGCTAGGGCGTGTCGTGACGTAACAAACTGAGTGACTGATTGCCATGGAAACGTCATGTATAGACTATCTTGTCTTTTTGAAATTTAAATCATTCTGCATTTATATACATTGCTTCATTAAAACCTCAACATGTCGAGAACACAACTGTCCAATAAGAAAGTACGTCCCCCGCGTAATCTACGCCCCTAAGAAGTCAACAACATTCTCAGAAGGCCATACTCTCCACTGCACACTCACAGCGGGAGAGAAATAAAATTATCTCACCCAGGAGAACTGCCTTTTCTCTCTCAGGAAAATTAGATTGGCTCTGTTGTTAGAAACCAAGGTAAACAGAGAGATGTGGCATCCTTTGTGTTCATAATAAGGATCAACTTTGATATTAGCCATATTTGTACCATTTTATGTAATAACCTGGCTGTCCCACTGGAAAGGGACATAACTTAGGTTGATTTCAGGGCATGGGAAGCAAAACCAGACTTTATGGGCTGCTACAACAGGGACTGCCGTTTGAAGATTTGCCAGTTGAAATTAAGCAAATTTCATGTCAGTTTTGTTAAAGTAAGTCATGAGCACTTGCAAAACACACTGAAGAATGACAGCAAACCCAGGCCTCAGTTCTCCTGTAAACGGCAATGTAATATATAATAGTTAATAAAAAAGAAACTGAAATGTTTTGACAGTCTCACAAGTATTAAATGTGTTTAATTTAATATACAAGGCCCATGAGACAGTTTTGGTTTATTTTGCTGTGTTTTAGATTTTCCCTCTTGGATAACTTTAAGTAGGTCATAGTGAATACATCAGCCAAAGCATCTGCAATGGAAGTGGTTGTGGAACACTGACTAGGAGGATAAACATGTGATATCACATTCTGTAAACGATTTATAGCAGAAACAGATTATGCAATAGAGCCTACCATCTGTCCTGACTGCAGAACACACTCTCTCTTCTCTGTTGTGTGAGCTAGTGAGGGTCTGCCTGTGTAACGGGGGCTCAAACAGCTGACCTGCAGGCAAGAACGTTCTTAAGCTTCTTCTTTTTTTATCTTTCTACTTTCTCACTCATATTCAGTGGCTCTCTGTTCATGAAATCACTATAAAATCATATTTTCTAGCTTCATAGATTTACTCAAAAAATTAAATTTTATGTTGTTATTAAACCTACATTTAGAAAACACTAACTCAGATTAAACACATACAACACCATCACTGTCACCAGACCTAAACAATCATCTATTGCACAATAACAGAAACTATGATCCAGAGAGAGAGGGTTAGATTGCACTGTTTCATTATAGTCTTTATCATGTTACTGATGCAGAAATTATGTGCAGCTGGAGATGAAAACATCCCTTAAGAAATGGCAGTGTGTGTATGTGTATGTGGCTAGTGTTACAATACATTAAATAGGCTGTCTTTGAAGTATTTTACCAGGAGATAATAAAGTTGTGTGGGTGCTGTTTCATTTATTTATTTAGAATTACTTGTGTTAAGTACACTATAAATATGTGACAGAGCAGGGGTGTCAAACTCAGTTCCTGGAGGGCCGCAGCCCTGCAGAATTTAGTTCCAACCCTGCTCCAACACACGTACCATGTATTTTTCAAATAAGCCTGAAGGACGTGATTAGCTGGATCAGGAGTGTTTAATTAGGGTTGAGCTAAACTCTGCAGGGCTCCGGCCCTCCAGGAATGGACTTTGACACCCCTGTGTTAGAGTGATGTGTGTATTCTAATGGCTACCATAAAAAAATAATTTATAAATGTTAATTTCTCTACCATAAGCCGTCTCCAAAGGCGTTTCAGAGAATTTGGCAGTACACCCAACCGGCCTCACAACCGCAGACCACGTGTAACCACACCAGCCCAGGACCTGCACATCCAGCATCTTCACCTCCAAGACCGTCTGAGACCAGCCACCTGGACAGCTGATGCAACAATCGGTTTGCATAACCAAAGAATTTCTGCATAAACTGTCAGAAACCGTCTCAGGGAAGCTCATCTGCATGCTCGCCGTCCTCATCGGGGTCTCGACCTGACTGCAGTTCGTCGTCGTAACTGACTTAATTGGGCAAATGCTCACATTCAATGGCGTCTGGCATTTTGGAGAGATGTTCTCTTCACAGATGAATCCGGTTTTCACTGTACAGGGCAGATGGCAGACAGCGTGTATGGCGTCGTGTGGGTGAGCGGTTTGCTGATGTCAACGTTGTGGATCGAGTGGCCCATGGTGGCCATGGGGTTATGGTATGGGCAGGTGTATGTTATGGACAACGAACACAGGTGCATTTTATTGATGGCATTTTGAATGCACAGAGATACCGTGACGAGATCCTGAGGCCCATTGTTGTGCCCATTCATCCACGACCATCACCTCATGTTGCAGCATGATAATGCACGGCCCCATGTTGCAAGGATCTGTACACAATTCCTGGAAGCTGAAAACATCCCAGTTCTTGCATGGCTAGCATACTCACCGGACATGTCACCCATTGAGCATGTTTGGGATGCTCTGGATCGGCGTATACGACAGCGTGTTCCAGTTCCTGCCAATATCCAGCAACTTCGCACAGCCATTGAAGAGGAGTGGACCAACATTCCACAGGCCACAATCAACAACCTGATCAACTCTATGTGAAGGAGATGTGCTGCACTGCATGAGGCAAATGGTGGTCACACCAGATACTGACTGGTTTTCGGACCCCCCTGGACCCCCCAATACAGTAAAACTGCACATTTTAGAGTGGCCTTTTATTGTGGCCAGCCTAAGGCACACTTGTGCAATAATCATGCTGTCTAATCAGCATCTTGATATGCCACACCTGTGAGGAGGATGGATTATCTCAACAAAGGAGAAGAGCTCACTAACACAGATTTGGACAGATTTTTGAACAATATTTGAGAGAAATAGGCCTTTTGTGTACATAGAAAAAGTCTTAGATCTTTGAGTTCAGCTCATGAAAAATGGGGGCAAAAACAAAAGTGTTGCGTTTATAATTTTGGTCAGTATATTAAGATATATTCTAGCGCCTTCGTGTGGTGAGATACTGTAAGTGCTGTAGGAACACTAAACTACTTTTAACATGCATGAGACTAGTAGAATGAAAGTAGAGACAGACAACAGAGAATAAATATATTGGACATTTGAGAATATGACAATATTTTTAGATAATAATATATTTGTTACAATAACAGTTTGTTTAATTCAGATTATCCAGATATACAAGAAAGCAAGAGTTTTGTGTTACTCTTAAAATAGTTCAGCCAAAAATGAAAATTCTGTCATTAATTACTCACCGTCATGTCATTCCAAACCTGTACGACCTTTGTTATTTTTCAGAACACAAACTAAGATGTTTTTGATGAAATCCAAGAGCTTTCTGGCCCTGCATAGACCGCAACGCAACTACCACATGCAAGGCCCAGAAGGACATCGTTAAAATAGTATATGTGACATCTGTGGTTCAACCGTAATGTTATGAATCTATGATAATAGATTATGTGTGCAAAGAAAATAAAAATAAGGACTTTTTAATGATGTCCTTACTACCTTTCTGGGCCTTGAACATGTTAGTTGCATATCAGAAAGCTCTCAGATTTCATCAAAAATAGGCATACCTTAATTTGTGTTCCGAAGATGAACGAAGGTCTTACGGGTTTGGTATGACATGAGGGTGAGTAATTAATGACAGAATTGTCTTTTTTCTGCTTGTTTTTGTTAGTCAGAAGCAAACAGGGCCAAAGTCTTGCAAAGCATGGCTAATTACCCCTGCTGGTTGGTGTTGTTATTAGACCATCTGTTTTCATTGATGGCTACTCAAAATAAGTGACAAAATACTCTTCTTTATTTATTTATTTATTTTATTGCAAGCAACATATCTTTCATAAATGTTTCTTCATAAAATATAATTTCGTTTTTGTCAACTTTGTCAAAAGAAAGAAAGAAAGAAAGAAAGAAACTGTCCTGATCATGTAGTTTTTAATATATTTATATTATACTCTTTGCCTTTTACCTTTGAAAAAGCATGACATCTCACAATCCACACTTCGGACAAAGTCTGCAATGAAACAAACAGTATCCCACTTTGTCAATATGATCTGTGACCTGCAGTATATCCAATAATCCAGAAACAATCCATGCAGGACTGTTTGCTGATATGATTACTGCTTATTTAATTATTTAGCCTCTCTTAATAATGCGACAGTCACATTTTAATGTATTTTGAAAGTAAAATACATGGTCCAAAAAATTGTAGCAGACTCTGCTTGCTGCACCTAAGTATAGATAAACTAAAGTTAAGACTTTTGAAATCCATAAATAAGTGGTTTGGCTTTTGTCCATTACACAAACCCACAGACCCACATACGCCGGTATGCCTGTTAACCATTCACACACACTTGTATAGACATAAACCCACAAACACCCACACACTCACAGGACACTGACCTCATGCGAAGTAAGATTTAGAGCAGATCTACAGAGTGTCACTCCTTCAGAGACCAACGGCCAGCATGAATCTCAAGCTGTGTCTGCTGCTCCTCTTTCTCTGTGCTGTCATTATCCCTGCACAGGTGCGTATGAACAGTTATATGCTGATATACCACAGTATCATTACTTATGTTATTCTTAAAATACATTGTTGTACATAACAGATTTTTCATCTGGATGAAAATTAAGTGACGCTATATGTGACCACAAAACCAATTTTAAGTAGCAGGGGTATATTTGTAGCAATAACAATACATTGTATTGGTCAAAATTATCGATTTTTCTTTTATGTCAAAAATTATTAGGATATTAAGTAAAGATCATGTTCAAGATATGTTCTAAATATCCTACTGTAAATATATCAAAACTTCATTTTTGATTAGTAATATGCATTGCTTAGGAATTAATTTGGACAATGTTAAAGGTGATTTAAAAAAAAATTATATATTACTTTAGTTTTTTTTTGCACCTTCAGATTACAGATTTTCAAATAGTTGTATATCGGCCAAATATTGTCATAATCTAACAAACCATACATCAATGAAAAGCTTGTTTATTCACCTCTCAGATGTTCTATAAATCTCAATTTAAAAAATTGACCCTTATTTGGGGTCAATTATTTGACCCTTATTGACCACATGTTTTGTGGTCCACCTTATGTTTTTGCTTTGTAATTGGTCAAATTATGGTCGAGGTAAAATTACAGTGTGTAATTTGTATTTATACAGTCTAATGTTTGAATATGAGATTTGAATCACATTTAGCTGATCTTGATAAAAGAATGCATTTTATCTCAACAGTTGAAGAAAGAGAAACATGATAAGCATGGGGAACGTGATAAACATGGGCACCATGATAAACACGGACCACGAGATAAACATGGGAGGCCTGGTGGTAAACATCATGTAAAGAGAGGCAAAGAAAGATTGGAGAGTAAGTGGTCACCTTTTGGGTTAAAATATAAAACATATCCATATTTATATGTCTTTGCGTCCAATGTCCAATTTACAACTTATGATATCAGGCCTGAGGGCTGAGTTTGAAAGCTCAGATGACACTGATGATGATGACGATGCAAACGATTGGCTGTTTGAGCTTCAAGGTCTAAGAGGTATGATTCATTAAACAGATGTTTTCCTCATATTGTGCACACTACCATATACATTTGGGGTTAGTATTATTATTCTTTTTTTATTATAAATTAATACTTTTATTCAGCAAGGACACATTAAATTAATCAAAAGTAACAGTAAACACATTTCTAATGTTACAAAAGTTATTTGATTTCAAATAAATGCTGTTCTAGTCATCAAAGTATCCTGAAGAAAAGAATAGCATGGTTTCCACAAAAATATTAAGCAGCATTGATGTTTTCAGCATTGATAATAATAATAATAATAATAATAATATGAAATGTTTCTTGAGTACCACATCAGCATATTATAATTATTTCTGAAGAATCATGCAACACTGAAGAATTTTTTTTTTCAAGAAAATTCAACTTTGCCATTACTGGAATACATTTAAATTTTATTCTGTTTTATTTTATTAATTAAATCTCAATATTCACAATATTACTGTTTGTATTGTATTGTCAAAACATTACAAACGTTCTACCAAATTGAAATCAGCTAAAATAAAAGGCAAATAAACATTTCTCGCTTTGGTTATTCAGGAAAATGCAGTCCAAATCCATGCCTGAACGGTGGGCAGTGTGAAGAAAAGAGAGATAAATTCAAATGCAAATGTCCAGAGCAGTTTGTAGGTAGAAGATGCCAGAGAGGTATGAGTTCACGTCACACCACCTGCTCAATTATTATATAGCCTGCTGAAGTTTTGAGAAATATTTGATGTTTGTTTAGGGAAAAGGGTTTGTAAGAGGGGAACCTGTGGGGCAGGACTGTGTCTTCTGACCCCATCTCCTCCCTACTATAAGTGCAAGTGTATTCCACCATTTACACCACCAAACTGCAGATTATGTAAGACATACAGCACTGAATTCATGCTGCACCAAGCCACTGTTTCTTAACAAACAAACAAACTGATTTGGTTGTAGAATGCTCAGACCAAAGAGTAAAACTGGTCTACAACTAAATCAGATTTCTGTAATGAAGATATATGGGTTGAATATGCTCTGTTTATGATTTATGGCTTTTTGTTTAGCTCTTCCATGTAATCCAAGCCCTTGTCAGAATAATGGCAGATGTGTTGTAGACGAGGGTGATTTTGATTGCATCTGTCCGGATGGTTACAGTGGACAATACTGTCAAGTAGGTGAGTGTATAATTACAGAGACACTGCATTTCCTTCATTGGATGAATTTGTGTATAAAAGAATCTGAATTTAAAACATATTTTAGAAATGTAATGCTTGTTAGTGAAAATTATATTTTGTAATATTCTTTTGGGACTTTATACATAAATAACAACTATAAAATGCCAAATGTTTTCTGTTACTCAGAAAATGTGTTCTATTTTTACTTTACTTTTTCATATTTCTCAATACTTATTCATTTTTGTCAGTTCACATTACAGACAAAGAAATCTATTTTAGAAACAAATTGCATGTTTAAAAAGTGTACATTTCTTAGAAATGTAATCCTTATAACAAAAAATTGCTATAAAATTGATCATTGACTTTAAAAATGTCAAGCACTGTACATTTTTGTGGTTAAATTTGAATTTACACTATTATTATTGTCATATATTTCAAGTTTTACAATTTTTTTCATTTTTTAATTATGAATGCCATGTGGTTTTCTGTGGGCCATACCATTTGATGTATGAATCTGAACTTTACTTTGACACATTGTCGTGAGGATCTCAAAGGTTATTTTCTGTGATACTTTTTGTTTTATGGTTTTCTTGCAACTTGAAAACAACATAAACACACAATCATACTGTGCTGTGACTGTATCCTCAGGCCCCGATGACTGCTATGAGGGGGATGGACAGTCATACAGAGGGAAGGTGTCTGAGACAGATGATGGGGATGAGTGTCTCGACTGGAACTCTGAGTTCGTTCTGGATAAAGGAGCTTTTCCTTCAGTGGCATTTGCATCTAATGAAGGCCTGGGACCGCATAACTTCTGCAGGTTACAAACATGTGGGGACTAAAAGCCTGGGACTCACATATTTAATTATTGACCTAGAAGTAGTGCATTCATTGTATGTGAAAACATTTTACATTTTTTTTGAATCCTTTAATTAACATGTTTAAATTTGTTTATTTTAATGCCATATTTTTGGAATGCACTGTATATGCACACGTGCACAAAAACACTACAGCTGGGCTTGAGCAGCAGTGGACTTGTAATCATGTTCCCTCAACTCAAATGCAAATCCTCCATTATAGAAACCCTGACGGAGATAAGAAGCCATGGTGCTTTATAAAGAAGGACACGAGACTTCGATGGGATTATTGTGATGTCAGAAAATGTCCCACACCTGGTAAGACTTATGATAAAGACACAGTGTGGTTTATAATCTAATACTTTTCCATAATGAACTCTAACTCAACAACACAAACACAGCAGCCTTTAGCCATTTTGATTATGTTGCCATTCGAGTCATTTGAATTAATAAATCAAGAATCATATATTTTAACCCTCTCTGACCCAGTAGATGTATTAAATTACATGATTTAACATTGCTAAACCTTTGCTTTACATCATCTAACATTGCTGCACCTTTTCAACAGCAACAACTACTATAAAAATGGTGTCCACCACTGCTGAAGCTCGACCCACCACAGCTGCATTCACAGACAGTATTCCACCAAAAGGAACTACTCTCCACCCAACCGTACCAGCTAAGACAAGTAAGACTTCCTCATCATTACCCAGATGCCATGTCTGGTAAAACTGATGACAATGCAGCAGCACAGTTATCAATCGAGCTGTGTTTCATTTAAAGTTTAAACCAAAAGTTGTAACTTTAACAATAGTCACTTTAATGATATTAATTCTAAATATAATAGTTAGTTCTTTTTTAATTGAATTTGCTGAGAGACACTCCAGAGTACACCAGTCCAACAGTGCTAGGACTTTTTACTGTTTGTATCACTCCAATTGATCATTAGGTGGTAATAAGTGACTGTCTTTATGAGAGAATCATTGAATCATTTATTCAACCAATGCATTCAAAACACTGATCTAATGTGCAGCTGCTTTAGAGACATTTCGGTGAAATGTGGCCTTCGTTTAATGCCACTGCTGCTCCCCCAGACTGTAAATCAGGGCAAGTCGTGTAATGTATTCCTGTCTTAATTGTCAATATTCAGTCTAAAATTTAAGTGACTTAACATTAACTCGTTTATTAAACAGCTGTTTATAGCAATATCAAACTCAAATCTATACAAATAAGTTTCCGCTAATGTCACCTACCAGATGGCAGCATAACCCCAGAGAGCACCAGTTCAGCCCAAATACCCACTACTCCTGTCCCACCAACCACATTACCAAAGAACTATACTTTAACAAGGGATTATCTTACCTGTGGTAAACCTGATCCGAAAAAGCAACTAAACCGGATTTACGGGGGTCTTAAAAGCTATTCCTGGAGCCCATCCATGGCAAGTATCAGTACAGGTTAGGCCTAAAGGATCCATCCAAGGGTACAGACACATCTGTGGAGGCACCCTTATCAAGCCTTGCTGGGTGCTGACCGCTGCCCACTGTATGTAAGTATGGCCTTTAGTACACCATTAAAGTACATAATCCAACCAATGACAAAACTCAATCCATGACCACTGTTCAATTGACATTTCACTGCATTTAATTAAATACATTTAAGAGCTTTTGATATTAAATCTGACTTCTTATCTGCATTATTTCAATATTTTTAAATGTTTTGTGGTGGTGAATAAACTGGAAAAAATTATCATAACAATATATTTAGTTTCACATTAAAACTAAAAATATCCATAGCTTAGTTTAATTATATTTTGTTGTGTGTACAGTGAGAAAAAGCATGAATACAGAGTTATATTGGGAGGACAAAATTTGATACAAAAGGAGAAAACAGATCAGACTGTGCTGGTCGAGGACACTATCATCCATGAGAAGTTCAAGGAAACCCCTGATGTCGTGTACAATGATATTGGTGAGTATGTGGACATTCATTTGCACAAACAGGATTTTAATAATGATCAGTGTTATAGATTTTACATTTTATATTTGTAGTGCTTTCTGTTCTTCAGCTCATCAGGCTTTTATTTTGAAGGTTGTGTTTCCTTTTCTTAGCTGTGGCCAACATTGTTAATATCAGCTTATATTATTGGGCACTATTTTGAATGTCAGACATTTTTAGTTGAAATTATGTAGTGTACTCATTCAAACCCATAATACACTGCAATAAGTAGTGTACAACTGGTTATTAGAAAATACTCACTATGTATGGTTGGTGTCTCATACAAAGAACACAATTTATCTAAAAGCTCTGCTGTAGGATTCTTTTATTTAGGCAAAATATCCAGAAGCACACAACAAGACAGGAGAAGCGAAACCCCTCAGAACGAAAATCAGAAAAAGATCAAAAAGCACAGACAAGGGAGCACATCATTTCAAAATAAAAGCCTTATAAGAATAAGAATTTCAAAACAAAAGACCTCAAAAATGTTAATATGTTCACATTATTGTTTAGATCCTATGCAATTAATCTGGCTATTTGCTAATAAAAATCACGAGAAGTCTATACTTTTTATTTTCTTGTATTTTGTTCATTATTTCTGTGTAGCTCTTTTAAAACTGAAAGCTACTAATGGAGCATGTGCTAAGGAAACTCAGTTTGTGAAGGCTGCCTGCTTGCCCAAAGAACCTTTTGCAGATGGAACAGAATGCCGAATTTCTGGATGGGGAGCCACAGAGACGTGTATGTTTCCACATGTCTATTTCTGAATTTGTGTTGAAGTATGAAATGACTGAATCTGTTCTCTTTTCCTTCCTGTCTGTAGCAGAGTATGGCTCTGTGCATTTGCTTGATGCACAGGTTTTGCTGATTTCTCAGGAGGCATGTTCCAGCAATAAAGTATATGCATCTTTGCTGGATGGCGGCATGTTTTGCGCTGGCTATCTCAAGGGAGGAGTAGATTCCTGTCAGGTGGGTCATCATTTTAATTGTATAATGTTGTTTACTAAAATTAAAAGGAGATGGTTCTGCTGTAACAATTATGACATTAACATTCAACTTTCTGGCAGGGTGACTCTGGTGGGCCTTTAACTTGTGAGAGAAATCAAACACACTATATCTATGGTATAGTGAGCTGGGGAGACAGTTGTGGGGAGAAGAACAAGCCCGGTGTCTATACCAGAGTCCTTAAATATTTGGATTGGATCAATGGAAAAATTAGTGTCCCACTGTAGCATGTCCATGAAATATTAGCCACAGCCACTAGGTTTTCTGTTGTGTACTCTGATCTACCATCAACCAAGTTTGAGATAATTCTTCTGATGAATTAAAAAAATCTTGTGTCATCTTGGAATTATTACAATAATTTTTTGAGTGTGTGACACAAATATCTTCCAGTTACATGTTTAATTAGCTTTACACTAAAACAATCAAAAGTTTGGAGTCAGCAGTTTACAAAAATACATTATTGCAAGGATTCATTCAATTGATCGAAAATTACAGTAACAGCCTTTATAATCTTGCAAAATATTATATTTCAAATAAATGCTGTTCTTTTGAACTTTTGAAATAAAATCTCAGTTTCCACACAATATTAAGCAGCACAATTTTTTTCAACATTGATAATAAATAAGAACTGTTTCTTGAGAAAATCAGCATATAATGACTTCTGAAAGAACACAAGAGTGTTCTTTCAAAAATATTTAAATTATTGCTAACCCCATACTTTTGAAAGGCAATGTACATATGGCATGCATATTTATTTGCATATCTTTTACCCCAAAATTTTTGAAGTGCTGATTCTTCCAAATGATGATAAATTAAATCACATTTGTTGAAGGTTTGCAGTGCAGTTGAATCAACTGTTGCTCTACAAAAATGTACGTTTCTTTTTTAGCTTTGGAAAATACAAACCAACAAATCTAATCTACACAAAGACAGAGTGAAATCAAACAAACTTGTGCTAGGAAGGCCTACTTTATCTTCTAAATTCTACAATGTGCATTTAAGCAGGAGGTATGAGTTTTAAAGATGATTAGGATCGACAGATCTTAACAGGCTTTGAGTTTGTCCCCTGAAGATCATGACCTGGACAAAGAGCCAGGTGTAGAGAGTCTGTAAATGTTCCAGCACAGAAAGAGTAGAGCGGCGTCATGCTATCCACCCCTAAAAATGTCACCAGACCTCCAGGAAAGCTGCAGAAAATCCCTATCCGATGGAAGCAGGTGGAAATGGGCAAAGGATGAGCAGTACCTCCATGCCAAGCATTGTAGTCTCCATCAAAGTACTCCAGACACCAAGATTCAGCATGCCGGCCCAACCAGCAGTCCTCCTTTTGGCCTTTTCTTGAGATGGATGGGTAGGTGAGACCCAGTTCCCAGTAGATCTTTCCACTCACGTCTACCTCCCAGTAATGGTGGCCAGAGTCCCAGCATTGGACGCTCAAGACGTTGAGGGTGGTGTCAAAGCGTCTCTCATGCTCAGGGACATCTTGCCATACATCTGTGAAAGTGGCACAGTCCCCTTCAGATGAAATAATCAGCTTGGGATGAGCAGTGGAAGGGTCCAGGACCACTTCTGAGGAATCTGCAAAATGAAGATGGGTTCAAAACTACCCTAACTGTTCACACAGAATGCATTTTTCCATTCCACTGTGCTACTTTTCATTGTTTTTCTACGTAAACGAGCTAGACAGACATCTTTGATGTTGCGTTGTGCATCTTTTGTGGTGTCTTGTGCATGACAAGGTATTCTACAAACAAGGCGCTCTAGTTAAAATAAGTTTAATTATAAAAAAGTGTCTTGAGACCTTGCGTTATTTCCCATATTGTGCTGTCTATGGGTTGCGTTTTTTCAAAGCAAAAAAAACCCAACAACAAAGAAACACATTCTGTGTGAATGTCCCCTTATGGTTTATATAATTGAAAGAATATGGAACTATACTGTAATTTTTTTGTCAGTGAGCTAAAAAAGTATCATTCATTTGCTGCAAATTATTCACCTGATCATAGATTTTATGTGCTATTGACAGTTACTCACAGCTCTTTAGCAGCCTCTTAGCAATGGGGATCTGTGAGCGGATAAACAGTAGTAAATTGTTGGTGAGGTCCAGTAGCTGATCTGATTTGGCCTCATCAAGTTTTATGAGACCTGGGTCTGTCGCTGTTAGCAATTCCAGCACCCTGCCAACAGAAAGTAGATCAGCGCACCACAAATAACACCTGTCCTCTATATAAAAGGTTGAGGGTTATATTGAGTTTAAGGTCATAGTAGCTAGAATTACTATTTGTTTGGCTACACTAAAATTCTAAATAATTCAAACCATACCATTCATAAAATATTCATAAAAGTCACATTCTCCCCAAAATGCATTTGATCAAAATACCATAAAAACAATAATATTGTGTAATAATCTTTTGTAACATTATAAATGTCTTTACGGCCACTTTAATTTAATGAATCTTCACTGAATTAAGAGTAAGGCCTAAAATTCAGATTAATGCAGGGATACTGCATTGCAGATGTCTTCAAAACTGGAATCTACTTACTAAATGTTTAGTGGTATCAGAATATTTTTGTGCATGTAAACTCAAAGAGCCCATCCAGCTATAGAATGACTGAAATAATTTAAGAATATTTGTTCCAGTAAGCGAAACAGTGCTCATAACAGCACATTAAATAAACCTAAACATGAACTTGATGCTGGCAAACATGATCTCTACAGCCAAAATGCCTTTGCAGATGAGTCATTCAGATTGCATTGTGCCAGTGAAGGCTAGAATGCTTGACATAGTGACAAAACAATCTCTCTTAAGTGCAGCTCTAAATATACATACCTGTTGTGATACACTATGACCTATGAGAGAGAGAGGCAGAAATATAAAGTGAGAATGTATTATGTTGCAGGGATGGTAGGTTTCACCATGCATTGTTGGTCATTTTAATTATTGGTCTGTTCATGATAATTTTTTTATAACGACAGCCCATACCATCCATGGTAGATTGAGGTACAACAAATAGAAATAAAAAGAGTTCATGACAATTGGCCTGTCTATTGTTCTCCTGATAAATGTCTCACCCTGTCACCAAGCTGCATGTCACTGTCCATCATCCCTTCATTCAGCTGAACCTCAATGTCTCTGAGGAGGAAGCAGTTTGCCTCAATGAGGTTGTCCAGCGCTCGAACTGCAGCCATCTCCTCCACCTCCAGCAGGGACAGAGTGATCCTACAGTCCTCCTCCAGAACTCTCCGCATCTCTTCATACTTCTTCACTATACGTTCTCTCATTGCAGAGGACTTTGACTGAGGAAGATGGTTAGAATCAATTGGGTAATCCAATAAAATATAGTTTAAGTGTATTTCATTTTTATTTAAGTCCATTTTTTTATCGCTTTCGAAAAAAGTATCTTATGTTCTCTAAGACTGCATTTATTTGATTAAAATACAGTAGAAATATTGTGAACAAATATACTTTAATATATACTAAAATGTATAATGAGTATAATAGTATATAGCCTATCTATCTATATATACAGATTTTGTGCTCAGTTTTTGTTGCTTAATATTTTTGTAAAAACCACGGCACATTTCCCCCTGGAATTCTTTAATAAAAGAACAGCATTTATTTAAAACAGAATTTGTAACATTACAAAAACATTGTAACATCGTAAATATATTTACAGTCACTTTTGATCAATAAAATGCATACTTGCTGAGTAAAATAAATAATTTCTTTATTTTTTGTCTTAAATAAATAAATACAATGCAATACAATACAATACAATACAATACAATAAAATAAAACTCCTTACTGACCCCAAACTTTTCTACAGTATTGTAAATATAGGGCTTAAAATAGCCATATACTTACTGTATATAATTATTTTAAAATAAAACTTGTAAATAATATAGTTTAAAAAATTTAAATGTATTTTTTTCACATACAAATTGATAGTAAATTTCACAAATAATTACACAGAAACGACAATGAACACATCAAATTAAATTTGGAATATTGAAGCAGAAATACTAAAATAGTATTTTCTTGTAAAATCTACTCTAATCATCTTTTTTTTTTATTTACAGAGTACATAAGATCAAGATATTGGAATGTGTTTTTGTGATATATCTAAGGAAGAACCGCTTGATTTTATATTACACACTAGACTCACTTTGATTTCATTTTGCTTGCCATTCAGTTTCTTCAGTCTGCATCTGATCGCTTCCCTTTGCCTCATGAGATGATCCTGGTTATTCTTTTGCATGCTTTAGAAAAAACATGCATGAGAATTCAGGCAAACTTTTGACATTTTTAGGATTAAAAATAAGAGTGAACGAAACTTACCTGACACTGAGCTTTCATGCCACTTTGCTGGACGGAGTTGTTAGACTAAGAGACAGTCCTTATGTTGTTTTCACAAAACCTTAGGGGGTAATTTGCAACTCTGTAGATGTTCCAGCAAGCGAGATTTTAAGGAGCTCATGCTTCACTAATAGTGAAAGCAGATCACATGGGTGGGTCACAGTGGCACGATCCTGCCAGAGATAAATGGCATTCACCTTGACTTGTCGCTGTGACGCATCTGTCACTGCAGCACTGCTCGCCACCTGTGACAGGACACTCACATACCACTTCCTCTCCAGGCCACTTTTAGAGGTGGTATTTAAAGAAGTGGATAGTGAGACATTGTCCCATGTGGATTCATAACAATCAGGCTGTGTAATACAGCCTGTATATACTTTCTACAATGTAGCTATTAATGATACTCACAGTGAAACAAAGTACAAGTGGATTCTGGGAAATGCAGGAATGAGAAGGTCAGTTACAGCCTTCAGTTCATGCAGTTGCATCCAGGATGGCCTACGATTCAGAACAGCGAGAAGAAGAGAACAGAATGAGTGAACAGAAGAATAAAATATTAAAACTGAACACAAATAGTAAAAAATCTTCATCTTTAAGCTCCTCCTGCTCACAGATGAATCCACCAGATGGCAGCAGAGCTTGCACATGGCTGACATCTTGGGAGAATCAGATTATTTGCTACTAGTTTACAAGATTCATGACAGATGATGATAATGCTAAAGTTGATGTTGATAAACATGATGATGTCATACTGACACAATCCAATATACATAAAACCATCCCTGTAACAGTAAGTTGGTATTGTACAATATTTTGCATTCCTTAATATATACAATTGTATTTGCACAAATACAATAATATGTAAAAATAGATAAATAAACAGTTTAAATTAAATTGTCAATTTTATCATTATTTTGTACAAATAGCCTACATTTATAAAATATGTAAAATAACTAAAATAAATTATACAATATTGTACAAAAACATTTTGAAAATATATTAAAAAAATAAGAAAAATAAATCATTTGTACAGTTTGCTTTCCTTTCTTAGTAGTACCATTAGTTTGTACAGTATTAGATTATATAAATACATTTAGATTAAATAAAAATAACCACTAATAACCAATAAACAATCAAACTAAAAAAGTGTGTGCAATAGTCTGCATTGTTTCATCAATAGTAACATTAGTTTATACAAAAGTATATTGTCCAAAATACAAATACATTTTCAAAAATTGGTTAAAGAAATACATTTTAAAATAAATAAAATAAAAGATACTTGTAGAAAATGTTAGTAAAAGTAAAACATTTTTTAATTCAAATTTTTTTTTTTTTGGATAACATTGCTCTTTTGCACCATTTTAGAAAGCCCAGGTTATATCTCATTTTATATTAGTGCTGTATAGATTTTATCCACTGCTCTGGTTTTCATTTGTCTAAATGTGTGTGGACAGGCATTTAACAACAACATTGTAGTATGTCTGGCAGTCTAAAAACACAAACTATTGTATAAAAATACAAGCACAAAAAAGTATGATCTGACTTGTCTTCCTTTGTCCTTGCCTTGCTCCTTGTGTAACAATAAAGCACAGCCAGCTTTACGTGTGCTCTAATAAAGGCAGGCCCGAGCACATTACAGGACTCAGAAGTGGATTGGGAAGACGACTGTGATCCTTAATCCACCTTTCATCAGAATTTCCTGTGGAAATAAAGTCCCTTAATTTCTCCAATCTCCACCATTAGACAGCAAAACCTTGACCCCACCGTTACCTCCCCTCTGGTCCTTCTTTAAACCACTGTCTATTAGGCAGCTCAAATTAAATCCCTGCTGTTGGACTTTAATAAGAGAATATTTGCTCCTGTATTTTAACCTTGTTATCCAATATCCTGTTCCATATTCCTCTGAGTATATGCTATGGGCTGCTTTAATACAGAAAGGGTGGTTGACTTTGGTTGAAGGCCCACATGAAGAAAGCAGGTTTAGAAAAACTTTTTTTTTATATTTAAAACATGAATTAATTAGGCAATAAAAACAAATCCATATAAACTAATAAAGTATTGTGATTTCTGCATAGTCGTACCATTCAAACTATCATCCTGTGATGTAGTTATCACAAATCATGTTGAAAATTATGAACGTTTCTATTTTTTAACAATTTGAGCGACTTGGTGACCAGACATGAAATGTTATATGTTCATTTATATGTGAACTGTAGCCTACCTGTGAACATCAACACAAGTGTGTGTGTTGCACTTGACACCTGTTTATGTTTGGCAGAGGACAGTTCATTAAATATGTACAGAGTGTGTAGTTGTACTGGGTGAGGTTAAGTGCTTTGTAAACCTCTTGGGATTGTATCAATAAAGAAAAGGTCCTTACCAGCTGTAACCACTATTCCAAGTGTCACATCCACATTTGAAGCCTGACTGAAACAAATTGCTATCAAATATATGAAAATTAGACTGTAAAGTCAAAACAAGAGGTTCTAAAATGTAGCACGTGTTTTTGCTTTTTCAACAAAATGCAGTTTAATAGCGTTAACAGCAGAAATCCAAATTTTGAACGCGCTAAGTAGACGCTGGCAAAATGGGGAACAGTAACATTACGCTTCCGTTGAAAACTCGACGGTAGCTCGCCAAAACGTAAGTAGCCTATAATTTATGTTAGATTTCACTTTATTTAACAAATACAACACAAAACATTTTAAAGACATTTTTTTAACATAGTTATGCGACCTTTTTAGCCGTGAGACAGAACCTCAACCTAAACATTACCGAGCGGAAAAAAACAATTACCTTAAAGTCATTTAATTGTTAAGTGTGCAATTTTTTTGTATTTTTAGACTTATCCAACATAGTTAGAATTATTCACTTTGACTTGACACCATTCCCAAAATGGGTGCGTTTCCCAAACAATGACGTAACTCGACGATGCAGACTGTAACGTTAGTTCAAACTCTGAAGCGCCTCACGCCCTTACTTCGGGTCACGGTTTCCCGGGAACTATGGTTTCGGGAAACCCCGAATCGTTGAACTATGCTAGTAACGACGGAACTTGCGACCATAGTTGGCTAACGATGCTTTTGGGAAACGCACCCCTGGTCATCCCGAGCGGATTTATTGTGGTCAACTCCGTTGTTGTTGAGCAGTAACGTTAGAGCTCAACCTGGCAACATGAGAAACGCGGTGCTAATCGCGGATAGGAAACTCTTTCTGTGTTAAATGATTTAGGCTACGTTTTATTATCCAGCAGCCCTTCCTGTTTAGTTTATGCAGCAACATAAATAACAGAACAAAGGATGCCCATACAGGCCTGAATGAAAACAGGGCCAGCCGGGCACTGTATGCATCCGCACTCATCTTACAACCTCTCGCTTGTATTACCGTCTCACTTACTGTACTTCCCCAGAGCCGGGAAAAGCTATCCGCTGTATCTGCATCTCTAATGGCTGCTGCCTTTTGGGGAGTTTTCAAGCAGAAGGAACCGGCAGACAAGCAGCAATCGCTTAGCTAAATGCGGAGAGCAATCTTGAAACAGAAAACTGGAGCAGGACTATAGGGGGTTGCTGGATGGGCTGAAATGTTATTTGGATGATACCCGTGCATTAAAGCAAGGGGAAGCTGTGTTGAGTTTCTCATTGAGAGGCAGCAGCAGGGCTCACTGCGATAAGGAAATAAGGCTAATGTTACCTGATCTGGTATAATGTGAACCAATTACTACTCCATTGCACTTCATTACAGAACAGTAATAGGGCCAGGGTGAGCCACGCTATATGAGCAGCCGGGGGAAAATTGAGTGGTCATTGATAATATGATAAAAAGTGACAGAGAGAGAGGCCTCTCAAACAAATTATTGAAATTTACAGTGAGTGGGAGAAACAGAATAACCTCATTTAGGCAGCCGTGGGCCAGCACTTGTCCAAAGTAGCACACTCGACACAAAGGACTGCTTATGGAGAGAAATCTAAAACGATCAAAGAATAGTTTTAGGCCCTGAACTCTACAGACCTGCTCGGGATGTCGAAATTATTCAGGCGGGCTTACTTCCTAAATTTCTAATACAGAAGGGAATTTGGTGCTCTGTGCAAGTGCAACACTTTGTTTGTAAGTAAGTGTGTCAGTTGTATTCATGCTGTCGTTTGCATTATCCATCATGAATTTTTTTTTGTATACACACATGATCATATTACCACTACAAAATGCTATTTTATATCAATAGATTTCTTTTATCAGAACTTTTACTCACACAATCTTAAAAAAAAGAAGGAAAAGAATAAATCAAACCAATCACTGTCTAAGCACATTTTTCAATCATTCTCGATAATCAGATTGTGTTTACCTGAACGGGGACCGTTTTAAAGTATTATTAAAAACTTAAATGGAGTTTAGGCCCGGAAAAAATGCTCATATGAAATGGTGTGCAAACAGTGTTGAAAGATTTCAATCGTTATTTGGACAGGCGTCAGACTGGTGAAAGGAAAATTAGCATTGAGACTGTCTTCTGTTGATAAGAGTCTTTGTCGACAGGAATACCAAGAGGTGTGAGTGACACTCTGCCTTTTGCTTTACAAACACACTCAAGTGCTTGAGAAATGTAAGTGGAGCACACGATAGAGGAACGATGGGATTCTGTGTCAAATATGAGATGCTGTATGATGAACATTTTATAAAATATAATATCCTATATAAATAAAAGGCTTTGTTTCCTCTCTCAGTTTTTCATTTTTAGTTTTTGCTTCTTTATTCCAAATAATTCCCTGTCAAAATAAAGAGAAAAAGTAGGCCTATTAATTTATCCAAAGTTCTCTGTCTCACCATAAACGTGTATTACAAGGTAACTCTGCTTGTAATATTAATAATACACTAAAGTAGTAAAACGATTACTGCAGTGCACATAATTTCAGAGGCTTTAAAGGTCCAGTTAAACTAATCACCAGGATCTAAATAGGCAATATAGTGAATACACGCTTCATTGATCAAAACTGTTGTGAAACAACTTATCGGAAGCACAATCTTAAACCACTATTTAAAGATCATTTTGCTTTCATCTACTGTCTGTGTTCTGCTGAAAAAGCTCAAACATGATAAGCATTCAATTTGGAATAGCAGCTTTGGCTCTACAGTAATCGCAAAGTGGATATTAATCAGTCTTATTTATCTGTAGAAAAGTGTGTGTGGGCCTGGCTCAAGGTAATTGTTTCATCCTGAATAGAAAGTTGGTATGGCGGTCTCATTTTCATACCTAAATGCCCCTTTCAGGCCAGACTGAATCCCAGAAATGAACACTGTTAGCACTGCCAATCTTGCTCGGCAGAAATATGCAGCGGTCATTTGTGTCCGTGATGGTATGTGGAGTAAGAATATCAGCTGTGAAAGCTGAGATTGCAACCTTTTAAATACTTGTTTAAAATGCTAAACTAACAGTGAGATTATAGGGTGGTGGTGTCTCAGCGGTTAAAGATCTGCTCTAATAATCCAAAGGTCACAGGTTCAAACCCAAGAAAGTTTGATTCACCAACTAGAGAGTTACTGCTATCATTTATATCATAGTGCTTTGGGCAAAGCACATAATCTTCTGAACTGTTTCTAAGTGTACTGTATGTCTAGGAAATGTGTAGCTAAATAAGAACTAGGACTGAAAATTCCTTTCATGTTACACCCATCAAAATATATTTACTTACAATTTCAGCTAATATGTCAAATTTCTCAAAGAAATCCATGGCCATGTAATTAGTGATTTACAATAATACTAAAAGCTCTTTATTAAAGGCTTTTCAAAGAGTTCAGAGGCAATCGCATGGTTGCATTGTGTGCACTGTTGACAAAAATATAGCAAATGTCCAGGAGCAGTTTTATTATTTCAAAATTTGCATGTATTTTTTGCGTATTATTGCATTATTTTGGCTTTATATTGGAACAAGAGCTTTACAAAAGAAATGAAACATTTCCTGGGGTCATTTGCATGTTTTATATAACTATACCAGCACATTTACTAAGTGTTACAGCTTTTAAAATATAATAATATATTTTAATGTTCAGAATTTAAATTGCACATTGAACAACCCCACTTTAGCTTCATGAGACTTACCACTATTAAAACAAACCAATATACAGGCCTAGCTACATCTCACAGACTTTTTTTCACATGTATAATGTTAAATTACACCAACGAAGAAATGTACTTAAAGAGTTTTTGACATCTATTAAATTCAGGTCTGTTACATATTGACATTGTATCACTAACATTATCGGTGAACCTAGACGTTATGCAATTTGTACCTTTATACATAGAATAAATGAGCATTGTTGACAATGACTCGGCAGATTTGTTGAAAATAATAGACTCATGTGGGGTTCTAGATCTCTCTCCATGTTCTCGGGCCTCACTTGAAGTCCTGTGTGCAGTACAACTGCTCAACATCCCTAACAAACACAGTCTTTGTATGGAGACTAACATGACACCCAATGTAGAGGAGGTAAGCTTCCTTAAGTTAAACGCATCACTTAGCTCATTTTAAAAGGCTTTGAACAGACAGACATTAACCTGAAATATATGCGGGCCTCTTCCTCCAGCTTAATCCAGTATTTAATTAGAGCGGGTCAAGAGCTGGGGTCGCGTGCCTGGCTGATCGCTGCTTAAAACTTGTCCGCTGCACAAAGAGAGTACTGATAGAAAGCAACCACGGGAATGACTGCAGATCTCCGTCTAACCCTATCACAGGTTATTCTTACAGAAAGTGAACAGTGAGAGCAGAACACACAGAGAGATATGCTGCTCTAATGTTGTAAACAGTGTTAGATGAGTGGATAGATTAAGGAAATTACAAAAAGTCGAGGCACTGAAGAATTAGGCCTGTTAAAACAAATTGACATGGTGAATGAAGCACCTTTAAATGACCAATTACTTTTCATTTTAGAACTTTAATTGATATTTTGACTGTGCATCCAAGTTGAGGAAGTGAGAATCAGTTGTAATGGATGCATATTTGTCAGTTAATATTTCTAGATATGAACATAATATTTAATATTTATATGCAAATAAGAATACAAATGGCCATGCTAATGTAAACATTATGCTACTTTTAAAATCAGTGACATTGACAATTTGTGCTTCTGTCACACAGCCACTAGAGGACAGAAGTTGACTGCAAAATGACACATATTTTCTGTACTCGAGAATATTCTTTGAATTGTCTGCTCATCACCAAGTCAAGGGACAGGACTAGATTTACAGTAAAATAAGTTTTAAATGCAATGGCAAATCCTAATTGAAATTATTTCATAATTCTAATGTAGACAAATGGTTTAAATTATGTTTAAATAAATCAGACATGAATTATCCAGGTTGCCGAGTTCTATCAGCTTTCTCTGTGATGAGTTCTGCCAGAATAAACACATTTAATTGATAATTAGTCCAGTGACAGTACAACTGTAATTTTATGTGTTATTTTTATTTTGTGATGATTGATTGTGACCAAGTGAGCAGTATTTTATATCGGCCAGTAAGGTATCATAAACTCTACATTTAATTTAATGGAATATCACAATTCTGCCTCAATAATTATTCCTGCAGAGTAACAGAAAATGCTATTGAGGTAGGTTTCACGTTATTCTAAGCTTAAAACAATGTAATAATGTAAAAAAAACTTGCAATGCAAATAGTAATTAATAAATATAATATTATTTGGTTTGTAGCCTTGATCTTGTAGCTGTAAAATGTAATGCCTGAACAACATAAGAAAATAATATTTGTCATAATTTAGACATTCAAGTATTGAGATTTAAAAAAAAAACTCTAGGCAGAGTTTGCTTCATTTATTTAATCTAATTTCACATTGAAGAAACAGAAATCTGAAATTAGAATCTCAATAATCAGCTGCAACAAAATGGAAAATTGGAAATGATTTCACCGATGAGACCATTGTAATGTGTTTCTCTTTCTGTTAAGAGTTTGCGAACATTGTCTTCGATTGATTTTACAAGGGTTCAAAAGACACATCATTCTTGTGCTGACAGGCAAATTCACCTGTGAATGATTCACTTCGACTTGACACCATTCCCAACCTGGTCATCCCGAGCGGAAGCAGATCTGAGAAGTTTGGTCTCTGAGCAAGTCTGGGAGGGACGGGAGCGCGCCGCAGAGACAGGGACAGGTCTGTTCCACTCCCAGCTCTTAACAAGCATAGTAATACATCAGTCAAAAGCAATAATTTTACAATTAATGAAATTCCAATTTGCCTTCAGAGCATTTCGCGTTGACATTTTCCACATTGCAAAAGCGCTTTGATAAAGTTTTTAAAATGCAAAAATGCATGGCAGAGGCTAAAGACCAGCCTGGGTGTCAATGTGCCTGCCAGAGGACTATGGTACTTAATTTTTATCACCACTCGCCCAAGGCAAAGAAAGCCTGAATGTTAACATTGGCGCCATTTTCATTATCGCCATATGATTATGGATTTTACTGTGTTTAGCTGATAATACAACCAGGAGCTCACCTTAAAAGAATTTGCTGGGAGCCTCCATTTCCACCCAAATGAAATTTTCATTTGACAAACAAGTACAATTAGGCTGCTCCTCTTGTTCAGTGTCAGTCTGTTTTCTGATTGAACTTAGACCAATTTGCCGACGCTAAATGAGTTTGAATAATTTACATTCTGAATGTCTCGGGGACATTAGCTTTTGGAGTGCTAAGTGGCAGCATGCTTTTTGAAGTTGCTGATGATTAGATGTCATCCTCCCTCTACCTGCACATTTTGCAGCCTACTTCAAAGTTAAGGAGTGAAAAACCTATATACCTTGAAGTACAATAAGTTAAAAGTGATTTTTTTTCTCTCTCTCTTTTTTGGGCCAATTCTGTTAGGCGGAGAGAAAATTACTTTAATATGTGTGTAATGCACTTCGTTAGCTTTAATGCACTTTGCCCTTCTCCAAGGGGGCCCTTTTCTTATTACAAACATTTCATATTTGGTTCAATAAGAGGATTTGTTTCTGTCAAATTCGTATAACTAATAAAACACAATCGGTTAATTGAACTAAAACATTTACTAATTGGGATTTAAGAAATTAAACAGCGTGCAGGTGCGTCGTTTTCAGCAAATTCACGAAGGGATTGTTTTACAGATATAATGCATTTCACGAAGCCGCCACTTCTCCTCAAGTGCTAATTTCACACGTGCTGAAAGCTGGATAAACAATCTGAGTCTTATTTATTACATACATTACGGAAAATGACTCGCCTTCCGACGTTGTTTATTCTACATTCTGACACACGGACACTTTCATATGCACGTTTAGCTGTGTTATTGGTATGGCTTCCTTATTATGCACATTAACTTATCATTAGCTCGGGAATCCTTAATATTAGCCTCGGCATATAGAAAACAAAACGGCTACGAGCCAAGATAGCATTCACGCGTTC
Source organism: Ptychobarbus kaznakovi (assembly GCA_027422405.1). NCBI lineage: Eukaryota > Metazoa > Chordata > Actinopteri > Cypriniformes > Cyprinidae > Ptychobarbus > Ptychobarbus kaznakovi. The sequence goes on along the minus strand of CM049801.1, from coordinate 12,446,559 downwards.
CCTCGGTTCCCCCCAGATCGGGCAGAGGTCTCTCCGACTCAATGACATCCAGTTGTTGTGTAAGTCTGCCAAGTCAGTTTATGGTTTCCCGTCCACCAGATCCAGTTTCCCTGTACAAATGTGCCTATTGTGCAGGCCTCTTGGCAGAGCAGACATACTTACTTTAATATTTGCGGGGCAGGATAACCTGCTGATACCGAGGAGGTCAGCTTGCCTCTCTATTTGCCTCCCTCTCTAGATTATAACTAGATTCCATGACTGCGAGCAAACTGAGCCTGGCTTTATCACCGTCTCTGACCAAATCAGTCTGCGCTAACTGTCATTCCTGAACAATGAGCGTACACAGAGTTTGGGTCGAATCCTGCATGTTTAAATAAGCGGTTTTGAGAGATGAGTTGCGCTCACGACGACTTCACTCAACGCTGGTTCACTCGAAAATCAGTCTGATTAGAAGTCGTAATTAGACAAAGTGTGCGGCATTGTTGTTTGTGTCATTATAACCCTCTTCTGTTTGACATCTGTTTAGGATTCAATCCTGTAGGCAAATTCTCCTGACGACCCGAGCCGCACTGAGCCATGAAAGACTGTTTTTAGGCCCACACAATAATGTAAATATATTAGAGGAGAAATTGTGCTGCAGATTACCTACTATCAATGGGAACTAAGCCTCAGCTCAGAACAGGGAGATGAGGAACTGTTGAAAAGCAGGTCACTATGGGTAGAGGAATAATGCAACATTATTTGTTTTCTCTCTCTCTCTTTTCTCTCGCTCTCTCTACTGGATTTGGAATTGACCTCAAATTTGAGTAGCAGCTTTTTTGGAGTAATCCATTCATACTTGAGAATCTGAACACCAACGCAGAGCGAGCGCAAAAGAGAGAGGGAAGAGAAAAAAAGGAAGGGATCGCAAATAAAGGAGGGGGTGGGATAGATGAAAGGCGCAAGGATTTTTACAATGTGATTAGGAAGTAATGGGCTTGAAATAATGCTCCCGCAGCTTATGGGAACAGTGCAGAAAAAAATGGGGAATTTCCATTAAGGCTTTCCCTTATTGAAGGTCAATGGCTCGACTTCGTTTTTCGATATCAAAATCATTACGGAATGAGCGGCGCTTGCCTACCGCTGAAATGGATGAGGGCCTGATTTGGTGCCCACCACCTTTGTCAACAATGAATCCTCTGTCCTCGTCTGCGATAACTTACTACGCATGCACACACACTGACTCTAGGAGTCCTCCGAAGGCCCAGGTGGAACCGCTTCACCCCGTAATGGCTCTGTGGAATGCGGAGTAGTGACCCCTATTGGTTTCCCTTCCATGTGAGAGGCACGCGTACGTTAAAGCCTCCTCGCCTTGCTGCTGATGCAGGGAGAGCAATCAGTAGGGCATTACTCCCAGCTTGCCTTAATGAGCACTGAGTACAGAGGGTTTAGATTTACACAAGGTTATTAAAGAAACTTAACAAGGGCGCACTGAGACAAATCAAGCCATGTGCTAATACAGTCCTCTTCTGTCCAGAGAAGGAGACTTCGGTTCGATCGCACAGAAACTTTTCTGTTGATGTGTAAATCAGCTCTACTGATGATAGTGAGATGCACTAGAATGAAACCCTTTATGACAAGAGTTATTCTTAAAGTTTGTTTAGGTCGCAAACTACAGTTAATATCATGTGGAAAAACTGAAAGTAAACTATACTTTTTCACAACTCTACAATTACAGAAAACTTAAGAAAAACATACAGAAATTAATTTTAGTTTTAGATGCATGCAGAGGTGGAAAAGTACGAAAATATTCTACTCAAGTAAAAGTACTTAAGTAAAAGTACCAGTCTAAAAAGCTACTCAAGTAAAAGTAAAAAGTAGCTCATTTAAAATTTACTCAGAGTAAAAATTACTTAGTTACATTTTAACAGTGGGAGGGACGAAAAAATGAAATAGGCCAAAGGTGTCAAACTCAGTTCCCAGAGGGCCACAGCCCTACACAGTGTATATATAACCCTAATTAAACACATCTGATCCAGCTAATCTACTCATTTAGGCTTATTTGAAAACTACATGGTATGTGTGTTGGAGCAGGGTTGGAACTAAACTCTGCAGGGCTGCGGCCCTCCAGGAACTGAGTTTGACACCCTGGGATAGGCCTATAAATCTCAAACTAGTTGTTTTTAATTAAAGGAATCAGTTATTTAGAATAATAAGACATTTGGGCTGTTACCAGGCAAATTAAATCAATATCAACAAAATGTATCTTTGCAATGCAGAGGAAACAGAAGCTTCATCTGAAGTGGCATTTAGATGTAGCCTATTTACACACTGTTTAAAGCAGGACATGAATGCATTTAGCCTGCAGTTACAAATACAGAAATAATGTTTTGATATATAAGACATAAAATGTTGAATACTCATTTGAAATGATAAATTATAATAAAAAAATTAAAAGATACTTTACATGTGAAATTAAAACCGCCAGTAGGTGTCACCAAGTCACTGTTAATAAGTGAGTAATTGTGATTAACCCGAATCATTTAAACGGTTGATTATTCAGGAACAAAACACCATCATGCGCTCAGAGATGCAAAACGGTGTATGGTGGCTGTGTTTGGAATTATTTTTGTTGTCGAAATAGACCAAAAACAGGCAATATGGTGTCTATAATGCAAGTCTCTTAATTGATTTATTGTATATTGAACTGTTGTAAAATATATATATATATATTATATGTAATCATGCTGATTTTTGGAGAAATGTACTATTGATTTACTATATGAAATGATATAATATATACATTTTCTGCCCCTATATCTTGAATTTTGTGATCATTCTTAATGCATTTTAACAGGCTAAATCACGCAGTGAAAGAACTAAATGCTCTCGCACGCACTAGTCTAATCTACTAGACTTCATGGCACTCTGTAGGAGTGTTTTGTTTGATTTTTGACAAAATACTGATAATGTCAAATCACCCATCGTTAAAACAACAATTACTATATTATCGCAGACGATATCGCACACCCTGCACCACTGTATTTTTGTCTAATTTGTGCAGACCCTTTTTCTAAACTGTTAAAGCTTAATTTTAACCACCAATGCAACGATGCAAGTATTTACGTTACCTCTACATGCTTGCGAAGGGTTGATGTCGATATATTATAAGCTGCTAGTTTGGTCTCACTAGGCAAACACAGCTTACACTGCATAATAGAGCATGAATATATGGCCAGGGGTTCAGTTAATGTCCTTCAAGTTCAACTTCAGCAGAATACGACGGGTTTGGTTTTCAGCTGGGTCTGCACCACAACGCCTGTCTTGTCCGTCTGCATCTTTCTTGTGATTTTAGCGCCAATTTGTTCTCCTGCCCATTATTTACTGCAGTAGTTTCCAGGGAGCAATGTTTTTTTTTACTCAGTAATGAATGTGTTTTAAAATGTAGTGAAGTACAATACTTCAAACAAAATATACTTGAGTTAAAGTAAAATTACAGATTTTAAAAGTTACTTTAAAAAGTAGAAGTACACAAAAAAGCTACTCAATTACAGTAATGCGAGTAAATGTACTTTCCACCTCTGGATGCATGGTATATTATAAAACACTGAAACCTTTACAACTTGCCTGAAACATGAAAATGCTACTAAAACCAATAACACTCGGGTGCATGGAGTTAATTTAAGAGCATCAAATTATAAAATGATATACTATATCCATAAATATTACAACTAAATCGAAAACTAAAACAAACTTGAACATTTTATAATATGATAACAGAAGAGAAAAGAAGTTGAAAATAAAATGGAAATAAAATAAAAAATATCAAAATTTAAATAACCTCTCCAAAGGGATAAAAAAATGGAGTTGTGTTGCAGGTCTGTTCTGATCACAGGAAAAATAAAGTGCTAAATGCACACAATTAAAAGTCATATGTGCATCGTGAGAGGTAAAAATGCTTCAAATGTTTTTTTGTCCAACGGTATTTTGATCCAATTTCTTGTCACTATATAGATGAAGCTAGTCAAACTAGACAGGTTGCATGACATTTCCTCATCCTTTTAAAAACAAAACTACGCAAACTGAAAGAAAATACAACTCTACATTAAACACAGATTCACTCATAGCAAGGTTTGCACCCAGACCAATGTATTCTAAGCAGAATTACTGGCCGCCAAGAGCATGAAACCAATAAAATACGATTTTGTATCATATTTTTATTTAAACACACTGCCATTAATCATTTTGGCAGTGTGTTGGATCATCACTTGATGTCCAATGAAATCTGGTTCCTGAGGCAATACCATTTGAAAACCAGTGCATTATGCTATTGTTTATTCACTTTTATTCTTTCCAGAATACTTGAATGTTGGTTGAAAAAAAATCATTATTGCAGTTTTCTTACAGGCTTACAGGTGTTGCTTTCATATACTCTGGAACTGCAAGGAATAACAGTTTAATTCATTTATCATTTATAAAGCTGAGCGGTGTGCGTTTCATGTTCAAACCCCTTAAGTAGCTTGAGAGACCAATACAAAGAGCTGTAGGCCTCTCATTCAACGGTCCTGGTTCTTGGCTGTAATTGAAGAAAAGAACAAATCCTGAAGGAGAAAAATAGTGTCATGAGAAAAATAAGGTGCTCGCGTGGAGTGACTGAAAACAAACAACAGCTCTAAGCAGGCTATTATTTATTCCGTCACCAGAGAAATCAAAGCCAGTAACTGCTGTTACAATTGTTTGCTTTGCTTTCCTCGGCTTTTGTCAAAGCATGGTGCCTTGATGATGCTTTGCATATGTTCTATGTGATCTTCACCATTATGCAATACAGGACTCATGGGGTAGCGTGATTCAAGTAATGAACAATGGGAAGCTGTTTACATGCCGATCGTGAATCAGCATCTCTGGAGTTTTAGAATCACAATGGCATTTCCTTTAATCTGGATATATACCACACATGCTAATTAGGCTAATTTCCAGCGGGTAAATTATCGCGAACATAAGAGTATGGCAAAATATCAAATAATACCGTCCCTTAGCATACTGTTTTCAATTAAGCTGTTTTCTGAAAATGTAGGTTTCATCATTATGCCTACAATTGAATCATAGCCATGCTAATATAGAGAACAGGTTAATAAGCAGGAAATTAATAAAGTACCATACGTTTCATATTGCCAGTTAGTTGTCTGTTTTGCTGCACCAATGGAAATCGATCCAAACAAAGTCACAGAGTCGCAGCAGAATTAAGTTTGGCACATCTCCATCTCCACGCTAAGTAATAGAAATTTCCTTTCTGAAAATCAGTGGTTTGAACAAATTAGTTAAGTGAATGATTCAATGACTGTCAGCCACTGCATCCAAATATGCTTATTATATGCTTATTTCCCTATATAGAGTATGTCCGAATTCCTAGTCTTGATAAAATAGATGGACACTTTAACATCCCATAAGTCACATGACAATTACAATATGGCGTCTTTAGTAGCCTACATCCAGATTTTATTAATACAAAATTTAGACAGTATGTGATTTTGGAAGCACCCAGTCAGAACTTGTCTAATTCCCGAATGAATCAGTGTATTTTGAACAAATCAGTTGAATGATTCAGAGATCCATTCATAAAGACTTGTCGCCACCTACTGGCATCAATTATTTTACCTGCAGAAAGAGTAAAAAATCTTCACCACTAATAATCAATGGAATGTGTAAACAGAGTCATACAAACAATATAATTTCTCAACCGTAGAACGCCACTTGGCCAATCAAATTCAAGAACCAGAACTAGCTCTTGTACAATAACGGATATGAGAACAAAGACATTGAATCATCACTCCCATGCACAAAATACACTAGCGAATTTGTCTTTGATGAATTTGAGTGTGTCATAGAATCGGAATGAACACAAATAGCTCAGTGTTGGATTATATATATTGGCAAGATATTGTTCTAGTGCTCTTTAGGGAATATACGGAAATTATTAGGATTGCTTTATAAAAATAATTGCCTACACTTGGTGAAACACCACTGCACCACCTAGTGAGATGGATTTTATATATCATTTCTTATAAAGTTCCAACTCTCCTATGGTATTCTTCTTTGAATCCCATTTAAATTAATAGTTTAGCATGGGAAAGCACACAAATTTTGCACTCGTTCTGCATTTTTCAAGAGATCAGCACATTCACAATATTATTTGTGTTCACATTCAGTCTGGATCACCAAATATATTTTAAAACTATCTGATAAATCTACTTTCCACACCCATCTAAATTTGGGCTGACATTCTTCACAGCAGTCACAACTAGGTATTACAAGTGTCACTGTTGAAAATAGACTGGTGGAGTTTTAAGTGTACTTATTTGCAACTACAACGGAGTCACACAATATGACACTGGATCTCCCTAAAGACCACTTAAGAAGTACAAAACTCTTCCTGAATCAGTAATGTTTGCCGTCAGAACCACAAAGCCTTGCAGTTTTCAAAGTTTAAAAACTAATTAAAGCCGCTCAGATTCTACATGCATTGTGTTCCCCCTTGACAAGAGATCTCTGGAAGATCAAGAGTGCCTAAATCTCTCCCAAACCACTCAACAAACAAAAGCTGAGTAATAAATCCTAAATCTGATTTTGGTATCTGCAGTAGGCAGCCCATGTATCCCCAACACAGACAGAGACTCATTGTGCTGGGTGTGTGCATGTCTCTCTTTCTCTCTCTGCAGTGTTCTAGGATCTGTGTGAATCTAAGAAACCAATAATCCATTTGGACTGCCCTCATCTCCGATACTGCCATTAGCAGGTTAAAACAAAAGAATGGTTTGGTTTTTATTCTTCCGGTATTTCTAGCTTATATCCATACTGGACAGTATTTACACTAGACAATGCACAATGCAAAATGCAGAAGGGCAATAATGAAGCCCAAGTATGGGATTATCCAACATTTTTGCTCATAATACCAAACAAAATGGCCCATATATGACAACTGCATTGTGATATATTATTTCATTTGACTAAGGAGACAAAAAAAACTTGCATTCATACAACATGCCCCTCATATATAGCAAAAAAGGAAAGGATATTGATAAGACAAGGCTTCTAGTACTTTTGAAAGCCAGTTCGAGAGACGATATCCCTGTTTACGCACCAAACTGTGATTGTATACGCGGCCATAAAGGTCTTCCTTTCATTGAACACACACTATAAAATAGTCTCTCCTGTATTGTGCACATAGGAGAGAAAGAGAGAGAGAGATGGGCAGAACTAGAGAGAGAGAGAGCAAGAGGAGGGGGAGGAAAGGGGAAGCGTTGGAGGCAGAGGGACTCAAACAAACGGTGGAGAGTGGCAAGTTTGCATTGCCCATACCAACAAGGCCCTATCTCATTAACACACCGCTGAAATAAAAGGGGGCTTTTCTGGCTCACAGCTATAAAAAAAATTATCATAGTGATGATGTTCCTCAGCCATCAACAGAGCTGCGATAACGTTGTTTGATGATGACTTTCCCATGAATGTTAAGCAGCTGCCGCAGTGGAGGAAAGCAGCTTATCAGAGCCTAATGCCCATCTCTAATTCCTGCCCTTCTTGAACTAGCCATTTTCTAACAGCGTTAACTGTCAAATTTACATCCCGTCTTAATGCCACTAAAGAGTACGAAGGATGAAGAGTAAATGACAGCAGTGTAATGAGCAAGGCATCCCTCTTTCCTTCCTTCCCTCTCTCTCTTTCTCTCTGTCAGTCTCTCTCTATCTTTAGGCATGAGACTTTCTAGAATTTGAGAGTCCTTTTTTCTCTCCACCTGAGCTAAGAGCTCAAAATGATGCCCTTATGCTGCAATAAAATAAATAAATGTGTTATGAGAAGAAATGAATTAGAAATTATGGATTTTATTATGACATAGGAAGGTTCCGTAATAGGAATTAAAAATCCCTGTAAGTGATTTCAGATTTTGATACTCAATTAATTTAACATTTTATTTGGGTAATTTTCCAGTTATATGCACATTCATAGCACTGAAAGCGTATATTCTCTAATTCACAAGCAATATTATGTCATTTGCATCAACATCTAAGGCCATGTTCCTTAACTTATGTTTTAATGGCATTTTTGAAAGACTATATATATTATATATATACTGTATATATATATTACCTTTCCATCCTTTAAATTCTTCTCTGAGCTCGTTGCAATGCAACGTGAGGATACATGTGATTCTGCTTTAGAATTTGGTCAAAACAAGGTACCTTGGAAGATAGCATAATTAAGATACATTTTGAAGCATCATTCATGTTGGAAATATGTATATGAGGCCTTAAAATTCTATTTCAGTAAGATCATTGGGTTTTAGAACAGAGCAAACGGGCTATCATAAAACTGAGAAAGGGCCTATTTAAAACTAAAAAGAGTGTATTTTATCATACTGGTAAGTAGATACTGGTGCCGTTTAAGAGGCTAAATACTTTACTAATTGCATAATTTCCAGTGTACTGTTCTTATTATTCTATCCGTTAGAGGTGTTCAGGCTTCTCATGGTGAGGCACGGTGTGAACCCAACACTAAGCGAATGCAAATGAGACTCGTTGAAAGTTTTCCAAGGTCTGCATATAATTTAAGATGGCATTTAAGCTTCTTACCCTCGATCTTATCTCTTAAATTAATTCATCAGGTAATATTTCCCATTATTCAAAGGCATTATTTTATGTCAGAGAAAGTAATGGCATGATTACAGAGCCATGCACACAAATTAGCCGTGGAACGTGAACGTTTTAGAAAATAGAAAATGATAGTTAGAACAGCCGGAAATTAATGCAAAGAGAAAAAAAATCCTTTAAAAAGTATTGAAAGTAAATTTGACACAATATATCTGGACCAGAAGGCCAATTCAATTTGTGATTCTTTTTCATCTTTAATGATATATATATCCTCTTCTGTTCAGATTTTGATTCTCGACTGATGAAGAAAGGGGCTACGATTAACTATTCAAGTTTGGAGGCAAAATTGTGCTGGGAAAAAAAGCAGAGAATGAGAGTTACCTGCTATCTCCCGCTTCATAATCAGGCATGTAAGTGAAGTTATGAATATAAGGTGTGTTTCATCTGGGCAGCCCCTCACGGGTGGGATGGACGATTCACTCTGATTAAATCTGCGCTCATCTGATTGGAGCATGTAAGAGATTCTAACTGGGGTACATTTCACACTAATCTATAAGCCAGTGAAGCTGTCCAAAAGGCAAGGAAGTGTGATTAAAATAAAGAAACAGACAACAGATAAATGTGTTGGAAGTCCTGCAAGGAAAAAGGAAATAAATTATTCAATTTAAATGTACGATTTTATCTGGGAATGGTCTGGTTGTGCAACTTTTTGCTTAAACTAATTACAGATGAATGGCGGCAAACTCAGCCAATCTGAAAACCATGACTTTGGCACAGCATGCATTTGAAATGCATCAAATTCATATTGCACTGATTTCACTTTACTGTACTTAGATAATAGATACCGCTTATGTTAATAGATACCGCTATATTTTAACTGTGTAGTTAAAGATGTTTTAGATGTTTTACATTTTTGCATGAGCAGTTATGACAAAATCTGTGCACATATTGAAGAATTATATAAAATAAAAATAGATACATGTTTAATTGCTTTGTGTAAAAAAAAATTGCTGATGTTCCTATTAAATTAGACTACAAAACAATATTTTTGAATGTTGGTTATGTAAATGTTTGAGAAACTATAAGATTCTTTGTGTAAATACAATGTATAAGTAATGTTTTGGTGCTAACATTTTGAGAACGTTATTAAAAGCTAGATTTTGAATGAACAATATATTAATGTTACTTAAAGAATATTTATTCATAACAATGAGAGAACCATTCAAGAACATTAGCCTTAGAGTTCCGAGAACCTTTCCTTTTGGGTATAAGCATATTTAAGCAAGCATATTTTCACAATGTGTAACACTTTGAGGGCGAATTCGATTTTTGACATGTACATTGATTTTCAGAAATTGACCTTTGGGCAGTGTGGATTTGACACTGGAGAACTGATGTATCTCATCTGCTTAATGTGTTTATGCTGGCTTGGACTATAAACCTTGTTTCTGTTCAGTGGAGTGTTTCAAATTTACCTCTCTCTCTCTTACTTACGTTGTCTTTGTCTCTCACCCCATCTCTCAGTCATCTTTTAAGCATTATTTGCTCAACTCTCTGATGAATACTCCAGTTGTTTCTTTATCTTTAGTATAAATACCAAAGCCTGCACACTCAAAGAGTTAGCAAAACATGAATATTAATGATTCCTTGATTCGAACCTTCTTACTCAGACTCAAAAATCACATTGATTACAGCTGCGCTGAACCTGCCTCTAAAGAAGGACATACAATTCTAGGCCTTTATTAAGTTACTCATTTTGTTATACTACCATAGGATGAGATACCTGTCATAAAGTGCAAAACTATCTGTAAAACAATTCTCTGTGTTATTCCATTTTTTGATCAATTGAATACTGTTTTTTTAATGTCATTTTGGATACTGTTTTTCTCCTTTCTGTTTTACTATAGCTACCTGCAAGGTTGTGGATTAATGAAATATAATGTTTACAAATATGACTTTTTCCTTTCACCAACCAAACGTCTACTTAAACCTCCTTTAGAGCCTTTAAGTATTATCTTGCCAATCAAATTAGTTTGTTTTAGCACTAACTGTCTAATCCCAGTAACACTGCCATCCTCTTCAAACTCCTTATATGAATTAAAATGTCACGCAAGCAAATCATTACAGCTTAATGGTTCAAATACAGCTCACTATTACTGCCATAATAAGTAGTTCGAGGTGACAGGTGAAACTATAAAATAAAATAAATGAGAATGGCATGATGGAATTATCCAGTGCGGATATGTACCATTAAAATGTATGACGCACCAGGAGATGTCTGCTGCTCCACAATTACACATTAGGAGCACTGTCATATTTAGTGCAACATTTAAACAATATAACCACTCAGCATTCTCAGAAGATTTGGGCTATAGAACGACGGGTGTACAGTAGCGATCCACTCGGCCTAGTTACCTGATTTATATTAGAGATATTGTTATTTTCTACAAACAGTTAATGGTGCGATTAGTAAGAGCTAATGTTAACCGGCTGATATCGCCAATGATGTATAGCGACTAAAATTCAATACCTCACTAAACTGTAGAACCTGAATTCTGGAAATGTTGGGACGTTTTTTAAATTTGAATAAATTGAAAACTAAAAGACTTTCAAATCACATAAGCCAATATTGTATTCACAATAGAACATATAGAATATGTGACCCTGGACCACAAAACCAGTCTTAAGTCGCTGGGGTATATTTGTAGCAATAGCCAAAAATACATTGCAAGGGACAAAATTATAGATTTTTCTTTTATGCCAAAAATCATTAGTATATTAAGTAAAGATCATTTTCCATGAAGATATTTTGTAAATTTCCTACCGTAAATATATTTAAATTAAATTATTGATTAGTAATATGCATTGCTAAGAACTTCATTTGGACAACTTTAAAGGCAATTTTCTCAATATTTAATTTTTTTTGCACCCTCAGATTTATTTATAAAATAGATACAACTATTTTCAAATAGTTGTATCTCGGCCAAATATTGCCCTATCCTAACAACCATACATCAATGGAAAGCTTATTTATTCAGCTTTCAGATGATGTATAAATCTCAATTTCATAAAATTGCCCCTTATGACTGGTTTTGTGGTCCAGGGTCACATATAACAAATGTTTAAACTGAGATATTTCACACTTTTATTGACTAAATTAGCTAATTTCAAATTTGATGCCTGCCACAGGTCTCAAAAAAGTTGGCACGGGGACAAAAAAGGGCTGAAAAAGCAAGACATTTGGAAAAGATTCAGCTGGGAGAACATCTTGCAACTAATTAAGTTAATTGACATCAGGTCTGTAACATGATTAGCTATAAAAAGATGTCTTAGAGAGGCAGAGTCTCTCAGAAGTAAAGATGGGCAGAGGCTCCCAATCTGTGAAAGAATGCGTAAAAAGATTGTGGAATACTTTAAAAACAACAAAAATCAAATAGCAAAGGCTTTGTAAATCTCTTCATCTACAATGCATAACATCATCAAAAGTTTCAGAGAAACTGGAGAAATCTCTATGCGTAAGGGACAAGGACGAAGACCTTTGTTGGATGCCTGTGGTCTTCGACCCTCGGCCCTCAGACAACACTGCATCACTCATCGGCATGATTTTGTCATTGATATTACTAAATGGGCCCAGGAATACTTCCAGAAACCACTGTCGGCAAACACAATCCACCGTGCCATCTGCAGATGCCAACTAAAGCTCTATTATGCAAAAAGGAAGCCATATGTGAACATGGTCCAGAAGCGCCGTCTTGTCCTGTGGGACAAGGTTCATTTAAAATGGACTGTTTCAAAGTGGAAAAGTGTTCTATGGTCAGACGAGTCCAAATTTGACATTCTTGTTGGAAATCACAGATGCCATGTCCTCTGGGCTAAAGAGGAGGGAGACCTTCCAGCGTGTTATCAGCGTTCAGTTCAGTTCAAAATTCAGCATCTCTGATGATCATCAGTGCATACGGTATGGGCAGCTTGCATGTTTAGGAAGCCACTATGAATGCTGAAAGGTATATAAAGGTTTTAGAGCAACATATGCTCCCCTCCAGACGGGACAAGCAGAACAATGCATAACCACATACTGCAGCTATTACAACAGCATGGCTTCGTAGTAGAAGAGTGTGGGTGCTGAATTGGCCTGCCTACAGTCCAGATCTTTCACCTATAGAGAACATTTGGTGCATCATTAAACAAAAAATATGTCAAAGACGACCACAAACTCTTCAGCAGCTGGAAACCTATATCTAGACCAAATTCCAACACCAAAACTCCAGAAACTCATAACCTCGATACCCAGACGTCTTCAAACTGTTTTGAAAAGAAGAGGAGATGCTACACCATGTAAACACGCCCCTTTATTTTGTAATATCTGTATTGATATTATTTTGATATCTATTTTGATATCTGTAGCAGGCATCACATTTGAAATGAGCTCATTTTGTGCATAAAATTGTAAAGATTTCTCAGTTTAAATATTTATTATGTTATCTATGTTCTATTCTGAATAAAATATTGGCTCAAGTGATTTGAATTTTTTATTTTTTTTTTTTTTTTTTAAACGTCCCAAAATTTCCGGAATTCGGGTTGTACTTTCTGCTTTTTAGGTCCACTATCTCCAACAAATGACAAACAACAGGAAGTTATTACTGACTTTACTTCAGAATTGTGATGTATTTCCTGCTGAAACTGAATTTTGAATAGATGGTCTGGTTTTATTTTAGCGCTCCTACTCCCCATCTCTTGCTGGCAGCAAGCTAACTGTTGGACAAGAAGTGGTTAAGGATACTCTGTCCAAGTCGTCAAACTGATGTCATCAGAGAAGAATCCAGAGCAGAAGCAAATTTTCAGATTTTAATTAAAGATTACCTAGACAAACTATTTTTTTTGTGTGTGGATTAACTTGCAGCGATTAAGTGTTCATGTCAAGACTAGCAATGTGCGCTAACAAAGTAAATAGTATACATTTTGATTTCATGCGGATTTTAACTTCCAACAGAGAGTAGTATGAGAGATGTAAGTAGTTTGTATGTAATTATCAGGTCCGTTGTGCACTTTGATTACATTTAAATATTTTAACGACAAAGCTAAAAAAAAAGAGTCAGGAGGAGACATATAGGAGACTGAAAATAAGACTTCAATGACTGGCAGATTGTACATTATCTAATGTTTTACATGGCGACTTTCCAAATAAATACATGTAGGCTACATGAAACATTCATTTGAGTTTAAATTGTTTTATCATCTTACTCTGATAAGCGGACTTATATAGGCTATCAGATGTCCAATTTTTTGAGCCAATTCTCAGGAAGTAGCCTTACCGTGATTAACAAATGATAGGAAATATCTAACAGTGCAACCGATTAGAATCAAGCATTCCAGAGAGCTATATATACTTATATTTATAAGACACGTGTACGTGCATGTGCATTCTTAACAGAAGCATAAGGAGCACCTGTCACATATAACACTAAATCACTTCCAAATATATTGTGTATTGTAATTCAGTACAGCGCTCCATACTATCTTGTAATCCTTTAAACACATACTGTCTATATCACTATATTGCTATTTTAAATGTTTGGCTATGTTAAGATATTGTAAGATTTGTGTTTTTCTACATTAACTCCATCTAATAGTAGCTAAGCCTTGCCATTAAAAATAAAACCACTTTGTGCTTTCGCTTTCTTGGTAGAATTTAAAAGAGAAAATGTGTTAAAATCATCATTAAAGGCGTCATTCTGGACGATGGACACAATGTGACATTCTGTCTGCGTAAATATGGTTTAATAAATGAATTAACTCCATAAATAATGGCTGTAATGACATTTTAGGGGACAATAAGTCTGAGCATTGTCAGGAAATAGTTGATGTATGAGTTTCATGCCTCAGCGGTTCCTCAAAATGAATCGGCACACGAAGATAGCTAGGGCCTTGCAACTAGCCCATTTCCCAGAATTATCTACTTGTTGTCAATTTGCACAGTGGAATTACACATGCAAATTGCACTGCCTGCACAAACACCACTTGGAGATGATAAAAACAAATTAACAAAGGCTATAGAAGAAGGATTTATTTCACTGGCTCACCCAGGTCAAGCAATACATGTATTTGACGATTGTGTGTACCCAATTTTGGTGTAATTATATCTGCAAATTATTCTTTGTAATCTTATTTTTTTTTTTTTCAACCTTCTTCTTAAACTCATAATTAGCTTCCCTCACTTCTCTCTCAAAAACAATTCAGCTGCCTGCCCTGTCAGGCTAACAGTGAATAATCTCATCTGGGTGTCATCCTTCTTGTCCTCCTCCCTCGTGCTGTGGTGTCGGATGTTATTTTAACGGCTTGTACACTGCACACACGTAGGCTAAAAGTCAAGGGTCATTAAATACGAGAGCATTTACCATCGGGCCAAATGCACAGGAAAACAGGCATATAGCCAGTCCAGAAGTCAAGCTATACATAATCGCCTCTTAGCATGGTTTCTCATATTCAGAGCTAAATGAGGACTCCCTGGACCTCCGTGTTGGCTAGTATTAGATATCTCATTTACTTTGTACACATTCAGCTAATCTGTTCTAATGAATTCTGCCACCCCAAGCCAGATCCAGATGACTTAAAATGATTACTCTTTCTTCAGACATGCGCTTGCTCATTTGAGGTTCAACTTGGTTTGCTTGAAAAAAAAGAGAAAAAAACAGCCTGTCACTGTAAGATACTAATAATTAAGGCTTTGAGATGATTAGTTTATATCACCACACTTACCACCTCTTTTCCACTTTAACCAAAACTAATAAGGGTTTCCAAGTTTTAAACAACAAACTCTAAATAAATAATAAATGACAGAAATAATGATCTGGAGCCTAAACCGAACAAAAGTGCCAGTGTATGGTGAAACTAAATGTCTTGTAATAAACAAAAATAAGAATAATTATAATCATTTTGACAGTAGTAACTCAGTGATATATTACACCACCAAATTAACTTTAAAAGTTCTAGTTGCCTTTGATATTGAGTTGTCACATATATAATTAAATTGGTATTAACTGTGGGGTGGGTGGCATCAGTTATGGATGTGGGCTGTGTAGAGTGACATTTAATATATCTTGCTAACTTAAGCTCTATCATGTCATATTTACTTAATGTTCTCAATGTTGGATGAAATTGATGTTTTTAAGGGCATACCAACCAACAAATACAAAATATACTTAACCCTATGAAGCCTATCATATCTGATATATGAATGTCTTAGGCCTCAAAATTATCAAAACTTTGCTGAAAAAACTGTTACACGCAATCTACTACATGTCTTCTGACATCTGAATAATAGTTTATACTGAATTAAAATGCCTTTTAGTATAATTCTTAAAATTAGGTTGTGGTACGTGTCTCTTTTTGCTATGAAATCTTTATAAAGTAAATGTAAGAATTACTTAGATATTGTTAGTAATGTTAGAGACAAATATTTAATTGACTTAATCAACTTAGGTTTACTTAATATCCATATTTTTTTTTTTTGAAAAATCATGCTAAAATGTATCAAATATGATACAGCAGGCTTTTAGTGAAAGTGTATTTGCTCATCCCTCAATCATCGCAGTGCATCGTACTGGGTAATAAATATTATTGGGAGATATAGTGACAACTGATATTTTTTTTAGTATTATTTCAGATGTCAGGCTTTACAGGGCTGAGGCTTTAAAAGGCTAAGAATGTAAATAAATACTGAAAGAACGTCAAGGTTAACATGCACTCAACTAAAGGAGCAGTGAGCAGAAACGAGGAGCATTGCTCACTCACTGCAGGTTACAGAACACACATGTAGAGAGAAAGATAGAGAGAGTGTGGAAGGGACAAATGAGAGAGAGAGAGAGAGAGAGAGAGAGAGAGAGAGAGAGAGAGAGAGAGAGAGAGAGAGCAAATGAGAAAGAGCGAGAGAGATAAATTGCTGGGCACATTCAAAACTAGTGGCACCCCCGCTGGAGGCATAACAAGCAGAAATTATATTGATGAAAATTTCTGACATTATGACAATACAAATGAGCTTGTTGCCTCAGAATCTGTGCACACTAAATAAATCATTTAAGTAAATAGGTGGTTTTGCAATTAGGCACAAAGCCCACCCCTATTTAGCAACAAAACAGAAAACTGATGTTATTTGATATAAATAAGCAATTTAAGCATCAGTGTTTTTCGTCTGCCAATGCCACAGGCTAAACAAGATTAGCATGCTAATCATTTGAATGATAATGTGGTGATGCCCTCAGCTGTCTGAATAAATTGGGAGACATTGCTCATATACGAGCATTCTTATCACTCTGGAAAACATGAGCAATTGTGTTTTAGTTTGCCATTTGTAAAAAAGAAAAAACTTTTTTTTTCATAACTGAACTGGCATACAACTATGAATAAGATTACTAATTCCTACCTTAAAATGTGCCGCTACTGCATAAAAGTAGGGCTGGTATTTTTAATTGTTGTTATTTTTGATTAAATAACCTTATTGAGGACAGTAGATGCCATATTTATTTATTTATCTATTTTTCGCAAATGAAAAAAGTAAAATAAAGTTGTTTTAGTTAAGTTGTAACCAATTGTATCACCATAAACTACAAACCTCCCAACGTTTTAGATTAATAAATGTTTAACAGACCAGTACTCGATAGCCTATAATATACAATCTTCATATTTAGCATAATTGATTTCTAAATTATAATTTGGCAAAAGACCATGGTTAAAAAGCACACTTAACCCACTATTTGTCTATATATAAATAGTCTATTTATAGACAAATAGACATAAAGCTGATTATTATTATTATTATTATTATTATACCGAGCTGGACAAACTGACGATTTAACAGAAATATTAGCCGTGAATTAATATTCATAACACAGAACTGCAGCCTCCACTATTTTGTAAAGGGGAGGATCGCATTTCATAATGAGATCAAAGTGACCAATCAGCGTTTTTGTTACAGCTGTTGCTCCTCCACCGATCCAATGATGAAGCTCTATGTTCAAAATGCGGAAATACAGAAGGCAAAGGTAAGCGTCATGCAGTTGTCGGTGTACTTCTCTGATAAATTATGATATCGTTAAATCATCCGTCGCATTCAATAATATATTTGCTTTAAACGTAATCACCGGCGTTTTGTGGCAGATAATAATGCGGAGCGGACGTCTGCAAGAGTCGCGTTCTTGACGGTTTGCCAGATTTAATATGTACAGTGGACTTCTGCCGCCGGGTCTCAGTGAGGCTGACCTGAGCTCTGATGCTGATGCTGATGAAGGGGAAACAGCAGAAAACACACAAGACGAGCAGCTTTCACATCAGTCAGACACAGAGCCGCATTCCTCTTGTGTACAGGTTGAATGTAATAACACAAAAACTGGTTTGCACAATGATGCATTTGGGGATGATTGTCTTCCTGGAGTTTCCTTGGATAAGTGGCAAGTACGTGAATCTTCTGTAGTATGCATGTATGTATGTATGCAGTATTGTCACAAATTATGTACTATTTATCTAATTGGGCGGTAAATAGCTAAGATCACTACTGTATAAACAAAACAAGTTGCATTTGGATCATTCATAATTTATTATAATGTCGTCATGCAAGTATCAATGTTTAAAAGCATTGTTTTTGTAATTTGTTGCAGAAGTTCAAAGAGCTCCAGCGAGCAAAAGATGATCAGAGAATGAAGGAACCACAAATAAAGCGGAAAAGGAGAAGGCGCCACAAGAAAGGTCATTATAACAAGTTTTCTTCTCATTACCTAACGTTACTAGTGCTTTTCTTCTATGTTATTTCTACTGTTGTTAACCGTATCCTGTTTATAGGTTGTTTGCACATGATGACACTGCTGTGGCGTGAAATGCAGCTGGAGGGCAGGAAGTGATTTTTCTCCATAGGAATCAGTAGCAGGAACTCAAGATGCCTGTGTTTTGAGTTGTTTATGAATGCTCAAATCGGTCAAACGGAGAAAACACAAGGACCTTTTATTGTGTATGAACACATGTGTTGTTCATAAGGGGGGGAAAGTCAAGAAATTGATTGAAAAACGCAGGAAAAAGTGGCTTGTAAACCTGCGTCTGCGGTCGGGAGGAGCCAAGTTGGATAATGCTCATGTGTGCAAATGGTTAATATAAGATATAATATTAAGATATTTATACAGATATAATAAGATAATCCAGGGCTGCCACCTCAAGCTGGGTTAGGAGTCAGAAGTCTAAACGCCATGCTAAACGCCACACGTACACTATGTAAATAAGATATTATTTGCAGTTCAGAGAGCTTTATTGATTATAATGGAACGTTGTGAGATTGCAATGCATTGAAGTGATTGACAGCTTTTTAGTGATTATATACAAGCCCTATTTACTCGCTGTCTAGGCTGTAAACAATTCAGAATTTGAATAAGTTTTGCTTTACGTGCTGCTAGGACCAACGTACACAAACCCTGTTACATGCAGCAATGCGCCAGGAGTGACTGAAAAAAGAGAACCCATGAGATGGAGGAAAGTCCATACTGTACTGGTTTAGGTGCTATAACAAGAGATAGGTATAAACAGAAAAACACAATGTTACGTGATCCTTATGTTAAAAGAGGAGTGGTTTTTAGAACTAAATCGAAATACTTGCATGCCATTGAAGCAGTGGATATAGACAAAGCAACTTACCCTGACTGTAAACAATCTATTTTTAAGTGAATCCCGTATTTATATGTGGGATATATGTCTACTCCTGAAACTTTGCTGCATGTACAGGGTTTGTGGCCGTGGGCTCTGTTAGCAGCATGTAAAACCACTTTTATTTAAATTCTGATTTGATTATAGCCTAGAAAATGAGCAAATAGCGCTTCCATGTAATCACTAATGCTGTTTATCACAATCTTACGGTTCCTTTATAATCAGTGAAGCTCTCTGCACTGCAAATATTATCTTATTTACATCGTGTCTACGTGTGCTTTAAGCACTGAGTGAATTCGGACTCGGTCACCTTGTATCTATTTATATATGTCTTTATTATTAATATATTATATATAATCTTAACCATTTGCACACATGAGCATTATCCGATCGGCTCCTCCCGACCGCAGACGCAGGTTTACAAGCCACTTTTTCCTGCATTTTTCAGTCAATTTCTTGACTTTCCCCCCTTATGAACAACACATTTTCGTACACGATAAAAGGTCCTTGTGTTTTCTCCGTTTGACCGATTTGAGCATTCATGAACAACTCAAAACACAGGCATCTTGAGTTTCTGCTGCTACTGATTCCTATGGAGAAAAATCACTTCCTGCACTCCAGCTGCATTTCGCGCATCATCAGAATCACGTGTTTGCAAACAACCTATTCCATTCAATGCCAACATAATTCTTCATACAGCTGTGCTGATTTGTGTAAGGAATTTATTTTGCAGTCACATTGCCTAGGCACCACAACATGGGTCTCTAGTAGGATTTACTACAGTAGTACTAATATGATCCACAGGCGTCATTGCATAACACAATTTAAATCTTTCTCATATGCTTAATGCTTGCATATGCCTTTTTATATGCAGTGTATTAACATATTTTTTTTTTACACCTCAAACAGGTGGGACACAGAATTGTGACACTGAGCAGAAAAGGTATGATAGACAATTATGGTTTGCTCCAAGAAAGTTAATGATGATTTCCATAATAGGTCATTCCATCAAACATTACTACATTAGTCAGCAGGTCATGAGCAGGCGCGGACTGGCCATTGGGAGCACTGGGACGTTTCCTGGTGGTCTGGCAGCTGATTTTGCACTCTGCCATGTTTTTATTTTTATTTTTTTATTAGGCCTATTTTATTTTTTTGCCTTCCCAATGTGCCAAAGTGATAATTTCCGATTGTGGCATTCCCTAATAAATCATAAATCAGTTAGTCTTGACTGGCAGCGCTGTGCTTCACGTCTGTTCGTTGCTTCTGTCAAACGGTTTTGAACGGAGTCGAAGCGCGGGACTCGAGGAAGGAGAGGGAACGGCCAGAGGAAACAGTTAAATGTAGCAAAATTATTAACCTGTTCAGGGCTTACACAGTTCAGTCAGTTTCCCAGCCTGAAATTTTGTCCCAGTCCGCCCCTGGTCATGAGAAAGACTGAGATATGTTGTTTGAACATCAAACTGAAATACACTTTCTTAACACCTGTGAATATGTACTGAATACTTGATATTAATATCAAGGCATTAAACTCTTTTCACATTTTAGCCTGAATTGTATATGATGATTTTAAATTCAAATATACTTCTGAAATTATATTTTTGTTCATTGACTGATCTAAGAAATATTGCATTTCTGCATATCTAGAGTAAATGCAATGTGATGCGACTTAAATTCGCAATTAACAGATTTAGCTGAAAATCATGTAGCGTATGATGGGTACAGACTCCAGTTTTTGATCTTTAGACTTCGATTGGAGATTATCAAACATGTTTGGGATTTTGAGCCAATTTTCGAGTACATATTGTTTTCATTTGTAATGCATCTCCAAGCAACAAGGAGCATGTTTCTGCGTGAGTTTGTTGTGTTTGGAACCACTTGAAAAGTCTGGTAGTGTGTGATCCATAGTTGTTTAGTGTATGAAGTTCAGTTTTTTTCTAACCCTTTACGAAATCGGCAGCTGTGTTATGCTTAGATTTTAAAATATGTTCAGATCATTCCAGGAAGGGAAGGGAACAAATATAAAATGTCTCATCTTAGTACAAATTTCTTCATATTTAAAACCTCCTGCCTATTTCACTGAACACCCATATATTCCCAAATACTTACTGGCTCAATAATCCACCATTTATTGCAAAAAGTGATGTGTGCAGAAATAATTGAATCTCACAAAGTATACATGCCTAGTCCTGGAGTGAATAATAATAATAATAAACAGAAAGACTTCTCATTCTGTGTCTTTGCCCAGGGAGCCTGAAGAGAAACGGGAGGAGCACTGGAAGGAGCTCACACAGTATTTTGGCATCAATGATAGACTCAAGCCGCCTCCTTGTAGCAGACCTCCTGACATGGTAACAATGATTTCCGCCATCTTTCTCTACCACTCTGTGGGTGTCCTAATTCCACTCTGATGCTGAAAGCTTTTTTATCCCACTGCCTCTCTCTGTTCTGTGCCTACTCTATGTGTAACTCGTAATTGTTTCCTCTATCAAATGTGAAAGACAGAGTGAGGAGGCGTCTTTTCTTCTGCCTGACACTGAGCATAACAGAATAGATCATATTATATTTAATGATGAGATTACCTTAATCTTGACATGAGGATGTAGCTGCACTGTCTGTTCTGGTTGGTGTTTAATATTTCTTATATGAGGTGGATTTCTCCATTGAAAGCCACAGCACAATGGCTTCGAGAGCTCTCTGTAATGCTGTAATTCAGTGATAGGGAGGAGAATACACTGGACAGCTTCTGTAACAAATATGACATTAAGATTTTTCCCACTCAGATGCTGAAAGGCATCACATTTTGTAGAAAAGCATAAACAATATAATAAACATTTGTCTTCTGTAAATAGACATGTTTTTCATATTACCCTCTTGAACCCTGCACATTGAAATTGGGATTCAATGTCTGCCTCCAGCAGTTTCATATTTTGTTAAAAAAATGAACATTGGTTTTGTTTCGTAGTACTTCCATATTGGATATATTACAGACATAAACTTTATGTTAGTGAGTGATTGCTCTGTTAGAAGCACTTCTGACTACTTGAAATCTTAAAAAAAAAAATCCAAACTTTGTGTGGAAATTATCTAATTTATCACATGTTTGGGTGTGGAAGAAAGATCTGATGATGGCTTTTATTAATGTGATAATTTTGGATGTTGACATGGTAATGAGAATTTTCCACATTTTTTAAGATATCTTGAGGATTTTTCACATAAAAATTCTCAAATATTTAAAATGAAATGTGGAAAAATGTCCGTACCCTCACATGTCAATATTCCAAAATCAAAGCTAAAATCATAATACTGATTGGTTTGGTAACAAACCTACTGTCAACTGTAAATGATAAAAACATTACTAAAATTCAAACACATGAACTGAAAATGAGTTTAAAAAAAATTTTTTTGTTCATTTATTTTTACAAAGATTAATAAATAAATTAGAGAGTCCTTAAACAATTAAATTGTTTAATTTATAATGTATTCTATTTATATATATATATATATATATTAGGGAAAAGTGCCCCTTGTAGAGGAATCAGCCTTGCATTAAATGCCTTTAGTGATTGTATATGCTTGCATTGTGCTGACACATAAGCAGTGCTGCTTTACTTCCTATGTCTGCATAAAAGCTAATTTGTAAACGGACAATTATTCAACAAAATTCACATCATCAACAATGAGTTTGTCACAATAGCTGTTGGCAGCAATAGATGGTTGTCCATGATGTGTGCACAGGTTTGCTTAGATATAGTACAGCTCATTTTCATTTAAAGCAGTAAGTCTTTTTACAGTATATGAATTCAGTCTGTTCTTTATGAGATGAGAGCAGAATATGTGAGAGAATGAGGAATGATTCAAGAAAGCTGACTTTGTACATAATTTAATTTCGTCATGCAGGAATTTCCTGATTAAATTTTCTATAAATAAGTCTCTTTAAGTGCAAAGCTTTGTAAACAGAACTAATTCATTTGTAACTTGAGGACAATTTTGCACTAATGCATATTACTTATCATTCTGCAGCATTAATTCAAAACCGTTTTTGCCATTATTTTAATTTGTAAATTGTCATGTAAGCAGAATGCTGGCAAATGTAATTTGTTTTAAGTAGGAAAACGCTGCTTATTCAATTGTCCATATCGTTTAATGTTGAGCTCAAATAATTTTGCATTAGCAAGTTAAAATATTGGGTTATTGAGTTAAAATATTGTTTTGATTTTATATATATATATATACAGTTGTTCCGTTAAATTAGACAGCTGCCCCATTTTCCCCACTTTCAAAGGCTATATCTATTTTGGATTAAACATTATTAAAAAGCTGAGCATATGCTGTGAAAATACATTTTAATAGAGTTGTGAGTGAGGCTGATTGGAACAGTCCCTCAGAAATGTTTACCTAAGCAGAATTAATATTGTATGGCCATTTCTGAAATCACAGTATGGAATATACATTAGCTCAGGAATAAATTACATCAGGAGGTTTTTTGGTTTTCACAGCTTTTTTTGGACTGTAAGAACAACAGTAATGTCTAGAATTGGTGAAATATGTACAATATGAGAATTTTGTGTATTTGTTTTGGGATTTCTCTCATGAAGATCCATAATAACAGACAGAGAGCTCTGCTTCACCAGTCCTGCTGCTTTGATGGAAATATCTAATTAAAGACCAACATTTATGTTTGCTAACCTCCTGTGGCTAGACAGATTTTTTGCCTAATATTTAATCAACCAACGATTTTCAGTTATGAGAGGAAATCTACATATTTGTTGTAATGGCAATCATATTAAAACGAATGCCTGGGGGAGTTTTTAAGTTACTCTTTGATTTTTTTTTTTCTTCTCATCCTTCTCTTTCTATTTGAAAATCACTTCATTTTATTTCCCTCCTTCTCATCTTCAGTCAGGCCTAGAAAAGAGCATAGAGAGTGCCATCGCTGAAGGGGACCATGGGAAGGCGGAAGAACTGAGTGACAGACTTGCTACTCGAGAGGTATGTTGCCCAGATAAGCCATCTCGGGGGGCGCTTCAACTGTGACAAATTGAGCTAATGGGTCTGTGGCCATTTTGCCTGCAAAGACACAGAGGCTACAAACACACACATGCGCACGCACACACACACACACACACACATCATTCGACTTGGGCAGAAAGTCTTGCAACCCTTTTACACTAAAGTTAATGGAAAGCCCTCCCCCAGTTTGAAGTACGGCAGTGTCTATAGAACTTTCAGTTCTGCCTTTTAATGAAGGCTACAATGCTTTCAACCCGAGCGCTAAAACATTTTCAAGGTGCCAGTTTTACACCTTTGAAGTCAGCTCAAACCTAAATACAGTGCCTGCAGTTTTAAAAAGACACATTTTAGGAGTGTACGTTGGATCAAGCGCTTCGAAGCTAATTTGGCAGAAAATGTAACATTCGCACAGCTGTAATTGCAGTTAAAAAGACATTCAACTTTTCTGAAGTTGGGGCAATCATAGCGGGCAATATTTTTAAGCCTCGCAACTTTGATTCAATGGAATCTGAAATGCATTCCACTAAATTCCGGCCTAAGCTTTGATTTCAGCATTACGGCATGGAATTGATGTTCACTGTCAACCTTAAACAGTTTAGTACAGAAAAGGTTTGGGAATGTGCTTCCAGTTCACTTATACATTTGGCGAATACTAAGAAAACAATTATTTTGAGAATAGTATTTATATTTCTTATGTCACTCCACCCTCAAACGGAATGTTGTTTACTACAGAAGTGGTCCGGCATCCACTTTATTGTATTGTGTTGTTGGGATTTTTATAGCAGCAGGTGTCAGTCTGCATACAAACAATGAACAAGCTTTATTTCATCACGCAGCTGCGTTATGATTAGGGCTGTATCTAGCTATCGAATATTTTAGGAATCGAGTATTCTACAGAAAATCCCATTGATTAATCGGATAAGAATAACTTTTTCTTTATTAAAGAGCAATCCTAAATATACAAGAGAAAATAAGACGGGTATCTTAAAAATGAACAAGTAATTTGTTTCCTTTTTAGAAAAATGAACATTGTTATTGTTGAAATTGTGTATATTAATAACTGTGAAAACTAAACCCATTTAGTGCATTTAATTGCCATATTACATTCAAAATACAAATATATAAATAAAAAATCATTTATACAAATATATTTCTAATTACTTTAAAAAAGGTAAACATAGTACAACCTAAAACTAAGACATAAATCAAAATAATAGTAATAAAAAATAAATAAAACCTAAACATTGTGCAACTTCGCAACTACAGCTCAGGCATGACACAAGCCTTTACTGTCTTCTTAGAAGGCTTTGTGGCTTTTGTAAGAGGCAAAAATTAGTGAACATGAAGCTAATGTGGAACAAAAACAAGAGTCCATACACACAACATTTCTTAACACATTTTTCAGCAACATGAATATAAAGTTATTTGGAGAAAAAACCCTCTTAAATGTCTCTCTGCATACTGTGTGTGTGTGTGTGTGTAATCTTTTAAAGGAGCATGTGGTTGCAAACACAGTGCTCTGGATGTAGTTACAGTAAATGGTAGGGATGCACCGAAATGAAAATTCTGGGCCGAAACCGAGAATTCTTGATGTGCTTGGTCGAAAACCAAAAATGCTTTGTAATAATTATTTATTTCATTAAATAATATAAAGTAATTTTATAAGACTTTTTAATTTAACTAAATTTTAATGACACAGAATAAAAAAAAAACACAAGCCAATAAAATAACCACACTTTTATTGAAAGAAATTTGGACAGAAAATATATTAATATTAAATATCAATGTATTATTTTTATTCAGTTCGATGCAACAGAATCAGACATAACTGTTGTTGTTTTTGACTAATTATAATGTATAGTCCTGCAAACAGGGTAATGCAGCAGGTGGAGGTGGTACCATCCCGATCATGTGCACACAATGTACACCATTCAACTGCCTGAAACAAACACTTTTTACATGCAGTGTATTTTAGGTGTTATCATAATTATATGATTGAAGAAAAGGACAATTATAAAGTTATGTTTTATTTTCTCTCACCTAATGTTTTATTGTTATTCATTTTTAAAATAGCCTTATGAAATGTTTTATTTTTCCTTAGAAATTCTAGGCATAAAACATCAATTTCATTTATCTTTAAATTATTGAAAATTAAACTTTTTTTGGCAAACAAAAGGGATTTACTATTAAAATTAAAACATGGAAGAAAAGTAGTGATCATTCCTTAAAAAATAAAATGTTCATAATTTTAGTAGTATGTACATTCTGCTGAACGAATAGTAATTTATTCCTACTGCAATGTCTCTGCCATTCACCCATACAGAGATATGATCGCGCAATATGAGTTAATGCTCATCAGATTGCATAAATCAGTGGAAAAGGAATAGAAATGATGATTGTGTAAAGAAACATCAAGTAAACATGTATAAACATATAAAAACCCTGGCAAAGCTGTATAATCAGCGCATGTGAGCAGAGCATAGCGGGGAGCAGATCAGTGAAGGAGATTTGACCAGCGTTGTCCAGATCAGCTGTACTGCATGTCACAGCACAGTGACGCTACTGCAAACAGAATGAGTACTGAATGGAGCGTCACGCGGCGCAGTGATGACGGCTGGAGGAGTGTGAAACCTGAGCTGAACACTGCTGGCATTTATTTTCGGCGGCCGAATTCAGTGCATCCCTAGTAAAATGGACTAAACGATTCTTCGAGGCACATTATTTGCCTCGATGATTTTTTTGTATTCGAGTTACTCGAGGAATCGTTTCAGCCCTAGTTATGATATATTGCATTAAGCACTAATTAATTTTCTGTTATTCACTTTATATTTAGGTTAACTAAATGGTTTGCAGAACTCATTCTGTAAATCCTTTTTGTGATAATAATTTTATTTTACGGTTTATTGCCGTACAACAGCTGAAGCTATTCCTGTTTTCAAATGTGTTTTCAGTTTCTACAATAATTAATTTTCTATTAAGATTAATTTTATAGTTTTATTGTGGATAAAACGGTCTCAGGTCACGCTTCGATAAAGCTCTCCCATCCATCTAATTTGGAGGAGCAGCGTTAATCGTGTTAACCTCAAATATTAGTTTTCTATGTAATCAATTACAGCTTCTGTTTCTCTTGGTGTAAATGTGAAAATGACACCATTTACTCCGCACTAATGAAATCATATTGTGATGCTGTTGATTGTTGACCTGAATCTGTTCAAAGCAAGGTGATAATCATGCTCCTAACAAGCGTAGCGCCATGGGAACAAGCATTAAATAGCTCAGTAATGCCAACAACAGGCCCTTGGTTTAGGCAATTTTCTTTTGAGAGTCTTTACGCAGTAATCCATACAGATGCCACTTACGCTTATCTCTGGAGTATCTTTGTGGTTTTATCTTTTCTTTTCCAGGAAGACAGAGACATAATAACAGTTTCTTTGGAAACCATTCTCAGAGACATTTCATCATTACATGGGCTTCATTGTGACGCCACACGGCACACGCCATATTAGCCCTAGTCTTTGTTCTTTTGTTTGGTCGAGAATGGCAGATTCAAGCATTCCTCCACAGAGAGTTTATCTATACTTCAAAAGCAGGTAAAGAATTTCAGAGATGCCATCATACTGTCTATATGCTTGCAAATGACAGCACTGAAATGTTTAAGGTTAGTGCCTCTTATCAAATAACACTGCTATAGTAGTTATAGCAGGCTGCGTTATTAGTTTGGCCTGGCTTGCATGTAAAAACACAAATACAAACTGCATGGCTTTCGTGTTTGATTGACTTACCAGGACCATGTTGTCACAGAAAGCTTCTTACGGCATCAGTGGATTTGAGCAGACTTAGCAGTCTCGAATCTCTCGCTCAGCCAGACAGCTGAAGTCTGCCTCTGACAGAACACTGGCAGTCGCTGCGCAGTAATGCCACTGTTAGCTGCTTTATTTGTTCTCCTCTAAAGACTGTAAATTACAGTTTTCACCAGGTAATGTGCATTTGTCATCTGCTGGACATGTCCCTAATGCTGTATAGATTGATTCAGCGTCTCTCAGGGAGATGTGGGTATGAAAGTTTTTCTGGGAACATGCCAAGATGAGATGATACTTGCATGTTCTATCCAAATTTTCTGGGTAACATCATTCTACTTTGTGCAATGATAGAACAGGATGCACATATGGAAGATCATTTCTGAAATTTGAAGGGTTTCAGATTTAGGTGCATGAGTTGCAATATTTGTTTTTGTAGCCATACATTGTCACTGTAGCTACCTATACACTATTATTGAAAAGTTTGGGGTCGGTAAGATTTTTAGTGTTCAAAAGAAGTTTCCTAAACTTGCCAAGGCTACATTTATTTGATCAAAATTCGAATATTGAACAATTTATCTTTAATGTCACTTTTGATTAATTTAATTGATCCTTGTTGAATAAAAGTAATAATATCTTCCAAAAAAAAAAAATACCAGCCCCAACTTTTTTGAACAGTGGGGTGTAACTGTCTTTTACCACTTTTATTTAGAGGAGAGTAGTGAAAGGACAGGAAATGATTGAAAGAGAAACGGGAGGAGTTATATCTGAAAATATTGCAAGCCAGATTTGAACTAAAATCACCCATATGAGCACCAGAGCTCAAACCATTAGGCTGCAGCTCTTTTTTTTGATTGATTGATTGAATTGATGTAATCACAACACATCCTTCTATCATGCAACATTTCCTTTAAAAGAAACACAAACTTTAGATAAACAGAGAAATATGTTGACCCGTTTCAAGGGTCCTTGGGGGCAATTTGGATATTAGTGAATCATTGTATGCCCTAATATCTAATCCGGCTAGTATTCATTATCACAGTTCTCTCTATCGTGCGGCCACAGAGCACTCTGCCCAGGATAAATGTTGTTGCAGACACAGCTGTTTGAAATAATGCAATGAACAACTAAACAGTCAATAATCCCAACTGTGGCAAGCCTCAATTTCAAGGTTCTAATAATATTGTGTCTACTGATTTATGAAATATCACATGTTCTGTAATGTGTTTACATGCTAATACAGCGTTAAATTAAAGTGTTACAATGAGACAGTGATATACTAAATGTCTTGTGATATTTTTTGAACCCCTTGAATTTGTCCTTGAGAATAATCTTTATAAATTAATATAAAAGTATTTTTTCGGTCATAACCCATTTATCTTTGGGATAAATCTTTTTCCCTTTTCTCTCAACTCAAAAGTTGTTATGCTTTATACAAAAAAATCTCCTGTTTGGAAACATTTAAATGTAGAGGGATTATTGGTTACTTGCTTTTTTAAATCATATGATAATATTTTCCCCATTTCCTTTCATCTGCAAATTAAAGCAAATTTGTTAAAACCTTCTTTCAATTTATCCTAAAAAGTGTGATATGTGGGCTTTCATCTTTGTCTGGGTGTTTGAACACAAACGTGGATAGTAAAGGTACCTTTGAGATTTTCCTTTCATAAGAGTAAACATTCTGTCTTTTCAAATATTAAGTCCTTTTGTTTTTGATTCACAAAGTGTTTTATGCATTTATGTAAAAGGTAAAAGCTTTTTAATTGATCAGAATTAAATACAGAATTATTAAATTCTTCCCTGCATATCCTGTAACAATAATAAGATACAGGTTCAAAATGCTTCAGCAAACTGACCTTTAGGAACATTTTAGCTTCATGAAAGTATGAAGTAAACTATTGTCATGTGTGTGTGTGTTTATAGATGTATATTTGTTCAGATATCTGTATTGTTACCGAATATTTTTGAGCATTTATTAAATGTATTAGCTTTACATTAAGCACACTTTTAAATGCAATAACCGTAAGTCAAATTTTTAGGTTAATGAATGATGATAATATAATTTGATAATATATAATAATAATTAGAATTTGTAATATATGTAATATGTCAAAGATTGTCAACGCTTTGATTGTTTTGAAACATTGTTTTATTCTGACTGTTTTTTCATATGTTTTGATTTTGAGCAGCTTTTACCTGTAGAGAATGCATTACTTGCGCAACTTATTTTTAAGGGGTTCCATTTACCCTTCTAAACACATTTAATAACAAGAGCTGCAGTCTAAGTCTCAGTGGTAAAGACAAACTGAGCAAGACTAAACAAAGGACTGTCACACTTTATTATTTCCTACAGTTTTTCTCTGCCCTGATCACAAATATTAGCTCCGCATTACCACTTCAAAACACAGACTTTCTAGTCTGCAGCGGTGGGGGGTACTGCGTCCATTTCAAGTTCTCCAGGAGTCAGACAATGTGAAAATGATTAAAAGACAAAGACACAGTCTGAAAAGGAGTTGTTGGAGGGGCGAAAAAGATCAAGTCGGGTGAGTGAGCGGGAGTTCATGAACACGGCGCTTATATGTCTTTCAGTATGTGACTAGATGCTCACTTTTCTTTTTCGCAACAGCCAAGATTATGCATTAGAACTGGCCTTCGTAAACCCATTGTTCTAATTCTCTTTTGAAATACAGCATATTGCAGTGTCATTTCCTTTATCCGCCTTCGTCTCTGACCAATCAGTTGGGGTTTTGTTCTAACATGCTTTTGAAATACAGCATGTCTCAGTAACTATGAACACACAGATCTGTAATTACAAGGTTCTCTGAAAGTTTGGCTTTGTGTGTTGTTTACTGGAGTGTCATACTGTTTGAAGTGCCATTATTGCAGTTAGGTCAAACTCATCCAATCCAATTAAAATGCACCAGTTTGACAGCTTTTGTACAGGCTTGCTAAGGCTCATTGCATTAAACATAATGTATGTCTGTTTATTTATTTTTCACCGAATTATTAATCATCTTAATGTCTTTGTTCTGATTTTGAAAGCCTATGATTGGGTATTTTTAGCCCTTTCCTCCGTCTATAACACACAATCTGTACCGAAACTCTTCCTCCTGTGCGGGCCCCTCTGGCAACAAGAAAACTGCTAAGCAAAAACTCTCCTCTTTGTTCCATTTTCTTTCAGCATTAGCAATTTATCACAGAATGAACTTTTATTATATCTGCAGATGACTCGCATTACATTTTTGCCCATTAATTTTGAAATGGGTCCTAAGCTTTTATCAAATGCTGGGGAATCTCATTTGGATTATTGTATTTCATTAATTACTTGATAGACAAAGCATACTTTTCAATGTAGATTTTTTGTGCTGTTTAATTAATTAGCATGTTTTCTCTTTTAATGAAAGCCATTTTTTTCCGAATTAAAGCCCACAGCAAAACACATATATAATTTGTTTGTAATTAGCCCTTAATTGGTGGTAGTGGAAGCTTAGCACCCTCGGTTCCTTTTTTTTCTCCTGATTGCCATTTTATTACCAGTCAGTCATTAATTAAACTGTTTTTCTAATTAGCTTATAAAACTGTTGATGGCACATTCTTGTAAGTGTGAGTTCAAAGCTTGCTAATAAGCCTTGCCTGCTCAGAAGAGGGAAGATAATGAAATGTGCACAAAGCCAGCGAACTTTCAGACTTTTTTCCACTCCCTTGTTCCCTGAAGATGACAGTCTTATGTATCTGGAATCAGATTATTGGGGCTGAAACATAGAGAAGCGCATTATACCGAGAGCTTTTCCAACTAGATCCCCCTCAGAGAGGCTGCTTCTCTGTATGTCTTGTAATGCTGTTTGTCAAGTTGGGGCAAGATTACAGGAACTCCTTGTCTTATTTCCCCCACCACCCCCCTGAGACTGATAAGCTATGTTAACTGGATCTTTCACTGTATACAAGGATATCAAATGTAGGACTCTCAATATGTCACTTTTGTCGAGAGGATTTTGTCTCCTCCGCTTTAGTGTAGATGACACGGGGTATTGTCATGGGAGCGTGGCCCGTTTCATTTCATTCAGACGGTGCAGTGGTTTTCTTGAGATTTCCCTTGCCATTGTTTTAATGCAAGCCATGATTATTACAATCTGTTTAAACTGACCCCATTTGGCATGGTAGAATAAAATTACAATAAGGTTGTTGATTTATTGGTAATATTAGGGCAAAAGAATGTGAGAATGTAATTAGTTCTCAATGTAAAAAGTGTTCGCAATTCACCAAAATGTATATAATTCTGTAATATTCTCATGTAAGTGTAATTTTTATTTATTTATTTATTTGGTAAATTGGTGCTACACAGCTAGAGAAAACCGAGAAAAATGTATGTGGCGAAAAAGGTCCTTTTCAGAACCCATAATGCTACTGGTTCGATCAGAACTATCCGTGATGCAAAAATGTAAAAGTACATTCTGTAGTTTTCACAAATATCTCGGAGCTGTCAAAACTCCACCAGATGATGCATTTTACGTCATCCGGCAGACTTTTGCTGACAAATAAACAGATAAGACAGAGAAATAATACACAATGTTAATTTACTTGTACTACCGACAGTGTAACAATACAAAGCTGGTTGAAAATCTGTTTAACCTAATTTTAATTAGTCAATCGGTCAAATACACATATTATGAATTTTACAGACTAGTGCATGTTATGTTTAACAACTATTGTATAAGCCAGTATACAACTGTAGGAGTTTTAATTGTTTACAACCCTTGCTTTTTCAGTAAGTGGGTGTGAATGAGACAGCCTGGGTTATAAATGGGTTGTAAAAATAAGCCTGGGTTAAAAAAGCTTAGAATTTATTTAAAACCTATTTTAAACAGCTGCAAGGATTTTTCACAAAATATATGTATTTATACTAAAGCTCTTTTTTCATGTTAAATATCATCATTTATTTTAATGCTTTGTCTGCTCCCAAGTGTGCAAGCAGTTATTGTCACATAGTTTGGAACCGTTGTTTTCATATATTTGTGGAAGGCTAAAAAATAGACCGCTATAAGGAATGAACAGTGCTTTGAAATCAGATAACAGACTAGCATTGTAAATGTATAAATTACATGTTTTTTTCTCTGCTGTGGCAGTTGATGATATACTATACATTACCAAGTGGGTTTTGCACTACTGTTGACTTAACCCCCCTAGTGGCCCCACATTGCAGTTACAGGGCTGAGCAGAATGAATTCATCCCTCACAGACCTTTCAAAGGTCACGTCATTAATGGCGCTAAATAAACCCAGCACTGAATAAGGCTATGCCGAGGACTGGCGTAAATGGCACACAATACCTTTAAAGAGGAGAGAAGAGAGGTAAATGACAATGGAAATGCACTGAATGTAATTCTTACAGAAATATGCGAAGGTTTAGTGTGACTACCTAGAACAAAGAGCACAAGCCGCTTTTTGTTGTGTTAGTTATCCCCCCCCATCCCACTTTTTTTTTCCTTTTTTGGGGGGGATTGTGATTTTCATTCCTTTTTTTCCTGCCCTGCATTTTTCCTCTGTGCCCGCATTTGATGTGAAAGGATTTGGCACTAAGTCACAAGAGAGGGAAAAGGAGGGGGGATAAAGATGAAAAAGGAGGGAAATCGTGAAAAGTGGATCAAAAAAGTAAATGAAAAATAATGTCATATTACGGAAAATATGAGAGGCTAATTTGTGCCGACATTTTGCTAATTTTGTTCTTGCCACAGAAAGAAGCGCTGTCACCTGCTCTGCGCTACACTGATGACAGTGCCAGTGATCCATGAAATAAGCTGCCGCCGGCTTTGTTCTGATAAGAATGAACAAATCTGCACAATGTACTGCGCTCCGAATCTCATTTTCATACTTGCATGCAGGCTAAAAGAAATAAGCTGTTTGCAAGGCTTGATTAATCAGACATTTGAGAGCTTTTTTTTCTTTTTTGTCTCTTTGATCTGCTCTGTCTCCTAGGTAACTTGCTTGACATTAATGTTGAGCCCCGGTAAAGACAATCGTGGATAGTAGACCGGACTGATTAAAAAAAATGAAGACCTTTAATGCTTTGAATATAGTAATGTGTGTGAAAATCGGGGAGTCCCGGCTGGAAGAGCGAAGGGGGGCTTTATTTTGGTGGTGGGGGTAAAATTTGGTTAAAGCTGGAGTGCATGTTGGTAATCCTTGTGTCGAAAACGCAGATAAATCTCAAAATTTAAACATCATGACAGGAAAAAAAATCCAGTTTTGTTGTCTCAGAATGCTGCGTTTTGTCTATGACATATATATATATATATATTTATTTTTAAATAAAGCTTATTTGCGATCTCACACTTCTCTGCTCGCGATCGTTTTAGCACCTATTCCGCTTAAACGCGCCTCTCCAAAAACACCCTGGTGTGAATTATCTGCGAGCGGATCTGCGCTAAACACGGGCATGATCACCCATTATAACTTCCCTCTCAACACTGTCTTGCTAGAAAACATGATTTATGGCTCTTAAAACCTGGAAAAAAATGTCAAGGATTTAAAAAACTGTCATAGTGTGTTAGCTTCAGGTTATGCAGACGCCTTTACAAATCTTCCAAGTGCCTGTATAGATGAATGCCTCGAGGGCCCAGCCGGAACCCCGCTCTCTCAGCCTGCTAAAGGCCTTATCTTAAATCCAAGCAAAGTACCATTAATCTTTTTGAAAGACCTTTATGGCTTTTAATGTATCCCAAATTAGAACATTTTACACCCTTGGTTCCTGAAATATGGCGATAAAAAGCCTTTAGAGTTTAATTTCTCCTTCCTGCTCGCTCTGACCTGCCTAATCCCAGCATGCATTAGGAGATATTTTAGTTTCAGTCTTTCTAATAAAGTTTATCCCACTTAATTATAATTGAAACATTTTTTTTCCACTCTCTTGCTCTCTCCAGGTTTTTTCGAGCCTACAAATGGTGGCACATTTCCTAATTACCAACTGAGTTTTTTTTGTGTGTTCCCTCTGATTGTGTGCTTTCACTGTTCTAAAATAATTACCCTCATATCCCCTCCCGAAAAAAAGGAGGCGAGAGAAAAGCAGAGGGTAAAAAAAGGGTTTGCGATTTGTCCGAGTGTTTATCAAAGTTTCTCGCGGTCCAATAATAAACCCATCCCAGGAGTGATGGAAGAGGCCCGGACTCTCCTTTTGTTTCCTGAGCCCTCTGTGTCACTCGGGCTATTGGAATTAATCTAGCCACACCACACACATTTCCCCTCACTGATATCGCCGACATGCGCCCCTCGCCCTCCTCCATTCATTTTGCCGTCCTAAGTGCGTGCACTGCAATTTTCAGAATTAAAGGTCCTCTTTAGATGAACAGATTACGTATATGAGATAATAACATTAATTATGCACATCCAAGCTGAGTGGTGGAACAGAGGGTTGGGTGTCCTACTTCTATCTATGAACCGCAAATTCTTTTTCGATTTTCGAAACTCTAGCATGTGTGTATCCGTCCGTGCTTCCATCCTCGCAGTGATGGAGATATGCTTTTCTTCGAGCACCACCTTGACGCACTGGCAGCACTGGTGAGGTTTGCCAGGCAGACTGATTTTCTCCAGCTAATGGAGCTTGTCTCTGTCTCCTCCTCAATAGCTGGCCGTGAAAATCGCACAAGCCGCCGATTGCCGTGACTTCGCCCGCACCAAACAGGAAGCGGAGGCTTCCCAGGCAGCCCGAAAAAGGAGGAAGCAAATCGCTTGGGGGTTTGTTGTCTGCTTTTTTTTCTTCTTTTGCTCGTCCCTGCTGCTGATACCCTGCAGTTTCATTAAGTCACTCTGCATTTCACACTTTAGATGTCCCCTCTTTCCTGGACATGCTGCTGTGTGTTAACTCATGTGTATTCACTAGAGCTTTCTAATGAGTATGCGGATGCTGCTTATCTTTTTGGTCAGTCGGTCCCTTTAGAGGGTCTGTGAATGCCCATTGTAAGCTTATAGCTATGATTATACTTTTCAGATTCAGTTTGTGCATTGACTGCAATTATATGCAACCATATTTATCCAAACGGATCTGTATTTCTGCTTTGATTTGTTTTTCTTTATATTGCTTTTATTATAATTTTTTCTAAAATTCCTGATTATATTGATTCAAACAAAATGCAGTGAATGTGACAAATTTGTTTCTTTGTAATTTTAGGTTTGAAGCAAAGAAAAGATGGGAAACCAAAAGCAATATGGGATTCATGTGACATTCGCTGCAGTTGAAACGTTTCTATAAAGATGAGTAAAGATTTGGCATGTTGATAATTGTTTATAGGTAATCTTTTTATAATACAGTATTATTGAATTTAGATTTCCTTTTTTTGTCATGTAACATTTTATTTCTTTCTGAATCAGTTTTTTGGTCATTCATTCAGATTTGTGGGTCATTTTTTATGTAGCCAAATAAATTCCATAAGCACACCATTATTGTTAGATTGGTCGTTATTGTATGTATTTTCTTATAATTAAATCTGGCGTGTACAGCCGCGCACGCCATTTATTTACTGCCGTAAGTGGGTTAATCAGGAGCTGCTTTTTTTCTTCCATGGAGGTATGGAGCGAGGGAAGAGAAAGGAGAGATTAGGGGCCTAATGCAATGTACAGGATAATATGCAATAGGATTTGCCCGGGCAAAATGAAATTTGTCGGCTGTAAGGAGGTTTGAGCAGTCATAAACGAGGAGTTTAGTCGGGTTCGAGTGTAAGATGACTGTGTGTGAGGGAGAAAGAGAACGAAATGGAGAACTGTGTGTATAACACCGGACTCAACCCATGATGCATCTTTGAGAGGATTCCTGTGGGCAGTGCACATTTTTATAAGCCTGTCTTCATATTTGTATTTTCCAAATATGAAATGTATTTCTTTCTGGATATAATGTATAGATATTATTCTGTTATTCTGAATAGCTTACCAAAAAAATCCTAAATCTGCCATTATTTTGTTCCAAACCTGTCTCCGAAGAGGAACTCAAAGAAGAAGCTTTAAAAAATGTTCATGCTGCTCATTTCCATAAAATATAAGTGAATTGGCACCAGGGCATGTAAAGCTCCAAAAATGCACAACAAAACACCAATGAAACATAATAGAAAAATCCATATGCATATTTTCCGAAGACTTCTGAGGACATGTGATAATTTTGTGTGAGGATAGACAAATCCAAGTTGTTAATTAGCAAAAATATTGCATTGTGTTGAAAATAGCATAAAATAAAACACATGATGATGTTAAGTAAATAATTACAACATTTTTAGGTGAATATTTTTTTAATTTTCATTATTATTTTAGCAGGATGATTCTTTATGCCAAACACCTTCCTTTTTAAACATCCCTCCCACCTCCACGGCTCGGTCTCGTGAGGTCATTAGCGGGAATATGGAAACTCGCTCCCTTGATTTATGCTCTGTTGGCCTGAGGCGGAGACATCTGTAATTTTAGGGCTTTGACATACCCACCCTGACAACAGCCAACTGACAACTGTAGCACAAACTTGTCAGTGCTGCCTTAAGGCAAGGGGTGTAGTTTCAGCCCTGCCAGTTACCACGGAGACATCTCGCTGAAAGTAAAGCACCGCTCTGTTGTAAATGCCTTCTTTAATATATCAGTCAAATTGCGGTTGTTAGATCACTAGTATATGAGGTCTTATACTGTGTCTACACCGGATGCAAAAATCTAAAAGACAATAGAACCCATTATAGTCAGTGATTATATGTACACTGGACATGATGCGGCATGATGCGATGCAACACGATTAATCTCGGAGTCTAAATTGATGCCTCATTTTGTTTCTGACGTACTCCAAGTGCCTGACATGGGGGAAAATGAATGGTTATGGGATAGCAAAGTGTCCACTGGCTGCACAATTCAGAATCCCACTGGATTGTTTGCCTATAAGTATTGCATATTTATTTTACATACTGATTTGTTGAAGGGAAATACGCTTCAAAAGAGTCAGCAAGGATGTGTTAAATTGATTAAATTTGATGTTTACTTAGTTACAAGAAAGTTTAATTTTAAGGACTTCAATTGGATTTATAGTAATGGCTCCTGAAAATTCAGGGTTGCATTCACAGGAATATTTATATTTCAAAATACAGTAGTCAACAGTTGAAGTGGATCAAAAAAGTGAATCAAAGTTGTCCTAAGACAAAAATGCATTTAGGTTTTAGGACAACTTTGAAAGGTTTTGATCTACTGTTGACTACTAAATGTTGACTACTATATGTTACAGTAGAAAATGGGTATTATAAATTGTAATATTTCATAATATTACAGTTTTACTGTATTAAAGTGTAGTGTACGCATATTCAGATGTAGTGTTAGTCTTCAGTATATAAATATTTCATATCAGTTTCATCTGTTTATTTATTTAAAATTTGGATTCTGTAATCAGTTGTACTGCAAAGCATTATAGTATTTTTTATGAAACGTACCTTTGATTTATGCACATTTCAATAACTCATGCTTCCACATATCACAAACATCTCAGAATGTGTTTGGATTCGAACATCTGCAAGGCTTAACCGCATCTCATCAGTCTACCGTTAGTCATCTTGGTCTTTTGTCTTTAAGGAGGGCACATGTCATCACCTGTGAGGTGCTAATTACACTCATCTTGCAGAAGTCTTCACAGTGAACGTCTCATCTGCTGAAAGACGAAATCTTTTCACCATTCATGGATTCCAGGCCTTACATCACCAGACTGAAATTCACACACATTTACAACGCAAAGGCTTGTGCAAAATATTTTTATCGTTGCATTGTGCAACAGCCTGAAGAATGTTTCCAACAGTGGTGTGAGGTTTGCCAGAGACATTTATAATTATTAGTTATAAAACACACTGTCAGACCGTTTTTGTCTTGAAGTGGTAAGTGATGTTTAAAGTTAATGCAAATATAAATTACACTATATAATAAGTGACCCTATGTAGTTTCCTACAGAATTTGTGAACTTTTTGTTGCAGCAAAAGAGCTCATATCTATACATATAAACTAGTTTTAAAAGTTATTTTAAATTGTAATAATATTTCTCAATATTGCTGCTTTTGCAGCCTTGGAGACATTTCAAAAACATTGAAAAATCTTATGGGACACAATCTTTTGAATGGTAGTATATATATGCAAGTATGAACATTTTCATTCACTAATATGTTCAGTAAGTGAGACAGATGTTGATTCAGTAACTGCTGGATTGAGTTGAGTGGTGGATTTGCCAGACTAATTCAAAGTGGGTCTTTTTTAGGCATTAAAAGAATGATAAAATGAGTCTCATTGAAAAAAAAATGGTAATCGCGCTACATTGATTGTGCTATATGGTTTTGATGATTTTGTCAAAATACAAAATGTTTCATTGCATGATGTCTTCATTGCATGTCAGTTAATACAGCATGTGAACTCTTATTCAAATATCAGATAAATAATATTGTTTTAACATATTGCTTTTAATCTAGCTTTTTCTTTAATTTTAATCTTTTTTTTGTGCACCGCTGTTGT
Source organism: Ptychobarbus kaznakovi (assembly GCA_027422405.1). Taxonomy (NCBI): domain Eukaryota; kingdom Metazoa; phylum Chordata; class Actinopteri; order Cypriniformes; family Cyprinidae; genus Ptychobarbus; species Ptychobarbus kaznakovi. The sequence continues at coordinate 12,406,953 of CM049801.1, read as the reverse complement.
CCTACAATCGTTCAGTATTCTCATGGTACACCTCACATCCAGACCAATGCCGAAAATATTGAAACATGGCACGTGAAATTATTTGTTCCAGTAAAAACCGAGCAATGATTTGTGTGAGCAGAACCTGCACCAATCTTCTCAGCCTTTTGAAAATAACCTGTACATCATTTACAGTAATCCCATGTCCTCCAGGAGTCCGGAAGGAACATGCATCTGCTGAGAAGCCAGTCTCGAGCAGCATACATAAACCATTTCACCATGAGGGAATGTTCAAGAAACCGGCTTTCAGAGCACATGACCGTCCTTCCGCTTAGAGGGGTTGCTTGACGGCTCGGTTCCCTATCAAAAGCATCTCAGTCTATTAATCTCTTTGAACATGGCACAAAGCCTTGAGCTGTGTGTTTGTAGCATTTAAAGCAGGACAATCCGCTTTTCGACGTCTTCGTGTAGCTTTGCAGCGTTTCTTTACTGCAGGCCAGGCTTGCACCTTGACCCGTGTTGATTTGTTGTGAAGCGCTGAGGAAAGCTCTTGATGCACATGTTGAAACACTTAAGGGGGGGAAGTGGTTATTGTTAGGAAAAGAGTAACTTAAAGAAATCTGTGACACCAATCCTGTTAGATGCTTGAACGTGGCTACGGTGCGTTGAAATCCAGGTTTTTGCCGTGAAGGAGACATTCGGACATGGTAATCCCTCTTCACTAGAAACCTGCCTCACTTGAGGAAAAGAACATGTTAACAGAAATACAACAAGCAGAACCTTGAGGACAAAATCGCAGCCTGAGATTCCCTAGATAAGTGGTTTAACATGTCGAACAGTGTTATTAACACCAATCCATTTGGGAGAAGAATAAACCTTAGCTTCAAACCAATGAAACGTTTTGTCGTGTTCGTGTGCGACCACTGCTAGCGTTCGTTTCACTGTAAGACAGGAAAAGAGGAGCTGTCTGTGAGGATGTTGATATTTTCCTCCGCTGATTTAACGACCTGCTTAATTCCGCCGTATCCGCGGCCCTCGCAGATGTTTTGCAGTTTTAATTAGTGTAATCATCGCTCTTGAGAGAGGCCAGGAGGTCACTCGGCGGGCCTTGTTTGTCAAGATGCTCAGAATAATAACACAAAAGACGTGTCATTTATTCTGTCGCTGCGTTCATTAAATAATTATATGTGTCAAGACAAAAGCTTCTTAATCAGTCAAGAGAAGAAAAAATAGGCTCATTATAGAGTCAAATGAACCTCCATGCTCAAGAAAATGAGTTGGACTGTTTATGTTACTGTAGTGCCAGTATTTCAAAAGCATTAGATGGATATTTTCTGAAATGATCTGCACATTTTTGGATGATGAGGGCAGAAATATGCAGAAAGGTACTACAGATAAAGAGTTTAGTACCTGTGTTTTATGTATATATTTATAGAGTTTGCATAAATAACTATATTTTTGTCTCTTCAGTGACCTTTACTGAAACTCACTCTGTCATTTGTTTAATATACAATAAACTGCAATGCCAGTGGGGGCCAAATTATGAGCATTTGTTAAAAGATGGCAAAAATTAGATGGTATTTTATTTGTAAGTTTTTGTTAGCCATCTAGATTACTTTATGCTCTGGTAACGAGGACAAGTGGAGAAAATATATTGCTCTGATTTAAAGAAAAGAGTACAAATGCAATTTCTTTATAATTAAAACTAAGCAATACTTTGGCTGAATATTGATATGCCAACATTTGAAATTGTATTTGACTTTGAAAGCACTTTAATTGTACTTATCATCATCTAAAAATAACTCTTGAAACAAACTGGAAATGAACTTCCAATTAAAATTATGGTATCTTTAAATGAAATAAATGTTCCCTAGAACAAATATGCTGAATGCGCAGACATAATGCTCTCTCTCATCATTAAAAAAAATAATGACATATTGCGTGTTATCAGAATTAATTATTAATTAATCTTCATGAATATTACACAGCTCTTTTTAGGGAAATGAGTCAATGCACACAAATGCAATATAATCTGTGAAACTAGAGCAAAAGTACAGCATCAAACACTAGTTGAGCCATAATTTAAAGAAATAAGACAAAGGTTTAATTTTAAGTTCGGAAAATTGAACTTCAAGGTTTTTTACATCCATTTGTAACCACAAAAACGTATTGTGACCCTGTGAGAACGGCCATAGAGTCGCTCAATGGTCAAGCCGCTGCAGTTGCTGCCTGTGTAAACACACCTGCAGTGAATGATTCACCTTCACCCTCAGGGCTCTGACACCGCTGACCGAACTAGAGAAATGCCCCTGTCTTACAAACGGACACTAAGCGCTCGCAAAAGCCTTCAGGGGATCTGCCCAAATCATCTTAAGTGACGTAATTACCATTAGCTTGATTTGTCTTTGCAGCCGGGTACGGGGAAGTGAACGCTGCTGCGGAAGCCCAATGAAACCTTTAGCCTTTTTCATTGGAGATTCAGTGTCTGCTTGTAGACAAAAGGTATTCCTTTCCCAAGCTAATAATTACAAAAGTTAGCTTGATTAGAAATAACCCATTAACTGGCCACGTTGTCTGAGCAACTTGAAACATGTTTTGGCAGGGCCGCATAATGAAATAGCCTTTGATGATGAAAAAGATGCCATCAAACAGGTTTAAAGCAAGTCGGGAGAAACAAAGAAAAGAAAAAAAATCCTTGGCAAAACAAATTCGGACAGGTCGGTGTATCAGCAAGTTCTAACGAATGTCTGAAAATTACACTTGGCAGCAAGCGAAACAATTTAACATGCATGTATTATAATCAACTGGGTCATTAAATTTGCTGGAGCAGCTGTAAGTCTGTGGCGGTGTTGTGTAGCCGCGCTCCTCCGAGTTATGGCAGCGTCAGTGTTTTCATGTCAAGAGCTGAGCTTACTTTCAGCGTAGACCTGATGAGTGTTGAACCAATTTGTCTCCGAACCCTTAGGAACTTTGCACAACTCTCTAAAGTAATTCCCTCACTTCTAGCTGCCTAAAACCTTGTCCCAGCACAAACAATAGCAATGCTTTGTAAAAGCCATTCTAAAACCTCTGCCAAGCATAATTTATCATTTGAATGACAATAGGCCACTTAACACAGCTTAAATTATTTCTTTGCACTATCAGCTACTTGACTGGATATGTGTTGTAACTGCACACTGACATTAACTGCAGAGTTTATGAGGTAGTCCCTTATCAAAGGCTCTGCGCCACAAGTTTGGGTAGGAACTGTGCTGAACTTTCTGTTTTCTCTCTGAGGTAGAAACGGAATAACACAAATCACATATTTCATGGTGTGAAAGAGCTGGTCCTGAGGGAATGGGTCGTAATTTAGTTGTTTTGAATATTTGCAATCATTTGTGCATTTCTTAATTCACGTGTCGCAGTTATTATTTTAAATAAAAAGTCTTGCAGATGTAGGTGTATCTGTGAATATTTAACCTGATCGTTACAAAAGAAAAGTTTGTGTTTTCTAAAAGAATAGTTCAGCTGAAAATTGAATATTTTGTCTTTTAATCACCCTCATGTCGAACCGTGTTAATTTTTTCTGGATTAAGTTGTTTTTGTCTTTTGACAAAAGCATTTTTCATTCATCGTCATTAATTTCAGTCAGTTTTACTGAAACGCTCCCTCCTGTCTTAGTCGCTCTTTTGCAATTAAAGTGCATGTGTCCGTGGTTCTCCCTGACTTCTATCCACTTTCATGATGATGATTTTTATTTTTGTTGCCCTTTAACTATTTCATTAAATCGTACATTCTTTTTTTGTAATAAATATATATTACAGTTTTAAATGTTTTTTATTGTAAAGAAAAGTATGATTTGAAGACATACAGTTGAGCTCAAAAGTGAACATACACCTTGTAGTATCTGTAATATGTTAATTATTTTACCAAAATAAGAGGATCATATAAAATGCATGTTATTTTTTATTTAGTACTGACCTGAATAAGATATTTCACTTAAAAGACGTTTACATACAGTATAGTCCACAAGAGAAAATAAGTTGAATTTACAAAAATGACCCCGTTCAAAAGATTACGCTTGATTCTTAATGTGAATGAACCACAGCTGTGTTTGTTTTCTTTTGTGATAGTTGTTAATGAGTCCCCTGTTTGTCCTGAACAGTTAAACTTCCTGCTGTTCTTCAGTATTTGTATGTATTTGAACCCTTTCCAACAATGACTGTATGATTTTGAGATCCATGTTTTCACACTGAGGACGACTGAGGGACTCATATGCAACTATTACAGAAGATTAAAACACTCACTGATGCTCCAGAAGGAAAAACCATGCATTAAGAGCCGGGGCGTGTGAAAACTTTTTAAATTTGAAGATCAGGGCTAATTTCACTTTTTTGTCTTCTAGTGAATCATCTGTAGATTATGAAGGGCATACTGACACAAATATTAATTATATATTATAATATATATATAAAATTTAGGCCCATCTTAATTTCTAAAGGATGATAAGAGACTTTTCTATTTAAAAACTCTTTGCAGAAAAATCATTAAAATCAGTCACACTTTATTTTAAGGTACGATTCTCGCCATTAACAAACCATTAACTACGACTTTTGCCTCAATATACTCCTAATTTGCTGCTTCTTAATAGTTAGTAAGGTAGTTGTTAAATGTAGGTACTGAGTAGGATTAGGAATGTAGAATATGGTCATGCAGAATATGTGCTTCATATGTACTAATAAACAGCCAATATGTTAATAATATGCATGTTAATAAGCAAGTAGTTAATAATCAGCATTGGTCCCTATACTAAAGTGTTACCAAAAAATCTTACCAAACCCTAAGCTTTTGAGGGCAGTGTAGCTCAGATAAATATATTGTATAGGATTATTGTATTTACAGGTGCAGCCAATTTATTTCCCCAAAATCTGACCATTTAAAAACATATTTACAGTCTGCGTAGCTAAAATCAACATGCACGAATTCAAAGTTTTGGCTTGGTGTCCTTAAACCAACTAAGTATTTCCAGCTTAGGGCTTATTAAAAGTCCAATGACAGCTGTGCGGGCACATAAACAGGCCTATTTCTTTAGCTTTGCTATAACTGATATAATGCATGCCTGCATTAATCCTTTTTGTCTGAGAGGAAAAAGTGGACTAAATGAAGTTCTCGGTTCTCTAAACTAAGCTTGTTCACAAACAAAACTAGAAGGCTGAATGCTAAATATCTGACGTCATGAGGCTTAACAGCATTAGGCCTCTGTTGTGTATGCAGGAACCAGTACCGGCGCTCTGCTCCGCCATTCTTTTGGAAAGCCCAGATTTAATTAGTGCATAAATCCCCTGAAAAATTCATGAATTTGCCTTGCCCCATCGTTGCAAGTGACTCGGGCAGTGGTGTGAGGCTTGCAGGTCGTCCCAATAAAGCAGGGTCACGCATGCGAACGCTCACACACGCACGCACATTCAAAGTAAGAAAGAGAAAAGAAACAACTGTTTATGTAAATAGGGGCTGTGTGTTTACTTGACGGAAGAATGGCAAGGCGCTGGTCTCCCCGTTCAGCTTAGCAAGTCCCAGCCAAAGGGGACCTCTCACCAGCAACTCCAGCCTTATTAAACTGATTACCAACTCCAACTAATTAATCAGAAACGAGGAGGGAGCAGTGTGCATCGCTCCCAGACTTCCCCCTTTCTCTCTTTCTCTCTTTCTCCTGGTCCAAACCCCCCTCCTCCACTTTTCTCTCGTCTCTTTTCTCGGCTGTGATTGAAGTAGGGGAACGGTTATTTTCATGCATCATCAGAACTGGTGGGATGGGAGGACGAGTAGTAATTACCTTACACAAACAAGGTGCCACCTCACCAAGGTGGCCACCAAGGCTAGCAACATGTCCCAAGCAGTGAAGACCTCTCAGCAGAAACCAAAACACTGGGGGGGCAACAAGGGGATCAAAAAAGGTTGCAAGCTTTAAAGGGATCCAAGTTCTCCCCCCATAGTTGTCTTTAAACTTTCTCCTGGTGATCCCTCCACTGTTTCAATCTGTCTCTTTTATTCACCTGTGGAAACCACTGTATACCTTGCTGAAGTTGGATATGGTGGGATACGAGTATATCACCTTACAAATAGGCTGGTCCTATTGCCAACTTGGAAGTTCATACAATGATCCAAATGTGTGCAAAACTAACATATAATGATGTCATTCAAATATACAAAGTTCATGAAATTCATGTGAACTATGAAAAAAGTCTGAATTCATGGGATATCTCACAGAATAATAAAGGGGTAAGTTACCCAAACTTCATCTGTGTGTTGCTCAAATATATATGACTTTGTGTGTGTAAGTGTGTGTGTGTGTGCTGTGTAAATAGTGTGTACCGTGTGTGTTAAAAGATGTTGTGTGAATGTGATGAATGTGTGTGTGTGTGTGAACTGTGTGTGTGTAAAGGGGTGTGTGTGTGTATATGTGTGTGTGTGTGTGTGTTGTGTGTGTGTGTGTGTGTGTGTGTGTGTGTGTGTGTGTGTGTGTGTGTGTGGAGTTAATTTGCAAAAAAAAAGATATCTCCATTTTTAGCAATTAAACCAATTTGTGTTTTTTTTCATTGTGTATTCCAATTATTATGATTAGGTTAAAAAAATAACTGAAATACAGCTAACTAACACAATAAACACAATAAAACCTTATAATATAATAAAAAACATGATTAAATGATTTTTGCAAATAAACTGAAGTAAGTGGAGCGGAAACTGACAGGGAAGAGAAGAAATCATTTAATAAAGTCCTTATTTTTTGTTTTCTTTGCGCACAGAAAGTATTATCGTAACTTCATAACATTACGGTTGAACCACTGCAGATGTCAGTCACATGGACTATTTTAACGTGGACCTTACAACCTTTCTGGGCCTTGAACGTGTCAGTTCCATTGCTTTCTATGCAGGGTTAGAAAGCTCTCGGATTTCATCAAAAATATCTTAATTTGTGTTCCGAAAATGAACGAAGGTCTTACGGGTTTGGAATGGCATGAGAGGGAGTAATTAATGACAGAATATTTATTTTTGAGTGAACTAACCCTTTAATTATCTTCATAATGCAAATTTGTATTGTGTGTTGCACAGAAGAAAGGTTTTAAATGAAATGAAGGTGAGTAAATAATGGCACTAATTTCATTTTAGGGTGACTCATTCATTCCTTTAATATTGGTATGCATCCTAGCTCCATTTGTTTCTTTATGTAAACTGCGACAATTAAAAAAAAACACAAACACTACAGCATGCTCTTCCAATATTCCCTAAGTTCCAAACCCTCCAAACAGAGTGAGATGCCATTGTCAGTATGTTTTTCCAACACGTTTCTCCGGAGACCAGACTAACACAGTCTTTTCTTCGAGCAGCAAATCTCTTAAAATGCCAAGTGTAACTGGGTGCCCTACTGTTCCTAATTAAAGCATGATTAAAGAGCAAATTGAAGGATTCCACAAAAGATGTATTCTCTCTCCCTCTCTCTCTTCCTCTGTCCCCGTCTCTCTCTCTTCAAGGAGTTCAGATTAATCCCCATTGGATGTAGTCGAACCATTTATGCATTCCTCTTCTTCTGTTTATCAAATAAACCCAAGTAATTAGAGACTTTAGATAAGTAGGCTAAATGGATGCCCACCCTGTGTTATCCAAGGCGCTCTATCCTGATAGGAACTCTAGTGTGTTTGGTTAATATCTGCTGTTATCCTTGTTGGAGAACAATGCCTTTGTGTCTGGCATCTGTTATTATGCTCACTGGGGCTTCTTTGACCTTAACAGACGGGATAGTTTGATTACACAAACCACTATTCTGAATGTTACACACTGACAGCACACTTTCATTTGGATGGAATGGAAGAATATGCATTACCTGTCAAAAGTTTGAAGTAATTAGGATTGTTTAAATGTTTTTTGAAAGAAGTCTCTTAAGTTCACCAAGGCTGCATTTATTTGATACAGTAAAATTACTGTAAAAACGGTAAACTTGTGAAATATTATTACAATTAATTTTTCTATTTTAATGTATTTTAAAATATAATCTATTCCTGTGATGGCAACGCTGAATTTTCAGCATCATTACTCCAGTCTTTGATGTCATATGATTCTTCAGAAATCCAAAATATTTCATTGTCTTGGTGAGCAAGACTCGTATAAAAAAAGAGACATAAAAGAAAGAGCTTTTTATTGGACAAATGCATGACAGCGGCTTTTTCAGACAGCTTGAACATGTTGAGAAGAAAAGGTGTGTTCTTACCAGATGAAGCTGGTGTCTCTGTGAAGATCACAAACCCAGACGTTTTTGTTCAAGTCTTCATTGTGGTTTGATTTTCCAGCTTCAAACTGAATACCATTACGCCTGAGAATGTGGAAAACCCCTTGAAAACATCTAAGCGTTAGAGTACCTGAGTTGGGCCTGTTGGCAACCCTTATGCTTAACAAAAAGAGGATTAGTTGTCCGTACTTTAGTCAGCCATAGAAAGTGAAACCAAATGGAGCCAGAGCTTTCCTTTCTGATACTGGTGCTATAATAGCATTGGTATCATTCTCCCATATTACTTACAGTTCACTAGACATGCACTTTAGTGTTATTGAGCGTTTTGAAAGGAAGAAAAGAAATCAATATTAGCAAAGCAGCCTCTCATCTCCACATGCTAATCTCTCAAATCCTTTTTGAAAATAGAAATGATGTGACAGTCACTTTTACACGTTTAAATGTGTTTAATTGATTGCCCAGTGAGCTTGTTTCGTCATAGGAAAGGAGGATGCTAAATCAGATCATCGCATTGTCTTTGTTTATGTAAGGACTCAGAATCGACAGCTTGCTGTTGTTGGATTTGGCTTATCCTCCGAGGATATCCGTTGAATTCCTTTTCATTTACAGTAAGAACAGGCTGGCTACGATTTTGTCTATCCCTTAAGAGATGCTTGATATAAAATGCTTGGTAAAGATGACAAACCGTCTAAGATTAAGATTCCTCATTTGGCATGAATTATAAGCGCTCATTAGCATATCTCCTAACTGTCCAGTCGTCCAAAAAACCAAGCGAATCATTCCTTGATGAAAACCTTGAAGTTAATAGCCTCCTTGTGTTGAATAAACAGAATTAAGTAGGTCAAAATATGATTATGCGCTGTTAAAGTGCGCTAAGCTCTCTTCTATTTCAACAGCTCTTTGTATAAATTATGCTAATTATGTTAGCTATTCTCAGCTGATTGGCCTCCAAATCATTTAAAAACGATCAGCGCTCTGAATTGAATTATGCATTCAAATTGAGCAAGGATCTTTAGGGTGTACTTCGTATATTCCGAACATTAAAGCAGCCTTATTCCAATTTTTCCATATGATTGGTATTTAATAGTATTCTATGAACAATCCTCTCTCTGTCTGATGTCGTTGCTCAAACCATGTAAGAGTCTTTGCTAATTAGATCAAGAATTACAGTAATTAGCTCTCAGAAGTTTTTGCCGGTTTCCTCTGACCGTGGTAGCTATTTCAAATGGTCATTTTAATTCTCTCTTTCTCTCCCTCTTTCCTCTTTTCCATGTTTTGCATTATAAAACAGCGGTGGGAAGAATGACAAACACAGTTAATCTCTTGCTCACTGGCAATGCATTACAAAAGGCCTAAGATAGCATTCAGCTCCAGCAGAGTAAACACTCACAATTCAGCAATTGTCCATTACGTCTAAATGCGAACGATAACAAGCCTCATTAATTTAACTGCGAGAGTAAGTGGGGTAACACGTATCAAAATTAATAATTGGCCACCAATGTAAATGCAACTGGCATTTTCCAAATTCTGGATGTGACACACAAGGTTTTTTTCCCTTCCCAATCCTAGGGAAAGGTTTAGTCATGGATGGCTCTTTTAATTTGTTTACCACCTTCTCTTCTTTTTCCCAGAAAACTGATCAAGAAGCCATTTAATTGCTGGAAGAAAGGAAATCACTTCCACCCTTCTCGTTTTGTTGCCAAGTCTGCTACCAGGAGCATGAAATATCTCACCGCTTGTTTGTTGTAAGTCCTTGTAAGGAGAAAATCAGGTCAAATATAACGAAGGGCTTGTTAAAGGCCCCCCAGAATTCTCTCCTGACGACACTTATTTTGATTAGCTCTCAAAAAATCTCGGAAGAACTCGCTCACAACTAAAATCCATTCCGGGTTAAAGCTGGAATGGTGAATTTAATGAGCAACGTTTAAAGCCTTCAAAACACTGATGAGCTGAACTGTAGCACTGAACTTACACAGAATTAACATCAAATCAATCCTATCAGACGTTTTTGGCCTGCTGAATTCTCTCCTCGCTCTTCCTGTACTCATTAATCTGGGTGACTTGAATCTTGTTGTGAAAGTGCGGATGTCGCTGCGGCAAGTGCATGTGAAAGGTGCATTTCTGGAAACACACCTGAGTGTGTGTGACAGGCAGGAGCTCCGGGGAGACAGACGGAGAGAGCGACAGGCTCAGGCATGCCCCTCATCATCTGGCAGGAGACGCAGACACTGCGCTTTTTAAAAATGGATGGTAATTTAATTAACTCTTTCCTCCCCACAGGCTGCTGTGCACAGATGGAGCTAAGTGAGGGCGAGGGCAGAGGACTTACTGTTGTTGTCTGCTGTTGTTGCCAAGGGTTGGACAGTGTGAAAGTTGCTATGTGGACTTTAAGCAGTGCCGATTAAGACTAGTCAGTCCCGGGTGATATCGAGAGACACAAACCTCCTGGGGGAGATCGGAAAAGATGTGCTAACATAGCTTTAGCAGTCAGTGCGTCTCTGTCAAAGTACTGCAGAGGAAAAACAAAAACAGCTGTCGTGGTAGTTTAACGCTGGCTTCTCAAAAAATTGTTTTCTGCAAAGCGAAAGAGGAAAATGTTGAATGTCAAACTTAGTTGGTGTTTTCTCTACGGGTAAAATGTAGATTAAAAAAGGGTTATTTATATGAAATTATTGGCAATTCTGAAGTGTTTGTATGCTAAAAATTAGAGAGATAATAGTTGGTGAAACTACATACTCCTTATTAAAGGAACTGGGAACCCCAAAATGTTGTTTTTTGTTCATAATTTATTCACTATTATTCTACAAATCTACAATCCCATTATAAACCTGCACTGAAAAAAATCCCTCAATAAATTTCACAAATAATTACTAAGAAACTAAAAGTGACAGTTTGAATTGCTATCCAAATTTGAAGTAGAAAGACTGAAATAGTATATATTTATAAAATACCATATACAATATATAAAACTTATTCTAATAATGTTTGCTTTATTTACTTCAAAGTATTTTTTATTTTATTAAAACATAAATCTGTCCAATAAGTCAGAGGTGACCATTATTCTGATATAAGAATTCTCTTCTGCTCACAAAGCCTGCATTTATTTAATCCAAAATACAGCAATAGCAGTAATATTGTGAAATAATTTTTACTATTTAAAATAACTGCTTTCTATTTGAATTTATTTTAAAATGTAATTTATTCCTGTGATCAAAGCTGAATTTTCAGCATCATTATCTCAGTCTTCAGTGTCACATGATCCTTCAGAAATCATTATAATATGCTGATTTGCTGTTCATGAACATATTATTATTATTATCAATATTTACTCAAACAGTTGAGTACATTTTTTCAGGATACTTTGATGAATAGAAAGAGCCAAAGATCATAATTTATCTTAAACAAAAAGCTTTTGTAACATTATACACTATACAATTCAAAAGCTTAATAACCATTCAAAAGCAAAAGATGATAGACATTTATAATGTTACAAAAGATTTCTATTTCAGATAAATGCTTTTCTTCTGAACTTTCTGTTCATCAAAGAAACATATATATTATATGTGTATAATATGTGTGTGTGTTCTTCCCCACAGAAGAAAGAAAGTCATACAGCTTTGGAATGGCATGAATCACGAGCCTACATTTCGTATTGAGTTCATAATTTTTTCTGACACCATCAATCTTGTAATATTTTGGTAATCCACTGAAATCCAGTCTGAACATACTGCAAACAGTGCTGCAACTTTATGACAGTGATGTTTTGTATTGTATCATCTACATTTAGGCTTTTGACCAGTGGTTACACAGGTTCATGGGTCTCAGCCATCGGTGGGTATTCCCAGTCAAGCGGAGATAATTGGTCCAGTCCCGCTCAACACAAGTCCAGACTTGAGAGGCATGAATGTGCATACATGACTGCCTCATTGGCTCTGTGGGTGGGCAGAAGGTGGTTAGGCCTTCTGGGGGATCTCATGTCATGTGATTGGAGTTTTTCTATAGTGAGGAGAAAGTGTATCCCAGAGATGAACTCCACATGCGCAGGGTCACTTCTCCTAGAGCCAATGGGATGAGGGCTCCTCATGATGCTAAATCTGTTTTGACCATGCTGTCAGTTTCAGTGTGGCCCCGGAGACTGAGGTCTGTTGTGAGAAGGCATAAAGTATTCTCTGTGGAGCCGTACTCAGTCTGTGGCTTTGTAATTGCATTTGAAGCCAGTGAGCCAGCAGACAGTTAGGTGTGGTTCTATCTATCTATCTATCTATCTATCTATCTATCTATCTATCTATCTATCTATCTATCTATCTATCTATCTATCTATCTATCTATCTATCTATCTATCTATCTATCTATCTATCTATCTATCTATCTATCTATCTATCTCTGTCTGTCTTCTGTCTCTCTGTCTATCTGTCTATCTATCTTTTCTATCTATCTCTCTGTCTCTGTCTGTCTGTCTCTGTCTATCTGTCATCTATCTCTGTCTGTTTATATTTTTCATCCTTTCATCCATCCATCTGTGCAATTCTATTTTCATCCATACATTGTTTTTATATTTTCATATATTTGTTACATCTTACTGTCCATCACTCCATAAATACATTTTATGTTTTTATCCATCCATCCATTTTTATAACTTTTGATCCATATTTCCATTTTATATATCTTTATCCATCCATCCATTTTATCCAGCCTTCAATTAATCAAATGTTATATCTTTTCATCCATCTATCCATTTTTATTTTTCATCCATCAATCCTTTGTAATATCTTTTTATTCAACCATCCATTTAAAAAAATATTTTGTGATCCATTCATGGTTTTTAAAAAATATTTTTTTATCCAACCATCCATTTTTTTTTTTTTCAATCCATCCATCCACATCATTTTTATTTTTTCATCCATCCATCAATTTCTATACCTTGTTTGTATCCATCTGTTCATCCACCACATTTTTGTTTCCATGCTTACTTTTATTCATCCATGCATCCATCCATCTATTCACAATTCCTTCCATCCATCATATAGGTGTTACCTTTCTATTTGTGTTTCAGTGAGAAAAGTTGACGCTTTCATTGACTTATTAAGAGTCAGGCCTGTTTGGAGCGAAGCTTCTGCACCTGTATAATTACACCAGAGCTAGTCGATACGCTGTGTGTTCTTTTTTAAACCATGCACTAAAACAGCACTTTGACTGACATAATTGATGTGGGAACTTCCTGATTATTGCTCTCTCTCTCTCCCTTTCCATGTATATCCCTTTCTCTTTCTCTGTTTTTCTAATGACATATTTAACAATTTGTCATAAACACCACAATCATACCCTCTACCACGGGAATTTCTATTAAAGGGGGTTGAGGGGAGAATCAGCGAATAAATAAAAGACATTCTCGGGGGAAATCAAGGAAACATGCAGATACATGTTGAAACTCTAGAGAGGCTTCTCATTGAGACTTGAGAGAGATCTGCCAAATGCTGATGTGATGGAACCACAGATGCCACACAACAAGAGGAGGGAAAAAAACAGGGGCCGAGACCCGCAAGAAATAATGAAGCAATTAGAAAGACAATTATGAGCACCTGTGATGCTGATTGGCACACTCACACTCCATCTGTGTTTTCCTGATGCTAAAGATGCCTTAATGTTGCTAAGTTAACCTCTAACAAGGCCAGTAATGATTAGGAGGGCCCAAACTTACCGTCACACACACACACACACGCGTCCTCATCTGCGCTCCATACACACACAGGAGGTTTGCATTAGGAAGAAGAGTTCATCCCATAGAGCAGGATTGCGTCATGTATTATTGAAGCTCTCGCTTGTATAAACACAACTCCAATAAATTGGGGTCTCCATTTTTCCGATTCATTAAGGTTAATGCTGTTTTAATTAGTACTTGATTTGAAGCCTATTAGATGTAATGTATAAGTCCTCTCTCGGACCTGCAAACGTTGCTGCATGGGATTACTAAGATAAAAGGGCCGAACTGAATTAGTCACTGTCTGGTACCGGCATTGGCTCTGAGATTCCTCTCTATCGGTTCTAACTGCCTGTTTATTTGCACAAGTGCTTTCAATCACATTAGGGTCGACTAATGAATGGTGGCTTTCTCTTCGAGGATTGCATCACCAGGCTTGTCAACTCTTTCTGTCAGATTAAAACCATCCATAATCAAGTCTGAAGGAAAAGGGTGTTCCTACACTGACGTTTCTCTGCGATTTCCTGAAACAACTCTCTCTCCTCTCAAAGCTCTCTCATGGGCAAGTCTCTTTTTAATAGCTGGTTATATAAAGGATCAATTATTCAAGAGAAGAGAGAGAGGATATGGCCTTGGAATTAATGGAGCTGCTGAGCTTTTCAATTGAACTCGTGATTTATGTGTGGCCTTTCGCCTTAGTGAGAGAGAGATAAGACGTTAACATCATCATCATATAACCTGACTTACACGTCATACTTCTTTGTGTAGCTCGTCGGATGTTGTGATCAACTCAATGGATGCCATTGTGAGGGAAACATTATGATTATTGTTAACATAAATTGATCTTCGTTTGAAATTAGGTGTATACCTAATTTCAAATAAAGTTCAATTTATGATAATATTTTTTTCCACAAACACACACACATATAATTCAATTATAATAAATTACATATATATTTTATCTATACATAAGATATATATTAATTTAAAATTCTCTATTAATATGGTAAATTCCACATTTGTGACCCTGGACCACAAAACCAGTCTTAAGTCGCTGGGTTATATTTGTAGCAATAGCCAAAAATATATTGTGTGGGTCAAAATTATCGGTTATTCTTTTAAGCCAAAAATCATTAGGATATTAAGTAAAGATAATGTTCCATGAAGATATTTTGTAAATTTATTACCGTAAATATATCAAAATGTAATCTTTGCTTTGTAATATGCATAGCTAAGAACTTCATTTGCACAGCTTTAAAGGCGATTTTCTCAAAAAAAAAATTTTTTTGCATCCTCAGATTCAAGATTTTCAAATAGTTGTATCTCGGCCAAATATTGTCTGATGCTGTATAAATCTCAATATCGAAAAATTTACACTTAAAACTGGTTTTGTGGTCCAGGGTCATTTGTGGTCAATTTATACATTTTACACAAATTGACCACAAATGACCCTGGACCACAAAATATATATTAGTATATGTAAATTTGAATATATATTATATGAGGATTTCAGATTCAAAAACCTCTAAAGTCCCATCTGAGATTTCTTAAAAAAAAAATCTCAAACAGTCTTAAAGGTTTTTGCGCACACACACACACACCTGCATCTGCGATTGTGCAAAAACCTCCAAGCCTGTTGGAGATTTTTGTGAGATTTTTTTCTGAATATAGATGCAAAAACTTATGTTCTCTCTCTCTCTCTCTCTCTCTCTCTCTCTCTCTCTCTCCCTCTCACTCACACAGGATATATATATACACACAGAGAGATATACACACACACACACACACACACACACACACATATATATATATGCTCCTGAGAAGCTATGGAGTTTTTGCCTTCTGTAGTGGACATTTTTATAGTGAAAAAGTCATAGATCATACAGAGTCACAGCTATGAAAGCCTGGGGTGTACAGAGCACAAAATTGCTTCATAGAGATACTAATTTGTGGTGTTTCACATGGTTACTCCAGTTTTGAAATTTTTTTTCACACAGCACAAGACACTGACACATTATGCAAATTTATAAAAAAATGGTATATGCAATCATTTTGTTATTATTTCTAACATGAGACTGAACTCATCCTTAAACAAAGTTCTAGTATAAAAATCCTGAAATCTAAAAATTATGTGTTCAAAAATCCTAATTAAATTTGCAAAGAGCCTGTCCTGCATTACATGAATCATCCTTATAGTTACTGAAACTGTTGACCCATCCCTACACCTTAACCCAACACTTAAACCTTTTACATTGTACCATACCACCAAAGCTGACCCATCCCTCCCTAACCTTACCCCTATCCCACCTCAATAGAAGCAGAAGTGTTTTGCAATACAATATGACCACATTGTACTTATTTTTTATGTAAGTACATCGTAGTTAAGACCACCTAATATAAAGTGTGACCGTTTTTGCATTTATAGTCACTAATAATAAATATTCAGGATTTACATCTACTCTATATATTCAGAATTATTATTATTATATGTTCAGACTTATTAAATCTATATATTCAGCAATATAACAGTATTCAGATATATATCTATTCATTAATGATTTAAATGTATATATTAAGATTTGCATCTTTATATTTATACATAACTATATATTCAGATTTATATTTATATATTCAAAAGTATAAATAAATATTCAGATTTAACATTGATATATTCCAAATTATAACGTTATATTCAAGATTTATAAATGTCTATATAAAAAGTATTTATTTATTCATTATTATTATTTTAATTTATTTACTTGATGACATGACCAAATAATGACGTGAGAAACAGTACTGGACTGCATACAAGCATCTGCATCTCTCTGTATCTGTTCTCATAGCAGTAAAGGTCTGTGTTAACATGTGAGTGACAGTGATATTACCTGTAGCTCATCTGTTTCTGCTTTCACGTATGAACACCACAGAGCAGTAAAACTTCCAGTACTATAGGCACCAATGTAACCCGACCTTCTTGTTTTGTTTTGAAATACTTATTCTGGGAGACACACACTGAAATGGTAGAAGAGGGTAAAATTTAGCAGAACAGGACAGATACTGTAACATGGCTCCCCTTTGCTGACAGCCAAAGTCACAACAGATGAGGAAATCCCCCCATTCAACATGACGTGCTTACTGTATGGAAGAGAATCGTTAACATGGTCAATTTGAAGGCCATGTAACACACAGATGTTTATCTCAAGCGGGGAAAGACAGGAAAACACTATGACTGGAGAGCAGCGAGGAACAGGTGGAGCACTTCTGGTGCACAGGTTCTCTGGGAGAGAGATATTCTCTTTCACTAGCATGTGTGTGTGAATTGCCCCTAGACGTGAATTAAATGGTCCCATCTGTAACCTTATAAGACGTAGCTTTGCTCGCAAGACCTGAGATCGATTTTGTGCACTTATTCTTTGAGAGGGAAAATGCAAAAAAAGCTCGCTGGGGATCCGTTTTCAGACCGATAATGGCATTGTGAAACAAGGGGGCAATATAGGGCAGCGCTTTCACACATTCTTACATCTTTCTATCTGCATAACATGAACCATATTTACGATCAGAATCACAGCCGCACACACAGCAGGTTCCACTTCATTCGATCTACCTCAAGCTATTACATATATACACTGTGTGCTGTTGCGTTATTATACAAACAGCTGTAGATATTCTACATTTTCTCATACTTCTTAAGTAAAAAAACTTTTTTTTGTATTGCTGTATTGTTTTTCATTCTGTCATATTGACTTGTATGTGTAATAATAGCTTTTGACTGACAGTTGACTGATCTTTGGCTCTATTCCTCATGCTTGCATAAGGACATAGGCTGTGTGGTGTGGAGAGGAGAGAGAGCTGTGCTGCATGGCTCTCGGTAGTCTTAGTTTATCATTCTAACCGGCTTCAGCCACTAGATGGGGTATGATAACCATGAAGAGATTCCCTACAAGCTTTCAACTACTTAAAGAGCTTTAGATCAGTGGCTCCCAACTGGTTTTGCTTGAGGACCCACGGTTTACATTGGACATCATGTGGCAACGCAGATCCAATATGATTTTGTGTATAAATGTGAAGAATATTGAAATGTACAATTGATTTTTTTTTATATATATCAGACTGAAATAGATTTTTGTAAATGCATAAGCAACAGCAGAAGGTCTAACAAATGAAACCAACACTTAGCTACATCTTATATTAGTATTAGCCATCTAGTGAGAGGTGAATTTGTAGGAAAATATTCTTCATTGTTCTCTTCTTTCAATTATATATTTTTCATATTTATATATAAAAAAAAATTTGTAGCAGTAAACTTTTTTTTTACTATGCATTATTTAGTTTTTCCCCTATACCTGTAACTATTTATCTTTCTTACCCGTAAAGAAAGAAAGATTTCTTCAACAAGAGGTTTTGCTGGTGATTTATGGTTTCTCTTGCCTCAAATAAAAACTTTGCACTTGCAGTACACTATAATAATGTTTATGACGTCTTTAAAGACGGGAAATTTCATAGTAAGTGGTAGACCAATAAAAGTCAATTGTAATTTACATTAACAACATGATAACTGGTCTGCATTTCTGTCCTTGAAATGTGGTGACACATCAGCTTGACATGATGCCAGCTTGGATCTTTTCTTTAGGGCATGATGCGCAGTTGTACAGTTGCAATAACACGTAAATCTCAACATGTGTAAATAACTGTTGAGTTCACTCTTTTTGTGATGATAGATCTGTGATATCAAAGCTGCAATGAATTCAGTGAGTTGAATCATTAAAGTAATAAATGCTGTATGCGATATACATTGCTTTTAGGGCCACAGAAGTCAAATTCACAGTCTTCTGTATTTGAAATAAGGTAAAAAATAAATGTAGACTGAAACATTTCAGCTTGATTCCTAACCTATTATATATTCTTTTAAAACAACTAAAATAGTTGAAACCAAAAATTGCAAATTAAATACATTTCTGACCCAAAAAATACAAGGTGTGCAGGAATCAACTTACATAAAGTTTTTGGTTTCAATTTTATAAATTCACAAGCTAGCCAAAATGTCAGCTTGTAACCAAAGCAAAACACTCTCTCCATGAGTGGACATTCCATCCTTCATGAATATTAAAATCTTTCCAAACTAATCACGGGTCTTTTGGGCTTCATCCATGTAACTTGATGTAGGCATGTGTAGGAGATGATGGTCTGTATTGAAAAAGTGTAACAATTTATATTGATATTTTTAGACAAATAATATTTGTCTAACCCAACATATATGTTTAGGCTGCAGTGTATGCACAAGTTTGGGGTCAGGAAGATTAAAAAAAAAAAAAAAAAGTATCTTATGCTCATTAAGGCTTCATTTATTTGATCAAAAAGTAAAAACAGTAATATTGTGAATTATTATTACAGTTTAAAATAATTAATATTTTTTATTTGAATTATATACAAATAAAAAATAATGAAAATATGTTACATTGTAATTTATTCCTGTGATGGCAATGCTAAATTTTCATTTTAAATAGCAGCCGTTACTCCAGTCTTCAGTGTCACATGATCCTCCAGAAATCATTCTAATATGCTGATTTGCTGCTCAAAAAAAATATCAGTGTTAAAAATATTAATTTGTACAAAAAAATAAAAGTGCTTTGTTTTGGTACTTAATCCATTTTCTCACTTTTGATCTATTCCTTGCTGAAAGAAAAGTATGAATTTTATTGTTTAAATGAATAAACTATATTTAACATATAGTTATATAATAAATGCAATATTAACTATGACACTGTTCACTACTGCACTCGTGCAACAGTAATGTTTTACATCCACATGTCATTTCCATGATTGTGTTTTCATAGCCAGATTTAACCATAGAGCCTGTGAGTAAGAAAAGTGATAAAGCTCTACTGATCACTAGAAAATTTAAAGCAGGTCCTGGAGTACAAGAGACACACCGAGACAGAATATTTCCCCACCTGCTCTGAGTTCAGCAAGGGTTCACTCCACAACGTTAAGCCGCTTTGAGTTCACTCTCCTCGGGGCACCCCAGTATATAAACATCAGTCACACACAAATATACTCACACTCACACACAGTTCAAGCCATCTGATTGTAAGTGCTCAAATATTTTTTATGTCTTTAGTGGTGCAGTGAGCGGACAGGAGTGGAGGAACATTTCGAGGTCCGAATTGGTTCTCATCGCAATCGGTCACACCGATCGTGCTGTTATATCGGATAAAATACATAAAAGCAAACATTTGCTTCCACAGTTTAAACACAGTGTTTTTGGATGAGATGGTGTGGATATATTGTAAATGTGGGACATACAGTATCAAGGGGGAAATATATTCCCTGCTCAAGTGTAACACTCACCGACCGGCACCTCTATTAAAATAAACCCACACCATCTCCCATCTCTTAGTTGACCTTTCTTCTGAATTTTTCCCTCGCCCAAAATAATGAATGCCTCCTGACTACTTCAGAGAGATGACCTAACACGTCGTCCTGCAGTAGTGGAATGTCATATCACTCCAAAATCGCCCAATCAGCATGCCGGAGCACAGAGCAAACAGAGAGGGGGCCGGCTGTGGGCCGAGGATGAGTTTGCGCTGGGCTGAAGTGCGCTCCTCGGGATGTCAATGTAATAGACTGGCTTATGATGTGTAAATAGCACGCTGCTTTAATGGCGGCTGTGTCACGTCGATGCACTCAGCGATTGAATTTAAATCACAGGGGAGAGGAGATGGAGGCAGAGCGAGGGAGGCTCCACACCAGGCCATCCCAGGCTTCCTCTCACGTTCTCGGGCTAATCTCGTTGACCTCCGGGGTGGCAGGAACTGGTGGAAGACAGGGGCCGGTGAAAGCGGGATATGGAGTGCTGGCTCACATTTTACGTGACATACATTTACTGCAGAGCAGCATGGGTATAGTTCACATTTAGCATTCTCCTTTTGATATTAAGAGCTTTTGCAACATCATTGCTTTCAAATATTCACATTTTCTAATGAATGAATTACTGTGTAATTAATAAATTACTAATCAACACAATATATATAGCTGTGTGTGTGTGTGTGTGTGTGTGTGTGTGTGTGTGTGTGTGTGTGTGTGTGTGTGTGTGTGTGTGTGTGTGTGTGTGTGTGTGTGTGTGTGTGTGTGTGTGTGTGTGTGTGTGTGTGTGTGTGTGTGTGTGTGTGTGTGTGTGTGTGTGTGTGTGTGTGTGTGTGTGTTTTTTTTAATTGCATAATATATTGTAATATTTAATATTAAATGTAATGTAATTAATATTTATCCTATAAAATAATTAAAATGTAATACAGAATACAGAAAATGTGGCACATGGTAATATATTAAAGCCTTTGTCTGGATCTGGAAACAAAAAGGAAAAATAAGAGAGAAAAAAACAACTAGCCGTGTGTCTGATCTTCATCGTACCTCACAAAGCAAGGAATGTTTTTTTTTTTTACTTTTTATACACCAAATGCTTGTGTCTCTGCTTCTGCCAAGACTTTTAAACAAGCTGAGATCAATGGATGGTGCTTAAGAGCATAAACGTTTTCAAATGTAAAACAAAAACAGATTTAGCAGCGTATAGAGGCAGGTTGTATAATATACTCAATTGTTATTGTTTAATTTTATTTAATCTTATTGTATTATTTAATTTTATTTGTTTTCAGTTGCAACAAAAATTAAACAAGAAAAAATCAATTAATCAAGATTTTCCATATTGGTTATAAGTGTAATTTATAACTTGATTTATTACTACAATTAATTGCAAATAGTATTAATAATAAAAAAATTATACGTTTAGCAACCAAAATATACCTAACTTCTTCATCCTCCATTAATCTCTTTCTCTTTTATTCTTTTAGGGTAAAGAATTCACATACTCAGAATTATTTTTGGATCGTGAAGAATACCACATTCATCTGTTTATGTGGTTATGTGGTTACATAAGTTTCAATAACATTTTAATTTTGTATTTGGAAACAAGTTTCCAATTTCACATTGAACTAGATGCAAACTTATTTTAAAATACATTAAAGCCCCCAGTTATGCCACATATACGTTACAAGGCCTCCTTCAACATGAAGCAGACATATGATAGTGTCCGCTGAGAGAGGTGAAAGCAAGAGTTTGAGTCCAGCCTCCTTGGAGGTAGCAGCCTTTGATACGTTCTCCGTTTCCTTTTTCATTCTGGCAATAGTGTCGGTTCCCACAGCAATTGACCTTGGAGTCTCTTCAGAACTTTCTCCCCACCCAATCTGCTGGTGCTAAAAGCTTGCCTGGAATCTGGCTGTTGTTTCATTACATCACTAAACTCTGACTCTCCTCGAGATCCCCTTTTGAAAAATAACACCTGAGTTTTGGGGCAGTAGTGGCACGGGAAAGGAGGATCGGATTGGAAGCGCCAGGTTGGAGAGGGCAGATAAAGAGAAGAGGAAGAAATAAACAAAGTAGATGAAGTGAAATATAATTTGGCCTCCTGTGTAATCCAGGGCTGCTGGAGACACCTCTGATCTGGCAGTTTGTGTGGTTAGCTTAGCGGGACTGAGCGAAGCTCGACTGGCTGCTGCTTTTCGCTCTGATCCTGAGAAGCAATCAGGCCGAGGTCGCTATCTCAGACGCGCCGAGGAACACTCTAAGCCCACATGCGTCTAAGGCCGCTGCCAAAAGTCAGTGGAAAAACTGAAGTGTGGCAATAGTGCATCGGGGGAAATGAAAAAATAAATATAAGTATAAGATACAAATATATGTAATTATATGAAAAAGATGTGCATTTATGAATTTCCCTTGTTGTTTGTTAATGTTTGTCATAGCTAATGTGCTTGTTCATTTACATTTTGCTACAGCATATTCACGGCCCATCTGCACTTTAAAATGATAAACACAAGAGCTTATGTGAAACATATTTCAAGACATTAGTCTCTCGCATGTGTTTGCGTTCTATGTTTGTACAAAAATCTTTGGTGGTAAAATGATATATCACAGGAAACCTAACTCTTCGATAAACCTTAACACAGGGGCAAAGAAAGAAAAAGAAAACACAGCGAATGAAGAAAAACAAGTGCTATGTCCTCCAGAGGAACTTGCACTGTATGCTAATAAAGCGTCTGCAAATCATCTGGACAGACAGACCATCTCCCTCTCCTGATATACTGCTTCCTTTCAGCCCGTTTCAAATTCCTGTGACATTTCTAATAAACGGCGACTAATACACATTAGTCATCATTTACTAATTAAAGTCCTAACATGTTTATCCACGTTTGCTTCGTTGACATGTCAAACATTTTGAAGAGTAGTTAGATGTATCTACAAGAATTCAAATGTTTATTGTGTTTAAATTACTTACTGGCACAGAATGAGAGTATCTATGATTTTGACAAAGCACATCTTGGAAATTCTGTTTGCGTTGTGTTGGATATTTGCGTAGCAGACACTGGTCAGGGAGTATGAATGAATTAAACTGTGATCACGTGGCTAAAAGTCAAAAAGATATTATGTGTGAAGCTGAAACACTTGCCAGCTCGTGCAAAGACTGTGAAATAATTATGTAGCGGTTAACAAGTTTGTTTTTGTTTATTTCTGAAGAACTTTGATGAATAAACTCTCAAAGCTTGTGTGTGAAGATGCATAGTATGTGAACTTATGATGACTCGGTTATCATATCAGGAATCATTTTTGCTTCCTTACAGTGACAGCAATGCTCAAAATAAAGTTCAAAAGCTTTGCAAAAATCACTGGACATTATATAATTCCAGCTGCTTGTGAAAAAATATGACTTCTTCCTCACTTTAATCCATCATTCAGACTTCTACCTGCTTCTACATCCCATGTTATCATATTAATTCCCTTTTTAAATGCGTAGCATGCTTTAGGAAGTTTATTGTGACTTCCTGAGTAGCGTGACCATTGAAATCATTCGATATGGGTTCTTGTTTAGAACTGCAATCAACTGTATTTCAGTTATTTTGTTTTATTTAAGTTATTTGATCCATTTCACTGACTAATCAGATTCTTAATAACATGTCTCACTTCTAGAAAAGTGTTTAGATGAAGCTTTTCCTCCTTTTTGAGCACCACCAGATGACTGTTTCAGGCTACACCATTTATCCCAGGCCCAAAGGCATGACGAATTCCATGCATGTGCGTTTATTTGATTGTTTAAGAGTGATTTCCGGAAACCAAGTATTAGAGCGCCAGGAGCTGCCTTGTAACAATTAGGGGGTTAAATGGTAGTTGGCCACACAGGAGGGCATCGCCATACCGCACCCCTTTTCCTGCCCCTCAGAGGTCAAGGTTCATGGAGCGTTTCAGGAAATGTCAATTTCTCAACTGCCCCAAAGCAGGTGGACACCAGGTTGGCAGTTTTTACCTAAACAAAATGAAGGAAGTAAGGACATGACTATCAAACAGCAAGGGTGAGGGTGTCCCATTGTCTCTCCTGGAACTCTCACTTCAACTGTGTGGCGTGATGCAAAGTGTGTGCGCAAAGTGGCATTTGTTATTATAATTTTGGGTTAATCCTGCCCTCTGGCAAAAGCAAGTCTAATTTAACTTAAACTTTAGTTCAGGTACTCCAGCTTTGAAGCTGATGCCCTTAAAAGCTGGTCAGTAAGCTCCCTCAGAGTTATGCACTTCCACCATGTTATTGTATTGGGACCTGAAGATGAACCCTCCGGGGAAGAGTTAGCCATTAGTAAAAGGATCAGACTGTTATTTGAAGAGCCAAGGTCAGATTTAGAAGATTGAAGGAGAGATAAGCTCTAGCCTTCAGTGTTTTGATTATGAGGTAAACAAGCGTTGAATAAGTTGGGACGTCTCCTGAAGGAACACTCCGTCCAATCTCCCCCTCTTCCCCACCGATCGCCACGCACCTGCGAGAGGAGCCCGCGGAGGACAGAGGTCCCAGGAACTCTGGCGTTGTTCTCCTTGACACCAGCTGCCATCACCAGCGTGGCCAAGGGCAAGGTCACAATGCTGACCAGAGGGAACAGCCAGCGGATTGTTTTCGCTCCAGCAATAGACAAACAGCCGCCGTGGACACGCTGAGACAGCCAGCTGTGGCCGTGACCTTTACACCCTACAGCCTGACCCCAAATTAGCACTATAAAGGCAAGCAGGGATGACAACTAATTACTGGCCTCTTGGCTGCCTTTGGCTCTACCTGAGAAAAATGCAGCTCAGATGTGCTGCTATGTGCTGTTTTTTAAAGCTATAATAGTGAGGTATGACTTGAGCTCTGTTTTGCTCCCTACTGCCTACATAGGCAGCTGCCTTCCAAGGAAGCATCTTAACTGAAATGAGACCTCATAAGTGATGATTTGAAATGCTCTACATAGGCAACTCAAATAGCTCTTGGAGACTTGACTTGCAGTTTATTTCAATTTATTTTTAATGATAGCATATTGCTAAGCAAACAGTAAGCACAAAAATATACAGCACAAATACTGGGTAAAATAGATCATGTTTTTAATTACGCTGTATCTCATTTTAAAGGGATAGTTCGCTCAAAAATGAGAATTATGTCATTATTTACTCACTCTCATGTCGTTCTAAATCCGTAAGACTTTCAATCATCTTTGAAACAAACAAATTAAGATATTTTTGATGCAATCCGAAAGCTTTCTGACCCTTGCATAGACAGCAATGCAACTACCACGTTCAAGGCCTAGAAGGAAATCGCTGAAATAGTCCATGTGACATCAGTGGTTCAACTGTAATTTTATGAAGCTACGAGAACACTTTTTGTGCTTAAAGAAAACAAGATGACTAAAGGTCTGATGGGTTTGGAACGACATGAGGGTGAGTAATTAAAGACATAATTTTCATTTTTGGGTAAACTAACCCTTTAACAATACTTTTCTGTAATGAATGAATTGTGAGTTAATATATATTTATATTTTTGTTTATAATTAGTCCATAGGTTATTACATTTTAATTTATAATTAACATTTTTCTTTTCTACTATCTTGGATGTAGCTTCTGTGAAGCTTGTATGCAATGCCAGACACATTAAACGACCTGCTGGTTTATGCTAGAAAGCACTTTTGCATTAGCATCTTTTGCCATGATTTGAGCTAAATAAGCACATTATACCATTATTGTCAGATTTTATATTCACAAAATTTTTTTTTTTAAAACTGCTACTCATTTCTTAAACATGAGCACCTCAAATATTTTACTTTTGGCTTTTCAGTGAAAAAATTGCTATTTTACTAAAACACACACATGCTCATCCTGTGACCTATATTCACTCGCAGACATGACATCGATTTTGTAGTCTGTCCCTTGACAACCTGCTTGCCTAAAAAATTGGTTTTGTAGGTTTATACGACATAACATTCATCGCTAAATTAAAGAACGGCATGCATTGTTGGCTCAGTTCCCTACGATGGAAATACCCACATAGTCGACTAATTATAATAATTTCAGCTCTATAATCACTGAAGCGTTTGGTAAAAGCTGTGTTTTACAGCCCCACCAACAGGTTGTTTTTTGAATGTTTAGCACAAACACAATTCTCACGAAGATGGTGCTCCACCTGTTTTACCACCCAAACAGAAATACAATTCTATTGAAACGGCTCAGTTTGCCGTTTGCTCATGAGCTCGTAGCACATAGTTGTGCTGATGTTGCCTGGTGTTTTTGCGCAGTATGTTGCTAAGTTGGCCTTATCCCATTATTAGGCTAATGTAATGGGCTGTCCTAATCCAAACACACCAACTCGGTGGACCACAGGGGGTGAAACATTGGGGCACCATGTTATCTGGGCACAATGCGGCTTCTTCTACTGATACTCTGGCAGGCATTAGGCCTGTTCAAACAAGTCCTTCACACCAGCTCCTTTTTAAAATGATTTTCTCCCTTCAGTCTCTCTTTTTCTCTCGCCCCGGCTCTGGCTGACAATCACATCGCTGGCTGTGCACATTCTACGGTCTTTAATGCCAAATTAAGCTCCGGACTCTTTTATTTTAAATGGGGGAGCCAGAGAGAGTCCTGACAATCACGATTGTGCCAGAGAGAGGAAAAATTAAACGGTATTTAAAAAATACAGAACCCCACATTAAAACCCTCCGCCACAATTGCTGCTAATTGGTAGATTATCCGGCCGCTCTTGGAAGCCTAATACACGGGGTGAGGAAGAGGAGACCGGGCCCCCGTACTCTTCTTCGGAGCGGCGGGTGTGGGTCCAATCGCGTCGGAGTGGGCGAAGGATTAATAGCACCATTGTCGGAGAACATGACCTTGAGTGGAGTTTAGTTTAGCCCCTCCCTGTCCTCTCCACAATCTCTGTCACCATATTCTTTAACGGCACATAATGATACGCTTTGGGAGAGCCGCCGATCCCACAACAGACAGAAGAACGCTCGACGATGCCAAAGGAGGTCTGATTTACAAGTATATAAAAGTGTCGTGTTTCATGTTCTTTTGAAATAAAAGAGAAACAACTGGTAATGAATTCCTACAACTTGACCTTCCAGAGTGACAGACATAAAACACACTGATGGTGAGTTAAAGGGAGAGTTCACCCAAAACTGGCGTTATTTACTAACCCTCGTGTCCTTACAACCCTGTATGACTTTCTTTCTTCTGTGGCACATGAGAAGATAATTTAAGAATGTTTTGGCTTTTATTTGTTTAAAAATTATAAATTTCACATTTGACTTCACACTACACTGACATAACCAGTCAAAGCTTAAAAATACAGTAAAAACTGCAATATTGTGAAATATGTTTTACAATTTAAAATAACTGTTTTACATTTTTTTATATTTTAAAATGTAATTTATTCCTGCGTTTTTTTTAGCAGTCATTACTTCAGTCTTCAGGGTCACATGATCCTTCAGAAATCATTCTAATTTACTGTTTTAGTCCTTAGGAATTTTCTTAATATTTCTTATTATATATATATATATATATATATATATATATACACACATACATGTGTGTGTGTAGTGTGTGTGTGTGTGTGTGTTTTTTTTCTTCAAATAAATCCTATTTTTTCTATTAACTTCCTCTTCGTTTAATGAAAATATCACAAATATTGTGAAACATTGATAATAAGAACCATTAATAATAATTGAGCACTAATAATAATTCATAATAAATGTATAACCAATATAATACTTTTTTATAAAATATGAATAATCAGTTGATAAGGAAACTTCTTTCAAAAACATTAAAAACTGTTTATTATTCCAAACGTTTGTAGTATGTATGTGTTTTGTAGATCCTTTGCATAGAGTTTTGCATTCCACTGATTTGAAGAATATGGACAAAATAGATGATACATTTTTCTAAATATCTTCTTTTGTTTTCTGCAGAATAAAGAAAGTCATATGAATTTTGAACAACATGAGGTTGAGTAAAGAAATTTCATTTTTGCTTGAACAATCCCTTTAATATTCAATATTTTCTCCAAAGTCGTGCTTGTTCCATTTGAACGGAGAGATCAAATGCCCAAGCTGTTGACGAGCAATTATCTTCATTAATATGAAAAATATTGAATTGCTCTACATTATAACTAACTGCTATTATATCTCCCTCACGTTTATTGCAAAGCCCCTTTTAATTAATCACTACTGCACCATTATAACACTCAAATTACATTTAAACTTCATTACTATTTGGCTTACTGATCCATAAACAGGGGGCTGGGAACAAATTAGCGGTGTGTTGTCCAGCATTGCGCTCCTAATAATTTGAACCGTAATCCTTTAATTGCGAGTGTGTGTGATTCGGATATCGTGGCAGGAAGACGTGTACAATGTCCACACCTGTGCAGCCGACTGCTTTTCAACACTCTGAGTGGACACTTTACACAGTCCTTGGCTGTGTGATTTCCCAGAACGAGAGCGAGACCCATTACCGTCCCAAAGAAAGAGATGTTTTTCAGTGCTGCTTTTGATGAGCGGCCATTTGCATCAAAAAGGGCCTCAGTTTCCGACTGTAACTTGTGAACTGATCAAAAGGCCAAGCGATGTCTTAAAAGCTGAGCGGCTTTTCCCCTCTTTTGACACAAGAGAGGCTCTCCAGAGGCCCCCTTGCTGTTGTGGCCTTGGAGGTTAGCTAAACCAAGCTCTCAGACTGTGCTGAACAGATCTGTGCACTCCTCTTCACTGTGCCCCGTTTCAATGGAGAGGCTCAGTCACAGCGTATCGACGCCCCCTTTCACTAAAACACAATGAAAGCTACTCGTGTGCCTGCAATATGTGGATATGTGCGTTTCGGTGGTCATAATGTGTGCTGTGAGCGCATGTTGGAATGCTTTTGGAATAAAACGCTTGGAAGTTCTAGAATTAAACTTCAAGTAGCATTATTTACCCCATGCAGCAAATACGTTCATAATAAATCTGCTCGAGTTGTATGAGAAGAAATACAGCGAATCTCTAAAATATCTGAGACCAGATGCAAAAATGCTTTTATTTAGTAAAAGCATTTTTTGCAAATATTAAATCAAATAAAATGTATATTATTATTATTAAAATATTATCATCAATATTCTTAAAATAGTTTTTAAGTTTTTTTGTTTTTAACATTTACTAATTATTTTACAAATTCTATTATCAGCATGACAATTTAAGTGAAATGTTAAACTGGAAATTTCAGGATTATCAGGATATTTTCAGCATATTTGGGGTGATTGTGTAAAACTTCTTTATTTATTAAAAATAAATAAATAAATAAAAACAAGATAAAAATCCAAAGAGTATCTTATGCTTAAATGAAGGCAAGAACATCTAAACTTCTGTACAAAGTGAGAATATGGTGGATGCAGGATCCATATGCCCACATTAATATTAAATATTTTCTAAGTATTTAGTATTTTTATTTCTCTGTAAGTTTTTTTATAACAATAAACCTTCTGTTTATTTCAGTTTAAATAAAAAAAAATCAGTGGAGTCTCAGAGCTTTGAACCCCACTATATTTCCTTGACCTGCCTTGCTTTCTCCCATTTGTTCTGGTAAGGTAAGTAATAGAGAACTTCCTTTTAAAAATAAGCATCACAATTTAGTTCATTTAAGAGCCATGTCGGTTTTAAAATCGAAATATTTGTAAAAACCTTTACAGATGTCATATTAATTTCGACCATATTCAGCATTGCAGGTTCTACACTTTGTGAAAGGGTTTGCATATTTTTCGGTGACCAGCACATTATAAGCTAAGGGCCAGGATAAAGATGAGAACAGGTTGAATGTGTGTGTGTGTGTGTGTGTGTGTGTGTGTGTGTGTGTGTGTGTGTGTGTGTGTGTGTGTGTGTGTGTGTGTGTGTGTGTGTGTGTGTGTGTGTGTGTGTGTGTGTGTGTGTGTGTGTGTGTGTGTGTGTGTGTGTGTGTGTGTGTGTGTGTGTGTGTGTGTGTGTGTGTGTGTGCATGTACACACGTGCAAATCTCTCCTGATCTGCACCCAGCTGCTTTCACTTACAGGACATAGGGGTATAGGGGTCACAAGGTCACAGCATGACCTCATCAAATTAGCCCCAACCGAGCGAGGTGTTTAGTACGAGTTAACGCTCGTAATCTGAAGGGCATTAAATGCAAATGCAGCAACCATATGCCCACTTCAAACAGGCACCGCTCGCTGGTTTCCCACCATTTCCCCCCCAACCAGTATGTATTCGTTGCCCAATCATTCACATGCCTGCCTGAGTGGGGGGGCTGTTAAAATGACAATGGTTTTCTCTCATACTGACCAGGTGCAAAACATTTCCATCCCTGCAGAGGGAAAGACTAGAAATGGGAAGTCATTTGATATCTGTTACACAAAGATTTGCGATCAGAATATTTAACATTGAGCTCTAAATTGTGTTATTATACTGTATGTTTTCTCTCTCTGCTGCACTCTCATTATATATTCCATATCTGCTTATGAGTCGATGAGGTGATGCAAATTTTTGTTCTGTCTATTAATTGATTAAAAAATGCATTAAATTGCATACATGCAGTGATTTGAATACAGGAAAAATATAATATAATATAATATTTATATAATTAAAAGGAAAGGAGGTTTCTGGTAAAATGTCAGGTGCTACTCCTCAAAATGTCTATAATATTTATGACGTCATCCTTTTTTTAAACTAATGAATCAAAATATCATTCAATTTTACAAATCTAATAACTTTCCGCACGGGTTTTAAACAAACTTTATAAAACATTTCGTTTTTGCCACTCTATTACTTTATCCAACAATACTTTCAAGTGCAGTTAATACATACAATGACTTTAATACAGAAAAAATATATAATTGTACTTTTTATGGCCAGACATGAGGTTTTAGGTGTGAAATATCAGATGGTGCAGCTTCCTCAAAACATAATTTTATAATATTTTTCTAAACAGTTTGTTTTTAACATTTTGAAAATCTAATAACTTTCCACATGTTTACAACTAATTTTTTAAAAAGTTTTCAATTTTCTTAATCCTGAACACTTATATGTCACTGACCCAAATATCCACGTGTTGGAGTGCATTAGGGATGTTGATATAGTGAAATGAACTATTGGGGTCAAACCAAGCGAAGGAAGAAAACATTTACAAAATGCTTTGCTGCCCAACTTGATCTCTCATGAGACAGAGTGAGAGAGAGAGAGAGAGAGAGAGAGAGAGAGAGAGAGAGAGAGAGAGAGAGAGAGAGAGAGAGAGAGAGAGAGAGAGAGAGAGTGCTGCCAGGGTTGCTGATGATTATGGGTGTGAGGGCTGATTGAACACCCTGAGGCTGTGTTGCATGCTGGGACATATGGCAGTTCCTTTGTGCTAATAAACACCTGTGGACAGAGTGAAACAGGGGAGACCCCCACTGGGCCTGAGGCCTTTAAAGCCACCTGTGCAGACCTCCACTATTCATACTCTCCATCTTTTTTCCCCAACATCTCCTCTTCACTTTGTAATCTCTCTCAATCTTGTATCTTTTTTTGTCTCAAATTCTTTAAAGATGCACATAATTTTTTCTGAATTAAAAAAGCCAATAAATTAACAGTGTTTTTTAAAGTATAAATTGTTTATTAGTATCAAATAAAGGCCGATGGCGTTTACACAGGGCAGCCATGTTGAATGATGTCACATGATCAAACAAATACCACTCACTCCATCTCAGTAACTTCATTATCATAAGAGACTTTGATAACACTTTATTTTAAGGTGTCTTTGTTACACGTTACATGTACTTACTATTATAATAACAATAAATTATGCATAATAACATGCAAGTAACCCTAAGCCTAATCCTAACCCTAACCATATAGTAAGTACAAGTAGTTTATTAATATTACTCAGTATTTTAATAGATATTAATATTAGTCATGTACAGGATAATTACACTGTAACAAGGACACCTTCAAATAAAGTGTAACCGAAACTTCCGCTCACGTGAATGAATCACGTTTGACTGTTAGTGGATTTCTACAATCACATTAGTAGCAAAAAACGTTTGCTTTTGCATGAGCTTAATATGACTGGCATATCATAACAAAAAATATGATATTTAATGTAATTCAATTTAATTTAAACATTTTCATTAAAACATTCAATTACACCATTTAATTTTTTTAATACTCGTATTCAGCAGATACATTAAATTGGTCAAAAGTTGCATCAAATACATTTATAATGTTAGATATATATTTCAAATAAATGCTGTTCGAAAGAATCCTGGGGAAAAAATCAGTTTTCACAAAAATGTTAAGTAGCACAACCTTTTTAAACTTTGTGTGCAATTTTTTAGCACCAAATCAACATATTACATGATTTCTGAAGGATTTTCAGATAAAATGGAAAACTGGTATTTTAAATGATTATGATATTTCACTATATCACTGTTTTTCCTGTTTTTGAGCAGCCTAAGTGAGCATAAGAGACATACAAAAAATATTAAACCACACATCTCAGAAGATTTCAATTTATCAGATATTTACTTATAGATTGCACAATCATAGAGTGTGTGAGTATATTGTCTATATATACGTCAAATGTATTCATGCATTGGAGGAAATTGAAGATGTGCACCATTACAGCAGAATGCAACGTTAAAACGAGTAGTCTACCACCATGTAGTATTTTTTTCTGGTGGCATTTGAATAAGGAATGTTTTCATAATGCTCTCAGAGTGAAATTCAAGTGTTGGGTTAAGACGCACCTCCACTAGCGGGTCTGCACAGCTGCTGGCGAGTAGGAGGAGTGCGGGGCAAAAAGAGAGCATTGTGGGAGAGCTCCCCCCTGTCACTCAAAGCTCCTCTGATTAAATTTGTTTAAGCTGTAAAAGCACTTTGACAAGAGTAAGACTGTGTGCCTCATAACATATTCCAAATGCTAAACCTGAAAATTAGCGATGCTCTATCAGGGATTCCCAGAGAACAGTTTACTGCTTTGAAACCAAGAAACAACAAATCTATTCCTGAGGGTAATGTCTTTTAAAACTAATATTGCCACTGCTTTTAAAGGAACCTCAGAAAATATGTATTTCTCATCATTAATAGCACACTTAATATCATTATTGTTATGTTTTGGTATGAGATTATGTTGGTGAAATTCATGATCCCTTTAGGCCATGACGGAGTGTAGTGGCCAGAAAGCACATGTTGGTATGTGTGTGAGATGTGCACATGCTTTTATACTCACTTAAAGCATTGGTTCCCTCAGATTATTAGATTCTTTACTGTGGGTCCAGATTGCAAAACCACATAACAGAGGCACTATATAGAAAATACGCAGGCCTTTAATCGAGGGAAACTATGCTTATAGGCTTTGAGTGATGTCCTGGTGCATTTTTCAACCCTGAGATGATGAGGGCTGATAATCAACCTGAAATAATTTATAGAATTTCATTTCTGAACATCTGCTCCTCATTAAGGGATTCGTGTGATGCACGGTGACCTCTGTGGACATTCTGTGTAATCTAATGAAGAATTGACCATGCACATGTGAATTTGTGTTAGTGAATATGAAATATTCTTTTAAAGACACTCTCCATTATTATTATTGAGTTTCTGACATTATATTTGCAAAATACAGTTTGCTCTGTTTATTTGAAGTCTACTTTTTGAAGTATTTTGCATTTGGACTAAAGTAACACTGAATCCTAATTTTACACAACAGCGTTATGATTTGAAATCCAAAATTTGATCATTGTATCCATGTTAATCAAAAGGGGCTATGAACGATTTAATGGAAAAACAAATAAATACAAATCACATCAAGACTAACTGAAGAATGAATTTGATTTGTGAAACGTTATAGTTATAGTGGTGTGTGTGTATATAGAGAGATAATAATAATATAGAAATAGTTGTATTATATTAACTTTTTGTTTGTCCAGTGTTGTCCAGATTTTTTTAACATTCAAATCAATAATAAACATTGACCATATAAAAAAGCCTGATTTTTCTTTATTTAAAGGGTTATCATTTTAAAGAATAATTTAATAATTGTACCCTTTATACCACACAGATACCGGTATTCAACTGTATTGTTCTTAATTTGTCAGAAAATTACATATTGACATATATGCATCATTGTCTGGTTGCATGGACTTGAAAATATAACTGAAATAAAAAGAAACAACTTTTATGGTAATAATTAAATTTGCCATAGATCACATAATTTATCACTTACCACTTCCTCAAAAGTGTGTTTGTGTTGTTTTCTTGTTTGTTATGGTGTCACAATCACAAATCTGAGATTTAGTTACCTTACGCAGACGGGATTCTGAACACCGCGTCAGTGCAATTCTCTGTTCTGCCATTTATGTGAAGACTAACATTAGACTACCCTGCTGTAATCCTTTTCCCGAGCCTCTGTCCTAAACAAGGGCCTTTGACCCATTCATTGAGCCTGTGCCCTTTGATATTGAGGACTGGTTGTACAGGAGCGCAGCCCCTTTTGCAATGTCTTAATAAGTAGCTTCAAACGCAAGGTATTGAGATCCGCTCTTGAAGGTGAAGGGTTAGCATTGCTAGGGCATGAGATCAAGCACTGGTTTATCCCAGCAGGGTAGTGAAAAGCAGAGCCACTTCAGACACTAACTGCCCGGACAATGGCGATCGGGTCGAACAGCGTTTGGATGAAGTGGTGCCCCTTTCACATCCGCAACAAGTGACAAAAGAGGCAGAATGAGAGACTAACCTGCTGTTTAGATAAATAAAGCTACTCTATCAGCTCTCATAATTGCTCCGGCCCCCTTCTCCTCTTCAGAGTCCCAGCACCCCTATTGTCCAGCGGCGAGTGCTGCATGGCCCCCTCAGATCCTCCTAATTGCTGACAGATTTGATTTCTCAGTGACGGCGGGAGCTCTGTTCGTGGCCTTTACATCCAGTAATTGCTTTCTCTTCTCCCCCTCGTTCTCTCCTTCCCCTTCCTTCTTCACTCTGCAGTCCGTCCGGCCCCCCCTCTTCTCCCAAAACGGAATTCCCCTCTCCCCGTTCCGAACCCCCTTTTAATGGTTTCCTTCTATGTTAATAAATCCTCGCCATTTAAATCACATTTAGAGATGTTTTGAATAACTGATTCCAATTACCCCGAGCCCCTCTCGCAGAGGAAAGCAGCGCGAGTCCCGGTGCGAGACCGAGCTGCAGTTGGAAAGTAGGAAAAAGTACAGGGTTGAAAGTGAAAGAGAGGTCCTCGAGTCTCTCAATAGTGCACGAGCACATTCTGCGGAAGTTTGCAGGAGTCTTCTGAATCACAAATCACTTTTTTTATTGACTCTCCTCGTGAATATTTTCTGATCAGGGGGATTAAAATGATACCAATGTCAGTTAGTAAAACTGATATAAAATGAATTGTGCTTCACAATAATTTTGAAATAATTTTTCTTGTCTAAAATGAAGTTGATGATGAGGAAGAGGATTATTATTATAATTATTATTATTATCATCATCAATAGATTTAATTATAATAAAATACAAATTATTTTTATTTTAAACTTTTTTATTTTAAATTAATTTCTAAAGCAATTTATAATATATAATTTCATATGTCAATTATTAATATAATTTAAAAGTAATAATTAAAATAATACAGTTAAATGCTTCAATGACATGAAAGAAAAATCATACACATTTCACGTTCATGTAGCCATCCAAGTTTGTGTTTATATAATTACATAATATATATGTGTGCTGAGTATATTTATATGTATATATAAATACACACACATGCATGTATATATTTAAGAAATATAATATATATATATATATATATATATATATACACTCACTGGCCACTTTATTAGGTACACCTTGCTAGTACCAGGTTGGACCCCCTTTTGCCTTCAGAACTGCCTTAATTCTTCGTGGCATAGATTCAACAAGGTGTTGGAAACATTACTCAGAGATTTTGGTCCATATTGACATGATAGCATCACGCAGTTGCTGCAGATTTGTCGGCTGCACATCCATGATGCGAATCTCCCGTTCCACCACATCCCAAAGGTGCTCTATTGGATTGAGATCTGGTGACTGTGGAGGCCATTTGAGTAAAGTGAACTCATTGTCATGTTCAAGAAACCAGTCTGAGATGATTTGAGCTTTGTGACATGGTGCATTATCCTGCTGGAAGTAGCCATCAGAAGATGGGTACACTGTAGTCATAAAGGGATGGACATGGTCAGCAACAATACTCAGGTAGGCTGTGGCGTTTAAACGATGCTCAATTGGTACTGCCAAGTGTGAAAATATCCCCCACACCATTACACCACCACCACCAGCCTGAACCGTTGAGACAAGGCAGGATGGATCCATGCTTTCATGTTCTTTACACCAAATTCTGACCCTACCATCTGAATGTCGCAGCAGAAATCGAGACTCATCAGACCAGGCAACGTTTTTCCAATCTTCTATTGTCCAATTTTGGTGAGCCTGTGCGAATTATAGCCTCCGTTTCCTGTTCTAAGCTGACAGGAGCGACACCCGGTGTGGTCTTCTGCTGCTGTAGCCCATCTGCTTCAGGGTTCGACGTGTTGTGAGTTCAGAGATGGTATTCTGCATACCTTGGTAGTAACGAGTGGTTATTTGAGTTACTTTTGCCTTTCTATCATCTCTAACCAGTCTGCCCATTCTCTTCTGACCTCTGACATCAACAAGGCATTTTCGTCCACACAGCTGCCGCTCACTGGATATTTTTTTTATTGACCATTCTCTGTAAACCCTAGAGATGGTTGTGCGTGAAAATCCCAGTAGATCAGCAGTTTTTGAAATACTCAGACCAGCCCGTCTGGCACCAACAACCATTCCACATTCAAAGTCACTTAAATCCCCTTTCTTCCCCATTCTGATGCTCGGTTTGAACTTCAGCAAGTCGTCTTCACCACATCTAGATGCCTAAATGCATTGAGTTGCTGCCATGTGATTGGCTGATTAGCAATTTGTGTTACCAAGCAATTGAACAGGTGTTACCTAATAAAGTGGCCGGTGAGTGTATATATATATTCATATAGAAATGTAATTTATATAATACATAAATATCAATACATATAATATACTTCTTTAATATATACATGTATGCGTGTATTTACGTATACAATAAATATACACAGTAGTACACACATATATTTTGTAAACACAAACTTTTATTTTGGATGCGATTAATCTATTTGACAGCATACAAGTTTGTATGTATTTATAAGTTATTTTATATTTTATATAATGGGATGTAACATGTTCTTGTTTGCCAAAATGTAAAATTACAATTGCTGCTTAATTTTTTTTAAGTAGGTGCACCATTGTATTGCAGAATGCGACTCACAAAGCTTGTTCAAAACACGAAGCAATTTTTTCTCTGTAAATATGATTTAAGCATGAATGAAGGGCTATTCAAAAGCAACAAACCTATTAATGCAACTCTATTAAAATATGTACAAAGCCTCAAGCATAAAATCAAAAAGAAGACTAAACAAACAAATATGCTGCACTACAAAGTTATTTACAGCTAGAAAGCCCTTTCCCCCCACTAATAAAAGTCCTCAACACACATACACACACGAAACCAAGTCTCATTCCCTCAGGAAAGCTAGAGGGCCCACTTGAAAAAAGAACAGGCGCCAGAGCACAGCTCCCACAATCATTCCGGCAAACATTAAAAAGCTAATTATCCCGGGAACAAAAGTGCCAGTTTATTTTCACTTAACACAATTAGTCATAAACTGCATTTTGAGTTGTTAATCCAAGCCAGCTCCCATTCTCTGCCAATTATTCATAGTTGCATATTCATGCCGACCGTATTCAAAGTTTCAAAGCAAATGTATTTTTTTCATGCGGTTGTGTGAGCGTTAATCACCCCACCCACACATTGCATGGATTAGCCATTTAGATAGGAGGCAGTATCAAGCCTGAACGCAGCTCCGCCAAGTGCTCCCTTTAATGTATATATTTTTTATTCTCTTACACTGGTAAGTGGCTAGGTACTATGTTCTCTGTCGAAATCATTTTAATCCATTCTCAGAGTGGGTGGAATAATTAAATGATTAGCAAAATATAGAAATATTTAATGCGTCTTGCCTTTTATTCACCGAGAATCAATGCAGCCCCTTGAAGTGTCACAGGAGCTTGAATGCTCAAAATCAAATTGGCTTGACATTCAGTTTCGAATGCTTGAAACTAATTCAAATGAACTCTGTCAACACGTGACCCTAACAGCCGCTGACTTTTCATTACCGTCGTGAGATTTACACACACGTGAAACTGACCTATGCTCTTTGTTTGTCCTCCTCAAAAATGTTTTATCATATTAAAACTGATGTTCTGTAAAGAAAAGTGAAAAATCACTTGTTTGGAGGTTTAATAATACAATATTAAAATTACTGCATCTCCGTCTCGGACTTCTAGTTCAGAAGCTTCACCTCTGAAGGTCATAAACCTCAATGTGCCAATCAAGCACGTCTAAGGAGCATAATGTCATCTTGGTAACCTTTAGTGTTAAGATATCATTTTTTTATGGAAACGCCTCTCTGATGAGAGATGCCCTTTATTCAGCCAGCAAATATACAAATACTGGCTTATAGTACAAAGACTTTCTCTGTTGTATGCAGCCTTCCAATTTGTTTGTAGACTATGACAAGTAAAAAAAAATAAGTAGATGATCTGTAGGCCACGTTCAGGATATGACAAAGAGAATAGTAGGTGTACAAAAACATCCAACATGAAGCTGAAAGCGTAACATCTGGATAGTGCATTAGCGGTCTGGTCAGATATAAGTGATTTTTTGGTAAGGTCACTAACACGTCTTATGCAGTGCAGGATGAAGAGTGATGGTGACAGTAAAGCAGTGCTGTGACTCGCTGACCCTCCTGTGCTGCCACTCCTGGGACACCTGGGAAGAGTTTTTAACAATACCCCTGACAGCTACGCTCTACACAGAGAAGTTATTTAAAACATTTACTAGTTTAGGCATTTTCACTGCAGCATGTCATTTTAGTAAGCAAGACCAGACTTATACTTAGTACAGGATAATACAAATACAGTAATGTAAAATTTAATACACATATCTCTCTCTCACACACACACACACACACACACACACACACACACACACACACACACACACGTGAAATGTATGTTAAAAAAGTTATTTAAATATAGATTATTTGTATGTTAAATATGTCATAAAATGTGAATATATTTACAAAACAATCTGTACATTTGTTTAATAAAAAAGTAAAATAATAATAATAATAATAATGAAAATTTCCACAAGCTGATGTAAATACTGATATATAGAAGGAGTCATCCACAAAACACAATTATTGTAACACATGACAAGGAAATAATAATTTAATAAATAGTAATTAAACAACATGATTTGTAATAGAAAACTAAATATACATAACTGACAACAAAAACGGTTAGAAAACACATATAAATGAAATACCGTCAATTATGAAGTGTCACAACAGGGAGTTCTGGGAATGTCAGTTTACTTTTTCACTGTAGATTATAAGACAACTTGTTATTTTTCACTTCCACAAACTTTACATGTAAAAGAATGTAACTGTAAAATTACATGAAATGAAAGGTTAGATCGATTACAGTTTATCACTGTATACGATAAGAAAATGTACCGTTAACCAATTAACAGGTTTGTATAACTTTTTTTATTTGTCTTTTACAGTTAAAATGACAATAATTGTTACAGTGTGTGTGTGTGTGTGTGTGTGTGTGTGTGTGTGTGTGTGTGTGTGTGTGTGTGTGTGTGTGTGTGTGTGTGTGTGTGTGTGTGTGTGTGTGTGTGTGTGTGTGTGTGTGTGTGTGTGTGTGTGTGTGTGTGTGTGTGTGTGTGTGTGTGTGTGTGTGTATTTGTTATTTTTATCTTATTTTATTGATGTAACTTGATACACATTTTCTTTTATTTTCTCACATGCACGGACCAGATGGATCAGCAAAACTTGATTTATAGAGTACATGGCTTTTGCAGGTACTTGCAACACCATTTGCGGTATTAAGCAACCATAAATAGCTCTGGCTCTGCCAATGGGTTTGTACAGTACTAGCCTTGTAACTGTCTAGTGCGGACACCAGTCCCAAAACATTTGAAAATGATTTCTAAGCTAGACGAAAGCGTGTCAAGACCCCTAGATGACTTCATCACAGCTGCGGAGAGAAGATGTGTGAGTGTGTGTACAGTAGTTTTGTACGGCGCTCTCTTCTGCCTCCGGGAGTAGATGAGTGTGCTGTTCTAGCTGGAGCAGAACTTCACCCGATGTGCCTGTCTGCCTCCACTCTCACCATGCTGTCTGACAAAGGTAACGGAAAAGACGTATTCAAAGAAATATTTTATAACCAAATGCATGTATTATGTATATTGTTATGAATCATTAATTGTTTTTTAAGTATCTAACTTTTTGTGTGAACTATGTGTGTTCAAAATAGAGTTGCTCAAAGATGCTATTTTTAAAAGTAGATCTCAATCTAAATTATTAAAATATTTTTTAAGTTATACATTTTTGATAATTATTTAGTTTTTTAAAGGCCATTGACCAATAATATTTGTTGCTTTAAAAAGCCACTCGATCAATTAAATCAATTTGGACATTTATTACTAAAAATAAAGCAAAATTTGCATATTATACTATCACAAATATATAAGTCAGTATGTTTCACCTAAAGAAAAATAAATACAGAATACAGTTTCTTAATTTGTCCATTGGATTAAATTTAAATGATCTTTTTTTCCCTCATTCTCATTCCCTAAAATACAGCTTTTTTATACAATCTAATATGCACAACTATACAAGATATCCAGTCGGTTGTGTGTTGAAACTCCTACCCACAATGCAACAGTATATCAGTTATGGTATCGCTTGTGCATGGAAGGTCGAGACAACCTTTATCGGCTGAACACATCCTTGTGGGAGAGAGAAGACCTTCGCCACAGTGCTAACCTTTGGCAGGTGCACACAAAGGGTATCAATTTAGCTAAATGTTACCAATAAAAAGAGATGTATCAAATGATCTCATATTTTACAAAAGAGGACTGCACTGACATTAGCAGCTTAGATCATATTTGATGGATAAATATCATTCTGTTCTACATGCAGGCATGTGTTGCACCAAATGAAGGCTGTCTGTAAAATTGTGAAACAGCTTTTAAACAAATGTGTGTATGTTCTAATAACAATTTAATTGTATTATTATAAGATTACATTTATATAATTTCAATATGCAAACTATATGCAATTGATATG
Organism: Ptychobarbus kaznakovi; assembly: GCA_027422405.1. NCBI lineage: Eukaryota > Metazoa > Chordata > Actinopteri > Cypriniformes > Cyprinidae > Ptychobarbus > Ptychobarbus kaznakovi. The sequence goes on along the minus strand of CM049801.1, from coordinate 12,365,373 downwards.
CAAATGTAGTTAAATCTCTGATAGAAGATATATTTGTCAGTGGTAAACAAAAATAAATCATGTATTATTCTGTATTTAATGCATTTATACACCACAGTTTGGTGAAGAGTACAAAAGCTGTACATTACTCAATCTATAAGATGAGTGTGTTGTTTATCAGTTGTGCATTCAGTACAATGTAAAAGTGTGTTTTCAATTGTGCATTGTGTGTTTAATTGACAAGTGCTGATTACTGTAATTGCATCATGCATTTGTCTGTTTAGGTTTTATAAAGCTGCTGACAGAATTCTGTCCATCTGCATTCAATAATAAATCTTTGCACATTTTCACAAATATCTTTAAGAATTTGATTGATTTGTTTAAACAGATTGAGAAAAGCCTCGTCTTGGGGTAAGATTTTGCTTATTCGGCGAGGCTTTCAATGTGGGTGTCTTTTCTTTGTGTATGTGATTAACCGCATGGAGTTTGATTTATATATATGCAATGTGTTTATTTAATTTATTCTAATATGCTGCTCAATATGAGCTATTTTCAAGCATCTTAAATAGATAAGGCTTTATCACTGAGGGTAGACATGAAAACAGCACGCCGTTTAGTGCGGAGTTGAGCTTCCCAGTGACTGCTAATAGGCTTTCACTAGAGCGCTTTAGCACTTTGAAGCCGAGGAGACTTAATGATCCCACAGAGTGTATTTCCATGCAGGGTAAAGCTGTTTCTCACACATTTCTTGAACTCATCATTACTTTAGATGTATAGCCTCTTTCCCCGTAACACTTCTCCTGCATGTAATACAGCTTAAATATGTCCCTGGTATGCAAATAACACAGGCTCTTATACTCCTACATGGAAAAATGGAATGCCGCAACAGCTTTTTCTCCATTTCTCCTACTTCAGGCTATAAGCAAAACTGTGGAATAATAATTTCAAATTCTGAGAGCAAAAGGGTTTCACTGCCTACCTCAAAGACAGCTGTATGTTTGCTCATGCTGTATTACATTTTGGGGAAGAAGAAACACACACACACACACACACACACACACACACACACACACACACACACACACACACACACACACACACACACACACACACACACACACACACACACACACACACACACACACACACACACACACACACACACACACACACACACACACACACACACACACACACACACACACACACACGTGTGTATATATTTTTTATTATTTATACATACACGCACACACAACAGAACAATTATTTTTAATATACTATTACACATATGAAACATGTTCATTGATTATTGACAGTCTTAATATTACAGTTTTTCTCAATTGCTTTGGCTCAATTCTCGAATTATTCTTTTTTTCGAAACAATAAGTTCAGATCACTGAACAATTAGCTTTTTGTTCACATCAGATTGGAATTTATTATTGATTTGACGTGTACAAACAGTAAGTACAATTGTCTGCCGTTTGCACAACAACTAATTGCATATGGCTTGTTGATCAAAACTGACGAGTCGATTCTCCCTTAAACTGTCAAACTCTTCTCAACTTCTCAATCATTTTTCATTGTGTAAGCCATCATATTTAAACCGATCCATTCAATTAATAAAAATTGGTGTACATGCATGTATATTCCATAAATATCTGACATTGACATTGTTTGTAATGTCTGCTAAATTGGCAAATGACCTCTAATTGCAATACAATTTGAATCAACCATTTACTGTAACCAATCAAGTTTGGGAGCATATAGATGTAGATCATGCCTTGAATGCTGCGTGTGAGGACATCACAGCTGATCATTGCAGGGGATGAGTGCGGTGTTCAAGGAGATTTTTTCTCCGGTGCATGGCAATGGAAAACATCAGATGTGATGTTGATGAAAATCTTTGGCCTGACCAACAAGAGGGACAGGATGTCCACCAATAACTATTTTATTTTCATGGCTGTTATTTTTTATTTGTGTGTATTTGTGGTAACATAAGAAATATGAAATGTACAGTGCACAGAAATGGACAAGCAAGATTTCATTTTAAATAAATGTACTGTATAAATACAAATGTTCATATACTTTTTTTCTATGTATTATTGACTCTTATATCAGATTATTGACTCTTATATCAACAAATATCAGATTTTATTTTTTATAAAACCTTAATTTCCTTGGTTGACTGTCATGGTGAAAAACAACTAAACATTTTGACCAGTGTGGCTCACACGATGACAAAAATGCTTTATATTTTGGTGGCCGTGGCCAAATTCCTGACACGATAACTAGGTTTTGAAGCATGAATGAAATGTTTTGGGTGAGTAACTACATTTTGCAGACATGCAATAAATTTCTGAAGTTCCAGAAAACAGTTGTGACATTTGCACTCACAGTGCAAACAGACAGACAGGCAGGCAGGCAGGCAGACAGACAGACAGACAGACAGACAGACAGACAGACAGACAGACAGACAGACAGACAGACAGACAGACAGACAGACAGACAGACAGACAGACAGACAGACAGACAGACAGACAGACAGATAGATAGATAGATAGACAGACAGAGTTAGTTTGCAATAGTAATTTAAAAAAAATATATAAATTAGAATAAGTATGAATAGAGGTAATAAAAACTTGAGGTAACAATAACAGTTATATATTTACATTCTACATTAAATAACTGATCATTTGAGTATGAGTTGTTTAGACACTCAATAATTACTGTACATATATATATATATATATATAAAGTATATATAACTGATAATTTGAGTATGAGTGTTCTTAGACATTCAATAATTAAATTATATATATAACAACAATTACAAAATCTCAGAAACTTCAGAAAGCTCAAATTAGTTTTGATAAACTTATAGAAAGACCATAACACTTAAAATCCATCCTTACTAAAGTATTATTTATAGTACTGTAGTATAACAGTGTTCTATAAATAAAATCATATATTTTATGTGTGTATGTCTGAGACAAAACAAGTATCAAAAGCAAACACATTAAACTGAAATCTCACGTGAAGGCAGAGATGATGCATTATAAAATTCCAGCGGAATGTTTGGCTTGTGAAATCTGACATGTCCGTTTCCGTAGGGGAGATGCCTGATCTTCAGTTGCCCGGCACATGTCATCAGATGTCAGAATAAGTGACATGCTATAGCTTAACTCATCAAGCACGGACAGAGAGATCTTACTGAGAGATAAACTCACACGTCTCATCTGTTAATGGACAGATCTTTGATATGGGCTTCACACGTTTTCTTTCATCAAGTGTGAAACGGAGATAGGTTTGCTCTTTTTACAGTTACTCAGATGGAAGTCTATTAGTCTATTAAGTATCACGGCACAAATGAAGAATGTGGCAGTCGTAGATTAGTAATTTATTTATTTAATAACAACAATTAAATGTATTTGTCTGCAAGGCATACATATGGTACAATCAATTCAATAATCCGATGTTACAATGCAGTTCTGCTGTCAGTGCATCCCTTACAATGACTTCTGGTTGTTATTTAAATATAATTGTCGATATAGTTATTTGCCCATAATGTTCAATTTTTTTTTATCTTTCAGAAAGCCCTGTCTACTTTAGCACAACACCTTCAAAGCTTTTCTCCTTCATCTATTCCCGAATTATTTCTGGGAACGCATTAGCATGTGTCTGAACTATGGCACTGCATACCTCCCCATCACTCTAATATATACATACACACAAGGAGGGAAGAGGGGCCGCGGGGCACACACATGTGGGTCTTTTCTCTCTCTCTTTCTCTTTACTATCTCACCCTCTCAGACTGGGACACAGGGGACTTCTCTTAAACTCCAGCAGGAGGGACACCTGTTCACTCGCCCCCTGAAGACATGAGCTCAGTATTGCTCTGTCAATCTCTCAGCATCCTGGCTGTTGAACACATGGCAGCGGCTAACCATTCACTGACTCATTGAGAATGGAATGACTGTGTAAAAACATGAGACGTTTAGACATGCTTTACAATCGAAAAATACAGTAGTGCAAAAACAAGTTTGAAACGAGGAGGAAGTGTTTTCATATAACTTAAACATGCGTTTCATGTGGTAACAAGTAAATTAAATGGGTTTTATTCAAGCCTAAAAAAAATTATCTGACTAAATCAACTTGGCAAATTAGTTTACAGTAAGAGTACAGTACAGTTTAGATTAGACTGTAGATAAATATCTTCTTTCTTTTTAATTCCACATTAACTGATAAGTCTATAAAAAATATCAGTTAATGTAAAAAAAATAGTCATCTTTACTTGTTACCTCAGGGATATATTTAATTAAAAATGAATATAAAATTAAAACCTTTGGTGGAGTGTCCTGTTCCCATTTCCCCCTTCTCTCCCCCAGTTTCTTGTCTTGAGAAGAAAAAAGGTCCATAAATCAAATAAAACTGTGGTAAACTCCCAACAATTACAAAATCACTTCTCGGAAAGCCAAAATTAGTGTTGATAAAATATAAGAATATCATAACTTCTAAAAACCAACCTTATTAGTGTTCTTTCCAAATGTCCCAATAATATTATGAAATGCAATGCCATATGAGGATTTCGACATGATGATCTCCCGACTGCAAATGATTTGCTTTGGAGAGAAGAGCTGAATTACAGCAGAAGGACACAGGGGATTCTATTGCTAATTTAATGTAATATGAATTGCACAGCCGAAACAGACCATTTAAATTAATGCAACATCTGAGCAGCGCAAAGTGGGTGTACCTCATTTGCTATAATTGCATGCATTTGCCTCCATAATTCCCTGAATTGGTCATGCCATTTGTGGATCCAGCTGTTTTAATCACTCTCATTTGTTTAATTTGTTTGTCATATCCCTGGTCTGCACATCCTCTCATGCATACAGAACAGCGTTCAAAAGCAGCACTCGATTCATGCACTGGAATGCAGATAGCATACACTTTGGCAAATGCTATAACTTGTTTACTTCATAGTGTTTACCTTACAACATACCAACTGTATGTTTACATTTGCAAATTATTGCTTGCCAGTTCACAATGCTCATCATTGTTAAATAAGCACAACTCGACTGAATCAAACCGGTTGCAGTTTCGCGCTTCTCTGTGAAAACTCCAAAAATTACTATTTTGTTGGTCCTTTTACTGTCATTTGATTGAAGTCATTAAATATATGGTAACCTCAATATCTTCTTGTGATTATTAAGACAGACATGAATGCACACACACACACACACACACACACACACACACACACACACACACACACACACACACACACACACACACACACACACACACACACACACACACACACACACACACACACACACACACACACACACACACACACACACACACACACACACACACACACACACACACACACACACACACACACACAGACGGACAGTTGCATCATGAAGAGAACTTGTGCTGACACAAGATAAGATAAGAGAAATGTGTTCTCATAAAACATCTTAATGCTCCTTTTGACAATGTTAAATGTTTTTCAAACACATCACCGTTTATGATTTGGCCTTCAGAGGTTTTCTCGATGCTCAAAGTGTAACTTCCTAACTTCTGTGACAGTCGGCTATGAAGGGATGAGAGGTTATAGCCTTTAGTGATACTCAAATAAACACTCTTGAAGTATTGTTCCACACAATGGACCTTTCGGCAGCCGCGTGACCCCAACAATTTCTGCTCCAGCCGTCGCAGGCAACATGCACATCTGCAGATCTATATATCACCGTGCATTGCACACCCTAACATTCCACAGAGCGCAGCGCCGGCAGTGATTTGTGCTCTTCTCTCCTACTTTTTTTATTATTAAATTTTAATCTGTAATCTGAATGTCCTCTTGACTAAAAGCACAGCCTTTTAAATCAATCTCGCAACCCGAACATAAACCTGAAGCGCATTATGAGCCGTATAATGTATTGATGTTACAATGGCATCCCCTCACCTTCTCGTGCTCCCTCGGCACTTGGAACGCATATATTGTCGTGTGCTAACAGATGGGCAATTTTGCAGCCAGAGATGCTTAAAAGTGTTTAATAAATGTAAAACAACCTATATAGTGTTGAAGAAAGGGGCCTAAAGCAGAACCAGCTGTCTGACCGTGGCAAGAGACCTTAAAGAGGATTCGGGCCCATAAAGATGATGCCTAATACAGGCCAACACGTGGACCTTACTGAAATGCAATACAGGGTCCTGTTGTATATTGGACAGTTTATGGGCTACAACATCATTCCTCTGGAAAAGTGGACTGAGGCCATACGTTACTCTAGGCTAATTTATGACTTGATGGATTTTTTTTCCTTTATATACTCTATCAGAGGAGAACAATAAAAGGAAGCAGGTGAGGTTGGAATGTAGAGCCTTTCATGTTTTTATCCCACTCCAGAGGCACACGGGCGTATTATGGTCTTAGAAGGTAATACATGAAAGTGTCTAACAAATTGTCAAATTAAGGATTGGTGTCATGACCCCTGATGGTGTCTCTTTACAGCCATGAGCCTCTTCCACCCCATGAGATTCTTTAGAACTGAACAGTGCAAAATTAGGAGCTAAATTTATGGAACGGAGAGGAAAAACTTTATTCTTTCCTATATCTATCTTTATTTTGTCTCTGCCAGTGAAAATAGTTCCAAACAAAGCCACGACAGAAATGGTGTAACATACAGTAGTGGTGTTTTTGTATTATGACTACTCTTATTTTTGCCATTTATTCAGATAGGATAGTTAGAAAGCTGACAAGAAGTAAAGTTCATATGGGATCGGAAAGGATGTTCGAAGTCAGGGTGAACTACAGCGCAACAACATTCTTAAAAATAAAAGTTCTTAATTGGCATCTATGGGTTAACGAAGAACCCTTAACATCCATGGGACTTCTTCACTACACAAAATGGTCTGTTTAAATATTCTTCACAGTAAGTTTTTATTGAGAGCTTTTCACTGATATATCTTTGGGGAGCCCAAAATGGTTCTGTTATGGCACTGCTGAGAAAGCTTCATTTCCAAGAGTGTTAGCTGCATGTCGAAGCACTTCCCACAAGACAGTGCTGCAGTGTTTTGTTTCTGAATGAGCAAATGATTCAGTGACGCATTCATAAAGACAGTCACTTCTTGCATTCCTGAATAAATCTGTGTTTTTGAATGAATTTGTTGAGTGAATAATTAAATGACTCACTCATAAACACATAGCTTTAGTTCTTGAATGAATTAGCGTTTTTGAACAAATCATTTCAGTGAATGATTCAATTGGCTCCCTCGTTATGAAGATTTATCGCCACCCACTGGCATAACAATGCAACCTGCAGAAAGAGTAGCTGAAAAAATGTCCCCCACTAATATACAGATAGTCTGTCTGCAGTGCGTAAAAATAAACAGCGGAGCCGGAGTGCTACAAACAAGGAACAACTATATACATACATATATTAAACATAGTTTCATTGGTCCATTCAGCTATCTTCAGCAAGATTCTTCCGCTCTGGTTCCTCAGCTGTTTCCTGGTGTTTGCAGCGAGGCTTAACTGGAAATGGCACATAGAAGGGCCCCTCCTCAGTTTAAGCTGTCTTAAATGCATTTTATATGACCTAATATTTCACCACACCAGGCCCATTTTCATCCTGAGATACACTCCAGATAAGAGTTATAATCTATGTGTGACGAATGTGCCAGACTCATGCCTCTGACTCTGGTATGTACACAACACTCTTGGTTATGGCAGGCTGATGGGGATAAGGAGAGAGAAAGAGAATAATGAAAGAGCAGGTGTGTTTGGTTAAGATGTACCTGTCAACTGGGATGACACACATGACTGTACTCATTTAAATTAATCTCTTATCAGTATACCTCAACGTCCCCACTCAAGAAACATCGACAGACGGTATGTTAACATGTTTGGTTGGTTTAGTTTTGTCAAGAGCCTTCAGTAGACATTTATTGACTTTATCGAGTGGACATTATGAGAATCCCAGACAGCCTGCGACAGAGAGGAGATTTTGATCTTCCCTCTACATTTTATTTGTTTTCCACAATTTATACAGCTTTTGTTAAATTGGATTATCTGTTTTCATTCTAAAGTAATTAAACTTCTGATTCATATATAGGCTATAATAAAAAACAAATTCCATTATGTTAGGTTACTATGTGACCCTGGACCACAAAACCAGTCATAAGGGTCAATTTATTGAAATTGAGATTTACATATCATCTGAAAGCTGAAAAAAATAAACTTTCAATTGATGTATAGTTTTTTATGACAACATTTGGCTGAGATTCAACTGTTTGAAAATCTGGAATCTGAGGATGCAAAAACATATTGAAAAAAATCGCCTTTAAAGTTGTCCAAATGAAGTTCTTAGCATTGCATATTACTAATCAAAAAATAAATTTGATATATTTGCAAGAGGAAATTTACGAAATATCTTCATGGAACATGATCTTTAGATAATTAGATAAATAAAGAATAGTATGTATTAATAATGATTTTTGGCATGAAAGAATAATCGATAATTTTGACCCATACAATGTATTATTGGCTTTTGCTACAAATATACCCGTGCAACTTAAGACTAGTTTTGGTCGAGGGTCATATAATAGGCTATATTTAATACAGCCCTTTTTCTTTCTTTTTCTTTTTTTTTCATTGCTTTAACTGATGAGTGACCTGCTAATAAAAATAAAAACTAATATTCCTACTACTGATTAGTGATCCTGTGTCTTTTTCTCGACAAAACTAACAACAAACCGGAAACGAACTGCTCAAACTCTCATAAGCCTCCTCAGTCGTTCGAATCCCAGGAACAGCGCCAGGCGCGCGCCGATCAAATCCTGTGTTTCCACGGCAACAGAGGAGGAGTTTGCACTTCGACCCGTGACCACATCGGCGGAAATGAGGAACTAGGAAGTCGACGGCAGGGCTGATGTGGAATACCACACATTTGTTTAAGATGAATTAGTGTCGTTTACAACGATTTATTAATCTTCATCCACCACAGATACCGATTGGCACAAGCGGTCATCCCACGTGCAGTGGCGACGCTAGCTTGTTCGAGAAAGATGCTTCAGAGGTAAATATTAGAGGCTTGTGCTGAATGACTGTGTGACAGCAGCAGACTGTGGGTGATAAAGCCAGCAGTGGTGCTTCGAATTAAATAAGGGAAGACCGCGGAGTGTTTTTTCTTTAAATACCGGTTGAGTTTATCCCATGACCACCCTCCTGAGGTGAAATAAAAATGTGTAAATATAAAAATATAACATTTTATATTTTGAAATATAAAAGATTTAAAGAGCAAAATAAATGAAATGAGATAAATAGCGATAATCCTTATTAACAACAACAATATAATCATTATAGTAAATTTTCTGTCTCGATTATAAATGTAATGCTAAATGATAAAACTGGTATTTATTTGAATCACCAGCTTCTATACAGTATAAGCCTCGCACTTTTCATACATAAAAAATAATAGCGCGACGTTGTATAAGCTACATAGTTAATTTTCTTCTTTTTCTGAATGCCAGCGTTTTTATATGTTTACCATTTTTATTAAACATTTTAAAATTAAAATAGGCTTATTGGACATAGTTAATATTTTGGACAATTTGATTACCACAATAAATTCAGTCCATCCCAGTAGTGTAGGTTGTAACAATAGCAATATATGTACTTGACATGAATTTATGCAGATTATTTTTGTTAAACTACTTTAATTAAATACATATGTGAATAATATATGTAAGTTTTAGATACATATAGCAAAACAAACACACACATTGAGTTACAGACCCTGTGGTTACCACGGTAAAAATGGTCAGAAAGAAACAATCATTTGCTCAAAATTTTTTTTTTTTTTTAAGTTTGTTGCATTGGTAAAATTAAACATTTTAGGTTACATTTATTTATTTAGGTGCCATTTGTAATATGAATTTAAGTTTTAATAATATTTTTCTGAGACTGTTTTTTTTCTTTGGTTTAGGTGACCTGAATTGGAGCGAGGTGAATGTGTGGGGTGTTTGCGGAGTGTAACAGCATCATTGTCTGTTCTGTTAATAGATGCAGCTTTTGAAATGACAAATATGTTCTTCCCATGCTGTTAAACATAACTTTCGATTTTTATCTACTCTTGGTCGCTCATTTCCTGTGATTAGAAGCTAAACAATATGCCGAGGCCAAATTGAAGTAATACATTTTTTACTTCACATACCAAAATCCATAATTTTACACCTGAAGTCATCATGTCATTGGGTGAACAGTCACAGAAGTGGTTTCCAACTCACGTCCAAGCCACTGTTCTTCAAGCCACAGACCTGCAGCCAAAGGGCAAGAATGGTACCAACGATGCCTACACCATCATCCAGCTGGCCAAAGAGAAGTACTCCACCTCAGTGGCGGAGAAGACCCTCAGCCCGGTGTGGAAGGAAGAGGCTTCATTTGAACTGCCAGGGCTGCTGATGGAGAGCAATCCAGAGGTGTATGAGCTGTGCTTCACTGTCATGCACAGGTCCCTGGTTGGATTGGATAAATTCCTGGGCCAAAGAATCATCAACTTAAATGAGATATTTGACAACAAGCAACGGCGAAAAACTGAGTAAGTGAGTTTAATATTTCATTCATTTTTTATGCCTGTTCTTTTAAAGATTTATCAAAAGTCTTGTAGAACTATACAAATGTAGCATTCTTTCAAATAAGCAGAAGTGCAACTTAAAAGAGGAACCAACACTAAATGTCTTCTCTTTTGGTGTTACAGTTATGAAATTTTGTTTAAATTGTATTTATGCAATCTTCAAGATTTTTTTGAAATCACAGGCTCTCTTGTTCTCTCTCTTTTCTTTTTAACTAGAATTTTTGATTATTTATGAGCAGACCATAGTCTCGCTCTGACATATCATCCTCCATAGACCCCTTTGTTTAATGCTTTTCAGTATTTTGAAGTCAAGTCAGTTAATAGTACTCAAAGTATAACATGATGGAAGGTTTTGAATGACCTGGGTTGTTTTTTTTTTTTACTTCTGTAACAATTAGTGATGCGTTTCATTTGAAGTAATCCTCTGACATAATCCTGTCTTTGTTTTTTAAAACCTGTCATCTGAGTTTTAAATGTCTATGGACATGCCATTGCTGTGCATAAAGGCCTTTTGAGTCACAACCCTGTGGTAGATGAACAGGTCTAGTGAGGATGATTATCATGCGTGCTATTATATTTTCCTCTGTTTGTCAGGCCCCGGTGACTAACAGGTGTGTTTCCTTAGATGTAGTCTTCTGACTTCCTCTAATGTTGTTGTCAGATGTGACAGAGACTACTTTCTGTAACTAAATGTCGAGACTACTTCATAAGAGAGTCTATATTTTTCTGATTTCATTTGTCATGACAGAGACTACTTTCTAGTAAGCAATAGTCGAGAGATGAGAAGTCTGATAGTTTTTCTGTTCTGTACTTTTTAGACATGTACAGACTAGCATGGTTATTTGAGTATTATGAGAGAAACAAGTATGGCTGGTTGCAGTAGGAAGGGCAGTGCCAAGGTCTTGTATTCCTGGTGTTAAAGGATTAGTTCAATTTCAAATTAAAATTTCCTTATAATTTACTAAGAAATTAAGGGTTTTGATGAAAACATTCCACAAATTATCTCCATATAGTTAGCTCTAATGGACTCCAAATGGTTGAAGGTCAAAATTAAATTTTCAGTGCAGCTTCAAAGGGCTATAAACGATACCAGACAATGAATAAGGGTCTTATCTAGCGACCCTTATTCGAAACTATCGGTTATAGCCAAAAAGTGCTTTTTACTGTTAAATAAAAAAATCAATTACAAAACAACAATTTAAAAATATTTACTGAATATTTAAAAAAAAAATCAGACATTCTATACCAACAAAGCGCAATTTTTGGACCCGCTTCTTGAATCAGGCATGTATTTTTTTTCTGAACAAATAAATGCAGCCTTGCTGAGTAGAGACTTTTAAAACATTAGAATATATTACAGATCCCAATTTGTACACTGTGTGAATGTTATAATAAATGTATTAATAGAGCTGTTGTAGGGTAAATATTATTATCATTATTATTGTCTTTATTTTTTAATTTTACGGAATAAAATTTAAATTAAAATACTAACATTTATGAATGTTGATGGAGCTTTTATTTTGGCAGAGACCCGCAGGAACCAGGAAGACCTCAGTGCTTCTTTTTATTGACAGCAGATTTATAAATGATTCTGACGAGTTTGGGAAGATGTTTGTCGCACGTATCGCATTGGCACATGCCTTTTAAAAACGAATACTAATTTTACTGAGCAGCTGCCGAGTAACAGTGTTTTAGCGCAGATTTTTCTCACGCTTTGGACATTGAACCCTTGCCCTGCGAGCTCGTGCAGTGCTTTTTGAATAGCATTACATGCAATCCGTGCGTGTATTAGAAAACATAACATTCTGCAGTTTATTTACTAATCGTTTGAGGCCATTTCGCGATTTCATTCATCATACAGTAACCAGCATCGACCACCCTTCCTCTTGTCATCGGAGACATGAGATATCGATTAACAGTCTCGCAGTCGGTGCTTCGTGCTTGTAATGAGTTTTGTACAGTTCTTTCTCGTACAGATGTGTTTCTGCATTAGTGCACGCCTCTATTTGAGCATGTCACGTCATTGTTCGGTACAATTTATTCGGTCTTCTTGCTTATGTGGCCGAACACCGAAAGAGTTTTTTTTTTTTTTTTGCTATTTTTGATTGGCGAACATTTGGTGCATCCCTATTCCCTAGTACTTCTGTTATTTAAATGTCTGTAACACAGAAATAATGATGTGTGGTTGAAAAGACTGTTTGTGTTGCTCTTTCTGGACCAGCAGCAGCATGAATGCAGATTTGAATGTCTTTAACACCTGTTTCATATCGTAAGTGTCAGTGGAGCTTGAGCAGCGCGTGTTTTGTCGCCATATCAGTGAATGACAGCGTTCACACATGGGCTGCTACAAAACGTGCTTCTCACGCTTCACTGACACTCGCCATGTGAAACAGTCGCAAAAGACAGCTGAATCGTTGTCATTCAGGAAAAAGATTGCGTGGGTGTTTGAATCAAGATCGCAATTTTTTAACGATTAATGGTGCAGCTCTAATGTAAACACTGCAAAATGTTTTGGGAGGATATTGTCATGTACCAGACAAGACAAATCGGATCTCGCGAAATCTCGTGCCACAAGATCTCGTCCCATCCCTATAAACTATCAATAAATAAAAACAGTAACATTTTGCTATTAATCTTTTATTTAATTAATACATAATTAAATCTTTACAAAAAATAAATAATAACAACAACAAAGAAAAAGAAAGAAATAAAGAAAAAATAACTAAGTAAAGAAAGATAATAACAAGAAAAGAGAGAAAAATAAATAATTAATAAAAAATAAAAATAAAAGAAAGAAAATAACAATATAAACAATAAGAAAAGAGAGAAAGAAAAATAATAACAATAAAAATAAGAAAAGAGAGAAAAAATATAACAATAAATAATTAATAAGAAAAAGAAAGAAAGAGAAAGAAAGAAAAAATATTACAGGGCAGTGATAGTCAATAGAAATGCACATTATGGCTGTATTCACAGTTCTTTTTGGGACTGACAGCAGTTGCTTACAGGTGAGAGACTTGAAAGGTTTTATTTATTCAGGAGATTAAAACATCTGCTTGAATACATATCTGTATATGAATGAACAGCTGGTCACATCCGCATTCAGGACACGAGAGCGACAGAATCAAAAATGGCGTCATAACTCCGGGAAGTTTTATCACAGCTGACAGCCCGTTTTTAAATAAATGAGCCCAGTCGAGGCTTGTCCTATCCATCACACAGTTAAACAACTAACAATGACTTTAAAAGCTTTGTTAGCGAGTGCAGAGCGTGCGTTTTGTGCGCGCGTCTGAGATCTCCCGCGATCGCGCCCACGTGACTACACTGACGGCAGCTCCGGTTTAAGATGAACGCAAATTATTTCTCCTTCTCCGTCTCTGTGGGTGCATTAAACCCGTCATGATTATATAGGCAACTCGATGTCCCGTGCTGTTTCGTTCATTCAGCGCAGCTTTGAATGCGGATGTGAATCCTGACAATGTAAAGGCGTCAGTGCGGCTATATATATATGTTCTGATGGTTGTATAATAATAAAATGTTCTATGAACCCTCTATGAAGTGAAGTTCCCATACTAGCCTTTACCTTCTGCTCTAGAGTCTTGTTTGTGTTAAACATGGCTGAAAAACAGTCTTAAGTAGGGATAACTGCAGGCTTGCGCAATGGGCGTGGCTAAAGGTGCGATGCATCGATGCACTCCATGCTAATCACGTATTTTTGTAATCAACGTAATCGATGACGTCGACGAATCGCTGCAGCCCTAATCGTGAGATGTTCAAATCGTGGTAATCGAATACGGTTTGAATGATAATTAAAAAATGAAACGGTAATACTAACCGTCGGGAATTTTATCATGATTTATCGTCAAACCGGTAATCGTTATATCCCTATGATGGATATGACAATGTTAATATATTTGGTCTTGATGGAATAGATCTGCTACACTGCTGCTGCTGTTGGTTATTGCTGTAGGAACTTGCTACTGCAAATGCATATGGCGATACGGTGCCATGAGTATGTAAGACATACTGCTGCTGCACAAATAGCATATAAAATAACCCATAGCAGATCTATTCAGGTTGAGGGTTTCAGAGAAACTCTGAAAGCGCGCTGCAGGAATCTCAAATGAATGCTAGCCAGCCATATAAATGCAAGGCAGTAAGCTCATTGGCTGCATATGCAGCATGAACCAATCAGCTTGTGCCAAGTCGTTTAACTCTCTGAAAATCATCAGTTATGTTAACAACACGTCAGCCTGCGCCATATAGAGTTTCATGACTGAGCTATATATTTATAGCCTGATATTAGATGTATAGTCTTGCATAATTATCGGGTTATTGGTATTTGCTAGAATATTATTATCGATGCTTCCTTACTTTTCCTCCAAGCTTCTAATCATTGGCAATATGTCACAATCAGTGCAAGCATTATTTATTCAGCAATTCTATGATATCACACCCTTGGGAGGAAGCTATGCACTGTAACCGATTGCTAACATCACTGTTGACACTCATGACACAAATCACTCTACCAACCTCGCATCCCCTGGAAAGACTTTCAGGTTAGCAGTCCCCATTGACTCTGTTCATGCAAGGGTTTCCTCTAACTGACGCAAGGGTACAAGAGTCCGTTTCGACATTGGAGTCGACAGGCCCTAATTATCGCACACCTGTGTTTGTTGATTGTACGGTGGTTCCCAGCGGCCCTCGCAGAGTGGGAGTATTGTGGTTCCAGGCAGAGGAAGATTTATCTTGGCCTTGACTCCCATGTGAAGAACAGGGGCTGGCTGGCTCTCCACATGCCCAGATCAGAGCTCCCTCACTGGGCCTGAGACCAGGTAAACCCTCTTCCCTCGGATCTACAAGCTCCCCAGTGTGTGGATGGTCTTGGAAAGAAACATAATCACCATTCACTGGCTGTGCCATGATGGAAGAAGAGCACTCAGCAAGATGGCAGCCTGTGACGACCCCAGAGGGAAGCGTTTTCCGATACTGAAGGAGTGTTTACAGTAGTGTTTGCATGAAAGAACTGGGTCTAGGTCGGAAGTGTTGAACTGCATTTCTAGAGGCTGCTTTGTAAGTGTACAGAGTGTCTTTTTAATTAGTGCTGATGTCAAGAAAGGGCCCGAGGGATGCTTTTAGAAAAATAATGAATCGCTTTCTACTCAGATTATCAGGTTTTAATAAAGTAGTTTTAATGGATATCATCGCAAGTTTGAAATTCAAGATATTCGTTTGTCATTTAGATTAGGGGTACCATATAGACTAATACAGATAAGCCAATAATTATTTTCATGTTAGGCCAGTATCAATATTTTAATACCAGTCTTAAACTGCAAAATACTAAAATCAATCAATTTAAACACTACACGTGAGTTTAGACATTACAATAATTACACCAATTATTAAATTGGTGGTATTAATTTTTTTAATTCCTTTATTTTATTTTTGTAGTACAAAACGATTGCAATTGGGGAAGTCGTGGCCTAATGGTTAGAGAGTCGGACTCGTAATCCAAAGGTTTCAAGATCGAGTCTCGGACTGGCAGGAATTGTAGGTGGGGGGAGTGAATGTCCAGCGCTCGCTCTCTCCGCCTTCAATCCCACGACTGAGGTGCCCTTGAGCAAGACACCGAACCCCCAACTGCTCCCCAGGCGCCGCAGCATAAATGGCAGCCCACTGCTCCGGGTGTGTGTTCACGGTGTGTGTTGTTCACTGCTGTGTGTGTGCACTTTGGATGGGTAAATGCAGAGCACGAATTGCGAGTATGGGTCACCATACTTGGCCGTATGTAACGTCACTTTCACTCACTTTCAATTCTGACTTTTCCATCTTAACATATATACTAATTTAAAATAATATTAAGTAAATAAAAATAAGTATAATAATAATTATTCGAACAGTAACAATACATTTACATAATAAAATTATACAGTTAATCAGTATAGTATCTGTTATTGTTTATTAGTTTTCATTCATTTTTAACATTTTTATATTTTATATTTTCAGCTTAATATTAAAGTTTTATTAATTTCGTTGTTCTTTTATTATGAATATCTCTGTATAGTTTTTAGTTATTTTTTTATTTTTTGTTTTTTACTACATAAAAAAAAAATGGAGAAAATTAACCTGCACAATAAATATGCAGTTTTGGCTAATGCTGACTGACATCAAATAAAAAAAAATAAGTAATTAAACCTATCCTTCAGAAATAGGCTTTTCCACAATACATTTAGCTATGCTGGTGTAAAATGGTGTATGGCATCCGCTCACTGAACACATCCTGTATTGAATGAAATTTGCCGTCTAGTATTATACCAATACCTAAGTGTTCACGACCATCATTTCTAAATTAATGTTCCTGCTCCAAGTGTCTTGAATTGCAGGAGCATCAATATTCAGCCACTCTTAAGATTCATATGCTTCTGCTGAAATATTGTCCATTTCATAATCTCCAAATACCTGTATGAGTATCAATGAACAAAGGCCAGATTTGTGCAAATGCCACCTCCTTTTCACACAGTTACAGCATCAATCACATTACTTCCAGCAGAAAAAAAAGAGTAAGAGGTTAAATAAACAGGAATCGTGGAATGGCCTAGATGGGGGCGTATTACTTCACATTCTTTATGTGGCCCAAACCTTTGCAGTTACCAGGGAATTATGTTTATCCCTACTATAATATGCATTCTCAGGAAGGGGGCAGACTTTCAAATGGACTAAATGGACTATGTTGTGGATTTGTGTGAAGTGAAATTGGGTTTCTGGCCAGACAAACACATTGCCCCATGTCGTTTTTGTATGAATTATACATACTGAGCAAAGCCTGAAAGAGAGTCTTCCCACCAGGGGGGTTTCACAGAAAATGAGAAGTAAAAGAGTGTGTGGTTTTCTCCTTTTTGTTTTTATCAAGCTGTGAAAGTACACTGGAACATCTGCAAATTACTGGTGCATGTACCACCAGCCTAGCTGTTTTTAATAACACCTAAAAGGCCAACCACGCTCGTGACGCAACGGCCAAATGTGTAGCTCTGTAGCAGCTGCGTTCAGAATTTAAATATGCTTAGAAATTACAAACTTTTCAAACTGTTTTTTTATTTACTCAAAATAGCAAATTACTTATTTTTTTTTTTTTTTTTTACTCCATCTAAATAGATAATCTAGTAAACTTGACTTTGTTCAGAGATTGTGTTCACTGGAAAATTGGAAACCGGAAATGTCCAATACAAATCCATTAAGTTAGCATCACCCCGATTCCCTCAACAAAAACAGATTTTTCCACTGAATTTTGGATTTTTACAGAAGATGTGAAGAATCAATCAATCAATAAATAAAGTTCATTGAAAAATAAGTTGCATCGCAGTCCATCAAAGTGAATTTTTTTATTATTTTCTGATTTCTACCTGCCTTTCAGAATTTCTGACGTTTTATTAAATTGTAAAATTGTCTTATACTTCCTGTCTCTCTCTCTTGTCAGCTGGTACACGCTAGACTCACGACCAGGTAAGAAGAGGAAAGACCGAGGCAAGATTCAAGTTAGCATCCAGTTCATGCGGAACAACATGACCGCCAGTATGTTCGATTTGTCTATGCGAGACAAACCAAGATCACCGTTCTCCAAGCTCAAGGAAAAGATGAAGGGTCGCAAACATGACGGTGCCTTTTCAGACACATCCTCTGCCATCCTTCCACACTCAAGACAGAGCGAGACTGATTCTCTACCAGACCAGCACCCTCACCCTCGGGCTGCACCCTCACCCAAGCCAAAACGCTCGCTGCTCACTGGGACGCAGAAACTTTCTGCTGCTCACTCCATGTCTGATCTGATAGGAACTCACTTCAGGCCCAAACTTGACTCCATGAACTCTATTGAGGAGAAAGGTGAGGATAAACAACAACTGTAGTCCCATTTAGTCACTTAGTGAGTTAAAAGCTTAGGGCTCATTACTTATGTATTTAATGTTGTAGAATAAAATGTGAAAACATCTTGACCTTGTGTTGTCCACAGACATTATTTCAAGCAACCAAAATCTCATTGCCTTCAGGATGATGAAACGTGCTAAAATGCTAACGCGTATCTAGGTTTCGGCCTACAAAAATACTCATCCCTGCTGCGCTCTATAGAGAAGTGCTAAAGAAAATGTTCCGTCTTTCTCATCCACAGGGGTCGCTGCATCTCACAGACACTCTCAGAGCGACGGATATGGTTGCCCAACCAGTGACGTTCCATGTGACCCCTTTTCCGACATCGGAGACAACATGCCCCAGAAATTCGCCACTCTCCCACGCAACCGCAATCCCTTCGAGGGAGATCAGGGGATGCAGTGGGGAGCAGAGAAGAAAGAGAAGAAGGAGAAGGTCGGTCTTCTGGGCAGAGTGACTGGGAAGAAGGAAGGAAAGAAAACGGCTGCTGGAACGCGAACAGGAAGCTCAGGAGACCTGCGATCTTCCAAACCCCTTTACTAGTGACACCAACCCTTTCCTCTCACACTACAGATCCAGGTATGACTAGTTTTTAGCCATTTTGTTGGTGCCTTTTATACGTTATAGCTACTTTAATCAAGCTTTCGTGACAGTTACTTGAGGTCACATACAATTGTCAATTTGTATTTTGTTACTCCTTATTTACTTGTTCTATTTTTAATTCTTCTTTTTATTATCAGTGTTTTTGTTCTGTCACTGTCATTCTGTTGCACTGTGGAAGCTTCTGTCACGAAAACAAATTCTTCATATGTGTAAACATACCTGGCAATAAAGCTCATTCTGATTCTGTCAAATTCCATTATCATTTATCAGTAATGTTTAATGCGGAAAAATAAATAAGAACAAAATTAAGTTTAATATTATATATGTAAAATATTTATTGGCAATAGTATTATATTTAATATAATTGTATTTAAATACATTATGTGATATATAATAGTATTATTCATTCAGTAATAATTGCTGAGGAACATGTCTTCCTTTACTTTTGCCTGTCATTTCCAACCTCTGCTAAGGACAGTGAGTCAAGCACTTAATGTTTATCAGAGAAAGTCTGTCATTAGGAAGACCTTATCAATGTCATTAGGCCCAATTCAGACTACAGGGTCCTGACCAAGCCACAGTAATGAGATCTGAACGAGAGATAGACCATTCAATTAACAATTTATCTG
Organism: Ptychobarbus kaznakovi; assembly: GCA_027422405.1. NCBI lineage: Eukaryota > Metazoa > Chordata > Actinopteri > Cypriniformes > Cyprinidae > Ptychobarbus > Ptychobarbus kaznakovi. Next base: position 12,345,599 of record CM049801.1, on the reverse strand, counting down.
CCCGTAGCCTACCAGGCCGTTCATCCACTCCAGTTACTCTCTCATCTTAGATCACAGGTCTTCCACGGGTCATAGGTTAGCCAAAAAGACATTTAACAAACCTGCTTAATGTTGTCTAGTACATAAAGATCTGTGTGATCTTTCCACCATTATAAACATAACCAGCATCCTTGATGGATCCCATCCATTCACGATACTTTCTCATTAAAAGATTGAAACACCACTCATAACGGTACGCCCATGTTAGCATAAAGTCAGTTTATTTTCTTGCAAGTTGCAGTGGTGTTCGATGGCTGTGGTATGGGTGGAAGAAATGTGTCAGCCGGTTGAATTTCCAAATTTCCTGTTATGATTCAAAAGCAAATTCAACATCAGACTATCAATTTAGATAACTTATGCACTTGCTGTGTGTATTTTTTATTAAAATGTTGCTAAAAATAATTATTATTATTAAAAAAAATGCTTTAGAATTTGTAATAATAATAGTTTTATAAATATAGTTATGCCACTAGATTGTCTAATAGACATTAGTACATTGCATATAATATACACTACTGTTCAAACGTTTGGGTTCAGTCAGATTTTAGTTTTATTTTTTTTCTAGAAAGAAATAATTACAGTAAGTTTACAGTAAAGACATTAACAATGCTAAAATTTGATCTACTTTAAATAAATGCTGTTTTTAAGGCTTAATACTCATCAAAGAGTCCTGAAAACACGGTTTCCACAAAAATATTAAGCTACACACCTGTTTTCAAAATTGCTAATAATAGGAAATGTTTCTTGAGAACCAAATCAGCATATTAGAATGATTTCTGTGGGATCGTGTGACTATAAAGAGTGGAGTAATGACTGTTGAAAAAGCAGCTTTGCCATTTACAGGAATAAATTACATTTGAATTTTATTTAGAAATAGAAAAGTTATTTTAAATTGTGATAATATTTCACAATATTAGCGTTTTTTTACTGTATTTAATTAAATAAATGCAGCCTTGGTGAGCATAATAGACCTCTTTAAAAAACTTTCCACCACGTTTATTTTAAAATGTTTAAATATATACGTATACCGTCACTGTGGTATAAAATTGCTCATAATGTGATGAAAGATTTTGGTCTCACCGCCCACTTACTGAGAACTGTAACTGGCTGTAATGCCTTTGTTGTGGTCAGTGACCAATTGTTGAGAAATGAAAAGTAGAGTTGCTGTTTGCGTGTGAGGGGGTGTTGAACCGTTTCCTGACCCTCAGTCAGATAACTAAGTCAACTCAAAAGTTATATTGAACTTCTGCAGGCAAGTAGCAGTTGCATTAACGGATGTGATGTGTCTCACCATAATGCTTGTTGTTGTTGACCAAGATTTCACCAATGTTAAATTGATTTGAATGTTAAATGAAGGGGTTTCCTGTAAGATGAAAATGCATTTTATGTATTTATTGAAGTAACAGCTTTGTCGTTTTTTCCTGTCTTGCAGTGACAACATGAGAAATCCCACCAGTACTGAGGACCTTACACAGAAATTTAAACCCTCTCCTGAAAAGAAGCACGGCATGAAAATTGCAAGAAAGCATGTAAGTTAATTCCAAAGAAATAGTGTACACTGTATGTTTTTTTTATATTTTACACTATTGTAATAAAGCTAAATTACGTTTGACCACACTAAATATAAGAATATCTTTTTCCATTTCTATACATTGCTATAAAAAGGGTGTATTTTCACATTGTCACTGTCCAGTCTGTCCAGACACAGTTTGACCACATTTCTCAGAAGTTTTCAAAACTTGCCCAAAGTTTTAATTGGTCATTTATTGCAGCCCTATTATACATGGAAGTCGTTGATGCTGATCTCTGACTGAGTTTCACTTGTGGAGCTCTGCTTGGAGGGCCGTTTATCTAATTAACAGCTGAAATGGGTGGTCATCGTCTTTGATCTGCATGTAATTTGAAGTAGTGTGATGTTATTAGTGCGCTTCCATTTCGTTAGCGAGCCATCTTGGACAGTATGTTCTCTCACTCAATAATTGGAAAACTAATCATTAATAATATGCAATTTGTCACTGGTCTAATTTTGCGCTATAGGTCAAACCAAGGTCAGCGTTAAACGTGGAACAGGCCCTCTTTCACTTTGTCATAATTATACTGATTGTGATCGTCATTGTGTCCAGCGTGGAGTAGTGCGACGTTTGCTTGCCTGCTGTGTGAGAATAGCCGCTGAAGTGATGTTGAAACTGGAGACGCGTTGCTGAAAATTGCTTTCCTCACCCATTTTTGAGGTTATGTTAACACTGCATCCGTGAAATAGTGTCTCTGGCACTCTAAGGCCTTAATTAAAGGATGGGGGGGTGGGGGGAGAGCCGGCCGAGGCATTTCAAAGGACTTGGAGTTTTAGATTTTCAACGCAAAGACCCTCATTAGTGCCCATAATGAGACAACTGAAGAATGCCAAGTGGAAGTCTTATCTCTCCCACACTCCTGATTGCCTAAATCTGCTCATCAGCTGCTTGCCAGTTCATGGTCATTTCCTGGGCTCTTTTCCTGCCCCCGCTAGCTTGTGCCCTGGTGGTTTTGCTATTCATGCAGCATCTCTTTCTCTAAGTCTTCCTTTGATTCAGTATTAGCTGTTCTATATTGCCAGATTGAGTTGTCTTGGCTCGCGTTGTCTGTTGACCAGCATTACCAAATGCTCAACTCAGCAAGCACACCTACAAATTTATGAATGTTTATTGCATGCAAGTGGCATCAGCAAACAAATTTGGAAGGTGTTTTGAAATTATGATTATTTTTTGTGGATGCATGAAGTCAGTTCCCTTCAGGTTCACTACAGGGTGTAGTTCATCATATTGACTAGAGTAAAAACTCCTCTAACAGAAACCGTAAAGCATCCAAATACTTTTTTGCTTAAATTTTTAACTATAAATCCTATTTTTAAACAATCGATTCATTCAGCAAATTATTTGCTTAGAAAGTGTACATTTTCATTTAAAATAAATTCTGCTTGATTTTATATTTTTTGTCTAATGCAATGACATTCACATTATTTACACGTCTAAATACTTTTTTGGGCCACTGTATTTTTGCTTTAGTTTCAAGAATGGCAGTTTTATGGAGTCAAATTTGCTCTGCTGTTTCCTCAGGGAAAAAGAGAAGGAATGTTTTATTTTCATTACCGTAATCTAAGGAGGATAATCATTATCAAAGTGTCACATGTAGAAACAGCTGTCCGATATGGTGGATCAAGTTCAAACCCAGAAGCAGTTCAGACTCTGAAGCTTCAGGTTAAATGTGTTGAGGCTTGCTTCTGCCAAGTACATTTACATTTATGCATTTAGCAGACACTTTTATCCAAAGCGACTTACAGTGCATTCGGGTATACATTTTCAGTATGTGTGTTCCCTGGGAATTGAACCCACAACCTTTTGCGCTGCTAACGCAATGCTCTACCACTGAGCCACAGGAAAAAAATATTATTTTCTTAACAAGTGCAATGTATGAATGCAGATTATTATTAATCTTCCATTTAGTATTATACATGTAAACACCGATAACTTGTATGGGTTTTATATAGATGTATCATCACACAGGGCTGGTCCTTCAAAATATTCAGATGTCTTAAATTCACTTTTCTAAATTTGAGGCTGTAAAAAGTCTGAAATCTTGTTTTTGGAGGTATTCAATTTGAAAAGTAGATTTTGTTTTCATACTTGTTGCCCAGCCCTAATCACATTCACATTTGAAATAATCTCACCGATGTTGTTTAAAGGGTTTAGTCCCTGTTAAAACCTTATTTAATTTAATATATGTATTATAATATTATAAAAGTATTAAGGTCTTAGATTAAATTTCTTTAAACACAGAACCTTATCAGTGCAACGAAGTGCTTCATTTCTGGAGCTATTTGGATTGTTTGGTAATTAGATGAATTTCGGCTCTGTGTCTTGTTGATTTTGGGTGGCAGTTTTATTGTAATTAACTAAGCATCAGTAATTAGGCATGACTGAGAGTCATCCACTCATATTTTGACACCGCTGAAATGGATAAGCTCTCCAAGAGATTATATCAACTGACCGCATTTAGTGCTTGTTTTCACGCTGACAGCAGAAAGTGTGAATTTGTCAGAACACTTGATAGCAGATGAGCAAATGTTTCTAAATTGCCGTTTCCTCCATATCTTTGTGAAATCAGACACAGACACTTCTCATGTCAACATATAATCACTCTGCTTGAGAGAACTGAGGCTTGAGCGTTTAGAGCAACACTTTTAATAAAAGCTTGTTTATCAAGTAAGCTCTAAAGGCTGCATTAAATAACATGTTTATTTCGATCTTGTCTCCTAAAATATTTTGCCCCTAGAAAATTTGCATGTTTTTTTCGCTAGTTTACTTTGTAATCCAAGAATTATTAGTCCAGCTACTACTGTATGTAGCATTATTGCTTATCCATGTATACACTGTGCGGTGTTTAAATTAACATGTTGGCATTTTTCACATTGGAAATTTTACAGTATCAACTTCTAAATCAAAAGAAGCAAACAATTTATTGTTTGAATGCATGTTATGGCCAATAAAAAAGTAGAGATTTAATTGCATTTAAGAATCATATGTCATGTATTATTCCTTACATCTAGGAGCCTGAACATCTGCAGACGAATATGGCGGCCTACAGCAATCTCTCTTTTGAAGAAGTTGTGCAAGAGCTCATCAAGCAAAAAGAGGTGGTGAGAAAGAAAGATGCTCATATTCGGGAGCTGGAGGACTACATTGATAACCTGCTGGTCAGGGTAATGGAAGAGACGCCCAGTATCCTGAGAACACCCTATGAGCCCAAGAGAAAAGCGGGGAAGATCTCAAAGATGTAAAGGATCTCCAAAGTATATTATAACAGTTTTCTGGCAAAATAGGTATTGCTTGTAAAAAGACGCTGGAATGTCGTTTCTGACAGGTCAAGTGTATTTGTTCACACGGACAGATTTCTTGCCGTAAAGTTACTCTAGGTTTGCAAGAACAACCGGATATATTGTGAAGAAAGATAGGCACTAAATGTGGCGATGCCAAACCCCTTTTTAGATTTTTCCATTATTTCGATTTTTTGTTAAAGAATCGTTTGAGCTGTTTACTAGTACTTTGAGTAAAACGTTTTTTAAAATCTTCAGACATTCATAGTTTAGAGCGGCGTTTTTGCGCGAGGAGAACAATGTTATGTTTTTACCGACAATAACTGTGTTTAAGTTGAATTTTATTTTGGATTCAGTCAGTATAACCGAATTGAGCACTTAATACTCTCACTGTGTTTTGCGATGATCACTGGGGTGGACTGTCCATATGAGGCCTTTAATTTGCAATGACGGAATCCATATTTCAAAGCTGTACCAGATCAATTGATTTGTCCACAAATATGTGATGATGCAAGGAAACACTTGGATGGCACCACGGGACATAGAAGTGATTGTTTACTGCATGTTTTAGCACCAGGGCATATTGGGTTTGACAGGGTAACTCCTGTCACTTTTGAGGGTGTTTACACTGTAGATGAAGAGTGATCAGACTCATAATAATGTCATGTGTTTGGTGCCATATTGATACGTTACGAGACGTCGGTACTGAAAAGTACTTTTGGTACTTTTTTTCCAAAGCACACGTCTATAAAATAATACTCTGGTACAGAATTACACTACTAATATTTATTTTGAGCTTGATTGCAATGAGCAAATGTGTATGTGAATAACACTGTTCACTTTGTAAGTCTGAAAACAAACTGCCTGTTATATACAGCGATGACAGAAGTGTAGAAATGAGCATCCAGTCTCCAAAGACTTCATTCTGAATGTCCTTCCGTTGAACTGAAATGTACTGATGCTGAATATCTTTAGTGTACCGCAGGACTGTCAAAATGTGTGGGCTGCCTACAGTTGACTACACCAGAGTGTTGACGGTTTTTGATTAAACTTAAGCTAGCTGGTCAGTCCATCAAGCACATAAGTATTATATATCCCCTTTTTAATTTCTAATTTTACCAGAGCAAATCTAGCCCATGCGTATTTAAAAAAAACACAGCAAATAACTGATTCATTTTGCACACCTGGATGCCTCATTATGGAAACATTTCAGTCGGTTTGATGTTTCGTGATGAGCGATGTAGACTAAAACTAACTAAAGAACAATTGTTTACAGATTGCTTTATAGTTTCAAGGCAGTACTCTTTGACATTGTACTGCTTTCCCAATGCTTTTCTTGTAGGACGCTTCTTAGTGTTTACTGTGATTTTTCTCATCTTGTGTCATCTCTAGCACATATCTGGTGAGAAAATGACATTGGCTATCATTCTTGGTAACTTCAGCATATATTTTGCACCTTGGGCTGTTATACTGGAGCATACTGTACAGCAGTGGTGCATGTGCGTCCGGCATACTTAAAAATGTACATTTGAGAAAACAAGAACGATTGTAGTTTGTAAAATAACCCATTTTAATATGTTAGCCCTTCACGTGAAGAACGAAACAATTCTTTAGGCCATAATACCCCTTTTTGATATTTTTAAGACACAATAGTTATGTGTTCTCGGTGTATCTAGCTCTGCAGAAAGCTTCCCAGAAGTAAATTATTATTTTGTTCATTTAAAGTTGTATTTACTTACATTTTATGTATTTGGAGAGGTTTACATGTGTGTAATTGACTATTCACGTTAAAATCATTCAGTGCCACGTGCAGTGTTACACAGTGCTGACATTAGTTAAACGCTCTATTTTAATGTCTAACAATGAGACCATTGCATTGTGTGTGAGCTGACAGAAGCTAGTTTTTCCATATAGTTCTGTTTACGTGTCAAAATTATTTATCCTTTGTAATATGGATTAACGTGTTAAAGCTTTTATTCACAAATAATTTACAAATGTCGTATGCCAGGCTCACGTTATTTAAACCAGAAGCATTTTATTTATTAATTATTTTTTTTCTGCATTATATTTGTCACTGGCCAAAAATGTTTCATTGAATGAATTCAGTTCAGAAAAAATGATACGATGAAGAGTAAAATTAGCTATAGTACATTTAGTTAGCAAGTTTTTTCTGTCTATTTTTCATATCAGGACTTCTCTTTTTTCTTCAAGAGCTTTTGATCAAATAAGGTTCAAAATTGCTTAAGATTTGCTGTAGATCTTATTGTCGGATGGATAAGAAGTGTTGACTCACATTGATCATATTCAGCTGAGCACTTTGCTTCCTTCTGTGTGTTTTGTCTCATTGAACTGGAACTGCTATGCATCTCTCTCCAGAGCAATTCTGTGGTACGCTGAATGTATTTTGACTAATCAGCAATGTCTGTAATCACAAACACAGTGTTGATTATCATGTGTAGATATTACCTAGCACCTTCTTTTATCACTTTTTACAGCTAAAATGATGCTGATATGTTGTTTGCTTTCACTAACAGTATAATGATCATCATGATTGTAAGTTGATTATCAAGAAACATATCATTTTTAATGTGTAGGTTTTTTATATCCAATGGTTTATTAATGGTCCCAGTGTTTAGACTACCTATTATTTTTGCATTTTCTTTCTTTTTGCTACTTGCTTGGCTGTTGATCTTTGATTTTCAACATTTTGTTGTTGTACTTAGAGGTCTAAATATTTCTTTCTTTCTCATAATTCTAAATATGTTAGTGATCATATTTGTTTGTATGCTGCTATTTTCCTGCTATTTCCCCAGCAGATGGTTTAGATAAATTCACATATCGTCATTAAGAATGGAAAAAACGTTTTTTCCTCCATAAGGGATAGTGGCAGGGCAAAAGAAAACATATGAAAGCCACAGTATCAACACAAAGTTAAATTAGGAAAATAATAATTGAATCTCTTTTTTTCCAGTATGTGTCTTCTATACATTAATCTCTGGTGCTGCAAAATCATATCATATATGTGTTTGTTCCAATTGTTCAGTATTCTGTATCATATGGGTTTCCACTGATGTAAACGACTTTATACTCGGACACTCCTTCTATTAAAATACTTCTTCCTCCATTTCCTCCAAAAACTTGAATTTCCAATAGTGTGTAAATAACACTACTTATAGAATTTGAATCTCCGAATTTGATTACGGTATTAGAAAAATCATAGTTATGATGAGGACTTTTCTCAACGTGACACTTTCCTGTAGGGTGGTTAAATATTTTGCGTAGATGTAGTTCTTGATGATTCGTCCGGAAGTAATTCTGGCTTTGCATTCTTGGCATGCGGCATGAATGAGTGAGATCTGAGTGTATTTGTCTGTGACTACCATATAAAAGGGTGAGAATGACGGTACAGCCCATTTCAATAAATCTCCCCTGTACTTCATTACCTGTGTCTTGCATTACTTTTATATACTGTACATGTAAAAGCAAGACAAAAGACTTGTAGAGCAAAATATTTCATGTTTCAAGCTGGGAGGACTCGAATGTTATTTGACAATTGCTCTTCATCTCAAAAGCATCGAAATCCGTTTGCTTTTTTTCAGTTGCGAGTTGCTCCCCCATCAATACGTTCATTAAATCAAAATTCATTACACCCTGCATTTATCTCCCCAAGCTTTGGGGTTTTAGCTTTGTATTTGCATTACACTGCGAACCTCACGGATGTCGTTTCTTTCAGGGAAATTAATGGGAAGGAAATTCTCATGCCCACCCAAACAAATAAAATAGCCTCTTTAACAACAAGGTAGCTTGTTAAACTTCTCACCTCATTTGTTTATGAGTAACAGGAGTGTGTGTGTGCGAACCGCTGCATGTACAAGTGCCACTCAAGCTGTTTCACCATCTCTCTTTCTGAGGAGCAGTATCATTGCTCTTCATTCACGAGACCGGCCCCTTCACAATCCACACTGAGATACTTTCTCACTGCAACATTTGGATGAAAATGAAGCTTTTTCAGAAGCAATGATATGTAGATTAGCAGAATTCCCTATTGAAACAGAACACTTCTCAAAGCAAGGATTTCCAGTAGTTCCTTTAATAAGACACAGTGTGTCTAAGGAAGCTTGAGACAATGCGCCGTGCAAGACGGATGCTGTCTTCATACTAGAGGGTGCTTAAAACTATTCAGAGTTTTTTGTTTAGTAGCTGTGTTTTATTTTAAGGGGAAGGGAAACCATTTAAAGTACAGTCCATTCGGCCGAAATAAAACTCATTACAAATACATTTGTTCTTTCATTTAAGTAATTTTTTTAATGTAATGACATTTGCAGACTGTTTAAACACTTTTAAAAGTGTTGTACAGCTCAAATATAACATCTTTAAATGTGACATTTTCCGTGACTGTAGTGGGGTTTGTGGGGTCTTGCTTTATAAGTGAAATATAAAGAAAGATATAGAAGATTATCCATTCTGTTTTTCCATTCTTGCTTAATAATTTCCTAATTTTGTCGGTTTATTTGGACAAACTAGGTTTCATTTTACTGTAGTGTTTTAAAGCAGAGCCTGAATTTTCAATAATCACTGACAGATGTTAATACAGTTTATACATTTTAAATGTTATTATGAAACAAATGATGAATATGTTTAAGCCTTTTTTACATGATTATTAATTAATTTAGCATTCAGCCAATGCGACCTCTGAGGAAAGTACAAACATATATTCACATATATTATTTGCAACTAGAAAAATATAATAGTTTTTATCATAATAGTATACAGTATATATAAATTACATTTCTATTGTTTAATTATTAATAATAATTGTTATATATATTTTATGTGTGTTTTTAATAAAAATAAAATTATATATATATATGTGTACATAAAATTGTGTGTGTTGTGTGTGTGTGTGTGTGTGTGTGTGTTGATGTGTGTGTGTGTGTATGTATGTGTGTGTGTGTGTGTGTGTGTGTGTAGAGAGAGATGGGTTATTTTGACTAAAAAAATTACTTAAACACATGATAAAAAAGGAGTTATGGTTTTGTAAATAAACTCTTCATACACACACACACACACACATATATATATATATATATATTCATACATATATTCACATATATTCTTTGCAACTAGAAAAATATATATTTTTATCTTAATAAATACATAGCGTATATGTAAATTGCTAAAAGTTGACATTTCTATAGTTTAATTGTTATTTATTTGAATCTTATACTGTATTGTATGTATACAGCCATACAACTTGATGCCATTTGAATATGTTTAAGTGTGAATTAAGAGTCCAAATACTTTCTAGAGTCACTGTAAATGTTCCACTTTGTCCCACTGTTGTTAATGATTACACAGCATTAGACAGAGAGGGTGGAAGGTGTAATGTTTAATGAGGTGCACTGTGGATCATTTTAGACTGGTAATACATTAATTACCCTTTTTGAAGGACATCTAAAAGCAGTAGTTACATTCATTACAGCATAATGTTTCCCCCTTTGGGTCAGAAATGCGATCTTCTTTTGGTCAAGTCAAGTGCATATTGTATTTTGATATTGGCCCACAATATGCGACATAATAAATGAGGAGCACCTTTTTTGCTCACTTTTCATGAATTAGCAATGACTGACGCTGTACATGTTCTGGCGTAGGTTTACATCTCATTTTCATCTGCTCTAATTGAACAATAACTTTAACACATTCATTGCAAGATACTGTTTCGTTTTGTCTAGTGTCCAGTGGATGTGGCACGCGTCACGTCCCTTCCGCTGGACTTTATATGATACATGATAGTGCCTGCTTTTGATCATAAATTACAGGATGGACAGCCGTGGTTCGAGCCCACCGGACGGCGCGTGTGTTTACAGGGACACGCGTGCAGGTGGAGGCCACCCACAGTTCATCTGTGCTGCTGTTAAAAATGGATGGGCGTCATGGCACAGAGATCGGTGACACCAGGCACGCGTCCATTCAGAGAAAAACACCCCAAGCAATTTCTGTGACAAGATGTTCGACAAGCGAAATTCAACACATGGATGAGCTATTCGGGTATGACAGGCGTTGGTTGCTGTCGGCCCCTCCTTACGGCCTCGGCTCGGGCTGAACCTGACCTAACATAAGCCAGATGTCAAGGGTTAGTTTCCACTGGGGCTTCCACTCTGCTCTGAAGCTTTAGCAGAGAACAGTAAGTTAATCTGGAAAAAGCACTTGGTTTATAGAGGAACCTGCACGCGGCTAGGTGTCAAATGAGCCTCTCAGCGCGAGGATGGGCCCCCATCAGGCCCTATTGTGTGCACCATTGTGTGCTTGATTGGTGCCACGCGTCCTGGATCAGGTGAACAAAGGCCAGATGACACCCTGAGGTGCAAGACGAGGGGAAATCAGACACATGAACAGGGCAATTAAAAGAAAAGGAGGTGAAAGGATCTAAGCCCACGCTAAGAGAAAGCCAAGAGAAATTCAAAGGTAACTGATAAAGTTTACAAACTAGAAAGAGACTGACAAGATAGGAACATCAGTACAAGTGAGGAAAACAAGGAACATTTCCAAGGACACTCTCAGGGTATAACAAGTGCATAGAAGTTTCACAAAACAAACACAAAAAACACTGCTTTCAAAAAGGGCTAAAATATAATGTATGCTGTTTTGTGTAGGCTTATGTGCATCTCTATGGCTTTAGTCCTGCCCTTTCACACATTGCTTTACCCTAAAAAAATCAAGTGTACCGTACTATACATAATATATATTTTACAATTATATTGACTATTTGAAAAGCTTTCTTTCTTTCTTTCTTTCTTTCTTTCTTTCTTTCTTTCTTCTCTCTTCTCTTCTCTTTCTTTCTTTCTTTCTTAGCAGGATTCGGTTGATTTAGGTTTCAGAAATACAAGTTGTGTCTCTTTAAATAGATCTTTTATGGGGTTCACAAACCCCTGGTGGTTCTTTAAGAGAATTGCAGGTGGTTTGTGAGTTGATGAAAAGCTAATTAATTAAATAAATTATACAAATTAAAATTAAAATAAATATTTTATATAAAAAAACATATATATATAGGTTATGTTGACCATTAACCATCACTAGAGAACTGTGAACATGCAAACGTATTGCAAAAAAAAAAAACTGTTTAAATATTAACTTCTTTAAAATCTCAGGGGGCACATCAAGTAAATATCAACTCAAATAGGTTTAGCTGACAGAAACCTTTAAACCACAAAAACATTCATGTGTGGCATCATGCTAACTGAATAGTTTACATCCTCTCTCTACTCTTTTGCAAAAGTGAATGTCCATTACCATATACAGAAGAAATTTTACCTAATTGAAAAAAAGTTTTCCCAATAAAAATACACCCTAGTGAAAAATAAATATACTTAAATCTATTTCAAATACATTTATTTCATGCTAAGTATACTACAAATACATATTATACATATACAAATACAGTACTTAATAAAATGCCCTGCAATTGTACTTTTAGTATACTAAACTGGTATAATTCAAGTCTACTAAATTGGAACAATTAATTTAGTACTTAATGCACTTTAATTGTGCAGAAGTAGTGCTGAAGTCTAATTAAAGACATACTGATTATATTTGATTGTGCTAAAGTGGAACTATTGCAAGTATACTTTAGGTACACTTTGAACATTTTGCATTTAAAGGGCGATATTATACAATCCTCATCAAAAGTGACATTAAAACACATTTTAGGCATATTAATAAGATTAAATGATTAAATAATAATTGTGCACAAGTAATATTCCAAATAAAGTTTCATTAAAACTTGTATATCAGTAGATCTCGAGTTATCTGTCAGTAAATATGTTAATAGATTTGATCTATACTTTGTATGAAATATAATATATTTTAAATATATAACTTTTTTACTAGGGCAGTGTTTTATTCTTGTGAGAACTTTTAGTTGATATTATTCTCAGTGTTCCTTGAGCTAATCTGACTTTAATATTGATGTTTTTAAAGGACAGTTTTATTCTAAATACACATTTTATTATTTGAATTCATTCAAATCTCAGTTGGTAAAGCTGATCCGCTTTATTTGTTTGTTTGTTTTACCCTGTTAAAATGTAGTATTTGTGCCAGCCTGCATTACTCAGAGCATTTTATCTGAACTTTTCCCATCTTAAAATATCTCAGTTTTCATTAGAAGTGACTCGTTCATTGCTCTTGTCATATAATTCCCAACAAAAGCACTTGTTTAGATCTGTTGAAGTGCTCGACAAATTGAACTTTCGAATGTTTGGTAAAGACGACTTGCATGAGTCAGTGTGTATATGTTGATCTGTAAATGCCTCATTAGTCAGTCTTTACACTCTTCATAGTCTACCCATCTGGCGGTACCAGATTTTCTGGTTTAAGCTGATACGACTCTCCCTCAGGCCCGCAGGGGAGCAGGTTTCTCTCTTGCTCTCCTGAGCACTTTTACTCTCAAATACGCTGCTAAACATGGAGTAATACAGTCAATCAGTCAGTTGTCTGCCTGCCTTTCCTCTAACATAAAAGCCCAGTCGGAGCACCGCTGGACCCTGTACCAGCCAAATTACTCCGGCGGGAATTACCAGCTCATAAATTCTAATGTGTCAGAGGGGTGGCTGGATTTCAGAGGCTGAATGTTTTCACCATTTTTAGTATCACAAACTGACAAAATGTAATGGTGTTTACACCTAAACACGGCCCAAAATCACAGCAATCTGGGCGGAGGGAGGCGATGGAAGCTGGGAGGCTGAGTGGCTCCCCACCATGCCTTAACAGGTCTCTTCAAAAGCAACATCTGTGATGTGTCAACTCTCAGAGACTCAAATCACCATCCTAAACCATGATAATCCACTTTGTAAATGTGGGGCAAGTTGCAGCCTGCCTTTTTCTGTTTCCTATTTTGCTGTCTCTCTCTCTCTCATTTTCTCTCTGTTTTCTTCACCATCATAAATGTTTATTCTTCCGGCACCTTGCTGATTCTTTAGTGTGAGAATGTGCTATTTAAATGCGCATCTTCAAGCTCTGATCATTGAACACATGAAGAATTGACGTGGATGGATTTAGATGCACATTAGGAAAAGCTGTTCTGTCCTTAATGTGGTTAATGAAATTTCAGCAGAAAGATGTTCAGTGAAGAGAATATTAACATAATTTTCCTTCCAAAAGACTTGTGTGAGATTACATTTCCAGCTCTGTCAAATACATTTCAGGCTTTCCTGTAAGGTTTTGCAGAATTACTCCAAACACAATGTGTTGTGAAATATATATATACACTTGGGTTGGTACGATTGATTATGAAAGAGGTCTCTGTATGCTCACTAAGGCAAAAAAATGCAAAATTGTTGAAATATTTAAAATATCTGTTTTCTTTTTGAATATGTTTTAAAATGTAATTTATTCCTGTGATGGTCAAATGCACAGAAACATTTCTTCTTAACGATACTGAAAACTGTTAACTATGCTAAGTAGTTGTGTAAACAGAATTTTTTCAGGTTCTTTTTTTTATACAAGTTTTTCTTTAAAAAATCACATGAAACATATTGTGTGTTATAAATAATGTGATATATTATTGGTAGATTTATTGTCATTGCAAGACCTTTTCACTTCACCCTTCTTTGTGTGTGTGTGTGTGTGTGTGTGTGTGTGTGTGTGTGTGTGTGTGTGTGTGTGTGTGTGTGTGTGTGTGTGTGTGTGTGTGTGTGTGTGTGTGTGTGTGTGTGTGTGTGTGTGTGTGTGTGTGTGTGTGTGTGTGTGTGTGTGTGTGTGTGTGTGTGTTTGTGTTTGTGTTTGTGTTTGGTTCCAGGTCCTCTAAAATACTTACTAGATTAAGCTCTATGATTTGGTTCTGGAGGTTTTTTGTTTGTTTGTTTTTTAATCATTTATATATCCAGCTTCTCTCATTGGCTGTATTAAGTCACTTGATCAACACCCTCCTCCATATTCTTTTTACAACTGCTCATTTGAATAGTCTATATTTCTCTCTGTTATTTTCTTAATTAATAAACTGTTCAGCACAGAGAACATGGAGGCCAAATGGATGGATATAAAAACATGCTGTATTCTTTCCTATACTTCAATACACAAGCATGTATGTGTCAAGTTATCCCATGAGGAAGATTGAGGTATCATTACAGTAGCTAGCACCAGCCCATGTTTCAATTTGAGAATGCATTTGTAAAAATACTATGATGCTTGGTGAATATTGAAGGAGTGCTGGTGAATTGTAAGGGTGGTGTTTATGAACAGCAGATGTCTATCACTGAGCCTCAGGTGGGCTGAGAGTGCCAGCGCCAGCTAACTAGGCAACAGTTTTTTTTTTTTTTTTTTAACTCTGAGAAACTTTGTTTGTTATTCTATTAACTAGCCAGTTTGCAGATGTCTGGCATGCTAGATTTCTCATGTCAATGCTAACAGAGGGCACATTCAGATGCCTGATCATGCCAGATGGGCACAGAGAGAAATACAGGACGCCTGTGACTAGACTAGTCTATATTGGTTACAGTATATTAAAGAATATGACTTGATTTTATTTTAGTGTTTTATTTTGTTTTATTTTATCTCTTTTTAAATTCAAACTGTTATGATATTTAAAAAGATGTTTTAATACATTCACACATGTATTCAAGGTGCAAGGAAAATATTTCATGTTTTATGTGATGTTTTTAGAGTTAAGTAATTTTTTATAATATATATATATATATATATATATATATTCATTCTTGTAGTTAATGATGATGTCTCATGCACTTCATCACAAAGTGAAGCAGTGTGATCTTTCTTAATGGGATGGAACATATTGCTTTGGAAAGCTGCAGGCGTAATGATGTAAGATTGGTTTTGATAGATCATGATGGCGGCACCCAATCCCTCTAACACCTGCCACCTCAGTTTCACAGGTGCCTAAAATCAAACCGGCTTCCTCCAGTGTGAATGTCACTTCACTTTTATTGCATCTCACTACGTCTGAAATCTTCATAAAGCTTTAACAGTCAGTCTCATGTGAATACTCTAATTTCTCTGCCTGCATTAGAGGTGTCAAGGTACTTAGTGTAATTTCACTCTAATCCTCTCTGCTAGCCGCTAACAACAGGTGATATGATTTCCCAGCCGTATTTTTTCCCCATTCTTCCCATTTTTCGAACCTCAATAGAATCATTCTTTGGGACGTTTTATGTTTGGCTATTCTTTAGCCTATAGCTGAGCGTGGACCCAATATACTAGCGGAATAAAACTGGCAGTGTCTCCGGCGTCAAAAAGGTCACCGCGCGAGAGGAGACATCCGTCTCTCGGTGGTCCCTCATTAAGAAACAGGACAATTAGCCAATTGCCCAATTAATTACAATCCTCTAATCTACAGAAAATGACTGGCTGGAAAGATGCACTGCTGCTTTTCGCTGCTCACAAAGAAAAGCTCCACGGGCGCTCCACAGAAGAGACTTAAAAGCTCTTTAATCAAATTAATCTGAGATAAACAATCATTTACCCCACTATAAAACTGCTACCAGTGAGGATTACAGTGATGTTTAAGGAATGAATTAGCTTGAGTCATTCACGTTCGCCTCTTTCTCTGCTATCGAGAGACTTTCTCATTTTCTCTCTCGCTCTCTCTTCCCTCTGTATGCCAGAGTATTTATATTACAGTCAAATACTCTGCTGATTTGACACCATTTCAACAAACCATGGACTGAAAACCCATCTCCTAGTAATCCCAGAGGTCACGAGGTCACCCCGGTTGTAATGATAAACAGCGATGCCAAATCATGCAGAGTGAATTTTTGGTGCAGAAATGAAGCATTGCTGAATATGAGTCAGCACACATGTTTAACCTTCTTCCTTTGACGCTGTAATTATCCTGGAGAGTCAACACGGCCTCACAATGTTTCAGTTATTTTTCGGCCTTTGTGGCAAACTTTCTAAATGATTGTGGTGTTGACATGAAGAATGATCGTTCAGTTCCCAGTCACGGCCAACAACCCCAGGCTCTCACAATCCCCTCTTAGCGGCGTGCTTGCAAACATGCCAAGGTTTATTTTATAAACACCAGAACATGGCAGATAATCGCGCAGCACTTCTCAAAACAGGCCCACAGCGTCATTCGGGCCGGTTTTCACCCATATGTCCTCATTAGGGTCTCTCGCGCTCCGTTTCCATAGTGCAAACAAGGTGGAAACCCTCCAATGTTTTACAAGTGTCACATAGCTGGGTGATGAGCCATCAAGCACTGGCTGGCTGGAATATCACTGACCCTCAGTCACCCGTCTTTTTTTCCCATCCGTGTTTTTCTCCGAAATGTTCTTGATTTGCAAGTAAAATGAGCACAAGAGTAGGTCTTGTAAACTACTCGCAGGTGGTGCGATTTGAAGGGCTGTTTTGATACAATTAGGCAACAGATAGAGGGAGGGGGGTTCAAAGGAGGTCTCTGACTCTG
This sequence comes from Ptychobarbus kaznakovi, assembly GCA_027422405.1. Lineage (NCBI taxonomy): Eukaryota > Metazoa > Chordata > Actinopteri > Cypriniformes > Cyprinidae > Ptychobarbus > Ptychobarbus kaznakovi. The sequence continues at coordinate 12,328,293 of CM049801.1, read as the reverse complement.
AGAGTTGGGAAAATATGAGTAATTAATTGTGAAGCTTCGGTTTTGACGGGCCAAGAATTAAGCTGTCAGACTGAAAGAATGGAGATTCTTATCCTCATCCAAATGTAGTAATTACTGGCTGTCTCATGATGAATTGAAAGAGCACAAGGATACACCTGTATAGTAGAAGGAAAAGAAACATGGTAAAGAAACATGCATCATGTTTTGAGAAACGAGAAATCTAACAATACAGTATTTTGTTGCTAAATGCTGCAATTGTTTCTGAATGCAAAGACCTAACATAATACAATCCTTATGCATATATATACACAGTAATATATATATATATATATATATATATATATATATATATATTATTTTGATTCTGCTTTTTGAACACAGGCATAACTTGTTTTGTTTAATTTATTTCTGCAACATAGTTCTTTTTTCCCCGAAATATATATATACAGTATATATATATATATATATATATATATATAAATTACTTTTATCTATAGATTTTTTTATCCTTGTGCCAGTGCTTTGATCTTGAATTACAATTTTTTTTATATAAATATGAACTATAACAATATGATAATATAAACAAAAACCATATACCATTTTATGTTTTGCGTTAAAATGATTTTTATACATTTTTCAAAAATCACTACTGTATTTCATCTGTGGCGTTATTTTCTGTGTCCCAATAACATTTATTCAAGATGTTAAAAGTAACTATAATATTTCTATTGTGCAGATTTTTTATTGTTCCAATCAAGCTGTAATTTTGCCAAATTATGCAAAAAAGTGTGAAGCTACTATTTTCATGGGTGTATTTTGGGATACATAATGCTATCAATGAAATTAGTCTTAGATATTATTTTAATTTTTTTATTTAGCATTTCAACATTAACAGAACAATATAGGGTAGTCTTGTATAAATAAACAATTGAATTTAATTGTACAATTTTAAATAAACAAATTAAATATGAAATAAACAAGTGACATCATGAAAAGTGTTTTGTTAAAGTTGAAGAACCACCCATAAATGTATAAAATGTCCTGCAGCCTTTGGCGGTGGTATTTTCTGTTCCTTGACAGAGAATGTCCATTAGGACTGAAACTCTGCATCAGTTTCCATTGCTTATCAGCACACACAGACGTGATATACTGTATATCCTGAAAGAGCAGGAAGGGGCTGAATTGAATGAGAAGAGAGACAGGGATGAGCATAGATACTGAGGGAGAAAGCAGATAGCAAGACGGATGGACAGATGCATAGATGTGAATGAGTTTAAGGCCGGAGTATGGAGTAGCCTCTGACTCACTGGACCAGAACCAAGTGAGGCTGACGGAGCCATCCACAAGAGCACTATTGTTCTTCTCTTCATTAATCAACCTCCACTAGGGCAGGTAAAATTCCCCTTATACACACATACACACGCACACATACTTAAACACAGACTGCCAGGAGGCATGAATGGGCTGCTTTTTTAGCTGGCAGCGATTGGCGTTTGGGCTGAGGAGAGGATGTGTTTCTGTTTCATTAGTGAGATGAGCTCAGCGCAGGCTCGGCACCGTGTTCAACAGCAGGTATTAACCTCCAGAGTTTGACCTCTGCTCGGATTCAGCTTCCATTTCGGAATCTCTCTCTCTGCTCTCGAACTTTTTTCTTTGCACATGTTTTTCTCTATTAACTGTCATCTCGTTCTGATTTTATTTTAGGATGATGGTATTTGGTCAGTTCCTGTCATTTCACTGTGCTGTTTTGATCATGGTCAACATCATCTTTTTAAAACACATTTAGTGCTGATTATTTGTTTAAGATGATTCTGTTTCATGGTGAAAAGAGTTTACAGATGTACTGTGGGATCCCAATATTTGAGACCTCTAGTGAGAATAAAAAATAAAATAAATAAATATATATACATAATATCCAAAGTGACTCACAGTACACATTTATTTATTTATTATAATAATAATTCATAAATCATTTAAAAATACAAATATATATTTGTCAAATAAAATAAATACCAATTTATATTATACCAAGAAGTATTCTGTATTAATTTTACAACTTATATATTTTTTTAAATCCTAAAACATTCTATTTAGTTCCATTTCTATGGTATTTAAGTTATGCCAACATATACAATGTTTGTAAATATGTAAATGTATTCACAAAATGTACTATATATATATATATATTTAGATTTGTATGTGAATATACCCAACTATGATTTTCCATGTGCTTTCAGACTTTGACCGCACAGTATAATTCAGTGCAGTTGGTCACAATCTTTACACTTTTGAGCTCTCAGTTTTAACTTTTTCTCTATATAGTGTAAATAAGGACAGTCAAGAGCAGAGATATGTCATAACCACCCTCAAGTGCTTCTCTCTCATTCCTTTCAACCATAACAATGTTCTGTTAACTACATTTGTTAACTAAGAGATAGCAAAAACCATGAAATCAACAGCATGAGTGTCTGTGCATAAATTCCCCAAAAGTAACACACACCTCTTTAGGCACAGTGAGCCTCGAACGCTCATTCATGATAAAGATCTAAATGGCACACTCATTAACCGATCAAAACAAACAAGAGGGGGCAATCTGCATGCTCAGACACATGAAAACAGCACTCTTTACGCACAAGACGCTTTTCTTTTTTTCTCTCTAAAGATAACATATTTACGTATTTTGTGTATGGAAGAGCTGGGAAATGAGATGCGTAATGCTTAACTGCTGAGATACAGGGACGGCATTAAGTTACAGGTATATCTTCGCTGGTCACAAATATTCCTCATAAACAGCTTGCTCTTTTGTGGGCGTTTATTTCCAGTGTCTTGTTAGGCTTGTGTTCTGACAACAGCGTGTTGGTCATGACCCCCCCCCCCCCCCACACACACACACACACACACACACTGAAGCACTAACTAGCACAGTCATCCTTTTTCTGAGAATGCTTGTATGTGTTAATAAGTGTGACATTGTAACATGATGCCATTCTGCACATGATCACATGGAGACTTTTGTTAGGTTTCTTTCATTAATGAGAAATTAAATTAAAAGTTTATATGGTTAAAGTTCACCCAAGAATTGCATTGATCCCCATGTGGTTTCAAACCTGTATGGTTTTCTATGACTGGAAAACCAAGAACAAAATCAGAAATCTATGGAAAGAAACAAGCTTTTTTTTATTTACAGTTGAGGTTAAAAGTTTACGGACACCTTGCAGAATCTGCAAAATGTTGATTATTTTACTAAGAGGGATCATACAAAATGCATGCTATTGTTTATTTAGTACTGACCTGAATAAGATATTTCACATAAAAGATGTTTACATGTAGTCCACAAGAGAAAATAATAGCTGAATTTATAAAAATGACCCCGTTCAAAAGTTTACATGCGCTTAATTCTTAATACTGTGTTGTTACCTGAATGATCCACAGCTGTGTTTGTTTGTTTAGTGATAGTTGTTCATGAGTCCCTTGTTTGTCCTGAACAGTTAAACTGTCTGCTATTCTTCAGAAAAATCCTTCAGCTCCCACAAATTCTTTGGTTTTCCAGCATTTTTATGTATTTGAACCCTTTCCAACAATGACTGTATGATTTTGAGATCCATGTTTTCACACTGAGGACGACTGAGGGACTCATATGCAACTATTACAGAAGATTAAAACACTCACGGATGCTCCAGAAGGAAAAACCATGTATTAAGAGCCGGGGCGTGAACACTTTTAAGCAGAATGAAGATGTGTACATTTTTCTTGTTTTGCCTTAATATAATATATTTGTTTCATTCAGTACTGCCCTTCAGAAGCTACAGAAGATAGTTACATGTTTTCCAGAAGACAAATTAAGTTAAATTTACCTTGATCTTCAAATTCAAAAGGTTTTCACTCCCCGGCTCTTAATGCATGGTTTTTCCTTCTGGAAGCATCCGTGAGTGTTTGAATCTTCTGTAATAGTTGCATATGAGTTACTAGGTTGCCCTAGGTAGTTGCACTAGTAATTACACAAGCTTCAGTCTGGATCCAACCCTTAAATGATGTGAGATGACCAAACACCTGAGAAGAGATGATGACAGCCCCTCGGAGGACCTCAGAGGAAGCCAACCATCAGCGATTATACTGAATTAACCAAATTGTGCCATAAGTTAATTATATTGAGTTTCCACAATATAAATCTATTTTAGAGACTTAATTTCCTGTGAAGTTGCTTTGCAACGATTGTATCGTTAAAAAGTGCTATACAAATAATCTTGAATTGAATTGAATGTCTTCAGATTTATCCCATTAACGAAATCTAATTTTATTGTTGTTTTCCTTTTTTCCATTATTGCGGTCAAAGTCAGACAACATTCAGAGTTTTCATTACCTTTTCATTCATCTTTTCAATTCATATGTCAATGTCAATAATTGTTTTATTTAATGATTTATTTATGTAAAAATAATTTACAAAAATTACAATATGGATACATTTCCGTACAAAATTCAAAAGCCATTATTTAAGGCATGCAGTCATTGTTTAAGCATTTCTCTTATTAACTGTACTTCTGTTATTTCACAGCAGCCGTGATTTGTTGCACCGGCAGTGAGTATGCACAGTATTTCACGGGTCTGTTGTTCTGGACTACTAAAATTATTTTCGGACTAGTTATTTAATTGGCTTGTACTTAGACTATGCTTATGAAAAAAAATTTCTCTGGTATGTACATATATATATATATATATATATATATATATATATATAATCCACAAAACAGATGCTCACTTATTTAATTACATGTTAATTCACTTATCCAGAGTGCTCCTTGACTCATGAATTGAAGGGTTCATGGATATCAAAAAGCTCTGCTTCTCTAAAGCACCATGGATTCTGGGGAAAGGCCTTTTCGGAGTCTGACGCATTAATTAAAAAGCTTGTGGAAAGTGAATGTCTTATTTTCCTGTAATGAGTGTGGCTTTCATCATCCTGTTTTCCCCAACATGACGCTCCAGGCTTAAGTTTGCTTTTTTCAGCCTTACGCGCAGTGCTGACTCTGAGGCGGGCAACAAAGGCCTGTGAGTCACAGCGTGTCAACTCTCTATAGCATACTGTTTTTCCTCACCTCCTTTGAAAACACATTATTAATTGGATTTAGATATTTGCAAAATGATCTATTTAATGGGATTACTAGTGCAATAATGATCTTATTTGAGAAGGAAGCCATCCAGGCTTTTGGGGGCGGATTTATAGTGTCTCACCAGTTCTTCGGTAGTTAATGTTATGTTTGGGGCAAAGATAAAGCCCAGTTTGTTGTTTTTGCGTGCATGTGTGAGTTAGAGAGCGAAAGTTGGGATGAGAGATGGGCAACCGAGTGAACACGGAGCTGGTCTGGTCCGAGGGGACCTCTTGCTCACTTGCATCCAAGGGGCCCCTCAGACACTGAACTCCTGACAAGTTCAAGGTTGGAAAGAGGGAACGAGAGAGGGACACGTGAAATAAGGGAGAGGGATAGAGTCTCCTGTGGCTACATAAGGGCCTTTCTGGCGTCTTTATCCAGCCTGATATCTGGCTGAAGCTTTAACAGGCCCCATGTCAACTTAAGTGCTGGTATAGGTAATGTTCTTTTCACTATCACTCTCTCTCCCCATCTCTGTAATTTGTTCCCCCTCCCCGTGTACACTCGTTTTATCCGGTAATGAATTTTGCAGGGGGAAAAAAGTTGAGAAGAAAGCAGAAAAAGTCAGACAGAGTTTACATTGTGTTTGAGGACGTGAGAGTGAGGTCTTAAAACAATCTGATGACACATTTAGGCAATTGGAAACTTTCCTCACAGACGTTCCGACCTAGAATTTGTGCGATTTGTCACACATATGAGTCTACTAATACTCGAACACACCGCTCACTAAATCCTTCACAGTCCACACCACGTTTACATTAACATTTGAATATGTGTCTTTAATATACATGTATTTTAAAATGCGCTGTAATCTTTCACTTGGTTTATAAGGATGTAGTCAAATGTGATTATGCTAATGACTCATAATTTGCATAAAACGGGAGGATATATTAAACTAGATTAAAAATATTGAATATTTATGGAATTATTTATTGCTGTTAGTCAACAGACATTGGTATGAATCCTCAAGATAAATTCATTGCATTTTAAAATAGGAGCAAGTAAGAAATCTATTGTCTTTAAACACATTTTTCATCTGTACCCATTCGGGGAGGTCCAACATTCAATTTGGGACATCTGTGAGTCCAAAACACATTAATCCCTAAATTCTCACATAAAGACATACAATTTATTTTTTTAGTCTTTGAAGGAATAGTTTGCCAAGAATTAATATTTGCTGTAAATTTACTCACCCCCCAGGCCATCTCAGATGCACTGTAGATGAGTTTGTTTCTTCATCTGAACAGATTTGGAGACATTAACATTACCATTACTTGCTCATCATTGGATCCTCTGCAGTGAATGTTGAATATTTAACGTCGAAGAAAAAAATTCCATCATAAAGATTACCCAACCTGGTCTCATAAAAATACACACCTCTGTTGACTTTCTGTGCGACTAAAAGTTAACCGTGTTGGAAATATGTTTACGTGTCTTGCAACTGCACGTTTTCGCCTGTGCAGTTTCAAAGAGAAATTACCGTCCACTGAGTGGCGCGTAAATACAGGCTAAATACGTGAACCCTGGCACGTTTTTTATTACGTGGATATAGAACATATTGCTGTTTTTAATACGTTGCTACAGGTAAACGTATATGCAGCTGTAATTTTCAGTTCAGAATTGCAAATACTCCGGGGTCTGTCCCTAAAATCTGTTAATGCCAGCTGTATCATTGTGTTTGGCAAAAAATATGCCTCTCACAACCAAAACCATATCGTATAAACAATGTTGAAGACTACATTGGCCATGGTCTATAGTGTTTTAACATATTCATGCGAATAAAAATAATCACAGTTGATGATATAAAAACGTGAATTTGTTGATAACGTAACTACGTGTACACTGGCGGGTTTTACTTTGGAAATCAGCTGGATTTTTTTTTCGAATAACAATTCTGAAGCTTATATTGGAGATTAATTTAATTTACCAAGGTAGGAATGTGATTTAAAACGAACTGCTTTTTGTCGATGAGGTATGGAAGCCAATCTGCGGATATAAACTCACAATTGCGACTTTTTTCTGATAATTGGTGACTCGAAATCACTCCTAAAAATTGCGTGCTGATAATTGCGAGATTATATCAAATTCGAAATTCTGAGTGTATATCACGCACTTTTTTTTTCTTTTCTGACTATATAACTCGCAATTGCGAGATTATATCTTATAATTCTGAGAAAAAGTCACAATTGCGAGATTTAAGTTGCAATTGAGAGAAAGTCAGAATAGCGAGTTTTTATCTCGCAATTGTGACTTTATAAATCGTAATTCTGAACTTATAATTCGCAATTGTGAGTTTATATCTTGCAATTCTGAGAAAAAAAGACAGAATTGTGAGATAAAAAGTCGCAATAACCTTTTTGATATATATTCGTGGAAACGGGCTTCCATAATGATGAGAGGAGGAGGATGAGGAAGAGGAAGAGGGGGGTCTCAATCTTAGCACTCAGCATACCCGGTTAAAAAAGTCACCGCTCGCCACTGCATTTTGGATTTGTTTTTTACAAACACAGCAGATTTTTGCTTCACAAGACTGGAGTCATGTTGATTACTTGTAGATTATTGTGATGTTTTTATCAGCTGTTTGGACACTTATTCTGACGGCTCCCATTCACTGCAGAGGATCCATTAGTGAGCAATCCATAAGTGATGTAATGCTACATTTATCCAAATCTGTACTGATAAGGAAATAAACTCATCTACATCTGAGGGTGGGTAAATTTTCGGCAAATTTTGGGACAATTTTTACTGCTGTTTATTGTACTAAAGTGAATCTTTTTAATGTGGCAATGAAAGCTCCAGTCAAAGTGTCACATGTTATATCAGATGGCAAACAAGCAAAAGTTCTTAAGTAAAACTTGGTAAAAGACTTGTTCTTTAATAGAATAGTCACTTTAAATAACTTTAAGGGCTGTTCAAAATCTCATTTAAGTCTAAGTGTGATTTGCTGAAAATTGTATAGACTGGAGGTATGGTAGCTATCTGTACGTGTGTGTGCAGTGTGTAACAGGAGTGGGTTGTAGGTAATCCGCAGACTTGGTCTTGAGGCCCACATGTGAAGCCATCCATAAAGGGCAGACTCACAGACCGCCATTCAGAACATTAATCTGCAAACAAGTGTTTTTTTGTGTCCCTCTTCTCCAATTTTCATCGCCATCAATTTGGTACACAGATTGAATGTGATTCAGCTCATGCTATCGAGTTCCAGTCTTCTTTTTACTACCACAGACACACTAACACACACACACACCACACACACACACACACACACACACATGCTGCATCTGTGCACGAATATACACACATCACATCACCTCTCCCCACCTCACCCCTGACCTGCCCTGACTCCAGCCGTGGATTTAAATTGGGTCGGAGGATGAGTAAGACAGCAGCATAGATTTATCATGCTCATAGCTGCACACACATCCACGTGGATAAACATTATCATAATCATATACATGCATTGAGGGAGATTAAACCATATGCATGAAAAAATTATATGTGTTTACATACTACAAAGACTCGATAAAAAGCGTTTCAATGCATTCGCATGCACACACCTTCACCGATTTGCAGATGAAAGTTCAAGCAAATACAGACAGCAGTATATTGTGTTGTGTTTGATGCATTTAAATGAGAAAGGTGCATTAATGCGTCAAATCTCATGTCTCTATCCACAAACAGGCAATGCCATGCACCTCTATCACAGCTCCTGTGTATTTCATTTCCTATGAAACAATCTAATCTAATGAATTAAATAACCGAAGAGCAAAGCCTCCAGCAAATCACAATTAATCAAATTGGCAATATGATTTATATATATATATATCCCTGCGGTCACATTGAATGGCATTTTTTGAAAATGAATAGAATCTAATTTAATGTAAATAAGCCTTGAGTGGCAATGGCAGGCATGTTCTTCTCATCATCTTTTCCTTTGAGTGACTCGGGCCAAGACCTACATGTCACTCACATCAAGTGGCTAATCGAGTTACACACCTTCATTTTTCTCGTAGCCATTCCCTTAATCTGCTCATCGCTGGATCATTCCCTCTCGCAGCAGCTCCACTATGGTGCAATATGTTACAATATTCCATTTAAATGGATGCATTCATTGTTCTATAGAAATTATACTTCACATGTGATTTCTGAAATTCACTTTTTTATTAATTGGCCTCAGAAAGAATGGTCAACTTTTGGCCATTCAGAAAAGATTTTCATGGCTCAATTGAACCAACTTCATGCATATGTCATACATTCTAAATAATTGTCATTAGATTATATGAATCTCTACTGTGTAATATCACAGTAATGTCTGCCCCCTACACTATTAAAAACTAAAGGGACCAAAATTGTTTTTTTTAGCATAGAACAACCAATTTGGGTTCCCCAAAGAATGCTTTAGAGAACTTTTTTTTTCTTAGTGTGAAGAACATTTAATAATCTAAAGACTCTTTTTCCAGTATAAACAACCTTTTGTGCATTGAAATGCTTCCCGTAGATGGTAAAGGTTCTTTGTGGATACCGATAAAGAACCTTTATTTTGAAGAGTGTAGCCTTGGTTAATTTCTCTGCCTATGTTTAAATATAAAAAATGACATTCTAAAATGTTCAAAACTAAGTCACATGCATGAAAAGCAGCATTTCACAGCAGTCACAGCAGGCACTGTGGTTGTCCGACATTGTGGTGTGGTAGTTTTCTCACTGAAAGCTAAGTGCTGTGATTGTCTGCAGAACATTAGCCATGTTTCAGTATCTTTGCCCCCCGAGCATCACAGCAGGTTTGAACATTAGTCTCCTCAACCAGCTTGTATTTCATATTAATAGTCCATCTGACATGGAGAATCCAGAGAAAGCTCTCCATGGGCTGCCTCAGTTCTGTGCTGCACAATAACACTTTGATGCAATGATTAAGACTGCGCTGCATATGACAGGCCGGCCTTCCCTCTCTCGTCTCCCTCACGTCTCTCACTCTCACTCTCGCTCTCTCTCTCTCCCGCTCTCAGAGATTATTAATGTAGTTGTAGATACTGCCGGAGTGAAATAACTTAGACATTAGGATTAATGGGGGCTGGTGAGTGCAAAGGATATTGAAGTGTAGGGATGCACAGCTGGGATGAATAACAGACCCATTCCTGTTTAAGGCATATTTTGATGAAAGTTTCCGTTAGGCCTTGAAATGCACCTTTAGATTCATAACACACTGTTACTGCCGAAGCGTCATCATGCACCAATTTTCTTTCTCACATTGTAAACCAGGTAACATTTTTAGACAAATTGTTCTCAGTTATTTATTTTATCATGTAATTAACTTTTTTCCCTCTCTGTTTATTTTTTTTATTGCATGTAAAATCCACTTGAAAATGATGATTTGTTTGTTTGTTTGTTTGTGTGCTTATTTATTAGTTTTCTAATTAAACCTTCCAAAAATAAATATTTGTTGTAATGTCCTGTTTACAACTTAAATGGTTAGTTCAGCAGAAAATGAAAATTCTGTCATCATTTAGTCAAGCTTATGTCACTCCAAAACCATAAGACTTTGGTTAAATAATTTAGGCCTAGTTTTACAGACAGGGTTTAGGATTAGGCCATAATTCAAATAGGACATTTAAGTAATTTTTATAAAGTGCCTTAGAAAAAAACAAAACAAAAGCACTGATATATTTTAAGATCAGTCAGTGGAGGTTTCTTTCAGTTGAAACAGCTCAGATTTACATTTTAGTCTGGAACTAGACTTAAGCCATGTCTTTGAACCCGGGGGATAATCACAAAATAATATATTAAATCTGTTCTTAAAAATAAAGCGATAGTATCTCTTCACAAGAATTGGATTAAACCAGTTGATTCATATGGATTTGTTTTACGATACCTTCACGGATCTTTTAAGCTTTGGTTAACTGGAATTGTTATGAAGAACAGAAATCTCTCAGATTTTATTGGAAATTACTTAATTTGTGTTTAGAAGATTCACCAAAGTTTTATTAGTTTTGGCATAACATGGTACTGAGTAAATTACATAATTTTAATTTTGCATGAACCACCAATTTAGCAACCTTAGAAAATGTATTTTTTGTGGAGTAAGAACAAAAAAAAGCATAACTTTTGTAGTGCCCCTTCTGGTGAAGAACTGATCTAAGCACAGGCTTTGTTTACTGCCTTGAGGAGAAGGAAATACTACGGACTCATTAAATCTGATTTATCTGAATTAGTAATGTATGTGCCTTGAATATGCTCATGAACTGCAATCCTGTTTAATAATTGTAATTTCTTCAGACAATGCAGGTTTAACATGGTCTGCTTAGAATCTCACGTTTAAAAGCCAAAGTATGCAGAGAATTCTTCTGCCCAGGTGCTGCTGTTTTAGCCATGGCATTTGACCCCCCACCCGGCACCTCTAAAACATTAACCATGCTTAAGTTTTATATCCTAAGCATGGAAAATGAAATGTATCATTTTTATGACCTTTCACCCTTTTTATTATAGACGGCAGATTAGAAACGCTACTTTAACAACAAATTTTCCGCTCTTAAGCAGGCAATCCAAAACCTTTTGGTATTTGATTTTTCTGTTCAGCAAGCATTCTTGCTCAGATGGGCACACAAGTACTCATCCATATAAAGTCCTGCCAGGTACCCAGCAACCATACATTCACAAACAGGCCCCATACAAACAAACTGTTTTCAGGTAATTTAGCTCCTAGGTTAGTATGTTGACCAGAATGCAAAACTGAGCACCTTAAATTAATCGCACACCCTAATCAGCAGCAGATACCTGCCTGGGTTCGTCTTTATCAAAACTCACAATTTATTACTTACTAAATGACTGTTCAACAGGTGGCTCCCTGTGCATCTGTGAACCTTGCCTTTGTGAACTTGAAGCATGCTTTAAATAGCTGCAAAGTTAGATTAAACATATTCCCTGCTGCATTTCCCCTCCCCCCCCCCCCTTCCATCGCTTTAATATTGAATATGTTGATTTATGAAGTGTTTGGGACTGAGGTCAGCGGCCCATTGAAGATTTATGAAACGGCAACTGAGAACGATTACAGAAGCCCAATCTATCACGCCACGCTGTTCTAGCATTGTTGTGACTCCGCCGTTATAACCTCCATCAAATGCATCACTCTCTGTAAATTGTGGAAGTTTGTTTGAAGTCAAAAAGGGATTCAGAGATCAGTGTAGACGGCACACTTCAGTGGATTGAGCCCATCCCTCTTTCTCAGTATGAAAAAAGCTCCATCTAAACTTCCACTGTGTAATGCAGAACATGTTCCTGTATATGTCAAAGCAAGTGGATGAATACACCTAATTGTTTTTGTAACCCAGTGTATTACAGTCTTTTTAGGACTCTTTATATCATTGAGTATGAAGTGGGACAGTATTCAAAGACAGACTCACAGAACTTCTGAAAACAGAACAATAATATGGACATGTTTGCTTTTTAAAAATAAAAGGAGCACAAGGGTCTGACAAAAAAAGTGTCCCCAGTAAGAAAGAAGGGGGGGGGGGGGCTTTAAATGTAAAGTGTAACCATCAACCAAAACAAAAAATAAATAAATATAATGTGCCTGTAAACATCTTGGTTGTTCAAAAACGAAAATACTGTAAACCATTTAAATTGTTTTAATATCTAAAAATAGAAACAGTTAATTTACATTGTAATTTTACTGTATTTTATTAAATAAATGCAGATTTTTGAGCATAGACATATAATATTGATATAAGTACTACACTACTGAACTAAAAGTTAAATAGATTTTTTTTCATTAAGACTCTTATGCTCACCAAGGCATTTATACTGTAAAAATAGTAATATTGTACAGAAATAAAGTAATATTGTAAAATATAATTACAATTAAAATAACAGTTTTCTATTTTAATATATTTTTAAATGCAGTTTATTCATGTGATGGCAAAGCTAAATTTCCAGCAGTTATTACTCATCTAAGCGTCTTCTCTTACACTGTAATACACATAAATAATACAAAAAGCATGTACCATAGCAATAGTTCTTCATGAGCTTACAAATACACACAAGGCATCTCATCTTCTGCATCCAGTATATGAAAAAACAGCAGCTCTCGGTTGGCAGGATGTAAAGTTTACTCGAGAACATTGGAAATGAAGCTACGGTGTTTAAGCTAAAGAGTTTTACATGATCCTTTTTTAAGCGAGCTGTGGATGGCTATGAGTTTAGGCTCGTGGGCGTTTTCAATGGCTCTTCTGGCCTTAGCAGTGGGCAGATGCAGTCTCTGTCCCAGATCACTGAATAAACTCACATTGTTGAGTGTGTGGGACGACTTGCTTGGCAGTCAACGCTGACAAGTGGATTAGTGGAGGCAAGGCCACCTCTGAATGGTACCCACACGACTCGCAGCCATGGTGACGAGCATCGCCGAGCATCAGTGCCACATATCATCCATCTGACAATGGTGGTGTTTTCAAAAGAGAAAGGGAAGGAGGAAGAGAGAAAAAAACAACAGATACGCTACAGCATATTTTGAGGCTTCCGTGCATATGGCAGTGGCATTAAATGGTGGAGTAAATTTGGCATGTCTAAAAACTAGGATAATGATGATAAATGTGACAGCATGAAAACTAATTACAATTGTTTCACTGCGTTTTCCAATAATGCCGCAGACGCTTCTATGAAAACTCATTTGAATCTTCCACAAGTCCAAAAGGCAGTCTTGCTCCAAAGCCATTTGGCACGTCCCCTCACCAGTTTACATTTCTAGCGGATTAGCAGAAGAGCTCAAAAATAATCATGCCAGATGTCTCCTTACATCCAGAAAAAGAGCCTCCCCGGTGGCCATTTTGTTTTTATTCTTTTTTTCCCCATATCACTTTTAAGTGAAAACATTTCGAGGCCTTTAGAAATGCTAAATCTCATGTCAAGATGTTGTGTGTGCAAATACGAGTCCTCTCATGTCTGTCAAGTTTTACAGCATTACCAGATTTATTCATTACTGCTGTTTGTTGTGGTACTTGTCAGAAGGGAACCCAAAATGCCTCTTTTGTTGAAAAGTGCGTAAAAATAAACCGGACGGCAGGCGAATGAATGAACGGTAAACAAATTAGTTTAAAGTGGTGAAAACTTTAATAGCCTGTACATTTTAATTACAGAGGGGTGTTGTTGCTTCTGTCACATTGTTAAATTAACTAATACGCTTTTACTGGATGTTTCATCTTTGTTTTATAATTGAAGGCTGTATAATTAACCGCCTTAAACGTTTTAGTGGTCAGTAGCCTACAGAACTACAGAGAATAACTAAGTTTCATTTTTTTTATACATATTGGTTTTATTTTTTGATACATGAAATAATTATTATTGCAAAATAGAGTTTAAGAACATCCTTATGTTTCTCTCAATAGTATCTGAGTTTAACATTGATTACCACAAAAAGGCAAGTAAAGTGGAAGTAAACAGAACCAACGAGTGTGTATTATTTGATCCGTGCAGTTGTTTGTGTTATTTCTACAGTAGGGTTTTACAATGTCACTGCAACAAAGTTGTAAAATTTAATAGAACGGAAATTAACATTTATAGTCAAATTCTGCCCCCTCAAATTTGTTTCAATTGATTTAAATATTTATTTATTATACAACATTTTAAGAAAAACATCTTCGAAGTTGATACTTAAATATAATGTATATGAGGTGTCCATGAAGCATAGTATAACATTTAATATAAATTTACATAGAAAATGTAAGCAATTTTTCATAAAATCATAGTGTGTATTGTTTATGTATTGTGGCTATAGTGCTAAAACAATTACTTTATTGAATTAATTTAAGTAATTATTTATGTAAGTTGCTCACTGTTCCTCAGATGTTTTAATATTTTATTTATTTTTTATTAATTTTTTTAAGAAAAGGAGGAATGAGTTGAAATCAGTGTCAAGTTACCCTATTTCATAAGTAATAATTAGTGTAACTATTTCAGTTATTAAAGTAATAGTTTACTTTTCTAAATTTCTAACAAATATTTTCAACTGTTAATCATTTTGAAACATTTAAAGCCGGCAGAGTTAACCTTACAATCAACACTGATCACTGTCAGACTTTCAATATTCTTCATCATCTGAATTTAAGATTATAATCATCTAATTTTAAAGTGCAACCACCACAAAATCAGACTTTA
The DNA here is from genome assembly GCA_027422405.1 of Ptychobarbus kaznakovi. Lineage (NCBI taxonomy): Eukaryota > Metazoa > Chordata > Actinopteri > Cypriniformes > Cyprinidae > Ptychobarbus > Ptychobarbus kaznakovi. The sequence goes on along the minus strand of CM049801.1, from coordinate 12,313,006 downwards.
GCAGCTTTTTTTACTTTGAGATTGTTACACTAGTTCCATTAGATCTAACTACACTAGTTACACTAGATCTAGTTACACTATATCATCAACTAGTTACACCCTAATACTGGTTGAAATTCATTATTTTTGTGGTAATCAACATTATGCCACAAATCCTGCCAAATGAGCTTGTATTGAACCCTAAATATAAGTCATTTAAAGCCCTAAACGATAGAAATAAGTGCCAAGGCAACCTGACAACTTTTTCCACAGAGCGCTGGTTCCTCAGCTGACCCTCCACTCGCAACTATATAACCTTAGTGGGAAAATAAAGACACATGTCTCGTCACCCCATGCATGAGAATGCTACAGTGTTTGTGGGATGAGTGTTTTCAGCTTTAATGAGCTTGGCAGGAATGCTCTGTCTCCCACATGTCTCGGGCAGGGAGGGGGCCATCTTATTGCTTCCACATGTTGAGGTCCTTCTCCAAGTGGTTCCTCCAGCCTGGTGTGGTCAACCAGTTCAAAGCAGCACGGCTCATTTGTTACACAACTTTATGTAACAATGAGCTGAAGCCTCGGTGCGTCTGAGAGGAAAAAAGGGGTAGCGAGACTAGCGACCGAGGAAGGTATCTGCACTCACCTTTCGCTTGTAGCCTCTGGTTTATCTGTTTTGGATGCATATGTTAAATCCCGTACCACATTTTCCAGACAGCTCAGTAGTCATTTTCTACCTTTTTTATTCATGGAAGCCCTTTTAGGAGGGTTTTAAACTCCAGTAATAGCACTAAGAGACGAAAACTCTGCACACCGCACTTGATCATTGTCATGGTGGAAGCAGAGCTCCGTGCCACATATGGCAACAATCTGCCACACTAATCCAGCCAGAGATTAGACGACTTCGGGTTCAGGCTCCCTAGATCATGCACACTCCATCACATCTTCTATGCACCATTTTTATGAGAAGAACATAGCTAGCAGACTTAAGTGGTAGCTGACAGAATCATTTGCCAGTGGTGGGGAATCTACCTCCAGCAGTGTCATCTTTGGCCCAACAGCATGAGTAACAACAGTTGTTGATTTGCAGGGTGCTGTAATTTAAGACCACATGGGTTTAAGCTTGGAAAAAGCGAGTATGAGAGTTTGATCTCTCAGACTTAAAAGTGAATTACTGGCACCATGGATTGTAATTGTTTTTCACCTGACAGGAGAGAAAAGTCATAGATATCATAAAAACGCTTTAATATCTAAGTTATTTCTCATAGGCAGCAGTGAGAATAAACAGAGCGACTTTTCTGCTTCTCAGAGGTTTCTCTGAAAAATAGACCCCAGTTATTTCAGGAAAAAATGTCAACGTCTCAAAAATGTGTGAAATCAAAAGTCAATTTCTGTAGGAACATTTAACCTTTCTCATCAAATTCTTAAAAAAACTATTTATTTATTGACATACTTATTTGTTTACATTCTCTCTATCTCTCTCATACAAAACCAGTCAGAAGTTTCGAAAAATAAAGATTTTGTAATGTTTTTATCTTAATAAAAGTATCTTATGCTCAACAAGGCGGCATTTATTTGATCCAAAACACAGTAAAAACAGTAATAATGTATAACATTACTCAAATCTAGAAAAACTATTATCTATTTTTACATATTTTAAAATGTAATTTATTCCTGTGATTGCAAAGCTAAATTTTCAGCAGCCATTACTCCAGTCTTCAGAGTCACATGATCCTTCATAAATCATTCTAATGCTGACAGTTATTAATAATGCTGCTTCTTAACATTTGCTGCTCAGTCACAAAAATATTTATTAATAATAAGGTTCTTAATACTGGTTATTTATTGTTTAAAAAATTTTGGCTGGTTATTATTATTATTATTATTCAAGAGACTATATACAGAGTTCAGAAACCCTTATTATTAGAAACACCGGTGGCTGTTAAGTGAACTGCAGTCAGCAACTTACTTCTCGTGCTTGCGCTCATGCACACATACCGGCGTGGGAGAGACCCAACATGTTTTAGTGAAGTTCTTTTTCATTCTTCTTTGCTTTAAAAAAAAAGATGGAAATACTTTTGCTGAGATATACTGTTAACGAATATCCAGACGCCCCCCACGCTGCTAAGAGCAATATTTAAATAAAATGTGTTGCATGCTTTCTTGTCAATAAAAAATAAACACAAAACAAAAATGACAGCGGTGAGAAAGTAGAGGTGAAGAAAGCATCTGATGTGGATATGTTTGCACCATCTGATGTCGACAGATGAGGTAGGCCTAAATAAAATTACATCGTTATGAATTTATTCTAATGTATATTTGAGTATTCTTTATATATCTGGCTGTGAGAGACTTTAGATTAATCGCCTTTCTTTACATTACACATTGAAGTTACAGTACGGAATGGCTCTTTCCTGCATTATCCTTAACCCTGAAAGCCTTCACTTTATGTGACAGACTCTAGGGAACACACGTAAACATCACATCCTTTTGATTTTTCTGGCAAAACGTCCTGAGTCCTTTACATACGTTTTTCAATTTCGTCACAAGCTGTTCATACATTGGCAATTAAAACCAAACGCAATTAATACATGAGCCCATTTGACACAAAGTTAAATATAATGAGTTATCTCTAAATTGATAAGCTATCCTAAGTTACCCAAAACCACCACACTGTACTCACACTGCAGCCCTCCATTCATCTGTCAGCCAGTGTCTGCTCTGGGCCAAAGGCCTCAGGGAGTCCTCAGCGCCTCTAATATGGGCCGCCCCTGGGGGCTCCAAGCTCTGGCTAGCTGGGGCATATGCAATAATCTCCTTTTTACCGTTTAGAGGCTAATTTGGTAACATTACACCTGCCTCTGTGAGCCACCACTTTGGCATGGTGTGGTTTGTGAGGCTTTTCCCTTTCTCTCTCTCCTCATATTTTTTTCATCTGTTGGTAAGTTTTGTAATGAGATTACCCCAAAGCCTCGCTCTGCTTTGTGTCACCCAGAATACTCTGAGATCCGGGATCAACCGAATCAAAGCGAGGAGTTCCAATCGGCGCAAGATGCAGCCCAGCCGACCTCGATTCGGCACAACCCCCCTGCCGCCCAGACCCCCACTCCGCATGTGACTTGGACAACCTCGTTCGCTATCACACATGACATTGTGTGTGAGCTTTGCATAGGAAATATCTTTGTCTTCTCTGTTGTGTTTGCTCGCTGGGATGCTTCTTGCGTCTGTCTTTATCATGGCGTCTGGTCTATATTTATTGTCTACATTTGAAATATTTTCTGCAAATATTATTTTCTGCAAAATTTTTTTATATTAAATATCAAATATTAAAACTGAATGACAAGACAACAGTTCACTGCTTTGTCTGCTTCAGCTGTGGTTCAACCCAGCATTTCCCTTTCTGTTTTTCTTTAATTGTAATGTTGGATTTCATACCACAAGTTTTGAGAGCTATACAATTCTAAACAGCCCTTTATAGACGGCTGTGTACAACGTTTAGCCACACACCCAAAACAGCCCATCTAAAACCGCTGTCTTTGTTCTTCTAATTTGCTCCAACCCTAATGGCCTTGGGACTACAGACGCTGCAGCACAGGAAAAATGATACAAAAGGAGAAAAAAATTAAGTCAAAAAAGAGAGAGAAAGCTTCACAAGACATAAAAAAGTCTTCATTCCCAGAACATTGCCCATGATCCTCTCCCTGAACACATCAAGAAATAACATGTCAATATTTTGCCCCTCTCCACAAAATATGATTTTGATTAAAAGGTGTAAAGGTTAGGGTCATAGAGAGGGTGGGGATTAGTATTATGGGCTGTGTCTGGGGTTACCATAACAGTCTGGCTAGTGGGACTAGTAATAACAACAGTAGTAATAATAATCACAGACTAATTGACTGAACTTTGTGTGCTTCCTAGCCAGAGAGTAGATATTTTGACAAGCCTGGAGCTCCCCTTGAAGTCTACAGAATTAAAGCTAATATAACGAGGGATGCTTAGAGCACTTGTTTTTAAGGATGAGGTACTGATGATCGTGGAAATTGCTTGTTGAATACCTTTTGTTTGGTATAGTAATGAGTAGCACAGAAGAAATATGTGAACTCATTTGTTCCCCCAAGAGTCTGAGAACTATGCTGCCAGTCATACATCTTTGGAAAAGATGTTGTTCGTTGTTAGAGATAATAGTGAAGGAAAATATTTATATATCTGATTTTTCTTAACTTAAAGTGCTTCTACATTCTGGATGAGATTTTTTTTTCTTTTAACAGCTGAGTATTTTAAGAGACAGTTCACTCAAAAATTTACATTCTCAGTAACACGTTAAGTTTAGGGACCAAATCTCACTATTAACTAGCTGCTAATTATCATGCATGCTACTAGCATATTGTCTGTTTATCAGTACTTATAAAGCACATATTAATACCTTATTCTGCATGACCATATTTAAGATCCCTTAATCCTACCCTACACCTAAACTCAACAACTACCTTACTAACTATTAATAAGTGCCAAATTAGGAGTTTATTGAGGCAAAAGCCATAGTTAATAATTAGTTAGTGATAATTGATCCACAAACTAAAGTGTGACCATATTTACTCACCTTCATTTTGCTCCAAAACTTTATGACTATTCTGTGGAGCACAGGAAGATGATTTGAATTGTAATTATTTATTTATTTATGAAAGTCAAAGGGGTCCAATATAATGCAGTGTTCATTAACAGCTGACACATTTCGAAATATCTTTTTTCAGTGTCTGATTTGCAGAAGAAAGGATTGGAATGAATGAAGGGGAGTAAATAATGACAGAATTTTCATTTTAGTTGTGAACTGTCCCTTTAACATGGTGTACATACAACAATACAGTGTATACTGAACGCCTTTTTAACATTTTAAAATGAGCAAATATGCACCATGAAGGTCTCGCTCTACTTTTTTTACACTGGTTTTCTCAATGTCAATCACAACAGCTTATTTATAGCACAAATCATCCATTTTACTCGTAGCAAAGAATGTGCAGCTCTCTACATCGGCTGTAGCCTCTCTGAGAGAGAGGTAGGCTATGTTTGAAGAGTGCTTTTGTCACGCTAAGGAAAATCATGTTTGAAGTCTGGCCCCTGTCTTTCACACTTCTGATAAAGCCGTCGGGTTTAGCGTGTCTTCCGTGCAAAGCCCATGTCCTCCCCCTTTGTCTGACGCTCTCTTCCCCTTGCCTGCGCTCCCCCTGGCTCCCCTCTATTGTCTGCTCGCCTGTCACCGTGCCCACATTACACTGTGTAGAGAATGGGCCCAAAGCCTTATCCCGAGGCTTCATGGGAGATGTAGTTGAGGGAATAGTTTTGTGGGGGGTTTTCTTCAATTTTTTTGTGTTTGACCCCTGCCGTTGCTGTGCATATTTGGTCTTTTCAGGGTATATTTTAGTCCAAATTAGATCACTTAACAATGAAAACCATATATTGTAAAGAAGAAATAGGTAGTTATATACAACAAGATTTTTACGGTGAACCGGTCTAATTATATTAAATACGCTTATAATAAATTACATTATATTTCCTTATATTTACATGCCAAATATTGAGCATTTTGCTTCAAATGTCACATTTTTCGAAAAGCAATTTAGCTTTTGTTTTCCCTCACATTTTCTCCTCCATTGTTAGCCATACAGCCATGTCTCTTAAACACTCCACGCATATGCATGCACAGTATCGTATCAATTGAATATCTCAAACATTTTCAGAATGGCAAATATTTAAACAGGCTGGACAAACAAGTGACCGAAGGGATTGTATTAGGGGGATATTTCGCATAGTGTCCTATCAGCCCCCTCGATATTTTCATATTGAATGGGTATGCATGAACCATACGATCCCGGCATAAAGAGGGTGCCTGAACCTAGTCTCTTAAACTGTAGCAGGCATATATTACCAGGCTTAGAGCTTGGCAAGCCCTGCGTTTCCCAAAATAGATTTTCAACAATACTCCACGAGGTTGCATTAAATAAATCTGCACTCAGCTAATCCTAAAAGCAGTTCATATGTCGTGGAGATACTCTCTCGCAGGACAAAGGCAGACACTCCGCTCGTCGCGCCTTCGTCGAGGGACAGACACATTTAAATACAGATATTTAGAGAAGGGGGGTGGATGGGGCGCCAAAAAATCCTATTTTAATGTGACACAGAATTCGTCTAAAAAATCTCCATCAATGTGCTACAGTGTCGCACAGCGAAGCAGATTTTTTATATCAGCCTATCTCCCTCCCTCTCGCTTTTCCTCTCTTTCTGCTGCAGTCTATTTTTTAATCTAGACCCAAACACTTGCAGGAGGGGCCATTTCAAACATGTTGTAGATAACTGTTAATCACATTACTGTTTTCCCACTTCCTTAAAACACCATAAATAGCGTACTGGGGTTCATCCCCTTCTTTTTTCCCCCAATGAGAGAAAATTATGGTTGATGAATTGCTTCTGCCATGCATGTAGGCTAATGAAAGCCTAGCTCCTGGGCTTTCCTCAACAAAGGCTCACGATTTTTCCACTTTCCACTAAAATAAGAACCTGTTCCACTTTTAATTAATGGTTCTACTCTTCTTCATTCAAAGGCTACGGCAGACTTTTAAATTGATTTCGGAGGTGAGCTTGCTCATTAGCACGGGGAAAAACAAAAGCATTGTTCTAGGATTGCAGGGGAGTAATTTGATCCCACAGGTTTATAAAAGCTTTTAATTCTGATGTGATCTGCCAGCCGAAATTACGTAACTCTTCGCATAACTACAAATACACCAAACTCACGTCAACTCAAATTATGTTGTATATTCAGGAAACTCTTCTGCGAGGTAATTATATTTTGTGAATGTTCTGAAAAGTCGCAATGGAATTCTTCTGTATTGTGACATACTGTATATCTGAGAGTAACGGATTATCGGAAAAAAAAATGTAGGCCGGGAACTTGGTTTCGGTGATCAATTTTTGATTGGATGTTGAGATGTGGGCGGGGTTTAAGCAGATTGATTGGAAAAGTCCTATACAGGTCATCAAAGAAAAGTATGTTCGTTTTCACCTGAAGATTCCATTTTGACATTTTTTATCAAAATTACAAGAAAAAAACAGATACACAAATAAATCACAATACGATGGGGTGACTTTTAATTTAATGATGACTTTAAGGCAAAGATTGACAAATTTGGGCTTGTTGCGTGGGTTATTAGCAAAACCTCCACCATAAAGCAATTCTAATCTGAGCAGACAGTCCCAGATAAAGCCTAACCACTCCTTAATGTGAATGACAACGGTGAAGGCAATCTTAGCATGCTCCTTAGACAGCTAGCATTGTGTTTGTTCATTGGTGTGACTGATGTTTGCTTTTGGATCAGTTGTCCACACTCGGCTAACAATTAGCATACATCTGCTGCAGACAGCATGCAGCCTTGCTTTATGCACACTGTTATCGAGACCCCTCGCAGGCAGCTCTGTGCAGTAGTGTGCAAACACGCGTCTGCTTGACTGGATGCTAGCCACCCTACCGAGTGACCCTGAAAGCAGAGTCAAGTGCACCAGGATTCTAATTGGTGAGCAATTATGCATGTCAACAATTTAATTACACAGTGTTTAGGTGGGACTTAGCCCTGATTACCGGCAACTTCACAGAATCCTGTTTAGTCACCAATGAGAAAATTCCATTTACCTTATCAAACGCAGTTTACCCAGACCAATGGAACACTGTTTGGTTCTATATTCTTCTAGATTGGACTAAAATTTGACAATCCCGAATCCACATTTTTGTCTTTTAAAAGCATAGTTCACTAAAAATGAAAATTCTGTCATTATTTACTCATGTCGTTCCAAAACTGTTTGACTTTCTTTATTTGTTGAACACAAAAGAAGATATTTTGTTAACACTTTACAATACGGTGGCACTAATATGCATTAATTCATGCTTAACTAATGCACAGATAATCATGAGATAATATATAGCTCATGAAGAAATAAATAATTTATTAATAATTACTGCATCAATAACAAATGAACATTATATATGATTCATAGATTAAGTAATCAATAAATTGTTATTAGTAAAATGTGTCAATGCATTAATTCCCTAATAACATAATATATTAACTAATAGTTTAAATTCATGTGTTAACTACCACAATGGGTCGAAGCCATGCATTTCAACTTCCAGTTTGCTTTAATGAATCATTAGCTAATGATTTGCAAAGATATCATGTTGACTTTACTTGTTGAGGCACATGACTAACTAACTAATTCAAAATCCATAACCACAATGGCATATTACTTAACAATTAGTTAGTTCTGTGCCTCAACAAGTAAAGTCATAATAGAATGATACCTTTGCAAATCATTAGCTAATGATTAATTAAAGCAGACAACTGGAATCTGAAGTACATAGCTTTGACCACTGTGGTAACTAACATATGAATTTACATCATACATTAGGGAACTAATACATTATGACACATTTAACTAATAACAATTTGTTTATTACTTAATCTATGAGTCATATAGAATGTCCATTAGTTGCTAATGTAGTTATCAGTAAATTGTTTAGTTCTTCATGAGTTATACAATAACTCGTGATTATCTGTGCATTAGTTAAGCATGAATTAATGCATATTTGTGTACCCGTATTGTAAAGTGTTACCGATATTTTGTATAAGAGTATTGTTTTGTACTCATTGGCTTTCATTGAACTAACAAAACAGTTAAAACATTGTTCACAATAAATATTTAATATGCCATGTCATTTTGGAACAATATGAAGATGAGTAAAACAGAATCAGTAGTCTAGAACAAATTGTATGGGTGAACTATCCCTTTAAAGGAATAGTTAACATTAAAAATGAAAATTTTGCCATCATTTAATCACCCTCATGTCGTTCCAAACCTGTATACGTTTCTTGCTTATGTTGAACACAAAATAAGATATTTTGAAGAATTTTGAAGAACTAAACAGTTGTTGGTCTGAAATACTATGGAAGTCAATGGGTACCATCAACTGTTCGATTACCAGCATTCTTCAAAATATCTTCTTTTGTGTTCAACATAAGAAAGAAACTTTTACAGGTTTGGAATGACATGAGGGTATGTAAATGATGACAACATTTTTAAAATGAGCTATTCTTTTAAGTAAAACGCACTCATTCATTAGTTCTTCAAGTAGCTAATCTTAAACACATTAACCTTTTTTAAATAGTTTTGGCCATTTTGATTTATCACAATCATTAAAAGCAGTCCATATATTTTAATATGCTTTGGAGAACCGCAAAGAGGTGACCTGTGATCTGTTTCTACCAAATGGAGAAATGGTCCCCCTGTTGGGTGTTCGCTGCAGGAGTGATCTGGCATTTGTATTATTAGCTGTCAGAATGAATACGGGCTGATGCTGAACAGACGCCGTGCAGAAGCAGTGGCGGAAGTGGCACTTTAGCACTGTGGCTGATTTAGCGATTAGTGCAAATCACCCATCACTTAACTTTATTGCCCAGAAGGGCTAATAACAGCTTGACACCTCGAGTAAAATTTGTGATGTGCCACTTGCCCAAGTTTACTATGATTTTTTTCTTACATTTGATAGCCCAAAGAACCCAAAGTCACAAATTATATGTGTCAGTGTGTACAAAAAAATAAAAAAGAGGCAGGCGGTTTGTTTGGAATAAAGTTCTAAGCTGTAGAATGGGAGTATTTAGGGGTTTACAGGGAAACGTTGGTGGCGTCCTCCCTAAACCCTCCCAGTATACAGAGGCTTGGCATGCCACAGAAGCTGCTGTCGCCATGGTGACAAGCCACTTCAGCTCAATCAGTGGTGCCCAGTGTTAATATGCTTTGAATCAAACTGGATTCAGAAGAAGAAAAGAATATAACTGGGTTTTGGTTTATGGGTCGCAATAATTACTGTCAGACATTATGAAATATGATGAACAGAGAATGATTATAATTATGAAAGATTAGGCTCACTTTACTTAATGTTCGGGGTCCCAAAGATCCCAATAAATGCATGTATAAAAACAGAATATAAATTATTAAATTAATTCTTATCTTCCTTTGAAATTCTTTTGATGTGTTTCTCTTAATTAAACAAAACTCTAGGCAGGTATTATTGAAATGTCACACTTTTTATGAAAAGGGACTGAATTAAAATATAGTAAATACACAAATATATAGAATATGTGTAGCAGATAAAATATAAATGGTTTGATTCAAGTCAAAAAATATGATTTAAAGGGATAGTTCACCCAAAATGAAAATTCTCTCATTAATTACTCACCCTCATGTCGTTCCAAACCCTTAAGACCTTTGTTCTTCTTCGAAACACAATTAAGATATTTGTGATGAAATCCGAGAGCTTTCTGATCCTCCATAGACAGCAATGGAACTGCGTCGTGATACTGTCGTGAAAAGCATCGACGACTGAGACAGAACGGAAGAGAATAAATTGTTGAATAAAGTTGTTATTTTTGTTTTCTATGCGCACAAAAAAGTATTCTCATAGCTTCATAAAATGAAGGTTGAACATGGACTATTTTACAAATGTCCTTACTACCTTTCTGGGCCTTGAACGTGTCAGTTGCATTGTTATATGCATGGTCAGAAAACTCTCGGATTTCATCAAAAATACCTTAATTTATGTTTCGAAGATGAACGAAGGTCTTACGGGTTTGGAATGACATGGGGTGAGTAGTTAATATAGCATAATTTTCATTTTTGGTTGAACTAACCCTTTAACAACACTGAACCAACCTGAATACATTAGATTTCACCAACAAAAATCATTTTAAGGGTTGGATTAATTATATATATTTTTTCCTATAATATATTATGTATAATATGTAATGAATATAATATATTTATGTATGGTATGAATGTGATCTGTAAAAACTATATTCCTTCAACAGTCCAAACAGATGTAACTTTTTTTTATTGGATGTCAGTTGAAGTGTATTATCAAGTTTCTCTGTTTTATTAGGTTAGGAAATGTCTTCCCGTATCAACCCCATACTTCAAGCTATTAAATAGGCCTTTTGGTCTCTCAGACTGCAAACAGATCACAAGTGTTACTGGTGTTTCAAAAGAGAGTCAAGCTGAAATGACGAGGCCGATATAGAGAGAAGGACAGGGAAAAAGCGCATTCCCGTAGGATGTGATGTGGAGAGTGTAATAGTCTCAAACTGTCACAGTGTTTGCATACACCCGACAGCCTCCGAAGATATAGGAATATCCTCTCCCCTGCCTCCGACAGCAAACGTCTGTCTCCATCAATCAAGTGGAGTTAATTTAAAAGCATAAGCTTCTTAATTAAAGGAGGTTAGTTGAGCACTGAAATCAAATTCCTGAAATGAGTTCTAATGTCCTCATATTCCCCAGCTCATCTGATGCCTCGTCCTCATCACCTCTCGAATGGTAGAGTAATATTCATCGACTTCAGTTTCCACATTGTCCTAAAACACAGTCTCGCACCATAGGCATTTGCTAAAAGGCCGAGAGACGTTAATGTGGTCTCAGCAGGCCAAATCCACTTCTCTCTTATCGCCGTCCACTCTTTCATTCCCTCTTTCCATCCATGCCCTGCATCCATGATTGGACAGCCAGCGAGATCGTAGCATTAAGTAAATAATTTGAATGATAATTCATTACGGTGGCGTCTTTTTCAACTTTAATTGGTCTAAATGAAGAGACATTTCACACCATTTAGATAAAAAAAGAAAAAGGAGGCCAGCATAATGAAAAGAGGGCCTGGCTATCGGACTTCAGAGGTTTGCTCTAAATGAAAATGTAATTGCAGGCGGAATGGTACAAGAGGAGTCGACCCAGCGCAGCAGATCGGGGGTATCTTCAGACAGCCGCGCAAAAGCTAATGACTGAGCAATTTGGAACATTTACTCACCCCAAAGACTCTCATTAAGTCAATCACAGGCTTAGCCGAAGCCCACTCGCAGCGGCGGAGGGAACCCTACGCGTTTATTCCGACATCAATCAGGAAGGCCGTCTCTCTCTCCGCATCTCACTCTCTAAAGTTCTCTCTCTCTCCCTCCTCCTCCTCCTGCTAGGCGGCGGGAAAAAAGAAAGGCCCAAGTAATTTATTCGGGATCTTTGAGAGGATAATGGCCAATTATTTGTTTATAACACTGGTTAAATTTTCATTAGGCAGATTAATGGAATATCATGTACTGTCAACAGTGGACTGAGGGGTGGTGTGTCAGAGATAAACGCCCCTGCAGATGATGTCGCTCTGTGGGTAAATTGGTTTTTCCCACTCCCCCGTCTCTGCTTCTCCATATGGAAATGTAAAAGGTGGATGAGGTGGACCGCGAGGAGATGACAGAATATGGAATTGTGGATATACTGAGAGAAGTGTGTGAGCACTCCAGGCAGAATCTAGCCTTTTTATATATTTATATAGCCTAAGCGTATGGTCTTTTTCAGACTTTCTGTCACTGTTTAGATCATAAAAGTTGCTAGCATGTCTGAATTTTTAGCCCTCGGTTCATTTCTGGAAAATGTGTCTTGGGAACATGGGCCCAGTGCTTCTTGAACAAGTTATACATTGCGAGAATGCGGATATAAGCATTCTTTTAGAGTTTTCAATTTCAACTCCAGCACTTCTAATGGTTCAGCTGCATTGGAGATACAGTTCCCGCTTTGCCTTCTATCGGGGAAAGATGTTGGCACCATTTAAATGATTCATTTCAACAGTTTAAACTTTCAGATGGGCTCATAAATAGATTCATGGAGTCATAAATAGAGCTTTTCGAGTGGTGACACGAGGGGGACAGCATAATCTGACATTATGCAGCCGACTCTATTTCTGTAAATGACAGTCTTCAGTCAAGCGGCTGCTACAAGTAAAGGCAGTGGGACACATTCTGACCCCTCAGACTGATAGGATGATAAATAGCGGTTTGAACCTGAAGTCAAAGGTTCATAAACAGCCACTTGAAACGTATCTAAGAATTCCTATTTTCTGCATATTGGAGCAGTATACTGCCAGAGGCGTATTTATATACACATACAAATCCAGATATTATTTACTGGCTTTGTATGATTCATAGAAAAGTTCTGAGTAGTCTTAAAGTAAATCATGGGGTATTTAGAAATTTGTTTGGAGAATTCATTGAATAGTACCACCACTGATGCATAGTGTTTCAGCATAGTAACCTGAGCTTTATTCACTTTTAGCACCAATAATCCAATTTAACCAAAGATGTATACATTATTTCTATGTAAGTTTGTTTATTTAAAATTTGAACTAAATTAGTATTTTTTTATCAAAATGTCATAACATGATCGCTTAAACCCAGCACCTTTCTTAAAATTGTCCGCAAGCTCACATTTAGATCTGCCTCCATCCAATCAACAACCAATACATTCAACCAAGCTCTCTCCCTACATTTTTCGATAATCCAATTTAACTTGGATTTGCGTCACTATACGGAAGAAAAGATCCGTCGCTACTTCTGTTACATCACAAATGATGTACAATTAAGATGTTATTTTGTAGTGATCGTAGCAGCAGTAATTCACTACATGATGCAATTGAAATTAATAATGGAGAAGAGTATTACAAGCAGTCATACATCTAAAAGTGTGATGTTCAACAGTGTAGTTTTTGACATTTTAAAGAGCATCATCTGGCACATGGATTGCAGTAGTAGAATGATGCTAACAGTCTCAGCAAAGAGAGCCAAATTGCAGCAGTCTGCTGTAACCTGCTGTAGCATACAAATTGCGCTCTGCATAGATTTTGTGGCCGTATTTGTGGCATTATATGATTTGCATAACTGCTTCTCAAGAATCAGGCACTAAAACAGCACAAGCAAGTTTTATTCATTTCTCCCTTTGACCAAAATGAATACCATCAAAATGTCACATTGTCATTTTTTTAAACTGACAAATCTAGTTTTAAAATAAATATTTGTATATAAAGGTCATTTTTAAGACATCTACACCTGTACTGTACAGTATGTACAGTAATTGAAATCTACAGATGTAAATAGTGTAATAAAATAAACATACAAATGCAATTAGAATGTTTCTTTCCACTAGTCAGAAACAACATGTTATGAAAAAGCCAAACAGCCCAAAATCTCAATACTGACCAGTGCATAAAAAAACAATATTTTTGCCTGTAAAAAAAGGTAGAATGAGTGACGGCAACAAAAATGATGATTCCAGACAGTTTAGATTAACACAACTACCATATGCAACAGTCCCGCAACAAAGCAGAAAGAGGAAGTGAGCCGATCTAATGGCCTAAAAAATGGGAGAACGAGTCAAGCTTGTTGCCCCCTCCTCTCTGTCACCATCCATATCACCGTGGACAAATTGTCCTGATCTCCCTTTCACACATGCCTCCTCCACATCTAAATATTCATCCATCACTTTCTCCAAGTCTAATATCACCCTCCTTAAAAGCCCATGGGGAAACCTGAACGGCTGGCTCCACCCAATCAAAACAATCGCACGGCGAGAGGTGGGGGTTATCGAGGGGCGAGCTATCTGTAGCTAGGGCTACGGGTTGCTGGCAGGACACAGGGTCCATTTAATTAGGCCTGCTGCTTCCCTCTGGTGTGAAAGACTCTCAGACCACTTTGATTCGCCATTGCTCTCCCAGCAGGAAGTGCCTGGTGATAATTGACACAGGATTTCCTTGTTAACCAGCCACAGACTGGCTGGATTAAAGTGACAGAGATCTCCAGAAGAAAGTGGGGAGCAGATAAGGGAGGGGTTGGTGAGGTGAAGGTGCTCGCTGAAGTTAGGGGAAATGGTGCGAGCGAAGCAGCTATTTACCGCTCTTGAGAAACCGGAGAGGAAATCGCAATAACAGATGGGTGTGTGGGTCCCGGCGTGAGTTGTAGCTCCTACTTATCTTGGCCATTTCAGCTTGGCTGATCAAAGATTGGCTGCCTCAGAATTACCTGGACCCTGGGTTGAGTACATGCTTCCACACTTTGGGTTTTTTGGCAAATTATCATTCCCTCCTTCCGTGCCTCCCCATCTACTGTGGTATTACTGTTTATGGAGGGCTAGAGAGGTAATCTCCTTTCATTCAGACAATTATGCATTATCGTGAAATGAAAGCACATTTGCAAATGACGTAATTTTCGCCTCTTTGCACCAACTAGGTCATGAGCCCTGACAAAAGTATTATCATACAGAGAGAGAGAGAGGATAAAAACTCATTCGGCCGTGGACAAACATGAGGTTTCCACAGCACCTAATCCATATTATTTATTTCCACATTTTCACCTCCCTTATCCACACAGCTCACACACTCACAAATACACTCACACTGTGTTACCAAGTGTCCAGATTTAGGGAGGAATGGAAAACTAAATATCCAAGAAATCAGGGCACGGGGGTCTACATCTGGCATGACAGTATGCAGTCATACAGACACTAAAGTCTCCAATTCACTTCATTAATTGTAAAGATAAATTATGTACATTACACTGATACATGAATATGTCTGTATCAAAACACATTCACATTGTTTTAGAGATGCAATTACATACATGCAATATTTAAATACTTCTTTGATGAAACAAATAAATCATATTGTTTGGCTTTACATCCTGTAATAAAGTTGTGTTTTCTCCAAGAATTTAGGTACAGTTATCTTTCATATGCAGCAGTTTTGTTTTTATTAAATATTTGTTAAATATGTTTTTGTAAATATATGAATAATAATTGCAACTAATGAACAGAAATACCAGAACTTTTAGGATAAAATTCAACTTACCAGCACAGATTAGGTTACTTATTCTATTGTTCAATAATTTCGACATACACCGATGTTTAGGCTCATTACAATTTTTAAAAAGAAAGTAATACTTTTATTGCATTCAATTAATCAAAAGTGACTAAAGATATTTGTAAATATGCAAAATATTTATATTTCAAATAAATGCTGTTGTTTTAAACTTTCTGTTTATTAAAGATTCCTAAAATGTATCATGGTTTACACAAAAATATTAAGCAGCATAAATGTTTTTGGCATTCATATAATAAGAAATATTTCAAAACAGCATATTCAAATTATTTATGAAGGATCATGTGACACTGAAGACTGGAGTTATTCCTGATGAAAATTCAGCTTTGCATCACCAGAAAAATTACAACAAATTAAAATATATATTCAAAAATGTATATTGTAAGATTTCATGATATTAAGTGTTTTCCCATATTTTTGAGCAAATTAATTCAGTCTTTGTGAGCACAAGAGACTTATAACCAACCCCAAACGTTTGAAAGGTAGTATACATGCATTTATTATCTCTATTCTAAGGTATTTTAGATCTTATTTTCAATAGCTTCTCTTTCGTTGGCAGCATGATGAATAATCTGATAGTGACATTACTGTCCTGTAGTGGAGTTCATCAGGAGGACTAGCATTTGACCCCATCTGACCTTCACTTCCTTCAGCTCCATCTGTCCAGAGGTCAGCAGCACGATCACACATGAGAGAAAAAACAAGTACGGTATGAATTTGGCCTTGTGTGACAGAGATATATCTGTAAATGTCTCTCTCTATACAGCAGACTAAAAGTCTAAAAAAATATTACATTTCATTTGCATAAGCTAATGTGTCATTGTTTTCTGTTCAAATTCAAACAAGCATATTTTAACATTTCCAGACAGAATTAACTTATATTTGGACATGTTGCTCCAAATATTTTGGGTCAGTTGTCACAATGAACAGTTAAAACTGATTCAAATTTGGTTAGAATCCACATTCTTTAGTTGTGTGTGTGTGTGTGTGTGGTGGGGGGTGTTAACTGGTTTACGCATCTATTCGAAAATGTATGATGATATTCCAATTTTAGTTTAAACTGACAGAATTCACAAACCTTATTCTGGTTTTGAACAAGATCCTTGAAACAGACATGCCAAGTTACTGAGAAAGCGTCCTCTCATGATTGACTTTTTGCAAATATCTCAAGTAAACAAACTTTACTCAGAAACAAAATATTTTTCATGCACATTAACTTAAATTAAGCTGGCTTAAATGAAGCACATTTCTAGATTAAAAACATATTTTAAGTGTAGTGTTCGTCTTTCACAGGCCGGAGAAACTTTACACTGTGTGTTGTGAGACTGTTATCAGTGCTCATGTCGGCAGGAACTGCATCTAAACCCTGCTGTAAGACTTCAATATGTGAGTATTAACACGCTTCAGGGTGCTTGACTTCTGTATCCGGAATTGCTTTCTAGCAGAGAGTGAGAAAGGCGAGACAGAGGGTTTGAGATTTGCTGTTCTCTCAGACCAAAGTAAATATGATAGGCAGGAAAAGCAATCATATAACCAACATATGCTCCCCTATCGAGAAAACACAGGAGTCTAGATTAAGATTTTGTCATGAGTGAAATCATTGCTGTTTAATTGAATCGTGCTACAGATAAACTCCTCGGTCGAGCCCTCTCCCGATGGCTTGGTTGTGATAAACAACTTCAATCAGAGTGCTATAGAGTCACACACTGGCTCTCTTGACTTTTCCACTGATCTTTATTCTGTGAAACTAGAGGGGATTGTGCGTGCATGTGTGTGAGTGTGTGAGTATGCCTTGATGGCGAGTACTGTATGACTGAGCTATTTTAAATGTTTTAGGCCATTGGTGCATTTCTTCATAGGTTTGCTCATGCATAGATGTCCCAATGTAAAGTTTATATATATCAGTCTGTACAGTTATTTGACATGAATATGCATGTAAAAAATACCTCATCATTACATAGTTAAATCCACCTATAGTTGACTGGGTAACACTTTAGAATACTGTTTCTTACTTACTGCATAACTAATAAGGAATTATTGAAGAACTGACAGGTAATTATTAATTAACACTTAACTCACTACTGTTAAATACTAAGGAAGATGTGCTAACTAATCAGTATGTAATACAATGTTATGATTGTGTTAAGTAACAGTTAGATAATCAATAACTAATGTATTCTGTCATACCTCCTGAAGAACTACTATTTATTATCTACTAGTTAAGTTTCAAGAAAAATAACTATGAAGTAACTACTAATGACTACACGAGATCCAGCACCGCTACCGAGGAAACAGGAGACTTGCATTACACTTGAATTGCTTTTAAATGTTTAACTTTTGATTATAAAACTTTGTTAAATTAGTTTAAATGTGGGAAGTATACAAGTTAAAACGGAATAAAATATGCTGTATTAAGAAATGTTCTCATCTGAAATAAAGATCGTAAACTAGTTGTGTCGTGTATTTTACAATGTTTATGATTACTTTTATAGTTTATTTTAGAGTGTAAGTTTGATTTGAGTCAAAATGATGTAGCTATTATTATTTACTAAAAGGTTCACTTTAGAAGTGTTTGATAATTACTTATTAATTACTAATGTTCTCTATATTTTCACTTTAGAATAGTGTTTCAGGTTCACAAAAAAATATTTTCTTGCACATTAATTCACAATTAAACATAGTCACTATTAATTAAGAGTTTTTCCTCAAACTCCTAATTTGCTGCTTATTTATAGTTAGTAAGGTAGTTTTTGAGTTTAAGTATGGGAATCTAATACTTTAATTATGGAATCTAAAATATGATCATGCAGAATAAGGCATTAATATGTGCTTTATAAGTACTAATAAACAGCCAATATGCTAGTAATATGCATGCTAATAAGCAACTAGTTAATAGTGAGAATTGGTCCATAAAATAAAGTGTTACCTTAATAACATATTTTATACGTGTATGTTCTTCTTTCACAGACACAAGACATTTTGTGAGACTGCTATCAGTGCATAAACCTCTGAGATATATCAGTCTATACCGTTATTTGACATGAATATGCATGTAAAATCTGCATCGGGGGATAAAATTAAATGTCAGGAACATTTTTCCATGAATCAACAATTAATTTCATGATACACTCTAAGAAAAAAAAGGTACAAAAGCTGTCACTGGTGGTACCATTTCAAAAGGCACTAATATGCACATTTAGGAGTCAATAAGGTACAAATGGTGTGACTTTTGAAAGGGTTTCACCCCAGTGACTGCTTTTATACCTTTTTTTCTTAGAGTGTATATGCCACAGTGAGCATTTGAACAGATCTATGACTAGGAAATCAATATGAAGCATGGTTATGGATCCTGATCCAGAGGTGATGATTATGATTTACTGTGAATCCTATGTCACTGAAATTTGAGAAAATGCACTTTTATCCAGTTGGAAGCCTGTCCAACTCTATATCACAAAGGCAAACTTCAAACATGTGTACAGGGAGCCGTTTGACTAAACCGCCATAGAGGACAGGGTCTTGAGTGGAGATTGTTGGGTTAGTATTTTGAGTGCACGCCAGAATCAAATGATTGCTAGGCTCTTTATCAGTGCACCGCCACGGATTGGGTGGGTACATTTCTGGGCGTAGTGAACCATACCTTGTGATCCAGTCACTACACATTCCCCTAATCTGACCACTTCAGCTTTCCACTCATTGTTCTTCTGTATGGAGCCATGGTCTAGGATCCATTTGTGCTACTGGCTTGCTTGACTGAGATAAAGTAGTCCAAGGCCTCCTATGAGATTTCAGCACCGAATACAGGCACTGGGATTCAAAACGTTGGAAGATATCTAAAAGAAAATAGTCTTTTATGTTTCATAGTTTGCTGTTGCAACTATTAAGCCATTTTTTGCAGCCTAAATGTTTGTAATGTTCCTGTATTATTTATATGCTTATGTCCCTTTAGTCATTTAGCTTCAAATGGATCTGGATCAGCTTCAAATTGTTCACTTTAGTGTGGCTAAATATATATATGCAAAAGGACATGTTGAGGGTAGGTGACCCAGGGTCAGTTGCAGACTTCAGGACAAATGTCCGGGGAAAGGGAGGAAAGGGTCGTGGCCTCTTCCGTCCAGGACTCCTTAGCCTTCAGATTACCCCCAACGGCAGCCCCTGATAAAGTACTGAAAATCAGAGCCACCTGTGAGCACATATGAAACCTGAGTGAGAGGGCAGAGGTGCTTATTTGTTTTTGCTAAATTAATGGAGGCTAATTGATTCCATTACATCAGTACAGAGGGGGAGGAGAGATGGAACGTTTCCAATCAACCGTTGTAGGATGCCGAGGACACTTGATGAAGATCTGTACTGCTAATCAGAAACAGACATGCTTGTTCACACTTTGTGACCACGTGTCAAACTTTCTCTCTTTCTCTCTCTCGCTGTCATTCATTTTGTTCGGCAGAGAGTGTGTGGTGTGGTGCTGTGAAACTTTGGCTCTGTCTTTAATATGTTTATTGTAAGTAGGGTGGGAATTAGCAGGGACATGGCGATATCATAGTAATATCTGGGTAACAATTTAAAAAAAGCAACTACGTATTTTCTAGTTTACTGAACCTTTTGAGTCACAAATACTAGGAAATGCAAATGACTTCAAACTACATTAAAACTTGTGTTAGATCAAAATAATTCACACTAATGTGTCCCAACTTATCAAAAACAGTTGTCTGAACAATATTACAATTAACAATATTGCTAAAATATTGAGGGTTTGTGAGTTAGTATGCATTGCAGCATGACCAATATATGGTCTATGCACAGACTTCAGAAACTATATCCCAGATATCTGTGCTTTGTGGCATGAAGTGCTTTATAGTTAGTTCTATAGTTAGAACAAAAAGTGTCACTTATATAGGACAATTAGTGTTACTTAGGACGTCTATTAATAAATCTAAATAATTCTATTTTTTACATAGTAATTATTCAAATGTCCGAAGCTTGACTTGAAATAATTTAGTAAGATTTTTTGAAAGAAAATAATACTTTAATTCAGCAAGCGTTTATTAAACTGGTCAAAGTAAAAGTAAAGGTGTTTATAATTTTCCAAAATTGTTATTAAATTATGATTTAAATAAATGTTCTGCTTTTGAACTTTCTATTGATCAAAGAACCTGGGCCACCCAGATATAAGGCAGCACAACAACAGTGTTTGCAACAGTGAAAATAATTATGCAATTAAAATTAATCAGCATATTATTTCTGAAGGATCTGGTGACACTGAAAACAAAGTAAATGCTGCTAAAAAGAAAATTCAGCTTTGCCAGGAATAAATTAATTTTAAAATATATCAAAACAGTTATTTTAACTTTTTTAATAAAAAATAAATAATAACTTTGCTGCCTTAGTAAAATATCTTTCTTACCCCAAAGGTTTGAATAATTGTGTGAATATATTTACAGTGCATAGTTTAGTGTGCCTGAAAATCAAGTGCATCTTTCTGTTAGGTGCCTGCTGAAGACGTGTGACGGTTCAAACAGATTCCAGTTATAGTCAGGACCAGAAGCTTAGTGAGGTTCAAGTCTGTGATAACGTGAATTAGCCTGTTTACTCTGACCTTAGTAGGTGATGTGTGTTGGATGTTGGACTAGTGGCATACTAGGCTACACTGGTGATTTAGATGGCAACTAAATGAGAGGGCAAAAAAGGCAAACGAGTTCATTATACTTTTCTCCACTTCCCCATCACTCCCTTAGGAGCGGACAGGGAAGACATTGAAGAAATGCGAGAGCTCGGTCTTGTTCTTCAAAACCTATTAGCAGAGGCCCAAGGGTGAGAGGGCCATCTACTATCCTACCCCCACATCCTCGACCCCTCCTCGAAAGGTCGCCCTTTTTCTTCCAGTACAGCTTAAACATTTGTATCTCTAAGTTCTCCCCAAGCACAACTTTATTTTTCCTCCGACTAACAAAATGAACAGGAGGGTGGAGGTTTGTATGAAGAGAAGTGATTACAAATGCCTCCGTTCTAGTCTAATTGGATCAAGCTGACTCAGAGCATAATGAACAAGATGCTGTTTGTCATGCTGCATGTAGATGAACAATTGAATTTGCTTCATGATGAAGTGTCATACACCTCAGAGCCTAAATTAAGCAGTTGTTTGCATAAAATAAAGCTTTTAGGCAATGCCATTAGCAGGGAATTGCTAATTATGTTTCTTAAATAATTTAGCTACACTTTTCTGTCATTTGTAAAAATGAAAGTGTTTCATATTTATCAGTTGCATATGCTTTTCTTGGCCCACAGAGCTTACAGTTGCTGCTGCCTGACGAAATCTATTAATCCTTGGCTTTAGATTAATTTAGCATGTAATTTAGAATGGCGGAACTTGATAATACAAGTATTGAGTTGATATAATGATGATAGTAGCATAGCGGCATTAGCGCGGCATTAGCTTGTTTTGGCCTGTGCAAACAATTTGGTTAGTATTTGTTCTACACCTGAACCTGAAGTATTTAACTTTTGTGCTATCAATCCTGCCCAAATATACAAACTTAATTCAAACTTGCACGAAATTACTCCATATTTTGTTCATGCAGAACTTAATTGTATTTAAATTGTACAAACACTAGCATAGTGCCAGCAACACCATGGCAAGGGTTTGATTTACAGAGAATGCATGAACTGATAAAATGTATTCAATGCCAAATTAAATTCAATGTTTTTAGTTTATTATTTTGTTTTATTTTTAATTTATAGATTTTATTTAAGTTCAAGATCAAAACTCGCAGCTAACATTTTATGTTGCCACCTTGCAGCACTGATATTTCCTTCAGGAATTGAAAATCTTGTTACTTTCAGATGATTTTGTAAGCCTGAATCATAAACTTGTGTCATCATTTTTCCTTCTGCTGCCAATTTCTAAGCTGTTAATTGCGGTTTCTATGGATATGATCCCATGTAATCTCAGCAGTAAAGCTGCCTCGAGCCTAATGAACCTGTTGCTGTATTGCTCCACCAATATTATTAAAGATGTGTGAATTGGCTCTGCGCTAGAACAGGCAGCCAATCAGAATCAGTGACGTCATTAAGCTGTTTGGCTATCGCTACCAGCAAAATCTCCCCCTTGGCGTGTGAAGAAAAGCAGCTACATCCAAACATTCTAACCTGCTGGTAGCATTCTAGACCAATACAGAAAAATCATGTATCAAAAGCTTATTTTAAAGCTCCATGAATGTCAAAATGTGTTGGCGTTCTTAATTGAAATGTAGTCTGCAAAACGAGGAAATATAGCTAGCCTCAGCCAGCATGTTTTATGGCGATGCTAGCAACACCTGCTTAATATTAGCAAACCCCCCCTTACAGTATATTTTACATTCCATGCGTCACTCTTTGATTTATCCGAGGGAGGTCAAGCAGAGATAAGATGGCTTATTCGTACCCGTATAAACATCGAGTCATTGATTTCTCATATGCTGGCTTTGTCTCAATACACAGTTTGTTTTGAGGGCACGCAAGGTGCTAAACAAAGTCAACTTTAAGCATAGGCGAGATGCTCCCGTAATGATTAACGAACGCTCTCTGAACGTTTGTCATCTGTGAGTGATTCAGTTTCAGCGACTAAGCCATTTCGTGTGTGTAAGATCTGCAGAGGCACGTTTCATAAAGCAACACAGGCTGTGAGTCTAACAGCTGCGACGGCGGAAATGATTAGCCGGGACCGCTGGTGTCTTTCGCCCAGTTCTCTGTCAGAGAGATAGAGCAATTAAAATCGGTTAATCATCAACCCTTCCGTAGGATACAGAGCAGTCGCTTAGTCTCTCTGCAAGCATTTCTTCACAATGCTCTTCTTCATGTCAGCAATTTGGGACTGCAGATTTTTGGATGCTATCTGTCGCTCTCCGTTTTTATTCCCCATCTTCTCAGCTGCAGCATCTGAATATAAGACCGAGGGTCGCCCTTCCCCCTCTCTGTCAACCTTACCATAACCCCAGGCTCCTGATCTCACTTGTACATTTTAGTCCTCGATAATAAACCAACATCTGCAGAACTTACAAGTGCTTTAGCTGAGTTAATTGAGTAAATTGAAGCAAGCTGTGGCGCAGTGGTGATCTATGAGCCCCAGTCCAGAGCCCAGAAAGGAGACAACAGATTTACTGCGAAGACAGTGGGCGGCCTTTTGTTCGGGCGCTAGTTCACGGGAAGTTTGAGGTCAGGGCGGATTAAAATATCTAGAGGAACAAATGGAGTAATTTTGAGTGTGATATAAGGAACGCTGTGCCAGTTTCCACCAGCCGGCAGGTGTGATTTATTTAATTTCAAGCCCCCCTTTTTTTTGTCTGATTTTCACCATCCCCCAGCTCTCACCTGACCGCTGTTGCATTATTCAGGATTTATAGATAACAGGGAGATTTGACCATATTAACAGGTAACTTCAGTTACGGTTGACATGACTAAAGGAGAGTTAAAGAGCAGGGGAAACGCAGAGAGAGAGCGGGAGATGCATAACAGCAGTAAATAAATAGCAGCAGGGGAGAGCCTCCACTGAGGGAATCAATCCAGCTATTTCCTCCTGTACTCATGCCCCGGGGGTCTCTACATGGTCAAGTAGTGTTCCTCTAAAACCAAAGAGAAGTGTTAGAGAGCATGAGAGAGAGAGAGAGCAAGATTTATAATTCTTTACCATAGCCTGGTCGGATGTGGTCCACTTGAGCAATGATTGCATTAAATTGAGCGTGCAAATCTAGCATGTTAAAGCTCAGGTAATATGTTTGTGTGGAACGTGTCACATCTACAAGAGACAATTTAGCATGTTTTCATTAATGCATACTATATTTAATATTTTCAACAAATGACCGTTTAATGAAATAAAATTAGCATTATCATTTTAGATTTTGAAGGGCTTTTAGTTAGTAGTTGACATAAAAAGATATAATATAATATAATATAGGAGCAGCAGATTGGCAATTTAACCATATTTTAAAAATAAACAAGCATATATTGATGAAAACATTTCACCCTGCTGTCATTTAATTCTTGAGTTCATGTTCATTAATAATCATTGATAATAAAAATTATTTTTGGAAGTTGTAATAGCAACATTTTATTACAGTACATTTTACACAACAAAAAAAATATATGGGCTTTTTGCATCAAAATTTTGTTTAATGTACAGTTGAAGTCAAAAGTTTACATACACCTTGCAGAATCGGCTAAATGTTGATTATTTTACCAAGTAAGGGGATATTTTACATAAAAGATGATTACATGTAGTCCACAAGAGAAAATAATAGTTTAATTTATAAAAATGACCCCGTTCAAAAGTTTACATGCGCTTAATTCTTAATACTGTGTTGTTCACCTGAATGATCCACAGCTGTGTTTGTTTGTTTAGTGATAGTTGTTCATGAGTCCCTTGTTTGTCCTGAACAGTTAAACTGTCTGCTATTCTTCAGAAAAATCCTTCAGCTCCCACAAATTCTTTGGTTTTCCAGCATTTTTATGTATTTGAACCCTTTCCAACAATGACTGTATGATTTTGAGATCCATGTTTTCACACTGAGGACGACTGAGGGACTCATATGCAACTATTACAGAAGATTCAAACACTCACTGATGCTCCAGAAGGAAAAACCAAGCATTAAGAGCCGTTTTGCTTGAATAACTTTTGTGTGTGTGTGTGTGTGTGTGTGTGTGTGTGTGTGTGTGTGTGTGTGTGTGTGTGTGTGTGTGTGTGTGTGTGTGTGTGTGTGTGTGTGTGTGTGTGTGTGTGTGTGTGTGTGTGTGTGTGTGTGTGTGTGTGTGTGTGTGTGTGTGTGTGTGTGTGTGTGTGTGTGTGTGTGTGTGTGTGTGTGTGTGTGTGTGTGTGTGTGTGTGTGTGTGTGTGCAGCAGAAGGAGAAGCAGCAGAAGTTGTAATAACATTTTTATTACAGTACTTTTTACACAAAAATACTATGTCAGCCTCTTTGCTTCAAAATTGTTTAAATCAATGTTACTTGCCATTTTTTTGTACTTAATTGTGAAATTTACTATCAATTTCTCAGTGAGTATAGTTTCTAACCTTTTTTTTCAGTGTAAAAAAAATGCAGATCAGTAGTAAATAAATAATATTATGTTTTTGGTTTTAAATCTACTACAACAAGAAGATTTAGCATTATTGAGTGATTTGGCAAATGCTTTCATGAACATTACAAGCAAATCAAAGCTAATCAGTTTTATAAAGCATGTTATCATCGTTTAGGATCATTAGCATGTTATGTTCATTGTTCGGTCAACTTCCATAGGCTGTCTATTAATGTGGGAACACATAGATTTGATTGTATATGAGAAGAACACTAATGAACCTGGATGTCCTGGATGGATCAGATAATTATCCCAACCTGATCAATGGCACTTCAATCCTACTGTCTGCTTCAACATTCATATTCAGCCAAGACCAGAGATCTGTTTCTTTTCTCTCTCTCTCTCTCTGTCTGTGTGCGTCGCTCTTTCTCTCTAACCGCTCTTTGTGATTGAGTATGAAGTCTCCCACAAAGAGAATGTCAGAATGAAAGGCAGAGAGCAGGAGGGAGGGAAAAACAGTGGGCCAACCTCGTTTTCCGCTTGATGGGTTAGCTGCAGAGAATGCGCCTGGACGAGGTAAATGATTAGAGAGAGAGAGAGAGCGAGAGAGCTACAGAGAGAGAGAGAGAGAGAAACCTTTGCGGCTCTGCCATTTTGCACTTCAAAGATCTAGCCAGGCAGGTTAAATGAAAAGCAAATGTGTTGCCCTGCCGTGCAAATACCTCAAATGTTTTAGCAGGTGCAAGCAATGAGGGAGGTGGGCAGAGACAGAGTCTTGAATGCACCTTGCTTTAGGAACAAGAGAGAGACATCCTCCTCTCCCCTCATAAGAGACCTGGCCTTCAACAGAGGCTATAGAGAGGTCAACTTAGTGCAGGTCTCAAAGGTCAATTACTACAGGTTACCATGGGATAATATCCAGCCAAGTAAAGAGGTCAGTTTTCTCACAGAGTGCATGGGAATATGTTGTGTTCTTAAATACTGTACCGTCACAGTGCTTTCAAAACAATGTGTGAATGTGGTCAGTGTGTATTATGTAAACCCATTTTTATTAAGATGTAAAGAGAATTGACATAATATAGAGTGAATTATCCGTATGGCTTTTATAGTAAGTCACCAATAGTTGGCACTGTTTCTCTGGCTGTAGACACTGAAAGCCCTATAGCATAAAGTCTCAGTGAAATGTAAATATTATATCTGTGCTTGAAATGCTTTGTATTTTAGTCTTGTGTAAATATGAAAATAAAACTATATTGTACAAGGTATGAATGCAAGTCAATTAAATCGACATCTGTAGGGTGGTGCATTTATTTAGCGCATATAATGTTGTTGTTAATATTTAAGTCCTGCTGCCATTTGTAAATCCTTGTCCAGGGTTTCCAGGTGTTTATAAATCCCCTCGACATTTTACCTGAGACATTCTTTACTGCTCAGTGACATTCTCCAGGGTGGAGGAGAGAGTTTCTGTGCTCCGCTTTGGGTTTTACGAAGCTATATTTTATTAAATATATGCAATGCTGCATATATTTCATAAAAAAATCAGTAACATTGTAACAATTATTACAATTTAAAATAACTTTTTTATTTTATTTTTAAATATATTAAAATATTAGTCAGTTAATGTTAGCCATTAGGCTTCAGTGTCTCATGATCCTTCAGAAATCATTCCAATATGCTGATTTGGTGTTTGAGGAATATTTCTTATTCGTATCACTGAAAACAGTTGTTCTGCTTAATATTTTGTGTGAATTAAATATAGTTGTGCAACAATTTGTGATTTTTATTTTACAAATGGCAAGTTCATCAAAAGAGAAACTTATTAAAAATAGAAATCTTTTACAATATTTCATACATATTTTCTGTCACCTTTGAAAAATTGAATGCATCCTTGTTTAATAAATGTATTTTAAATACATTACTGATCACAGAATTTGTAGGGTATATATATATTTATATAGGAAGTTATATGTGCAGTTATGCATTGGCTGAGTACAGATTCTTTCCAGGATATAATCATTATTTTCCAAAGAGCCATGCCTTTGCAAATCCAGATCATTCTTACTTGTCTGAAGATGGCCGGGGAATCAGGGACAATTATTAAGCAATTAAGGAAATAGTTTGTCAATTGTTCGCATCTCGGTGTCAAACACAATAGCACTCATTAATTAATTTAATCTTAATTAGTGACTGGCTCACCGTCAAAAAAATGATATGGATTCAATGTTGGTTTCAGACATCATTATGTGTAAGATGATATCTACAGATCAGCTACTACTAATGTTGGGGTTTTGTTCATGACAAGGCGGTTTGTGTTTCTGTAATTACAAACTCAGCTCGATTGTTCCATGCTGCTGGAAAGAAAAAAAGTGAAAAAACAAAAACGAGGGGCAAGGCATTCCCAGCACGCCTACGTTTGATCTGCGTTACCGCCATATTGCTTAACACTACGCTGCTCTACTCTCAGACAGTTCAAGTCTATTTTGAGGAGGATCGATTATATTTTCCTGAGAAAATTGTGTGCAGTTGGAACCACAGTGTAGCTTGAGGCTGAACATTATGCAAAGAGGCAGTAACCCAACAAAAGAGGGTTTTTTTCTTGTTTGAAGGGTCAGGTTGTGGAGCTTTCTGATGGAGGAGAGAGTGGAGAATCTTGGCTTCTGGATTTATCTGGTGAGCGAAGCGTGAGGCACTTCTCTCCCTCTTCCCTCCATTTCTCCTCTATCTCTGGCACCAAACTTATCACAATAATGTTGAGTAAGATCGTTTTTGGCTTGTGCCTGACAAACTGATATAAATTTCAATCTGACTCTGACAGAAGTTTTCATTTTGCCAAGAGTGCAAAAAGAGTTAAGGGGAGACCGTATACACATTATATGGATACAAGCGGAAGCTATAACATTGCGAGTCAAGAGTTTTTAAGGATGACTGAATGAGATTTTTACTATTTAAATTGATCTGCACAGCTGAGTAGTGACTTCTAATATTTATGAATATTTGGTACTTTTTAAATATTAGAACTTGTTCCATTGTTTTAAGTGAAAATAAATAGTGTTGTTAATCAGTCAGACAGTTTTGTGCCCTGACATTTATTAGAAAAAATGTCAGAGAAGTATGCAGGCATTTTAATACTTAAAACCTTAGAACTTCCTTGAAGTACTTCTTGGCAGTTTATCCAGAGATCGATCATTCTGACTGTTTAAAAAAGCAAAATTATCCCAATTGAACAGAATGGCCATTTCAATTAATTTGATGATTTCTCTTGCTTTTGGCTGTTGCAGTTTCCCCTATGATGGGCATCTACAGCCAGGTCCAGTTTGGCACAAACAACAGAGGGAGGAATCTTGCACCCTCATTACATAGCAGCCACTCTAATTACAAGCTGCTCAAGAGATGTTATTCTACACCTGCTGGTGACAATGACAGCACCTCTGTCCCTTACTCGTCTTTGCTTTTGTGTAACGGGGCGCGGGGTGCAACACAACACCGTTTTAAATAAATGAAGCTTCTCCAGAAGGAAGGGCCAGCCAAGGAACAAAACACAGAGAAAAGAACTTGACTAGACAAGTTGAGAAGGCAGGTCATAATTTCACTTATTAATAGTTCAAATAAAATGCATATGAGCTCTTTTAATTGGACTTAATTGGTCAAATTTACTTTGTTCCTGAAGTATTTGTACTATTAGCTAAACAAACAATCCTCAAAAACACTTCCAAGAATCATCATTCTCCATAAAACTTTATTGTGGCGATTTTCAAGTCAAAACTCAATGGAACATAAACTCCTATCACTTCATCATCAACACAAAGACATGTTCTCTTTGAAATACTTTATATCACGTTGCTGCCTTTGCAACAATAGCCTGGAAGAACAGAAAGATAATTTTTGGTTATTTTGGCACAGGCATAGACATTAATATTGAGCAAACTTTGCACATCATGCTTTAGATGTTGTAAATTCTAACAAATGTGTAAATTATTTCATTCGCATTACATTTATGCCATTTTTATTCTGTGCTATTTGTGTTTTGTAAGCCACAAGAAGTTTTAATAAATTGCAGCTGTGTGATCAGTATAACGAGTGCAGGCCCTAAAACCATTGTTATACCGTAAGTTCCCCCTTGGTCTAAATAAAAACATAAATGTATTACACCGCCGAACACTTTTACACAAGTACACATTAGGCGGCATGTCTCTTAAAAGGTTTATGACATCCATTTAGCATCAGTGAAGCCAGCTTAACATGGCCATGTCAAGATAACATGTAAGCATCTAGTGGGCATTCATTGCCTGTCAGATGAGATTTTACAGTGGCCTTGAGGAAATGGAGCCTATGTTTCCCAGGCAGGGACAGGGGACTTAAAATAGCACCAAAAGAGAAAGAAAGAAATAGATGGGGGTGAGAAACAGAGAGACAGGGATGGAAAGAAAGTGAGAGCAACACAGAAAGAGACAGAGGATGCAGTAGACTGAGAAACCTGCTCTATGATAATGGTCATTTTATAAACCTTACACACTTAAAAATAAAGTTTCCAAAAAATAGTTTTTTTAGCAGCAATACCATAGAAGAACCAATTTAGGTTCCATACAGTAAACAGTTTTAGACTAAACAGCTTTCATCTGAAGCTGAATAATCTGAGATGAGAGCTGTAAGAAGAGACTATAAGAAGAGTGAGAGCAACACCTAAGTGATGAAACGAAAAAAGAATATGGGATAGGTCCGAGCACACAGAGGCACGCAAAAGTGCTCTTTACCAAGTTAGAAGAACAGTATATTTCCACCATCTTTAGTCTTAATTCATCTCATTAGCCCCGTTCCAAGTCCCAAAAGGTGAAAGCAAACTGATTATTATCTCATGAAAGGCTGTGTATTAGTGATTGTTGAGTTGAAATTCACAGACTAAATAATTACCCTCTGTTTGTCTCTCTCTCTCTCTCTCTCTCTCTCTCTCTCTCTTCCATGCATAATAAGAGGCTTCTGGTGAGATGAGTAATCTGGTTCCAGCATGCCTCTCCCGGCGCGCTCCCCTCTTCACGCGATCGTCAGATGGCAAGGCAGCTTAGTCAACCCTTCGCTATAGGCCAGGATAATAATTGCTGTATTAATTGGTGTTGTCCAAGCTCGACAGAATATAAAAGATCCCACTGGGGCTAATAATTAATGTTTTTTCGCTCTTAGTTCCTCTGTCTCCCGCTTTTCTTTCCTCTTACCATGTCTCTGTCTGTATCTCTCTCTCTCTCTCTCTCTCTCTCCCCACAACCCCTCCTTCCCATCATTGGTTAGATGTTGGAGGCTCATTTACAGTGTTTTTGCATTATTAGCTAGTCAACAACAGCATTGCTGGCACTTTACTCAGAGTATATGTTTATTCAGAGTATATGTGAACGTACAAATAAAACTACAAGTGGTCCACAGTCGTTTACTAAGAAGGAACTCTCCGATAATGTCTATTGTTAAAGTCTACTCTAATTTAAATGATCCTAAATTGATGAAATTATGGAGTAGTCCCACAGAAAGTGTGGTCTGATATCATCATGTTAGGTAAGTGTTGATGGAATAAATGATGATAATCCAGTCTTAATGGGTTATTAGTTAAAAGATCATTACAAAAATTATTATAGTTAATTATAAAATGATAGTTAATATATACAGTGAAAAATAGTAAATGGTTTGACATCACATCATATTTAATTTTACTCTAAAAACAGCACGACATGCTTTATGGAGTAATAAAAGGACCAGACGTTCACTTCATATATGATTATGTTTTCTTTAAATTTGTTTTTGTATCAGTAGAGCATCACAGAGTGTTTATGTAATAACATTAGTATTATATATTAGTTAATATTATGTATTACTTAAATTATGGTGGTTATCAGCAGTGTTGGCAGTAACTAGTTACTAGTAACTTAGTTACTGTAATAATATTACTTTTTGCAGTAACTAGTAGTGTAACTAATTACTAAAAGGTTTCAGTAATAATATTACAATTACCATCCATAAAACAGCTTAGTTACTAAGTTACTTTTGATGCCTCAGCCCCGCTGATTTAAAATCCAACAATCAAATATTTCCTAGATTTATTTTCATGACTCACACATACATGTGATGTCCCCAGTGCAGCAGGCAAGCTTGGAATATGGAAAAGCTTACATTCAGCAGATAGAAATATTGCATTATATTGATTTTGTCAGGAAAAAAGATGATCTGAACACTGTTGTGTAAGTTGTGGCTTTACTTTACTCTGGCATTACATCCCACCCACACACCCCTCTGATCAGCATTTGGTACATTATATTACTATAATTAAAAATCTTTTGGGAAAATTAAAACGTTTCTTACAAACTTATGTGATTTGATAAAATACATAATGAAATATAATCGTATATGGGTAACAGAGAAATTACAATTAGCTTCAAGACATGACAATTAATGAGATTGATACAACACTTCTACTTGAATGTAACTATTGAGTGTTTGTAATAACTTCTGACTGCGATCCAATGTGTATTTGGTCAAATGATGAGGCAGAAATATGTTATTAGTAACATTCTAGAAGAATTTTATGTGGAAGATATACAGTTACAACTTCTGTGGGGCGTGAAGAAAAAGTAATGTAACTAGTAGTGTAACTAATTACTGTTGCCAGAGAGTAATAATTAAAGTAGCAATATTACTTCTGAAATAAGTAACTAGTAATGAGTAATATATTACATTCTTTGAGTAACTAGCCCAACACTGTTTATCAGTACATTTAAGTTAAAAAAACAGCTTTGGTTGTTCAAGTAGCTTTAGTATATTAACATAACATCACATGCCATCTGAAACTTTGTCAACAAATTTGTACAAAATTTTTTTTTTTAGCAGTATATTTTTTACAGTGCTGAATTTTTCACTGGTCTTCCATTAGTTGGACAAACAGTTCACCCCCCCCCCCCCCAATTCATTAGTACATTGTAATGAAAGCAATAATGCTGTTGTCAGGTGGTAATGATGCTCATACAACCATAGCAATATTGTGATAGCACTTTTCATGGAAATCTACTTACAAATGTCCTACATATGGTTGCATATTAAGCTGGGATAGGAGACTGTGTTTTATCATTGAAAAAATGACACACTTTAAAGCAACAAGACCAAAGTTCTGTGCAGTTTTCCTGTGGAGGGTCTGTTTGAGGTGACTGTAGAGGAGCCGTGCAATTTCATCCACTAAACCAGTGTCAGGGACGAATTCACAATGCTTCATTATAACCAGTTGTACTGCAGAAACTTATCAACAGATCTCAGAGTCAATCTAAAACATGTCATTCTAATTAAGTCTCAGTACACTTGAACTGCTTAGTGGCTGTCAATAGATTACCCAACAGCCTTGCGTCTGCATAAAGGCTGGTAATGGTCTTGACCCCCTACCCTTTACCCTCCTCAGAAAGACAGCAGCAAGACAACTAGTTCATTAAAATGCCTCATTACTCTTTTTCTGGTATGAAGGTTGTTCTCGAAGTAACACCTTTTTGGAGGTCCATTTATGAGCCTCTAACTGGGCGTTCATAGGCTAATCAAACTCTAAAGAACTGTAGACTTATTAGGGGATCAGTGCTTGGTGAGCACACAATCATTTGTCGATTCCCGATACCCTCTTTCTCTCTGAAGCCACCTGACGACACATTCGTAAGTAAAGTCCTGCTCTTTGTTAATCCCCCAGCTGCATTTATAGTTCTCCTTAATTGTACCCACGGCCGTAGTGAGGAAAGACATGGGTCCTGGTGTTAGCAACATAACTGTAATGACCTGTTAGGGGAATAAATCCTGAGTAACACAGGTATATCTGACCTTTATTTTTAAAACAGGAAGAGCATTACAATGCATTGACATCTTCTGATTGCAGGTCTGACAGGTAGCTTTGGCCATCTGTCTGAATTATAGGTGCGTTCACATAGGTGCAGAGCCAGGGTACAAATATGCTTCTAACCAAAGTACAAGAAGGAAGCCAAAAATCACATAAAGGCATAAATGTCATAATAATAAAGCCTGACATATGAGTACTTAGCCATTTTAATCACGATTATTTAATTAATTAATTATGTTGATATGTGAGTACTTTAGAGATCTAATACATTCATTGGGACGCGATTAATATTTTGTTCAAAATAGTTATATAACATTCATAGTATATGCTTTGATAAAATGTTCTTTGACCATTTATATTTTTGCAGTAATTTTGGTGCGGTACTGATGAGATATTGGCATGGCAGAACATGATGAGAGAAAAAAACTGCATAAGATGCCCACAGGGCAAATCAAATGGCTGCCTTCCCAGCATGCAATACTGTGTGAGATACTGGTAATTAAGTTAATAGGGGCCTTTAATTATAGTGGACGGCTGAATCGTGGCATGTGTTGATGCTCCCCCACTGGCCTAAACAACCACTTGCTGTCTTGTTAAAGACAAATGCTAATGAATCTCATAGCAGGTTGTCTGACAGCAGTGGGAAAGCATATTTTTGAAATGGCATGACTGTGGCAGTCTGGTCATTTGTGATCAAATCTTTGTTAATCACACTCAAATACATTCATAAAATTGCACTGATGCGCATGTGTGCGTTTATTGTTGTTATCAACAAAAAAGTACATCTCATGCTAATGTTTGGCATGTTGTCAGATAAAGAGCTGAGGTGTGATATAGCTTTACTGTGAAATGCTTCTCATCTCGCAGATTAACAGGTCCACCCAATAAAAGAACATTCGGAGTCCTTCGTTTCTACTAACTGGTCTAGTCTCTGAAGTTCTGGCCCGAATCACCTCACCATGTGCTACCAAAGAATCATTTAAGGGACTAAGTGCACTAAAGCAGATGAAAGCCATAGAAAACAATCATGAAAGAGGTCTGAAATGTGGAGCAGATGGAAAAAAACATCACTAGCAAATAGCATGTTTTAACATTTTAATAACCTAAAAAAAAAAATCAACTTATGTGAGTGCAATATTTTTCCCCAAGCATTTTGTATACTTAAAGGGCAAATTTATATGTAATAATTAATCTTGGCACAAATTTTTAAGCAGAGTTTAAATAGGAAAAAAACACAAATAGGGAAAAATGAAGGAATGATAATGTTATACTCACTAGCTGAGGTAATCAGTTCCTATTTTGTGAGTTTTTTGGCAGTTGTAATGAAATAATCACAATAAACGTGTTTGTGTGTTTTGAGATGCTTGACAATTTAGGAAGCTGGAGAAGCACAATATGCTGTCAGCTGCCCAACCCAAGCAATAACGTGTGTTAATTAGTCTGATAAATTACGCTCAAAACAATGACATGTTTAAATAGCCCAATTTAGCTTGAATCCTAAATGAGATATTACATCAAAAGCCATCAATTTCTTCCTTTTTTCTCGTTTGAAGAGGCGTGTGCCTTCCTGAAAGCATTTTAAAGGTTACGATTTCCTTTGACGATAAAGCTGTACCTTTTAATGAAATTCTAATTAGTAATTTCATGGACTTTGTTATTAAGCATATCTGATTAGTGCACATTTTTACAGCACAGCTCTAATTAAGAACACTTACTGTATGGTTACTAACAATTCTCATTTCAAAGATGGAGCAAATATGTTAAAAACCTATTTGGTAAACAATAAATGTAGCAGTTCAGAGTTTTAATTAAGTTAAAGTGTGATTTCCCTCCACACCCTCTCGTTCCATTATAGTGTGGCAGCAGTTCTCTAGAAATTAGCAGAAGTGTTTCTTCTTTTGATATTTAGTCACATGCAGTGAAACTTAATTTAAACTTTTTTTTCTGTAGACTACTAAATCACACTAACTCTCTTAATGGCTTGAACGATATGAAATTTGCATCTGTATTTATGACATTACAATAACTTTTTTTTTACTATTCTGTATGCAAATTTGCATTGTACTAATGACAGACTGATATAAGTCTAGGTCTGGAAAATTTTGCGGCTGGTGAAGTCGTTTCAGGCTCCACATATTCACAGATGATCTGTGATTTTTAGAAATACAGCCATTCTTTGAGAATATAAATAAACATACAAAATATATATTATTACCATAATTGCATGGTGGAATTTGAAATCAAATACTGTATATATTTCCAATAAAAACTACACCAGATTGACCTGGCTCCTTGAGAGTCATTGATTCTTATTGCTCCACACCTGACATTGACTTCTCAAATGGTCTCAGTACAGGCCCCTGTGGGACTCCCGCAATCCCAAACTGCCAACATGTTTCCACAGTGGCGATCTGTTGGGCCAATGACTGACACCCCAGTACAGGAGAGACCATTTAAAGTCCACAAAGCCCCATAGACCACCCCTCCAAACTTAAACCTTATCCCCCTCACCCCCACCCTTCTTTAACATGAAGTCTACCTTGTCAAGTCACAAGCAGGACCCGTAATTTGGTCTAATAATTACCAGACATCACCACAATGAAACATCAGTGTCTGAACTTCTTTGGGCCCAAATGAATTTTAATACATTTGGAAAAGGTTGGCCGGAGGTGGGAAAGGGCTTTCCAGAAAAAGGGAGGAGGGAGCTCACATGTGGAAGCACTTTAGGAAGTGATAAATGATTTGAAATCCATTGCGTACCCTAGAATGGAAATTAGGGCAAACAGGTGTTAAATGGTAACCACTGGTGCATTTTTTTACAACAGGATGGAAAGGGGTTCCTGGTCTTTGGGATTAGAAAAGAGATGAGGTGTCAATCTGAGAATGAAATGGTTTAGAAGTCTGTAGGCTTTGCACCTTTGACCCAGAGGCCTGGACTCTACTGATCGCTGGTGCTTTTGAAGAGCTTTACTACTATTCAAATAAATACTCTTCTGTCCATGAGCTGCGTGCTCCTGCTTTTGTTTCTTACCCTGGTCCCTTTAGACACTGCATGTATGCTACTACAGATTGTGAGGTCATAATATTACTAAAACATCAATTTACATGATTCTTTATTTATTTATTACTCATCGTGTAATTTGTTTATTATTAAATCCGAGTTTATTGAAGTTTGCACATTTTAGTACTGAGATCTAAAAATCAAAGTTTAAGTTGTTAACTGATCTAAAACTAATAAATATTTTTGTTATTTAAAATAAATCTGAAATTAATATCAATAAATATAAATAGCAGATAAAAACAAAAACTAAAGATGTAATTGAAATAAGTTGAA
Source organism: Ptychobarbus kaznakovi (assembly GCA_027422405.1). Lineage (NCBI taxonomy): Eukaryota > Metazoa > Chordata > Actinopteri > Cypriniformes > Cyprinidae > Ptychobarbus > Ptychobarbus kaznakovi. The sequence continues at coordinate 12,276,033 of CM049801.1, read as the reverse complement.
GTACTAAACAAACTAGTTGAAATAAAAATTGTAATGTAGAAATATTCTTTAAAAACATATTTACTATTAAAAAAGCACATAAAATTACTGAAAATTTAAATTAAACTAAAATGAAAAATTATTATATGAAAATAAAAGCTAAGTCAAAATACTAATAAATACTAAAATAATACATAACTAATACTAAACTCTGCTGTGAAATGTAAATATAATTTGTCATACATACAGTGTTTTAAATATTTGTAAAGAGATTTTTATTATTTTAATTATAAAAATATTAAAATTATTTTTATTTTTAAGATTTGATACAAAAAATTATTTTAAATTTGTTACCACTTTTTAACATACAGTAGCCCCTAAAGTATTTGGAGATTAAAGTCTGAATGTTTTGCGTTAGATAACAGAATATCAAAGCATATGTCGTTTGCCAACAAGTGATACAAGACTCTTTGTCAAAGCTAGCTTGGTGGTCTCACTGTGATTTTGGTAGATATATGAAGTCAGTTCCCCTCAAGTTCACACAGGTGTCCTAGCAGATGTAAATGTCCGAGCAGGTGTATTTCATCACATTAACTATGAACATGTTCGACTAATGTTTGAAAACCACAAAGTCTCCAAATACTTTTTGCCTTCATTGTTTAAAACAGAACATCCATCCATTTTCCAAACTGCTTTATCCTTTGCAGGGTCACGGGAGCTGGAGCATATCCCAGGATCACCCTGAATGAATGGTCAATTAATCCAGAACATGTTTCATTGTTTTTTTTATCTAAATATCTAACTGCAATCAAAATGAAATCATGTTGATGTCTCTGTAATATCTTAATGGCCTCTTTTTAATGTTGTTGACTTAGAGGCCCTCAAAGTTAAATCCCTCTAAATAGCCTGAGACAAATTAAACACTTTCCCATTTAGTGATATGAGCTATGCAGACTAATAAATTATCTCATAATTGTAATTTGTCAGAAGATCTGTTTATCTGTTTGTTTTTCTGTCTGTTTCTCCGTATCTCTTTCTCGGCCTGTCTCTCTGATTCTCACACCCACCCGTCAAACATGCACTTGATTTTATGCAAAGTTTGGGGAAAGCGGTTGAATTGTCCACTTGTTTTAAGTCGAAACACTCTCGGCTTGTTTGGTGCCAGCTGTCCAAACACAAGAGGCTGAGATGATGATGGTAGTTTAGGAGGTTGAAGAGAGGGCGACTCAGTCTGATGACGATGTGTTATATTTCTCTCTGACCCCAACACATCCCAGAATGCAGTACAGCGTAGCACACTCTAATCAGGCAGCACACAGTGAGGAGATGGACAGCTGGTGAGACTATTTATTGTAATTCAAGTTAATTTACATCATACCTATAGGCTGGCCCACAGCCCAGATGGAACATAATCCTATCTGTTCTCCAACATGAGTTAACCATTTCATTAGCCCAAGAACACTGCAAGAGGCTTTTTGGCCTGGATCGTCACCTACGTGGTGCTTTGCCATTGTTTTGCTATATTGCAGTTTTATGGGAGTTTCATTGGCTGTTTCATTAATGGACAAACTAATTTACCAGATCCTGTCTGCTTTAAAACTGCGGGAACAAAGGAGTGGGAGGGTGGAAATCAATCTTAGCCTTGTGGCAGAGCTGCTGACCCGTTTCTGCTTTGAAGACGGTCACTTTAAAAAAAGAAAGGGAGGGGAGGGAAAAAAGAAAAGGGGAAAAAAGCATCTCAGAAGTTATTTAACTACAAACAACGCCTACCTTCCCCATTCCAGCTGCATAATCAAGCATAATAAGTGGCCTGCAAAGGTCCACTTAATGTATTTCTAACACCGCAGACCAGCTAATCCTGTCAGAGAGAATAAAATGGAAGGAGGATGTGTGTGTGTGTGTGTGTGTTGGATGGGTGGTGTTTGTGTGTGAGTGTGTAAGCTGCAGCATGGATTTGAATGTTTAACTCCATGAAGCCTCATATTTCTGCCCAAGTGCGGATCCATTTTTCCGCTTTAGTGGCCATCAAGGAATAGAGAAAATAACAATAACAGCAGGGGCAGGCCAGCAGCTCACAGTGGACTGAAATATGCCTGTAATGACTGCTCTTATTCTGCCTCTAAATGGAGACCTCCTCTGTTAGGCTCTGTAAAGCATATCTGAAAGTCTGTGTAATATTCTTGCAAAGAGACGTGAGTACAAATCTGAATTTTTGTTTACCTTAAAAAAGCAGAAAGCAAATGGGCTAACGGAGCATCTCTATCATAGAAGTCATTCTGATAAGATGTGCTACTTTGAGAAGTTCTTAGTTCTGCAGTTCCATTCGAGCGATACACTCTTACTGGCCTTAGGTAGGATAGTTTAACAAAAAATGACAATTCATCATTCCAAAGCTGTGTGACCTTCTTTTTCCTTTGGAACACAAAAGAAGATATTTTGAAAAAATAAAGTATTTTATTGTTCATATGATAAAAGTGAATGGGATCCAATGCTGTGCAGTGTTGGACACTATTTTGACTTCTATTGTATAGACAAAAACAGTTCAAACATTCATAAAACACCTTTTTGTGTGTTCCCACAAAGAAAGAATGGTATACAGATTTGGAAAGACATGAGTTAATAAGACGATTATACTTTTTAATGGTTTTTAACCCAAGCCATAACATAAAATAATAGACAGACAACTATTTTTTTTATTTTAAATGGAGGCGCTTATTGAACCTTAACACAAAATATTTAAAAGTTGTTTTAGTATTATGTGTGTGTGTGTGTGTGTGTGTGTGTGTGTGTGTGTGTGTGTGTGTGTGTGTGTGTGTGTGTGTGTGTGTGTGTGTGTGTGTGTGTGTGTGTGTGTGTGTGTGTGTGTGTGTGTGTGTGTGTGTGTGTGTGTGTGTGTGTGTGTGTGTGTGTGTGTGTGTGGTGATGAGGACATTTTCAGTGAACGCTTATAAATCATACAGAGTGAGTTTTTGAGGGAAAATGTCTCCTGTGAGGCTAAGTTTAGGTGTAGGGTAGGTGTAGGGCAATAGCACATACAGTTTGTACAGTATAAAAACCATTACGCCTATTAATGTGTGTGTGTGTGTGTGTGTGTGTGTGTGTGTGTGTGTGTGTGTGTGTGTGTGTGTGTGTGTGTGTGTGTGTGTGTGTGTGTGTGTGTGTGTGTGTGTGTGTGTGTGTGTGTGTGTGTGTGTGTGTGTGTGTGTGTGTGTGTGTGTGTATATATATATTATATTTTTTATTTTATTATTATTTTTATAAAAAAATTTGAGCATCATATTTTATTCATCAGGCTTGAATTTCTTATATAGTATGATATAATGAGAATATAGAGCTCACACTCAAGAAGCTGACTTTATTAAAATATAATCAAGTTTATGATCTTTAGTTTATAAATTTAGAATCAAAGTTCTGTAATATTTATTGTGGGGGGCAAAACTTATATTGCAATTGCAATGCAATATAATGATTGAGAATTGTACAAATAAATGCCTGATCTATTAAATTTGATACCTACATTTTAACATGATTTTTCTGAAATAGTATGATTAGAAAATCAAGTAAACTGAAAAGTTCAGTAAGTGTTCATCTCAAAATATTACTAATAACATAAAGGTATTGTTACATTTACTTTATAAAAAGATTTCACTGCAAAAAGACACACCTACCATTTTTAAAATGATACATAAAGGCTATAAAATGGAAAGCATTTAGTATTTTGTGTACAACAGCTTTTTCAGCACAGTTGATAATTTAAAGGTCTTAGAAATTTGATATGATATAAAATAAGCTTTATAGGGTTGATTACAAAAAAAATCATTTTGGATGAACTACCCCTTTAACAGCATTTTTTTCAAACTATTCTCGTTCTGTTGTGGGTACAGCAGCAGAGCTCAAAGCCTCATGCTGAAGAGTTTGTTAAAGCGTGAAATTCAGAGATGCATGTGACGCTAGACCAGTCATGAGGCAAAACAAACAGAGACGTCACGGAAGACAAACAGAGATTTGAGTGCATCAGATGCCTCGTTCTCTTCCCTTGGCTCTGTCAAAACACCTTTCCCGGGATCTGTGAAACAGACAGGGTCCATTAGGAGCTCAAGCATAATCACATCTCTGTAATGAGTTATTAATTAAACCAGGGGCATTCATTGCCCCGCTAACAGCCTCATAAACAATTGACTGGAGATTTGTGATTTTTGACTCGCTGACACCATTAAACAAATCAATATTGGGTTTTGCAGCAAGAGCTCTGTGCCTGGCTCTCCCTGGTTTTTGCCAATCAGCCGCGTTGAATACTAATAAGGGAATTAGTCGCCTCATATTCCGCATGTGTCCCATCAAACAGATCCTTATCAAGAGGGAGCAGAAGACTCATTTGCATAGAGGAAGACTCTGCTTTGTAGGTAAAGATTTCACAATATGTCATTCATTTCGGTTCGCTTCCCATCCTCCATCTTCCTCTCTGGCTGCACAATCACACACACACACTTCGCTTTTGCCCAAATGACGAAAACACGGTGTGGCCCCTAAGGAAGCCGTTTATCCAGCTGTGACAACTCTTGAATGCTTCTTTAAATGCGCCTGCTTTCATGTTTGCGCAGTGTTTATCATATTTTGTATTTATTTTCTGAAGAATCCTATTTTTCTAATGACGTCTCTGTCCTTTCTTTGAAAACACTCCCGCCAACGAGCGGAGACCCAGCCAACCCCAGCTAGCATTCGGTTCCTTTTGATAGCTGCGCCAATCTAAGTCGATAAATGTTGCACTTAGCACACCTAATGATGTTTACCATTCAAAGCGTGGAAAGAGAGGCTCTAAAGTGTGCTTTTATGTGTGATGTGTTACCCAGAATGCATGAGAAAAATCTTACGTGATTAGGCTGAGGACTGCGCCTAAAGCTAATCGGCACTACAAACATGTCCGTATACTTTAGAGGAAGAGATCATGTAAATAAAAGCAGGTTGAGTCTGTGCAAATCCATATACTTGAATGTAGAAATGATATGGCTGCCAGTTTAGCTGATGTTTTAAAGATATGAAGCATTTTAAACAGGTGACTCATGGCGTGAGATGCTGAAAAACAGCGAGATGCTTTATGTGTACATTAACCAACAATTGAAAATCAATGGCAAATTAAATGTAAGCACATGTTCTTGATGTGTGTGCATATATATATTTGCTTCAGAATATATATAATAATTAATCTTTATATATATGTTGTTGCTTTTTTGCTTTTAATATGTGAATTAAATTAAATTACCCTAGTTATAAAAGTAATATATTTAAAATACATTTAATTCATACTAAGTATAGTTCAAATCTATTAACATATTTACTGACATATCGCTTGAGACTGACATAAAAAGTATAATTCAACTTTATTTGGAGTACTGCTTGTGCAGAGTGCACATGACTTATTATTAAGTCCAAAATGTGTGTTAATGTCACTATTGATGAGGATTGAAGATTTTTCAAGTGTACCTAAAGTATACTTGCATTAGTTTCACTTTAGCACAATCAAATATCTTTAGTTGGACTTCACCGCTACTTCCACACAAATAAGGTACACAATTAGCTGTTCCAATTTAGCAGACTTCAAGTATACCAGTTTAAGTATAACAAAAGTAGCAGGGTATTTTCATTAAGTACATGTATTTGTAACATACTTAGCCTGAAATAAATGTGTTTCAAATACATTCTAGTATGTTTATTATTCACTAGGGAACAATTTAAGTGAGTAAATTTGATAACGTAAATATTTAGATTTTTTTTTTATTCATAGCCCTAAATAGCATAAAAGCCAATGCTATATCATGGCAATTCGCACATATTTTACGAGGTGGCTAATTCGTACGAATTAGTACGACCTCACTCGTACGATTTAGTATGATTTGTCTAAACCCCAGGGTAGGTTTAGGGGCAGGGTTAGGTGTAGGTCATTCGTTCAAATTCATACGAATTGGGAACTCGTAAAATACGTACGATTTAGCAAAAATCGTATGATTTTGCACGAGTGAGGTTGTACGAATTCGTACAAATTAGCCACCTTGTAAAATATGTACGAATTGCCGTGAGATCGGGCTGTAAAAGCTTATTGATAATATAGTGTCATCAAGATACTATATCTTTAATATTTTGAATAAATGTTTGTTGTTGTATTTTCAATTTTATTTAATTTTTGCACATTAAATATGGTAATGTTGCTTTGTAAACTAGCTGAAACAGAACAAATTAAAGTTTTTATTAACTAAAATACCAATACATATATATATATATATATATGTATATATATATATATATATATATATATGCCCCTGACTGGGGTAAAACATCTGCTAATATGTTTTCCGATGCACTTTATAACCTTTCATTTTCCAAGATATCTTGCCCAAGTCAGTCATTTGGCAATCACTCTGCACTCATTTACACTTAGTATTCAATAAACCACTCTCTTAACTCAAGTTAAGGACTTAATTATGGTCGGCCTCCCCCACTTCTCTGATCCTGAAATCATTATCAAGGCCCAGGTTTAAGTTTCACCAGGTGGACAGGGGAAGGAGAGAAGCACTCATTTACTCAAACCCAGCAGTGATACTGGGTCCATCCCTCCTCTCCTCACCTGAGTGCCTCACAGAAAGGAGTTGGCAGGGGGGAGGCCGTGCAGAGCGAACCCCTCGTGTGTGGTCGCGGCTCTGTGGGGCTGATGCAGGAGATTGACTCTTTAATTGAGGCAAGAGTGATGCTCATCATCTCTCATTAATGAGGCCAGTTAGAAAAGTGGGAGTGCGTGTTTGAGAAAATGAGAATGTGAAAGATGGAAAAAAGAGAGGTGAAGAGGCTCTGAGACATGCTTGACCATCTCAGGGTGGTTATTAGTCACGAATCGCTCTGTGTTGTGTGCGCGTATGTGCTTTCAGAGCGTCTAATGAGGCAAAAGAGAGGTTCGCTTATGATATCAGGTATCAATCACAGTCAATATGTCCAATTAAGATCAAAGCTCCACGTTATTTTGAACTTCCCTGAAAAGAAAAATGATCTCCTAATTAATATAGATTATCCAGGACAGACTGGAAGAAGAGAAAGGGACCGGTCTAGACGCAGAGCAGGGTACCTCATGTGTTCACACCAGTCCCACTTAAACGGCTCCCTCTCTTGTGGTGCATAACAGTGAGGGATTATGGGGGACGAAATGGGCTTCATTAAAAACCTGCTCCTTTGGGTTTCATTGAGAAATGATTGGCGATTTAGTGTTTGAAATCTGCTACGGACCAGTATTCGATAGAGAGAAAGAGCAAGAGAGGGGTGAGGTGAAACTCTATCTGTCCTGCTTATGCAGTCAATTTTCCCATTCTTTATCCCTCTTACTGCACCAGGATGTGTGTTCGCGGCTCGCGCCGCCCGGCGAGGTTGCCAAACTCATTTCACCTTGTGGACCTCAACTTGACTGCAAGCCAGACAACCCAACGTGATAAGGCCGCATTAAACCTTCACTCTCCTAAGGGAGGGTTATTATACAGACAGAGAGAGATGCCGCTCTGCATGAGAACAACAGGTAATGCTACATCGCTAGCATCGCGTTCGCAACATTAAAGTGGGGATAAATGCATGCCATTATCATTCATATCTACAGACGGGTAGAGAAAGTAAAGGGAAAGAATAAGTATAAGGGTTTCTTCTGTTCATACAGCCTTTCCAACAACATAATCCAGCCATTGAGTGCAAGTAAAAATCCCATTTATTTCCTCCATAGGGGATTGTATAAATCAACTTTAAAAGACCTGTGAACTTCAAGGTTGTTAATCGATGATGTGCACTTCTGCTGCAGACATCAGTTTGCATCTTTTCAGCTTCATGCTGCATTTAATTGTTTATTTTTAAATCATGTTTAACAGTGCCCTTCCTGGTGTAGAACTACATCACGCATGATCCTGCAGAGAAATATCACCAGATTAGAGTAATAAATCATGGTAAATAAATTGTACTCACTCAAATGAAGCACTAAAACATAAATAAGTAATCAATCAGTTGTTTTTCCTACACTTTCAAACCACTTTTTGTATAGAGACTTAAGATATATGTTGGTTTTGATTGCTTCTATAATGTCCTCATTTGTAAGTCGCTTTGGATAAAGGCGTCTGCTAAATGACTAAAATAAATAAATATATAGTTTCTGTACTAATAGTGGAAAACTTTAATATTACTATTTTGCATCTTTTTTTAAATTTTATTATGATATTGATAATTAAATTATTTGCAATGCAAAATATTAGGGTTTTTTGTACAAAGAAATACTATTTTGCTTTAAATCAAAGTTTGTAATGTTGTAATTCATCACTAAACTGGTTAGTTTGGTTCATATTTGTCTTTATTTTAAAATATCTATATATATATATATATAAAAATGAATTGGAAAAAATGATATCACTTTACTTAAAGCCTTTTTTATAAAGAATTATAAAGTGTTATTAAAGGGTATAATACATTATAATTATTCATAATGTGCGTTATAAATATTCATAATGTGCGTAATAAATTATATCTTGTCGTAAATAATTATAACCGAATTTAAAATGCAAAGTGTAACAATGAATTGATAATTCTATTAACTGTAAAAAACATTTAAAGTAGCCTTGCACTGTTGCTCTTTATAGCAGTCTGGAAATGGTTGCTGACCATTACCTGGCTTGCACATGGTTATGCTTTCATCTGCAGCGTTAAGTCTCCATCATTGCTGTGATGGTGAATTGCTGACAGACATGTTCTCACACTCACCTGCTGTACTCCATAATTTCCAGTGATGTAGTCTTAGTGATAAGTTACTGAGTTACAGCCCTTCGTTTTCATTGCGTCTTCAAAGTCAAGTAGACGCAAGATGGCCAGTTTCTTTTGCACAGCACATGTGGGACCTAAAATCAAAGATGTGGTTTATAGTTTAGTAAGCTTACATAAACTACATGGAATCAGTAGTGCAATAAAAGGATATAATAACATTATTGTGTTACTTTAAAAGAGTATCAGTGACTGGATCCAATGAGAAAACAGTTAATGACTCCATGACTTGATCTCTCCATGGTGTATTAAACTCTATATGGCCAAATTATTACTAACAGGGAAAGTTCTTCAACATTTTGACAAAGTTATGACAAACATTTTTCCAGTAACACTAATAATGTTTAAAGTTATCTGATCTTGTTATCTAATGTTCTTAAAATATTATTTATACATCATTTATGGATTTTTTTTCTTATTTAATTTTACCACTTAAAAAGCATATGCTGCAATTTTGTCAAGACAGCTGTGCAGCTGTGTTTAAGAGAGGTAAGAGGACCTGTGTTGGGGATATGTTAAGTAGTCTGTGCGGTATGGACTAAAAGCTGTGGGGTGAGCAGGGTGAAGAGGCAGTCTTAGTCCACTGGACAGGTGTAGGTAAACCGATCCTGGTGCCACCCAGGTTCAGGATGAACTTGAGACGTGTCTTCACCGTCCCTCAGAGGTGGAGGTCAGGAGGATCGTCCAATCAGCTGCGATCAGAGAGAGAGGACACCCCTCTACCCCTCCTCTGAACCAATGAAACGGAGACAGGTCACCCCGGTCCAATTAAGAGCCATAAAACATAATCAAAATTCAAAGGCTACTCACTACGGTCTCTATTACTGGGGTTGGTCAGGCTCTGAGGCCAGCACTGATATCTGTTGACCATGCGTTAAACAAATGCATTGTGTTCATAGGCCTGAGCCTAGCATCTCAGGTGAACTTGACACAATGGCCTGAACCTGACCATCAATAGTGACCTATGCATGCCTAAGCAGCATTCTGTGAAATAAAGAACTTAAAAGAAGAATAAATGTTCTTCTGTTTGCTTCAAAGCACTTTCAGATGTTCCATAAACACTGGATTGACAAAGCCATGAGAGATCTGTGGCTTGTTTGTTCATCATTTGTTTAAGAAAATGCTCTTTTTTTAGTTATTGCAGAGTTAATTCTCCTGTTTGGATTTGAATTTGGATTTGTGTTTTCTGGGGTTTTGGTAAATATCACCAGAACTTCATGCCCAGACATAAATATATTTGCTCACACACTGAAAGTCATGAGAGAAGTATCTGATGCTCACTAAAGCAGAATTTATTTGATCAGAAATACAGTAAAACAGTAATATTGTGAAATAACACTATTTAAAACCACCATTTTCTATACGTTTAAGATGTTTTTATTCCTAACATCTGTTACTCCAGTCTTCAGTGTCACGTGATCCTTCAGAAATCATTTGCTGATTTGGTGCTTAAGTATCATTTCTTATTATAATCTTTAAAAAATGCAATTAATGGTTTTGTGGCATTTTTTCAGGATTCTTTAATGAATAGAACGTTTGAAAGAAAAGCATTTATTTGAAATAGAAATCATTTGTAACATTATAAATATTGCTACTGTCTACTGATCAGTTTAATGTGTCCTTAATGAATAAAATAATTAATGTCTTTAAAAATAATTAAAATCTTATTTACCACAAACTTTTGAAGAGTAGGGTTTTTGCTTCACTACCTCTACTGTGTATGCATTTCTAATTGAATTTTGACAACTAAAAGTTGTGTCAGTACTAATATTTAATTCTTAGACATGGATTGCGCAATTATGGTTTGTATATACACTCACCGGCCACTTTATTAGGCAACACCTGTTCAATTGCTTGGTAACACAAATTGCTAATCAGCCAATCACATGGCAGCAACTCAATGCATTTAGGCATCTAGATGTGGTGAAGAAGACTTGCTGAAGTTCAAACCGAGCATCAGAATGGGGAAGAAAGGGGATTTAAGTGACTTTGAATGTGGAATGGTTGTTCAAAAACTGCTGATCTACTGGGATTTTCACACACAACCATCTCCAGGGTTTACAGAGAATGGTCCGAAAAAGAGAAAATATCCAGTGAGCGGCAGTTGTGTGGCGTAAAGAACATGAAAGCATGGATCCATCCTGCCTCGTCTCAACGGTTCAGGCTGCTGGTGGTGGTGTAATGGTGTGGGGGATATTTTCTTGGCACACTTAGTACCAATTGAGCATCGTTTAAACGCCACAGCCTACCTGAGTATTGTTGCTGACCATGTCCATCCCTTTATGACTAGTTTACCCATCTTCTGATGGCTACTTCCAGCAGGATAATGCACCATGTCACAAAGCTCAAATCATCTCAGACTGGTTTCTTGAACATGACAATGAGTTCACTTTACTCAAATGGCCTCCACAGTCACCAGATCTCAATCCAATAGAGCACCTTTGGGATGTGGTGGAACGGGAGATTCGCATCATGGATGTGCTGCCGAAAAATCTGCAGCAACTGCGTGATGCTATCATGTCAATATGGACCAAAGTCTCTGAGGAATGTTTCCAACACCTTGTTGAATCTATGCCACGAAGAATTAAGGCAGTTCTGAAAGGCAAAAGGGGTCCAACCCGGTACTAGCAAGGTGTACCTAATAAAGTGGCCTGTGAGAGTATGTAAAAATGTCTCATTTTGCAATTAAAGCAGACAATTCTATATATGTACATGGATTAGTTTATTTACAGCAGAATTTTGATTATCATAATGGTTTTATCACAAAATAGATTTCATCATCTGATTAGCATATTTCATACATACACTACCAGTCAAATATTTAAACATACCATAAATGTTTTAAAGGATCCAGAATTCCATTATAAGTACGTGTCTAAATCTTTGGCACTGATCTGCATAGCCTCAAAAAGATGTTGTGTAAAATATGTGCTGGCTTATTAAATATTTCAAGCTAATTATCTAATAACACATTGTACTCTATTACTCACAGTTCTTCAGCTTCCCCTATAATCAGCTATAAAAAAGAGAAAAAAAGTCAATTCTGTCTGGATTTGTCATAACCCTTCAGAAGTGACACAACAGCTGGCGTACACAACTAACAGGACAGTGAGTGAAAATTCAGATCACTCAAAAGCATTTTTTTCAGATCTGACATTTGTTATAATCGGATTACATAGAAACATTAGGCTTGAACATATTTCTCATTTCTCCACTACACCCCAAACAAAGAGACACATTATGAGTAATATTCTTCCGGCCCAGAGGGACGTTCTGGCCTGGGGCAGAACCTGTGGTTGACATCTCAACTCAAAACCTGATTAAACCTGCCCATCAACCCTGTAGGCCTCTCCACCTGTCCAACAACAAACATGTCAGGGCTTTCAGTCTGCACTCGAGGTGATTCTTCATTACACAAACATGTATTCTTAAGATGACGTGTAACTTGTGTGTGTGTGTGCGTGTGCGTGTGTGTGTGTGTGTGTGTGTGTGTGTTTGTCTTGGACAGTAAATGCAAGTGTTTACTTGCAAAAATGTGCATTGTGCATGTTATCAGTGCATTGCAGTGACAATGAGAGGCTATAAAGCATTTAAAACAACATAAAACCAGGATCAAAAGTGCAGGACTTTGCCTTTATTTATGTTTCCTTTCTCAGGTTGAGACATGTCCACTAATGACCAGAGACATGGTGGGTTGTAGCCAGTGGCATTGGCTGTGCGTAATGATAGAAGCATGTCATTGCTGCTTCCTCCCCCTGCAGTGTACTCATAGGATATGAAGCTGGTAGGAAATTAGGCTGAGATTTGTAGAACTCCTTTCATGTGTCTGATGGCCTTGTTGTTTTATTATTTTGGGACAAGGTAAAGAGCTCTTACAGGAAATAGCACGAAGGCCAAGGATCTGTGTCTAAAGGTCATAGTAGATGCATAGTAGTACTTTCACGTTCGTAAGTTTAATGCATATGTCCCAAAGCGCTAGGATAGGCTCTAGTATCCATAGAAGCAGGACAAGCAGTTTGGATGGATGAATGGGTGTACTGGCATTCTGGGAAGATTAGGGTATCTTAAACTGAGATGTTTTCTCTAAATCTCAGAAAATGCACTTGTATGCATTTAGCATGCATGTAGTGCCATTGCACTTCGGGCGTCCTGAGTCCTGGCTCACGGACCTTTCCCAATCATCCCTCTCTCTCTTGCCAAAACTAAATTTAAAAGAAAAAAGAAAATGCACTTAACTCTTAACTGATTTGACATTTCTTGAACTATTAAACATAATGGAAAACACATTATTTGTGTCCTAAATAAAGTGCTGTGCACATTTAATGCTCTATGTACTCTACCATATATGTATCAATTTTATATGGTTATTTTGTCATCCATCAAACATTCCACACTTTTTTTCTGGTTAATTCAGTGCATCATGCAGGTATTTAAAGTCTACCTTTTCAGTGTGAACATACGCCTGCCATATTTATACTATAAAATGGCATAGAATAGCGAATAAATACACAAACTGGGACTCACCTATTGTGTTTATTCAGATTAAGTAGACCTATTTTCAAATGCGAGTAATGTTTAGTTGATTTGTTTCTGTTTCAGAGTAAAACAAATAAAAAAATACATGCATAAATAAAAAAGATTATTATGACATGAATGCGGTATAAAACAACTAAATCCAAAACCATAAAACATTTCTTGAAATAAAATAAACATTATTCAGAAATATCTGAATTGGACATTTACTTGTGAATCTTCTGCTGGACATAAAGGCTTTACTTGGAATCATTTCAACTGTTTTATTCTCACATGAACTGAATTTACTCAAGATTTTTTATTACAGGTTTAACCACATTACACACCCAATGCCTTGTAGAGAGTATGACTGTGTCGTTTTTATTTTCCCTGTTACATTCCTCAAGCTTAGCACTGTCATAAGTTATTTTCTGCTCCAGCGCAAACCCTAATTGATCGCCCTCAAAATCAGCTTTACATTGTATGGGAAGATGACGGCATTTGATACCGATATTATGCACTGCACTTGCCAAGCTAATGCTATTTTTTCTGCTCTGGTGGAACCCGGCGTCTAGACAAAGTGTATGTACACAAGAACGCAGTAAGGATAAATGTTTAGACAGTCATTATTGTAATTTAAAAATTTTTAAGGTTGACTTGCTTTCAGATGGAGTTGACTCTGATTGTTGGAGCGTGTGAAGCTGCCATGCCACGGCTTGCACTCGTTCAACTTTATTGCCGTCTTGTCTTGCTTTAGACAGCTGAGTCTCTTTCGAACATAGGATGATCTAATTACATAAATAGAGATCTGTTCTAGCTGTCAATCATCATCAAAACTTTCATTTGACTGTGACATGTAGATGGAGATTAGAGAGCTGGAAAGTGTATTGTTGACTGAGTCTAGCTTTGTTTGGTCATTATGTTACAAATGTGCCAAATGACGCGCCCAGCTTTCTTGCATGGCAGATGGTACGGCTGTAAATATTATTGCAAGTACGTCAACACAAACAGTGCAACAGCGCTAAAGTATAGCCGATTTAGCTGTAAAACCTTCTTTCGTCTTCTTTAAAAGATTAATTTAAGAGATTCCAACTCCATTCAAATCCACAATGTCCATTCAGATACAATGACTACACTGATTATTTCAATTTTTCATGCTAAACTTATTTGGACAGTTACAATAAATACAAGTCAGAAGAAATTACAGCACTTTCTGACCTTTATAGGCAAATTGTGCACTTTAAAATGTATAGACAGGATTTGCCCATTTTTTAAGACATAAGACAACTGATTTAACCGACATTTTTCTCAGTTTAGCCTGAGGTTAGAAGCAATAACCAACAGTTAAACACCTGGGATGGAGAGTAATTCATCTGACCTTAAACAGCCACAAGCACAGGAAAGGAAAGAGGGAATATTAGCAGAGCCATCGGAAGCCCTGACGTCTCTTGTGCTTTAAAGCTGATTCTGCTGTCATTGTTTTTTTTTTTTTTTCAGTAGATAAAGAAACATGCTAGCCGAATCAATCCAGCTTATCACCATGAGCTCATAAATGTCCAAGAGGATGTACTAATGACAATTTTGTGAGAGGGAAGTCAACTGAGACACACACACACACACACACACACACACACATTCTTTCCCAGTGTGGTAGAGAGGTCATGGAGAGCCGAGGGGCGGATGGACTCATGGCTGTGAATGAAAGCTGGTTTGGGGCAGTGTCTGTCGGATGGATTGAGCTGATCACAAAAGCATACCGCACAGGATGCTGTCCCCTGGCCCTAACGAGAACTGAATTATTGAGTAACAGGAAATTAAAAAATTCTTGCAATGCCGATCCACTACTCTTAGCCTTAGCGCTGTGACTTGGACTGCCCCTTCTCTGAACTTCAGCCACTGAACAGGTTCTTTTTATTTTTTCCATATTCTTCCAACAACACTAATATGGGAACTATTAGAGTCATAGCAAGAATTGGTTGTTTTTCCATCTGGTTTCTTTCTGCTGTCTTTTTCATACAAAAGCATTTCAGTCACAAAATATATACATTGTTTCGTCAAAAATCAAGTACTCCAGGACTGTGATAAACCCTTCGCTTTGACTTACGGTCTCAGGACAATTTTCAGGCAAAGTTCAGAGTAAGAGAGCAAAGATGGTTACCATGCTTCAAACGAAACATTTAAATGAATCATCCCCCTCTAATTCCCTAATCTGAGGGAATTATACTGCGCAGAAAACTGATCACTCAGGAAAACCCTCTGAACCTAATACCTAGTCAATTACTGTCATAGTGCAAAGTGCGCCAGTTTACGATTAATACTGGTACATAAAAGTTGTGAAAACATCTATTTGTCAAAGCTGTCATTTTCAGTCAAACTGTACATGGCAAAGGAAAACCGAGCTACATGAAGCTTATTGCGTTTGCAAGTAGAGGAAAACCATAGCTGAATTGTTTGAATATTTCAACAGCATATGGAAGCGGTTCAGAAAACATTTGTACGTCCTTCCTAATATAGACATCAGAAGGATTTGTTGCGATTAGCTTAGTTAGCTGAAAATGTTGGAGGCTGATTTTGCTAAACATCCGAAGCAAAGACCTACATGTGTGTTTATAGACTTGTAGGCACATCCATTGCAGGGAATGCTCTGATGACCAACACGGGTAATGAGGTATGACTGTATTACGCACACTAGCCTGAGCTGAGTTCCCTGTGGAACCACTATACTGATTGGCTGAAGGGGCCCCTGCCATATTAAGGTTAGCGATTAGCAATAAATATGACATCACTTTACTCGTACGTCTCCGGTATTCATCGGTTTGTAAATTCTACCAAAGTCACAGATTAAATAGAGGTTTAAAGAGATGGCATAACATACCGTAAATTCAAAGCTATTGCGGGGGAAACATTAACCTATTTATGAAGCAGGCCAGATCAGTGGCTCTCTTGGTGCCTCTAGGTGAGTTGATTATATAACTAAAGTAAAAAAAACATTTTAGTTCACTTATTTATTCTATATTCAAGTGACAGTTGAAACAACCTTGTGGTAAAGTTTTGTTTGGCAAGCAAAGGGGACTCGGGTTTAAAATTGCAACTGAACTTGACAGCCAGTGATCAGCATGTATTTCACAGCATGCTAAAAAAAATTAAGGATAACCCATTTTGTGTTGCACTGGGAACAAAATGTTTCAAGTGACAAGAGAGATGACAATTTTCTTCTTGTTCTCTTTTTTAAAGCAAATCAAATTTGAGTTGATTGTCCCAGCATTTCAAAATTTTTATTAAAGATGTTTTTGAACAAGTGTCACGGTGCACACACAAGGTGGATCGAGGAACACGCAGATGAGGATGTAACTCAAATAAACAGTCTTTAATGACGCAAGGCAAGGCAAGGCAAGGCAAGGCAAGGCAAGGCAAGGCAACACTGGGGAGTAACGACGAGTAGACCGGACAAAATCAAACTGAACAGACAGGACTATAAATACACAGGATAATCATAGATAATTGACAAACACACCTGGACAAGAATTAACTGATAATCACACTTAACAAGGACAGGAAACAAACCAATATGGACACAAGAGGCGGGAACACAAGACACACACAACAGAGGACTGACAACAAGTCTCTTATGCTCATCAATGCTGCATTTATTTGACCAAGTAAGTATTACAGTAAGACAGTAATATTATAAAATATTACAATTTAAAAAAGGTATTTTCTATTATAATTTACTTGAAATGTAATTTATTTATATGACGCTAACTAAATTTTCAGTGTCACACGATCCTTCAGAAATCAGAAATTAATATGCTGATTTAGTGTTCAAGAAATGTTTTATTTTATTGTACTGTCAATGTTGAAAACAGTTATGCTGCTTAATATTTATGTGGAAACCACAATACGTGCTGAATCAAAGTATTAATGAAAATAAATAAATAAAATAAAAACAGACATTTGACCCCAAACATTTGTATGGCATCGTGGACTTTTATATTTTCAATCAAGTTTGAAATGTCAAGAGGGTGAGTAAATAAAGACATTAATTAGTTTTAGCTTTATTTAATTATCAGTGATAGTTGCATTTGAGGGGGCATGTGTCGGTTTAATGCTCATGGCTCTAGTTTTTGTTTTATATTCTAATCCATTATGAATTTGCGCCAGGAAGTAGATCAAGGCCGCTATTTCAGTAGAGTTTGCAGGGCTGTCAAACAATCTGGCTGTCACGCACACACATTGCCAAAGTCATTATTTTCTTCAACTCTCAGCACTTGCTGAAATCCAGGATGTTTACAGTTGAAGTTTGTGGTAAACCTGTGGCTGTGTGGCAGGTGCTGTAGTTGAACTCCTGCTCTTTCAGATGAAGGATGTTCAAAAGGCTGTGGCTGGCATACAGAGTGATCACTCTCCACACTTTTATCTCTCTCTCCCCACATTAGCACATAAATGAAGCTTCACTTTGTCTCTGCAGCGTTAAAACTCACTCGGAATAAACAACACTTCCTCTTATCGGTAATAGACAGCTTTCTGACATCCTAAAAAACCCTCACACCATTGAATATCCGGGAATTATAATATTCCAACCAGGTGTCTTTGAGCATCCCTTTTATCTTGGCATTAGGTGTACACAAAGTTAGTTTGTTTGTTATATAAAGCACAGATACGTAGTGAACTGACTATTTATTATTCTTGAAAATCATTTACGAAGCACAGAATGCAGTACAGATTACATGTAGACACACACGTTTTGCTGTTTATGGACATTCACCAGATCTATTTCATGATTCAGGAAAGAGCCTATCGCTCAGCATCCAGTGCAAATTGCATTCTCTGGCACACTCGCACACTTTCTCATCTACATATGAGGCTGTTATAAACACCAGCAGGAGGTTCCTGAGCGTCGGATATATAAACACATTTTCGAGAGTGTGTCGATAATGAGCTGGAGTGTGATATAGCCAGCCAGACTTGATAAGAGTGCGGACATACGTAGATGCCTGTAGAGGGGTTAACGCAACGGTCTGGAGACACCATTGTGATATCAAACTGAGCTTATCACAGGGGAAGGAGCTGGCAGCCTCTTAGAAGGCATTATGTGCTTCTCTGTTTCTCTCGTCTTATTTAACCACTCGTTCTGCATCTTTTTTTTCTTCACTTTTCATGCTATGAAGCATGTGGAGCACAGCTGCATAAACTAAAATGTGACGGATGAGGAGGGTATACTGTGTGCTTCCTATATTTTGTCAAATTTTCATCTAAACATGATTTTGGCAGGACAAAAATTGTAGGGCGAACAGGCCAACAGGTAAAGCAAGAAAACTCTGTCATCACTTACTCAACTTCTTGTCAGTTCAAACCTGTTCTTCTGCGGGACACGAAATAGTCAGGTTTGAAACATCATGAAAATAATGACAGAATTTTCATTTGGGGTAAGTTTGTTTTAAATAAAGAAAAGATTTGCTGTGTAATTTAAATAACTGTGTTACTCGCATATTTATTTGTGAAAATTAGCAATTTCTGAGTAAAAATAGTTTCTACATGATTTTTTTTTCAGTGTATCCCTTTAAATTGGTCATTATTTTATATTCTATTATTACTTAAAGTCAGTATTAAGTTCTTCCCATAACAGTTTAGGACTGTGTTCACCTTATCTCCTTCACAGATCTGTGAGGGACCATTTAACAGCATTACTGTGTGACATTTGTTTAATTATTCTATAAATCCACAAAGGTCAAAGACTCTGAGGGCATAAGTAAGGAGATGTAGTTCTTTGCTAAACTATTTGGACCCTTAACCATTCTCTCATTTGACTGCATAACCTACATTAAAATGTAGACATTTTTATAATCATGCACTGAAATTAATTATTTTGCACAGTCGCTGTGACTGCAGAAGCTTGCGCAGATGAAAAACAATTGCCCTAACGAGGACTCAATTGCCTTATAATTGGCCTTTACCTGAGAGTTATTAAAATAACTACTGCATTGTCTGGGTAGCTTAAAAAATTATTTTTTTTATTCAGGTCGTGATAGAGATTTCAGCTTAATTTAAAAGCATTAATTAAAATGTGGGCCAAATCTTATACTGCCTACACGTCAAATCACCAGATCTGTTTAGTATGGAAGTGCTATGCGGCTGATTTAACATCAGCAGGAGGTGGCATGTTTTTAAAGAAAGAAATACTACAATATACTTAAATATGGGAATGGCTTACTTATGTATGGGAGACTGGGGCTAGATATCACTCTTAATTTCCAGTGGGGCATATTGCCCAGTGTTATTTTAGTACAGTATACTACAGTATTATAGTTTTCATCAATATTTTGTATTGGTTTTCATTTTTTTATGTTTCCTTTTTTCATTTTATCCATTTATTTTTTTGTAATTGTTTGTTTTTGTCATTTTTTATTAGTTATTGTTTTATTGTTATAAACCGCAAAATAATTATGAAGCACAAATCAGTTCTTAAAAAACTGAGAAGGTGCAAGGTAACATACAAAAAATATCCAAACATCGTTATTGCCACTAAATATATTAATCAATAAATGAAAATAAAACGCATATAACAACCTTCCTCGACTTGACATTTGTGTATGTTCTTAATGTTTGCCAGTATGCCGCTTATTATGTTCACTTGTTAATCTAGCAGCTATTACAAAAATATGATATTTTATTTAGCAGACATAAATGATCACAAATATTATCCGTTTATGACCAGGTGTTTGAAAACTGCAAGTGTGAAACCAATATATGATTTATGTCATTAGAAATATATTTGTATTTACTGTGGGTTTTAAGAATATTTAGTCGCTTAAAATTTTTTACATTTGAGTTTTAATGAAATATAATTAAAAATATATATATATTTGAATGCGGTGTTTGTAATTCAGTAACGTGAACCGAATCTATTCTAGGCATTACACATCAGTGAATACACTATGACAGATACTTTGGGAGAGTGTTAATAAACTAATAAGCATATTTATGCAGCAATGCAATCAAATGTATTGTTATTGTGCAGCCTGTAATTATCAATGATATGTCTATATGTTTATTCACCCTTCTAATTCTTATTTGTGCTTGAGGGAAGGTTCCCCAGCTTTGAAGGATGTCAGATCCAGCTGCTGGCACACTGGAGATGCAAATTACTGGCATAAAAGCAAATGAGAGGCGTCTGTGCCAGTACCGGGCCCGTGCCAGTCCTGGAGAGGCACGGACTTCCCATAACTCTCTCTCTTTTTCATTTTTCATCTCTCTCTCTCTCTCTCTCTCTATCCAGGGATTGGCAGGACCCTCAGAAAGGAGGGAGAAAGAAAGATTTTTCAAAACATTAAAGGAGTTTAATGCATCCTAGCTAGTCAAAAATACCAAATTGATCAGTGCAATAGGAACCGCTTCAGATGGGAAATAATTATTAGACAGGGTGCTGATACACTGATGACAACTCCTTACAGGAATGCATTTTTAAAAGCGTTTGGATGCCAGCGTTATCTTGCATGACCAAATTAGGGCCAAATGAGAAAAGTTTATCTGGTGTTTTCGAGTATTGGAAGAGATTTGGATTCATAAATCTTATACAAAGTGTGTATGTGTGCGTAGAACTGTGGGTAAATCGCACGAGGAGGGAGCTGAGGCCTCGTGGATTAAAACTGAATGTTTTGTTTCCTTCTGTATGGAAGCCATGAGAACAGTTTTACAGGCAGATTAAACAGAGCGAGTTAAACTGTTTGTACAAATGCATGCTAGCTGTCTTAATGCGTGGAAAATCATGAGGTAAACTGATTACAGCTGACCACCCATGACAAACAATCCATAAAGGGGAAAGTGATTTAACTCTGCTTGATAATCACAATCATCACTGCTTGTGTATTCAGCATAGACTGGGTTTATCACTGCAGTCATTATTATATAGCTGTAATAAATTCATGGCGATGAGCATCATACTGCAAAATAAGTCAAAACATTTCTCAGTATGTACTATATCTAATAAAACATGCTAAATATAATAAAAAAGACCATTCATATTTGGTACATGGGATTAGGTTTTCAAAGGAACACTAGGTTCCAGGTTCCAAAAGATATTTCATAATGATATCATAGAAGAACCATTTTTGGTTTCCCAAAGAGTGTTTCAGTGAACAGTCTGCTTTCGTCGCTGCTAGCGGTTGATATCGGTTTGGTGTGTCACAGCCTTAAAAGAGCCCACTTTTTTTCCTCAGTGTGAAGAACATTTAAAAAACCTAAAGAACCTTTTTCCACAATAAAGCAGCTTTTGTGGAATGGAAAAGTTCAATTGGTCTTATTTTTACAATCCTTAAATGCATAAAGAGATTGTTCTCCCAAAAGGATTGATTCATTCATTGTTTACTTGTGCAGAACACAAAAGAAGATATTTTGAAGAATGTTTGGTTATTTTTGCCCATACAATGAAATTCAATGGGGCCCAAAACATCACTGGACCACAGAGACATTAATTGTACACTGAACAAAATAAAAAACACTGAGACATTTTTCTAAATATCTTCTTTTGTGTTCCACAAAGAAAGAACGTCATTCAGGTCTGGAGTGACATGAAGGTGAGTAAATGATGACAGAATAATCTTAATTATTGATAAACTATACCTTTAACTATGATTGTCTAGACAATTCTGCATGCACCGATAAGTTCCTGATACTAGTTTAGAGGCCTGAATTGAAATTTAGGAGCCATGGATTCTTTGATAACTGGAGTGAAATCACTTCTTTATTCATGGAGATCTGCAGCAGCCATGAAAACAACCATGGCCGTCACAGGAGAAAACAATAATCAGTGAACTTTTCACCTCTATTACCCACAAAGCCATAACAGTCTGTGATCCCATACTTATTACCTTCTGTCATTTCCAAATGAACTCAAGAATGCTGTCCGTTCCAGACATGACAGCTGAGGAGCGGCATCTAAATAAATTCAAGTTTTTTATCAGTAATATTATTTACATTTTATGGCAATACAAAAACAATTGCTTTGAAGGCGGACGGTTAAAGACTTCAAAAGGAGCTGGACGAGGAATGCCAAACACTTGGCGAGCATTTGATCCTTAAACCCCTTTGATCAGATATGTCCACCTAGGATAGCCATCTCTATTGTTCCAGCTATTGTGTTGCTTAGGGCTCCTTTCTCAGTGACTAATTTGCCCCTGCAACAGTTAATGCAGCAGTTCTACAGACCTTCTCTTGTTCCTTTGTGCTCAACCGACATACGTAGCGAGATACAGATCTGACTGTTTGTAAAAACACCTTACAATATGCGCAACCCCTTACAATGAATATATCAGGCTAACTTCATCCATTCAGTGTCTATAAAATTAGATAATGTGTTAAATGTCTTAATTTTTTTCCCTCTCTATATGGTAATATCACTTACTGATATAATGGATACATCGATACACACTAGATCATATTTTTATCTAGGTCAGATTAATCACATTCATAACATCCATAGGATAATGAAATTACCACACAAAGTGTTATGAAGACAGCATGAGGCGGGAACCGGAAATCAAATATAAAGAGGGCTGACATGGCCTTAATTACCTTGAAATGAGAAACAGATGCTGGTATCACTGGTTATGCTGTCGTGCGTTTATTGTCTTATCGATGATGAAAAATGAAATGGATTTGCTATCGATTTATGGGGAAGAGAAATCATTTAATTTCATGATCATAATTGAAATTATGCCTGTTCATCTCAAAGTATATGACCCATATTGCAGTACTGAGAAGTTTTGCTTCCTCAAACAAGTACCTCATAATTCATCTGACAGCATTTATGAGACGTAATGCAGAACTGCTGACCAGACCATTCAATCTTATTGCGTTTTATAAAGAGATTACACCATTATGGGTGTTAAATTAAATCATTTACATCACATTTTCACACGTATACAGAAAGGTTTTTACCTGCCGGGCCTGTTGTGCAGATCAGTTGCATCTCATTTTGCCTTCGGTTGCCTGTAGGTGTAAAACAAAAGCTCACAAATCATGCATTAGACAGGATATTTAACACGCTCGTGTAAATACTCACACAGACACGTGTAAGATCTACTGGCTTTTTTCCTTTCTGTCTGCTGTACTTTTCCTGTTCTCTCATTTACTTCTTCCTTTCTGTCCTCCTGCTCTACACTTTTAACACATGCTGATGATTATCAATGCTATTCTGGGTCACTGAAAGTCTGCCAGGTGTTTTTAATGTCACCCATTCCTTCATTTTAGTGTAAGGAAATAAACACATCAGTGCAGGACGCAGATATATTAGTAAGTGAGATGAAATTGCTTTGCAGAGCCTTTGGCAGAACATTCACTGAACTAATAAGGACGATTAGGTGATTTCAGGGGTGAGTGAGTGAGTATGTCAGTATGTTCAGACCAACCCCTCATTTCCTCTTTCCCTGGGGGCGTGTCTGAACCCGCCCCCCAACCAACCAGCAGCTGTACGATGAATGTCCAGGAACGCCCCTCCGTCCTTACACAATGGCTCAGATGAAAGCAATGAAAACATTAAAGCAGGGGACAGACCATGGGACTCAACAAATGTGCACATGGTGTTATGCTGTGTGCAATTTTTTATTTTTGGTATTATAATGACTTATTTTAGCACAGAAATGGCTAAGGCTGCATGTGAATAGAAACAATTTTTTTCTAACTCATGAATAGGCTCGATGTGAATGCTTTCATCACATAAATTAATGTTAACGTGTTGAATATGATGAGCACATTGTTTCTTACAATGGATGCTACACCAAATGCAGTAATATGCATATTACATTTTAAAAAGCAAACACAGCACTCAGAAATAAAAGACTTTAAAAATCTACTCCCGATAGAGGTAATAACAAAGCCTTTGCTGTCCCTGGCACTTTTCAAATACAGAGACCTGAATTAACACTTTGTGAAATTTACAATTGTATAAAAATATGCATTGTTCTTAAGTTAAATTCATGTACTAGATTATTTTTAAAAGGCCAAATAATATTGCATATTATATTTCTTAAATTCTTCTGCCAGATACTTTCACACACCGAGAGTTCTGTTTTGTCTGATTTAATCTGATTTGTTTTATTTGATTGAAAACAAAAATGCAGTATGATTCCTGTTGCCAGACAAAACTGGCATGTAAAGAATAAAATAACTTGTTTAGGTTAACTTTGTATCATGATATTCTTTAAAGAGGTACTAATAATGAGACAATAAAGGTGTTCCTGTGTGGCTCAAGAGCATTTTGAGCAAAAATTATGTACTAATGAAAATGTATTGTAAGTCGCTTTGGATTCTGGTAAAGGTGATTTAATTTTATTAAACTCTGGGAATCGATAGGTCCACTCAAGAACATTATGCTGCTTTATAATTTCTCTAAATACCTTTAAAAGCTTTTTAATTGTTTTGAAATACAATGCAATGACACATTATTGCAACCTAAATATCCAACAAGTTATGGTCAAAACCATATACTGAAAGTTTTAGTGTAGAAAATATTGTTAAAAGATGTACAATACTTGATCTGAAAGGAAAATACATTTTAAATAACAAATGTAAAGAAATGTATACACATTGTTATGATCTAAATAGAAATATATAGTGTGAATACATGTAAACTTTTTGTTTTGATTCAAGTTTTTTAGTTTAGTTTAGTCAGGGAAAGATCATAAATAGTGTAAGCAAAGCCCAATCATTACACATTTTTCCCCGTAATGCCAATTTGACTTTCTGTAGACATTGGTATTGCATTCTGTCAGCTTTTTCAACATTTTGTGTGCATTTCATTCTACTTTTAAGAGAAAAATCCCAATTTCAAATTCTCACGAAAACACATTTTCCTTCTGTTGTTGGGTTCTTGTAATGAACTGATTGTTGGTAGTTATCAGCTTTTGTTGTACATGTAAACACTCAATGTCTTAATGAACTGCACTTTAGAACTGTGCACTGTGATCCCTGCAGTAATTACCATCTGCTTCCTTACACACACTTAGTCATGGAGAAACGCCAGACTAAAAAACACCTTTTTCCTCTGATTTGCCCTTGACGAACACTTTATCACATTATATTGAGTATAATAGTAGGCTCAGAGTACAGAAATCTAACTTAGCTTATATGTGGTGTTTGGAAGGCAGTTATCTATTTAACTGTTGGCTGAGTCTTGGCTATCAATTGGGAAAAAGAAGACCATTCTGCACTTTGAAGATGGTCCACGGGTCTTAACTGAAGAAGCATTGTTATTGCACGACTTGTGTTGCTTTCTCTAACACACTCCAAAACACCAGTAATTGTCCCTCCATTCCCCAGAGCATCTCTAGAGAATACACTTATTCCACCGCAAACTCAAACTCCTAAAAAAACACAGTTACAGTTGGAGAGCATCATTAAATGGCCATTTTTAAAGGACTTCAGCTGTGCTGCGGTCACAGAGGTGCCTCCTTTGGGAGGGAGAAGCGCTTGACAGTTGGATATGGGTGTGAGTGCACTAGTTCACTCTTCTCCCCCAGCACAGCGGTGGCCAGTATTGGTGGGGATAGTGGGGTTTTGGCCCATTAGCCGAATGCGGTTTAATGAGAGGAAGAAATTGGGATGGAGAGAGAGGGCAGAGCTAAAGGCTGACTCTTTTTTAATGAGCAAAGTGTGAGTCAATAAGCAATGGACGGCTTCTGCAATTCATGGATGCTTAATGACATTGCTAATCCCTAAGGCGACTATGCCGCCGAAACAATTGGTTTTCACCCTTCCTATGGTGAAATATCCCAGCAACACCTGCCCTCGGCCTAGGCTGCCTCTCAGACAGGGCGCAGGTTACAATATACAGCCTGTTCTTAAATGTGGAGCTAAAGTTATAGGAATATTAAGAACACTTGTTCTGATGCATATGCAAAAGGAATTATACTGTTAGATAAGTTCATGAGTTCATTATATAATCAAATATATTCAAATACATGATACTGCATTAACATTGCATTTCTCATGGTTTCTTATTTATCTTTTTATCAATATATTATTGTTTAAAGGAATAGGTTACCCCCCAAAAAAATGCTGAAAATCTCCAAAATGTAGCCGAGCTTGTTTCTTCAGGGGAACAGGTTTGGACAAATGTAGCATTATCACTTGCAGCTGATTAAAACATCATACTAATCCACAAGTCATATGACTTCAGTCAATCAATTAAAATCTTGTGAAGCAAAAACCTGTGCTTTTTTAATAAACAAATTCATCATTAAGGACTTTTAACTTATGATTAAAAAATATGAGGACTCTCATTCTGGCAGCGCCCATTCACTGCAGAGGATTCACTGGTGATCAAGCCTGTGAATATATGAGGAGAAAGGAGTGCTCAAATTAAACAATTTAAGTGCCAAATTAAATAATATTATAAAGAAACAATATCAAGTAATAAAAAGTGACAAAATATTATCTGAAGGGGAACATAAATGCATAAATCCTTGACCAAAGTCTAGTTCTCATGGAGAAAGCAGAAATTATGGAGCGTCTGGTCATCATCTACTCCATTTACATTATCTTACATTGTCAGCAATGTAACGTGCTGTCCATATGGAAAAGGATATGGAGATTTAAAAGTGAAAGCAATGTGAAACCAACTGCATTCCACATTGCATTCCAGGCTGGACTTCAGTGGTCTGCGCTCCTGAGCCACCGCCACATCAGATCTGGCACCGCTGAATTAATGGATGTTTGAAAGTAGATCCAGAATTCTCTGGGTTTGAGACTAAATGTTCATGCATAGGACCCCTAAGCCTATATTTAACAGTGTTTTAGAGGAGCCCCTGTCATCATAAAGACAGGAACGTTTCCAGCATAGCATTGGGTAAATCACAAACTAGAGAAAACTGCAGATCTGAACACCTCATAATGGTCCACAGGGTCCAGTTCCTTGCAGTTTCATGTAGATGACAGAGAACTTTTGATTTCAAAACTGTAAATTGTGTGTATGCAATAAAACAAGAAATAAGTAAATATGTTTTTGTCGTTTAAAAAAAAATAATTGTAATAGTAAATGTAACATGACCTTTAAATGTATTTTGTGATTAATCCAACTGTTTAAAACCACTAAAAGCAAATATATACAATATATTTGTATCATTCAAAATGTTGTATGTTTAATATTAGCTATATCTATAATATGCTTCAGATATTTTATGCTTTAGATAGTGTGTTTGACGATATAGTAAGGTGTCAGAGAGTAGCTAACCAAAAATACTAAAATAACGCTATACATTTTTTTAGGTTTTGCAATATTTTTCTACCTTTTTTAATCATTTTTGCCATATCATCCAACATTCAACTGTTTTAGCTTTTCCAGTTAGCTACAACAATACTTTTATTGCAACCATTGCTTTACAAGAAACATAATTGAAACAATAATCTCTGTTGTGTGGTATAAAGGAGGTCTGAATCATTTTAGTTATACCATTATGACTACTTGAGCCATAAATCCAGGTTTGGCGTCTGTTAACTATTGCAATCCTACTCAGAATCATTTTACTAAATACAAATACACATATATGTTACAACCACATGCAAACCCTTACGTATATCAGAACAAACAAAACCACATACAATGTTCAGTGCTTGTTTCATTTCACATGCTTACTCTCTCTCTCTCTCTCTCTCTCTCTCTCTCTCTCTCTCTCTCTCTCTCTCTCTCTCACACACACAGACCTAGATCCAGATGTCCTTTGCTTTCAGCCAGTCTGTCTGCCAGCGGAGGCAAGAGAGCTGCCCTGGCATGAAGAGACAGACAGATGAAAGATAACAAATGGAGAAAGAGAGTAATGAAGCAAAGTGAAGGAGAAGAGAAAGGTATGAAGACAGATGTATATACAGAGAGTGAAAGAGCAAAAAAAGCGAGAGATTTTTTTTCTCCCTGATGTCTTTATTGGCAGTTCACCCTGGGAGCTCCTCGTTGCTACTTGAGTCCAGAGAGACAAGACCAAATGTGCTACACATCCATTCTCCTCAACCTCTTTCTTTCTCACACTCTGCCAAACTGTCCCATATTATTTCAGTTCTCCCTTTCACCTGTGTGCAGATGTAAGGTAACCGGGTTTCTGAGATGAAAACCAAAGACAACCGGGCATTAATTACATTTTGAATGCAGTTAAGGAATTAAAAAAGAGCTACATGTTTGACTGTGATGAACTGTGGCGTATCATATCTGTCCTGCTACTCTGCATTGTCATTCTGAATGCTGACTTATTCAGTGGTAACAGTACTGCATATATATGAACAACTTTTGGGATGCTATAGCAATATTTATGTAAAACAGACATTACATAAGCTACCATAAAACTTTGAATTTGTAGTTAAGCTGAATTAATCAAAAATACTGTAAATAACTGTAACATTGTTTAATATTATTACAATTTAAAATAAGAGTTTTCTATTTTAATATATTTTAAATGTAATTTAATTCTGTGATGGAAGAGAATTCTGAATGTTTTAGCAGCCATTACTCCAGGCTTCAGTGATCCTACAGAAATCTTTCTAATACAGTGATTTGGGGCTCAAGAAACATTTGTTATTATTGATGTTGAAAACGATGGTGCAGCTTATGTTTTTGTGGAGACAGAAATCTTTTGCAACATTAGCCTATAAATATCTTTACCGCTACTTTATATCTAATGTGTCTGCATTTCTCAACAAAAAAAGAAAGAAAGACTTAAGAACAGTGGACATTTTTTAATTGTTTTAAATAGTGTTGTTTGAAGTGGTTTAAATAGTTTTTTTGTCTTTACTAACTATATTGACTGACAACAAAACCCCTCGTCGAGCAAGTTGTTCCTCTCAGCAGGGCCTCACATGTGTGAGTGATCTTTCTTCCTCCATCTCCTTCCTGTTTTCTCCTCTTTTAGCTGTTCTATGTATTCTTCCCCTGCGGTAGAGGGTGCTGTCTGGGATACGGCTACAACTATCCTCAGATATAAACAGCCACACATCCCTTCCCTCTAGCGTTTTTCTACCAGGCTCACACATCCCCTTCGACAGTCGAAATTAGGGCCAGTTTATTAGATCTGAGGGGCCACTAAACACCACCCGAGATTGCTCACTGATTGACTCGTCGTCCACACACACACACGTTCAAACACACGCTGTAAACCCTCACACCCACCTAGTGCTTATCTTTGCCTTGGGCCAAAATCAGCTCCTTTACTCTTCTTCGCTTCGAAAGAGCTGTCCAGAGAAAATATATAACCCACTTAATGTAGCACTCACCTTCTCTGAGAGATAGTATCAGATGTGGGAGTTTCCCTGCTCAGGAACCAAGGGTTTGTGGCTTCCAGAGGAACATACTATTGGTCAGATGAAGCATTTAATTGCTTTGTTTATATAATGGTGAATGATTCAATTTAGTTTATGTTGTTTTAACTTTCTCGGCCAACATCTCCCACACAAGCAAAGGATTATCTGTTTCTTCTTGGATAAGCAAAAATTCCCTGTTATTTTTAAATGTGACGAAAACTTTTTTGAGTGTTAATGGCCTTTATCCTTCTAATCTGTTGTGTTTCACTGCAGAATTGTGGATCCAGAAACCAATTTTGCTTCGTCACTCATCACTGTAGTTTATTAGCACCCTTTGGGGTTGATCAACCTTTGGGTAAAAATGTCAAGCTCCTTCAAAGGATTAAAAACGTTGTGGGTCTCTCATGTCAGGTTCCTAATTCTCCTGATGTACTGTTTTATAAGGGGCCGTGACCTAAGAGTCTGGCCCCTGAGAGCGCTCTGAATATGCTCTGCTCAGAACAGCCAGGTGCAGTCGGCTCAACATGGCTATCAAAACAGAGAGATTTGTTTTGCCTGAGATGCAGCCAAGAGAAGAACCCCTTTTAAAATAATTCTTTATTTTGAGTGATGCAATGTTGTTATGTGTGAAACCGCGGAAGGCTGTTCTGGCACCCGTCCAAGCCTTTACATACAGAGAGAAACACATCAGTCCAGGCAGCAGGAATGCAATAGAGGGTGCGATTTATGGGATGTGATTATGAACAGGTTATATAGTCTACATGCTTATATGGCTGGGTTATGATTGCTTTGCCTCAGAGGTCCTGTTGTTTTTCACTGAGATGGCCTTTATCTCAAAAAAATTGTGTGTGTGTGTGTGTGTGTGTGTGTGTGTGTGTGTGTGTGTGTGTGTGTGTGTGTGTGTGTGTGTGTGTGTGTGTGTGTGTGTGTGTGTGTGTGTGTGTGTGTGTGTGTGTGTGTGTGTGTGTGTGTGTGTGTGTGTGTGTGTGTGTGTGTGTGTGTGTGTGTGTGTGTGTGTGTGTGTGTGTGTGTGTGTTTAAAAATAGCCTACATTACAAATGCACACATATATTGACTTGAATGCACCTAATCTATGATGAGCATGTCTTTAATTCCTGTATTAAAATTCATTTTGAGATATTTTATAAGCATAGAGTAAGGGGGGGCTGCACAGAGGGGGGGGGGTGTATGACTCTGTCGCACTGTATGACGTGACGGACAACTAGTTGTCCAGTCCTGTTCCGTTTACTCAGCGCGTGTGTTCCGAGACTGCGGTTGTGAGTCCTGAAAAATTAGGCCTAACGTTACAGATGTGAGTTCGGTTACAGAATGCGGCTGACCATATTAAGGACTCGAATACAGGATTGACATCCGTATTCTGCTGCTATGTGAACGTGGTCAATTTCGGCTCCCAATTTCAAATAAATGAAATTCTCTATTCCTCAAAGAATACATACAGTATATCATGATTTCCACAAAAAAATATTTTCAACAAAAACAAGGTATGTTTCTTAAACACCAAATGAAGATTCATGAAATAAATACGCATTTAATACATTGTAAAATATATTAAAATAGAAAACAGTTAGAAATAGAAATATGTAGAAATGTTTCACTACTGTTTTTACTGTATTTTTTTTACTTAACAAAATGCAGCAGATGAGCGTAACAGACTTCTTTACACAACATTAAATAATCTTGTAACATAACTCTTGTTAGACTGCAATCATTGTTACTGTATCAAAACAGATTTTTTTTTCGATTCTAGTTTTCTAATCAATACTGACTCAGGTTTTTGTATGAGCGTTGCTCAGTGAAAGCTGAAGTGTTTCAGATATGACATGATTAAGAAGCCTTTCAGCACTCTTGATGTCACTTGATCTGAGAAGGAATGACGAAATAATACAGATGTATATGGTCCACACTGTAGACGTCAAAAAGAGAACAATTTCCTTCCCTCAAGGAGACGTTTAGACATCTTTTGAAGTAGCAGACTAAATCGACTTGTTAGGTGAAGACCAGATGCGTTTTGAACAGCGCAACTTTTACGATCAGGCTTTTGGGTCCTTTCCAGAGAAGGAAATCACTTTGCTCGTAAGATTTTCCTCAAACAAGTGTTTTGATTCGAGACTGCGTTTTTGTTTTCACCAAACACCTGTGTCTCTGGAATTTCCCATGATTTGAACAAACGTTCTGAACACTAGCTCCTTAATTCAGACTATATCTTTAAACTCATACCTTAAAATGCTTACTGCAGCCTGTGTTCATAAATGAGTGGACATTGGCAAAAGGCTTTTAGCTGTGAGTGTAAACAAAAGCTCTAATTCTAGATAATAGTTCAGTGCACATGATGCTCAGGGAGCAGAAATGACCAGTCTCAGTGGCTTCATTATCACTCTAATTTGTATTAGTGAGGCCTATTCTCAGAGGAATAATTATGTATCTAGTGTGTGCTCTCTTAATGAGGTTAAACTTAAGTCTTTACACTGAATGGGGTCCAGTCTTGCCAGGATGTTGAAAAAAGTGCTGTTCTCAGTGGTATGCTGCCTTTTTCTGTAATTGCTGTTTGTTAGCCGTACACTACTATTACACTTAATAAGGTGGCAAATAGAGTGGGGGAACTATGACGTCACTCTGTAGGCGGATCGGCTGTTAGCATGAAACTGGATCCCTCGACAAAAAGCCAATAGGATTTTTCCATAGGCTTTTGGATTACCGCAAAACATAAGCTCTGTGTTCAATCATAGTTCATGAAATTTACACAATTTGTCAATCAAGATAATCTTCACAAAATGATTTAACTTATACAAATTTTGAAGCCTAAATAAAAGCGCCAAACCTGCTACTATAGGCTATAAACGAACTGCAACTTTCTCAAACTTATTTTTAACGTTCAGTGAAAAGGATTTACTCTGTATATGAATTTTAATCCACATGAACCGTTTCATATAAACTGGAATAAATACAAAAGTAGAGCCTAACTAAAACTGAAATGAGACATTAGTAATAAATAGTATAGTGAATAAATTAAATAATCATAACAGAAGGACATATGAAAGCACATATTTCTGTACATTTCGAAATAAGGTGCATTAAAATCAACAATTCCTTAATTAATATGAATCAAAAACATATTGCCGCATATTCAATCTTTTAAATAACAGCAGAGTGAGCAAGTTTTTGGATATGGTAAGATTAAACTTATTTTAGTGAACTAAGCACCACATTTCAGCTCATTTTGTTAGGGTGGGTACACAATATGTAATTTTATCCTTGCTTCTAGGAAATCCTCAATCTATATGCTTTCTAACAGCTTCATGTGGCCGTAAACATTTAATTTGAACGTGGCTTTAAGCTCTATGCATCATTAAAGTTTCACTTTCACCACGTAAAGCTGGTAAATGTGGTGTTTACAAGTAATAATCGTAATATGAGTTTACCTTATGGTAGAGTCTCAGTGTCAGTAACGTTAAGTGATAAAACGAGCATGTTCCATCCAAAGACTTGTCGCATTTCAGTACAAAGCAAAAAAAAAAAAAAACATTGTCGAAAAACAACATAAAATGCTGGCAACTATTCGTTGGTTATTCTGAAATTAATTATATTATAAATTATACTACAACTGGAAAATACTGTAAATTGATAAACGTTCAGCGTGATGACGTTGAATGTCTCTGACAGCGCCTGTAGTCCCATTTAGCAACTTGTTAGCAACCGTCTTGTTTAAGAAACGTACCTGCTTAAAAAAAATCACGAGTGTTGGTGTAACTGGTGTGTTTTATGTTGTAGAATAAAACGTGAAAGTATCTTGAGCTTGTGTGAACCACGGACCTTATTTAAGGGATTTAACCAAAATCCCATTCAAAAAACCCATTGACTCTGGGATGATGGAACCGGAAGTGCTAAAATGCTAACTCGCTTCCGGGTTTTCACCTACAAAGTGACATCATAGTTCCACCACTCTATAGGCTTAGCAATAATACAGCCCTTATTGATATATGCGCATGTTTGTAATGACTTTTGTAATTAGAGCTCACCACTTAGTTCTGAGAATTTTAATGCAATGCATACAAATGCAACACTCATGATACAGCAGCATTTTCTGTGTATTGCACTAGGGAATCGCCCCATATCTGCTATCACAGTAGCTTATCACTGCGTAAAGTGCATGTAAAGATCTCTAGTTTAAACTGCCTGATCCTGCTCCACAACTCAGCTAAAGCCATTTAAACACTCTGACCTACAGGAGATACAATCAGAGAACACTCTTATCAAATAGATGGGCCCCTGTCATCGCACAACCTCTCTAACCTTGCCTCAAGACTGTTGAAGACTTGCTGTAAACTGTTGAATCACCACCCAGCTGAAGGTCAGAACCAGATCAGTCACTGCGCTGATGTTTGATGGTATATTAATAGAGGTCTCACAGCTTGCTTGGGCTTAAATATCAGTGCTGAAAAAAACAACAATGAAATAAAAAAAGGTAATTCTTGTGGCTGGACAATATTTTGTTTTAATAATTTATGTGGTCAAATAAAAATTATATATTTATTCTATATGTATTCTACAAAAATGTATTTATGGATCAATCAAAGATGTATAAGAGTATCCAGGATCTATCTCAAACAGTTTTAAATGTGCCAATGTTGGTTTCATATACAGTGTAAAATAGAAAGAAAAAGAAAATGTTATAATATTTTCAAGAAAAGTGAAAAGGTTTTGGATTAATTGCATCACATGATATTTTACAACCTCAAGTTACCAGCTTCTCATAAAAAGGTACAATTATGTAACATTTTTACAAGAGTTGTTGACCTCAACACAATCAGGGGTCCAGGGTCTGCAGGGGTCCTTTAGTATCCATGTTGGTTGCAGCACAATTTTGTGTAAGTTTTTTTTTCCAAATATTAATATGCAGAAAATCATATTATCAATAACGATAATAGTGTGTTTTAAAAAAATATTCCTTAAATAGGAATTTCATTCTTTTTTCTTCCTGATGATATAAGTGAAGTTTATGTTGAATTGCATTTTAATAAACTTTCGAATAAATTAATATACAGGACAAAAAATGAGTGTCACGTCATTGACCCTTCTGTATCATAGACACAATTTAGCTATGAAAGTTCTGATATTACACTGATACTAAAATAATGGGTCTCAAATATTAAACAAACCCCAATCCTCACCAACAAGCTCAACACCACCAATTCACCCAGCCCTCCTCTGTCTCTTCTCTTCTTCCCTCGTTAAAAACACCTCTTTTTTCTTCTTCTGCAAGGTTAGGGAGGGAAACCAGCTTATCAGTGATGGAGAGGGATTTATTAGTGAGAAAAAGATAATAGCTACCCATAGGGCCATAGAGGCCTGATTTACTGCCACTAATATTTAGGATTCCTACAGCAAGGCAGGCCGGGACTCTTTATCTTCCCCCCTGCCTGTGGCGCTGAGAGGTGCAGGGTCGAGGCCGGACGCTGAGGGATGAACCCCCACGAAACCAATGCTCTCACTCGCTCACTCAAAGCAATTTCGGACACCGAGTGATGTGAGAGGAGGAAGTTAGAGGGTGCTTGAGGCATCTGTTAAAGCCCAGCTCAGAGATCTGTCAGGCACCTGCTGAGAAACAGACAGAATTCCCTACATAGGCTCGCTTTTTAATCTGTCATGTAAGAGTCAAGTCCAACAAGCCATGATCTTTATTCTAACATTTGCCTGCGTTCACGTGGGCCACAATTTATTTAGCTAACGTTATTTGCTGTAAATCATGAAATAAAACCACATTCTAATTACATTTACATTTATTCATTTAGCAGATGCTTTTATCCAAAGCGACTTACAATTGAGGACATTATAGAAGCATTATAGACATTATATTTTACTCGCCAGTGTGTGAGTTGGAGGCTGTGTATAAGTTTAGCACAGATATATTTTCATCAACTCTGACCGCATCAGAGTTTCACTCTCCATCAAGCGATCTGTGCTATTATTCACTTCATCTGAATGGATGCGCAGCGCACCTGTATTTGACGTACCGTAAGCTCTAGTGTGAGGTACACGACTTGCCGTCGCTCTGATTTTTTCCTCACATACAGAGAGAGAGAGAGAGAGAGAGAGAGAGTCTTACATGTAGCGCGTCAGTTCTGTACGGTATGTAAACTATATTCTTTGTTGTATTTTCCTCTCAAAATAACGGAGTTTGTTTGGAATTCTTACAGTTTTTAAGGTAGTAGTAGTAGTAGTAAGGTAGTCCGGTAGTAGGCGGAGCTAATGCGCAAACGGCAATCTCCAGATACATACCCAGGTATCAGATCAGTACTCGGTATCGACCGATACTCTGAGCCTAGGAATCGGAATCGATATCGAGAAGGGAAAAAGGGAATCGGAACATCTCTAGTTTTCATATTAGCATGCGTTGTCGTTTTAGTGGTTTGACACTTTAAACTGATTGGTTCTAGAAAAGATCTAGAATGTCAGTGTTCAGCGGTCAACCACAAATAGTCAGAACCCCTCCATCGGGGACATCATATCAAATCTCTTTACCTTTATCACTCAAACATTTTGCATTACTGTGAGTAACACTCAAAAAAAAAGTGCGAGCAATATATTGACCGAGAAGCATCTTCTCTCTGCCTTGTCAAGTCCTCTGTTTTCCCGCGGAATTGCTCCGGAATTTGCTACTTTAATACAGTGGCCGCAGGGTGTTTTTCATGCCCGCGGGTTGAAGCGCTACCCCAATAACGTGATATTTAGCCCCTGCAATGCACTTTTTACCGGGGACCCCCCTAAAAATGCAATCAGGTTAGTTTTGTGTACATTTATCAGACGCTTTTATCCAAAGCGACTTACAGTACATTCAGGCTATACATTTGTATTGTTAGTATATGTGTTCCCTGGGAATCGAACCCACAACCTTTGCGCTGCCAACGCAATGCTCTAACCACTGAGCCACAGGAACACAAAATCGGGCAGATTTTCGTGCACTTTCTTTGCTTTTTCTGCAGTTGTCACTAACTGCTCCGAATGTAACTGCTGATTTAACAATTTCTTATTCAGATTAATGGCAATAGTATAATTTGTTAATGTAAACAATATTCCTGAAGACAGCCACCATTCCTATTCAGCTACTCAATTCCACCATTATTTCTATCCATTATACACTTACTCCGGGGATTGAGCCCTCTAATGGACATTAATCCAAATATATTTACTCAAATAATATATAAACTGGTGCATTTGTGGATCAGAAATATGCACTTAATGGTTACACAGTGAATAGCCTAAAGGTGTGTGCACAGATGTGTTTATGTACTCATGTCTTTTAGTGGTCTATTTGCCAGTAATTATGTTATCGTGTATGTGTATGAATGTACATAAACCTTTTGATACTATTGAGAGCTTTTACTGTCTTTACCTGAGCACAGGTGACATATCTTCAGGGCTGGATACACAGTTCAAGATGACAGGGAGCCTAACAGGATATGAGGAGATATGCAGCTGTCTGTCCACGTTGATCCCTGCGCTGACCGGGAGGCAGAGGGAACTTCGTCAGCCGCACTTAGATGAGAGGTCACGGGTTCAAACCACAGGTGTTGTGCCCTGCAGCAGGACACTTCCCGTCTAAACAGTGTAAACGGTTTTGAGGAATGCGAAAGTGCACGACGGGATCAGAGGAGCCAGCCGATCAGGATCCAGTTTACACTGTAT
The DNA here is from genome assembly GCA_027422405.1 of Ptychobarbus kaznakovi. Taxonomy (NCBI): domain Eukaryota; kingdom Metazoa; phylum Chordata; class Actinopteri; order Cypriniformes; family Cyprinidae; genus Ptychobarbus; species Ptychobarbus kaznakovi. The sequence continues at coordinate 12,238,731 of CM049801.1, read as the reverse complement.
CTTTTGGAGAGACTTTGGTTAAGCCGTCCTGGTTTAAGCAGTGAGCTGTGACAAAGATGTAAACGGTGTTATTAGCTGGCCTGTCTCAATGTAATGAGGTAAGCTAAAGTTTGAGGTGAAACCAACAAATGATATCACCCCCATAACCGATGACTAGGTTATCTTAAGCATCAACAAAAAAAGATACAGTTATATGTTTGACACCCAAGATAAGAACTTTTAACTAAATTGATATGATGTGCCATTTGTCGCTGTTAGCCTGCTCACAACTAGGAAGTGGCTAATTAGTTAAAACTGCATAAGTGACTTTGTTGTTCTCACCTATTTAGAGATTAATCAGGAGATTTTTGCATTATGTTGCAACCCATGTCACACAATCAGTGAGTGTTTTTCACCATTACTTTGTGCCTCAGGAGGTAAAAGCTCTGCCATACGACTGCCTCACACCCTTTAGTGGCAAATAACACATCAGTGGAGCAGGTGTGGCATATCTAGCTGTTGAAAAGTGGGCACCATAATAACACAAAGGAATACAAGTATGCTCAATGGGCCATTGAGCAATTTATGAACTAACTATGTATTCTTAATTTATATATTGATTACGGTCAATAAATTCCCGGCGTTCTCTAATATTTACACTCAAAGTGGATTAATGTATATCCATTAAAATGCAAGCCATCTTACACAAAAAAGTATGAAAATATATGTTCTTTCTTGAATTATATATTAAATCTGGTCAATAAATTCAGAGCATTTTCCAATATTTATGCTCGATTTGGATTAATATCTATTAAAATGCAAATCATCTTTTTTTTTTTTAATGGCTGTGTAAGTGCACACATCAGACCCTGGAACCCACAAATTAGCTTCACTTTAAACTCTTCTTTTAGCTGATTCAATTTCTAAATCTTTCATTTCCTTTTTCTACTCTGAAAGACATCACGCCTTCGGAATATTTCATCCTTCTCGCATATCGCCACCTCTTTAAAATAATCTCGTTGCCCAGGCAGAAATCTTACCGACAGATAATCGGAGATAAATATGCTTAATTGAGGCCAAGTGAACTTTCTCTATCCGCACCACAGTCAAGCAATCTAAAGTAAACGTGCTAATTAGAGCAAAGCTCTGTTCCCGCAGAATGCTGAGTGGGCCGGGCTGCTTGAAAGATGCCTCACTACGGCTAAGCCATTAACATGGGGAGGCTCACATACAAATGCATTGCACAACATCACAGCTATATAACATGCAATTTCTATGTTACTTGGTAAAGTTGATAGTTAAAAATCTTCACCGTCTGGGTAAGAAAACAGTCATCTGCAAATCTCTTTCTGAAGTATAATGAGGAATTATGGGGATTTTTCACCAACAAAATACATCTCACATGTAAATAATGAGCAGGTCCGACTGAACCACACCTGCTCTTTTACACAGCTTCCTCTATTTACCTGCTAACAAGTTTACATCTCAGCTAACTGAGATTTAAAATGTGGGAAATAGCAGGCAGGGGAGATATAACAGATTCGGGTCAGACTAAGGTGAAAATTAGCGTTTCTCTCCATTTTCCTGAAGGGTCTGAGAGCCCAGTGTCCCTGGTCAGACCGCAGACCCTCGCACTGATGAGACTGGACCACTAACACCCAAGGGAAGCAAGTTCCTAATTACCCATTGTGCCTGACAGAAGCCTCTTAATTAACAACTTCATTAGCTTGCTGGTCTTTGTTTTTCTTCAGTGGGGGCCGGTAGGATGGGGGTGGAGGCTCGTATAGAAGGAAGAAACGAGTTGCTGTTTTAGCACCTTTTCTCCCCTTTCTGAACAACTCTCTCTCTCTCTCTCTCTCTCTCTCTCTCTTACTCTTTCCTCTCTTCAAGGAAATGTTAAGACCTCAGTCAAGGATCTAATTAGATTCATGGTGAGAATCAGACACCTTTTAACTAGCCTCTGGAGTCCCTAAAAGGACAGCAAGTGACTGGGCAGGAGAAAGAGAGAGCTTCTCACACGCACACACATGTACACACCACCTTTCACGTGTGAAGTGGCCTGCTTTACTCTTTTCTCTCACTTAAAAGGCAAACTCCAGTGAACACAAAATGTAAGACTATAAAAAGCTCCAATGCACTTCGTTCTAAATGTATTAATGGGGCTTTTTTGTTTTATTTAGTATTTAATCTAATAATCATATTGAAAATGCGATGTAATCAAAATTTCTGTCATCTTACCCAAAATACAGTTTACACATGTTTGAAGATCATAAATAAAGGATATTCAAATATGTATAAACTCTAATTTTTGTATTATATATGGTCCCTTTTAAAACATAATAATAATTTATATACACACACACACACACACACAAAAGGTGCATTATCTTAAAAATATGTATTAACCCCACACTTCAGTCCAGTGACATCATTTTTCCAGTTTGTGCTCTTCTCACAGTGTTCTGTTAGATGAGGAAAAAAATGGTATGGGATATCTCATAAGGTTGAAATTGTAGTCCTGCATTTGCTTTGGTTTTTCGCACTGCATTTACAAAACTGTCCAGGTACAGTTATTAGTATTAATTATTCCAATAAAAACAATATTCATAACATACTCACCCAAACTGAAGTCATTCTTAAATAAGAACGTGCTCTAACCAAACGTTTCAGTCTCGTTATACACCCCACCCTCCTTTTCTCTGCTCCACACTTTCCCACTAAATTCCATTTGCTAAACATGGATCATTAGAATGTTTTCCCTTTAACAACATTTTTATTTTTGTTGCATGGGTGCTGCAACTGTTGGACAATGTTTGGTCTAGGCAACGCGCCAGTAGTTCATTTGGGATTGGTTCACCGATTTGAATCAGGAATAGAGTCTTTGACTTTCAGAGGTTGACACTGGCAATGAGTTGTCAAGTGGTTTAGTGTTTTCTGTCTGCATGAGAAATGTCAAAGAGTTGACATAAGTCCCAAACTGAAAATGAAATGAGTCTGTGAGAATTCCAGACCACAGTGTGCATGTGCGTGTGTGTTCATATATCAAGATCTTAATTTACAAGCAGTTCAGTAGTGCACATAAAGTGAGAAGATATCAAACATTTCAGATGTTATGTATCCTAGAAAATACTTTGAATTGGTCAAGACTTTACAGAATGAAAGGCATAGCCAGTGTATACTTAAATACATGTCTAATTCAAGACTGAATCTATATACTGACTCTTAACCAAGCAAGATGTTTGTCCTTGTGTTAATAGAGTTTTATCCTGAGGGTGCGTGTGTAACATCAACCACTCATTAATTGTCACACAAATATATTCAACGATTCTAAACTATTGTGTAATAGATACCAAAAAATAAATCAAGACGAAATTGCAATTGCAAGATTTTCGCTTAATGGTGGACCAAATTATTTCAGCACTACAAAGTGTGTTGTCTAAATCAAGGCTGGCTGTGGTAATGATGTCTTTTAAACCACACACTCAATGAACTAGTGTTAGAAAGCATACCATCAACTTAGGCAACATATGAAAGGAGTGACCAAGAGGGCAGTAGACGAGGCGAATCAATAAGGCAACACATGTGATATATTTAGTGAAGCCATTGTTTATTTTATTTAGGGAACGAATCGAGGATTTTCCAAACAGCGAGGCCCCAGAGGTATTTTATCAGGTGTACAGTTCTGCCATGTGGAATACATTAGTACTTTAAAGGGAATGTCATTTGGCAATATTTTTTAAATAATAATATTTTATTATTGTTATTATTATTATCACAAAGTCGAACCATAAACAAACTTTAACTTGAGAATCCATAAAGAACACGCTTTGCACTTGAAACGCTAAGCTTTGACTTCTCCATATCAGTTAAGGCTCATCGTTTATGGAGCAGGCTACATTCCAAAAGATGTAATGACCACAACACTAATGTGGTACTTTCAAACACGGGCGTTGCTTTCAAACACAACGTTATTAAAGCAGTGCACCTGTGAATTTAGTTTGAATCCGCTGTCTGAGATAGCCAGGCTTGTGCGGGAGATCCAAGACACTGCAGCAAGCTGACCGACTTACGCTGTGCTGTTGCAGTATTGTTAAAATTCCGTTATTTAAGCCCTATGGGCCTAAGTGCTACAGGTCTGTTTCTAGGCCTACAGTTTCTGTGGTCTGTATGTGCGTGCGCGTGTACAGCGTGCGCTCCCGCGTTTCTCTCGCTCGCTCTGTATGTCTTCAGACACCGAAAATATGTCGAAGCGCGTTGTTGTCTGTTAGATTTGTCACCAGACTATGGCGGAAATGGAGAGATTGTTCATTTTAAAGCTAAAGTTATAGATTTTGGTTTGGGTTATTGATTTCTGTAGCCTACTTTTATCATATCATCGAGTGTTGTTGTTGTCTTTTACTTTACCAATAAGCAGTAATGTAATTACTGTATGGGATTAGGCTATTGGTGTTATTGTATTAGTTTAAAGGTAGGAAATAAAAAAATCACTTCTTAAGTCTGTTGCATAAACTTAATAATTGATTTAATGCACGGCTACTGTACACAAAAAGCGCTTTAGAAGTAGGCCTAATATAAAACGTGCTGGGAACGGTCCCTTTAAAACGAAGCTCTGCAGTCTGGGCATGCACTTGAAAGGTCTGCATACATGACAGGCGATGAGGCTTCACTTTATAGATCCACCTTAATAAGAATAGTGATTTAATAAGAAATCAACCCTCAATTTGATTTTACCAAGTTAACATAGACATTTGAGAGAGATTTCCCACGTGCTCTTCCTCCTCTTCCCTTACAAAACTGCTCCAGTAGCCTAGTCTGTATCATAGCAGCCACATATATGTTCGCAATCATAAATGCATCGGGTTCTGTTAAGTTGTCAGCCAAAAAACAGCAATAACTGCAGGGTCCCTTAAAATGACCCACAATGCGTGCTATCCCGTTATATTTTATTACCTGCATTGTCTCCGTGTTGTTGATTTGCTGTATTTCTTACTCATTTTCTGAAAATATTTATGAAAAATATATATTTTATTTAAATAATTATTTCTTTCTTATATTCAGAATTGTCTACCTCAAGATATTCACGCATGATTTTGATGTTTGGTGGTATTTTCACGATATATATTATTGGGGTCAATGAGACCGTTTTTGGGCATACTGCGGAAATTTGCGCCATTATTCAGCAACCTTTAAAGCGATTTAAAGGTTTCGTCCTATCGTTTCTTCTAGACAAATTCCCAACGTCACCAATTAAAATGAGGTGATTCCAAATAACAACATAAAAGCATTTATATTAATGTTTATTTTTTTTTGCAATACTTATGGATTCACCAGGGGCCTCATTTATAAAAATGTTGCGCAGAAACCATCTTAAAATTGATTTTACGATCATCTCTCAAATATGCGTACGGGTGGTTCATAAAATGAACGTAGTACGTATAGAAAACGCACGTGCGCGTCTCTTTCAGGTGTGAAGTCTATGAATCGCAAATGATCTTGAACTTGCGCGCAAATGAACGGTTTCAGCTCTCTGCTTGTAAACGACTCCTAATTAATGTCATTAACATGTAAAAGTTCGCCAGTCATCATCCAAATTCTTTAATTTAGAACAGCAGGCTGCAAGAATATCTAACATTTGCAAAAACCTGCAGTCTTGAACAAGAACATTTGCGTAAGTCTGCTCCTCTACTCAGACCCTGACGTGACGCACGCGTACGCACGCTTTATTAATGAGGCCCCTGGAGTCAATAATAACGGTACCAAAAAGGTGACGCGTTAACCATATGGCCAAGCAATGGATTTTGACACGTTTTCTGCATCTGCAGAGAAATTTGAATATATAGACTTTTAAATGCGGATGAAAAAGCCCCAAAAAAGTAATGCTGTTAAATGTGTCAATGAAGTGGCCTTTTGAAGCAGCATGGTAATGCAGGTAAACGCAGGAAAGGGTAAGCCCTGACTCCCTCGCTACAGGATCGATAAAGTCTCACTGTTAGACGTGTTTTACCTTTGATCCATTGATATTTGTGGGTTTAGTGCAGGGGCTGGGGGGGGGGGGGTTAAAGCCGAGTTACAGGAGATGTTCAATACAATGCACTTGACCAAGGCTACAACAATGAACTCTATTAAATTATCGTCACACTACGTTATGTGCCATACTATAAGAAGCTTTGACTAAATTTATTCAAGTACATTTCTCCAGACCAGCATCAGTTTAAGAATGGGAACTTTCCTTCGTTAATAATAAAAAGAGAATCTAAGATATTTAATTTGTAACGTAAACTATTTGAAGGGTGATTTTTTTTTGTAATTGCTCATTAGTCTTGTATATTTATCGCTGTACCTTATGGCAAGGCCGCCGGAATTGTGAGGGGGGGGGGGCATTCTCCCATTACAAGGATCAGTTTCAAAAGCAATTTGTGAAACTGGATAGATTGTGTTTGTCATGACGTCACGTGTCAGTCCATGCTATAAACATCACCTCAAACCAGCTTCAGTGGTCAGTTGCGAGTGGAAATAAAGCAGAAGCCTGAAAATAACATCAGATCGTGCAGGACCTTCAATCAAAAGACGTATATTGTGTTTATGCCAACTGTCATAAATTGAAGTGAGCTGAGGACAGACTGCGCTTTAATCTCCATCACACTGTTTAAAATGTTATCTTACATCAGTATGGTGCAATACGTTGCTATAAAGCAGGCATAACTTTATTCTGCACACGAGTCCTGACCGTCCAGCGTACTGTAAAACTGCCTGTTAGTAGGATCAGCGGACGTAATTAAAGCTAGTAATTGCAAATTAGAGGTTTTGGGTCACTGGGGTTATTTGATAGGAGGCTGTTTTAAACGACGGGTAATTATTTAACATCACTCGTATGGCGCAGGTTTTACACCTGGGTTTGAAACCCAGACCTCAATTTCAGAAACCACTGCAAGCGTTTGGAAGCTACACCAACTTTTTTCTCCTCACTGTATGATGAATCATGGCAATGGCCCTCTGTGATTGATCGTTTGCCCTCTGCATAAGCGTGGCGTTGTTGAGCGTTTAAGTTATCGCAGCACGGGGTAACCTAGCGGGTCAGAAGGTTCTCAATACAGCGGGTCCCGTGGCCCGTATGCTTGTTTAGGAAAGCAAATCGATTAATAGGCCTAGTCTATACAAGGTCCACCGCTCACTGTTTGCGAATAATGACATTTTTGGGTGGATAGAGATTGTATCTTTCGACAATATTTGAATAATTTAAACACGCGAGTCTATCATAATTAATATTTAGTACGTTGCGTAATTAAATCAAACACATGCTTTAAAATAAGGCTATAAGAAATAGAAAATGTTGCATTAAGTCGCCTCTAATGCCCTTGCATTTGTGCTCTTTATTTGGCACACTAACTGGGCCTTTAAAATTAATTTAATCTTCTCAACTTAAATAACGTTAACAAATAATAAAAAGTTTCTAAGCCTGTTCTGTTTGGCGAAATATAATTGCCCTTCTTTAAATGCAGCTAATTGTCCAGCATTAAATGCAAAACACCAGGCGCATTTAAATCGGCAATGCAAAATGAATAAAGGGTAACGAGGGGGTGTCCTGTCTTTTGAGGCACAACGGAGGGAGAAAGTGCGCCAAATGTGTTTGCATCGGATCAAGGCTCACCGCCTTCACTGCACTTTCTTTATCTTAATTCCGACTTGAAAAGATATAATTATCTAGTTTGAACAGGGCTGCTATCAAATCCTTCTTTAGGCAGGGTAGGGAACAGCTCGAGTGGATTGTGGGCTCTGAGCCGCTCGGTGTTGCCCGAGATAGGAGTAATGAAGTTGTGGAGTCCGGAGATACAAAGGGCATTAACCTCATTAGCATGAAACCTTTTCTTCTAACTATTGTGGGACCCTTTCAGCCTTCTAATCCCTCTATTTCAAAGCTGGGTTTGTAATAAAGCTTTTAGGGGTTTTTCAAAGCTAATAGTATTCTCTGCAGATTTTTTTACTATAGTCCACAGACTGTTGAAAAATCCCTATATATATATATGTGTATGTATAGCCCAATGAAAAATGTAACCTTTATCAAACTACGATTAAAAGTTTTGGGGACAACACGAAAACGCTCAATGGTCTTTCTTGGGATTTCGGAATATTTTGTCACGTTTGCTAAATAAAATAGCGATAGGCTACAACTTACTATTTTATGCAATTATTTTTTTTAACAACGTTTAGGCTATTTTAAATGGATGCAAAATACAAGTTAATGAATGATTTGACGTGTTTCACATACAAATATAAAATTCATATTTGCATTCTATAGCCTATTATTCATCATAGGCTAGTATAATAAAAAACAAGAACGGAGAACGAAGGCTAGATACATTCCAGCCGTTGCTGCCGACAAGATTTTAAACAAAGCTCCTATTTTGTGGCACATTGCAAACCTTCTCTTATCGCGTTGTGAGAGGTAGTCAGATTGTACTAAATTATGTCCAACCAGGCCCCCTTGGATCCACGGATTAACAGATTAAAGTGGACCACTGGGCAATGCATCCCCTTTCCCCCACATATTACTCGTATGATAATTGCCTAAACTGATTTGCACTTTCACAAAAGCTCGCAGGACTCTTTGTAGCTTGAACAGACCAGACGCCGCTCTTCTACCAATGGAAATAAAACTGGTTAATGCCAGTCTATCAGACTGAGCGGCAAATGAGGCAAGAAAAAAACAACACTTCGCTGTGGAAAAATCGAGCTCAAGACCGTTGTAAGCATTCTATTTGTGTTAGTTACATTTTAACCAGTCCGTTACATTCTTTATACACTCAGATGAATTAGACAGCTGTGGAATATTCCATTGATAAAATAGTGATAATTACGATACCAATGACACCAAGGGACCGAATCATAAGAACACAACTGCCGGTGAAACCCATACTGTCCAATAATATTTTTCTAAAAAAGGATGCATACCAGACCATTCACTCACTATACTGGATTTTGTAAAACAAAAAGCCTGTAATTTTATTCTGAGCAACATATTGATAAAACTTTATTGACAAAATATTGACAATTACATACTTCTTGGAAGTATACTTTGTGTTAAAATTGTAGCAAACTTAACACAAACACAAAATTATTTACATTCTTGTAAAAGACGATTTAACATAAACATTAGCTTTTAGTATCTCTATACATGGAATACGCTCAGTGCTTGGAGTTGTGCTGCCTAGCCGTCAATTCTTGCATTAATCCTTCGAGGCAAGTCTTTAGAGGAGGGCGAGTCCCGGTCATATTCGCACCAAGATAACGGAGTCATGGTAAAGCTTCATTTTTAAGGAATGTCATGGAGATTTTTTCATTAGAATTACTTTAGTATGTGGTAAGCTTGAATAAAGTTTGTATAATCTTGTTTTAAATTTGTCTTCTTAAAAAACACTAACGCAGCACTGCTACTTCATATTGTTTTCACAATCACTTTAACACGAGAATCATAAATTCAAAGACTGCACACTGTTGTAAAAAAAGAAAGAAGCACACAACATTTCTCAGATTAAAAATAGAATCAAAACAAATTTACTTTGAAAAAAGGTCAAATGAATTAATTAACCTACCCAAAAAATCATTGCTCTACCATGCAATTCAAGTTTTACAAAACAGTTGTATATTTTGGTATCTTGATGTAGAAGGTTCACGTCTTGAAAAAATAAAACGAGAGGAAAAACCCTCAGAAGTGCAAATGTCCTATGCGCATTTGAGCTATGTTTAGTGATTAGTGGTGACGAGGTGTGGTGATGGGGGGGGGGGGGGGCTGCGTGTAATACCTGTCAATCACCTTGCCCTGGCAACGTGAAAATTATTGACAGATCCCTTGTAGTGACAGCAGTGCCACCAACAGGACCTCTCACCCTCAAGCTGCCGATCTCGAAGAATCAAAATGTGATATTGGCTTTACCCTCTCCCTCTGTCAGTACACAGCATCCTTATCCGCGACATCCTTCAAGCCACGCTGCTGTCCCGGGTTCAAACAGTTGAAGTCTTTTAATCGTCTGAGGTGACGTCGATTTCCTCGGGGCTTCCTTGTTTCGTGGCCATTCTCCATCGGCTTATGTGATGAGTTCCTTTCTTTTTCTGTTGTGAATCCGAACCTTCCTCCTCCAGTTTCTGACGCTTGAACTTCGTCCTTCGATTCTGAAACCAAACTTTTACCTGTGGCGAGGAAAAATGAAAACAATCAGCGTAACGTACACGAAGGCTTTTCGTTGGACTCTGAATAAAACAATTAAACAAAGAGAGTTGGCTTAACAGAAGGTATCACTAACGGGCCTTAAGTATAATAGGGCTAGACGGACAAAGAACCTATCTCAGTCAATCTAGTCGCGAGAGCACTGGTCGACTTTCATTTAGTGTCCTCGGTCGGCATAAATTAAAACAACATAAAGAAATGAAATGAGGTATTAAATACATATTACTGATAAGTGGGGATGAGATAGGGGAAGGGAAGACCGGCTGGCGTGGCTTTCTTTTAAAGTGCACCTGACCTGTTTATGAACGACAGGTTGCATCATCATCACTATCATGCCCTGCTTCAAACTTAACTGTTGAGCGAGAATGGACTCTACAATAGAAGCAGCATGTGAGTGTACAATAGTGTGATACCAGTGTGACTTCACCGACATTATCACGGATCAGTGTGTTAACTGGCCTATTTACAATTCACCCCCTCGTTATTACATCCCCGTATAAAATCTTTTCTATTAGCACACATTGGTAAAGTTCAGTCTTTAGCTTAATTCATCACCTTTATCATTCATATCATCCGTAAAGCTCCCAGCTGACAACTTGGCAAGTGAGGCACATTTAATGTGCTTTCAGAGAGCTAATTGAAGCATTGAAGTGGCTCGTAGTCCATTTCTCTCTCGTTTAGAAAAGGGCCGGTGCTGTCACCGGGACAATAGACTCCGACCGGGCCACTGAACGATACGCGCAAATACGATCTTAAATATGGTTAGGGAAATTCATAGAATCCGCCTCATTCTTTTAAGTGTCCATTCAAAACGGTTAACTGCCAGACATTTTCCACAAGAGCCCTCTGCGTAAAACGGATCGCTCAACCTCACCAAAACCCGGGTTGAATTGGAAATGGTGGATTTAGCTCATTGCGTTTTTAGGACAATGCCCTTTACGCGTGGAATTCCCAACAAAACCAAACGATAGATTGCACAACAACATTTTCTGCTTGAAATAAAAAGTCGCCACATCTGTGCAAATAATAAATGTATTGTGCAAGGCCACTTATTACTAACGCCAATACTCATTGCGACTACATGCAAATATGCTATCAAAGAGCACGATTCAACGTTAGAAAATATTTACATAAAGAATTTATATTTTAAAAGCTTTTATTGTTTATTAAATCATTCAGAACTGGCTTTTTGTTACGCAAACATTGTCTATGTGTTTTTATTGAAGGTGTAGTCTAACTCATAACATGTAACCGTTTCAAGAACGAGCCTGATTTCAATAGTTATTAAGGCCGTATTATATCCACAGAACATCCACATATGACTGTACACGCTAATGAAGACAGGTAAACTTCATCTTACCTGAGTTTCTGTGAGGCTAAGGGTGTGAGCGAGCTGTTTTCGTTCCGCACCGACGACGTAATGGTTTTTTTCGAAAGCATGTTCAAGTCGTAGTAGCTGTGATGGGGAAAACGCTGTACGGATCCGTTTGGGCTTTCTCGCCAGTGCGTTGTGCAATAGGAAGCTTTCCGGACACGTTTCGTTTCCTGTAATGAAAATGGTGAAAATTAAACCATCGTCTCCCCATAAAACAAGCAGCCTATTCTTTATCAGTGTTAGACTTCGTTCAATTTGCTCTCACCTTTTAAATGGGCCTTGCATATTAAAATATTATATATCATGCAACATCTTACTAAAATACAGTCTACAATAATATCACAATTAACCGGTCAAGTCAAATAGAAATAGGGCTATATAAATGTATATTTTCCTGTTATCTTTACTTGCAATAGCGATAATGTTTTCTGTAGCTAAGTAAAGTTTTGTTGCAAATTCAAATCTGAGATTAAATCATGTTAATTTGCAGGTAATCAATTCAAAATATGATGACTAAAATATAATTTTCCTACATTTGTAAATAAAATGCATGGAGATACAACACGGCTCTTTTTATTTCACAAATGAAATGTCTAGGAATTAATTCAATGGCTTTGAGTAGCTCTATCTCACAGTGGTCAATAAAGGTTTTCATTACGAGCGTGTGGGTTAGAAACTGGGATGATTAATGTTTACATACTGAATAATATCAAATCAAATCACTTTTATTGTCACAATAGAATCTAATCTAATATAAAACACAATCTAATATAAAATTATAATTTCTGCTTTAACATTTGTGTAATTTAGCTAATAAATGTAGCTAATAGTGTGTAGTAATAATACGATATTTTCACATTTATTAACGTTTATGAATATGAGCGTTCGTTTTTAAGGTCTCTTTTAGACATTATGGACCCAGGCAAACACACTTTCAGATAAAGGCGAAATTAGAGAAATTTACGAGAAAAAAAAACAGTCGCACGGAAATTAAACTTCTGTTCTATTAATACATTATTTCGTTGCTCTTAAGTTTAATTTTTCTGGTAATGTGAATGCGTATTATTTGTAATAAAAGTTTTTCATATATTTGACTACAAAAAAATTGATGGATTTTATTATGTTGATTCTTTTAAAAGGTGATGTAACACGTTTACGCTAACTAAATATCTAAACCTATTTAAATAATCAATTTAAAATAATAAAACATCAAATACAAAAGTTATAAATATGTTATTCATGAGTTTTAAACCAACTTATATATATATATATATATGGTATAATGCCAGGTTCCTTTCTTCCAGCAATTTAATAATAACCATTGTATAATGTCAATAGTCTACCAACTTCACAGCATTAGCCTATTATTTCGATACAGTAAAATTATTATAAAGTTTTTTCGATAGCATCAATTTCAGCTTTTTTATATCTAGCACAAAAGTGACATTGAGCTAATTATCAATGAAAAACTGCCGTGTCCTTGGTCCGTGTGGCCTTTTTTCTCTGGACGGCTGGTCAAAATAACTGGAGAATAAAATATTTAGCTGGAACTTACCTTGAAATCTGTGACCCAAGTATCTATATCTATGTATCAACCACGGGTAAAAAGTTGAAGGGTCCCTTTGCTGGCTTGCGAAAAGAGGGTGCGGACTGTGCGAGGACGACAGTGGGTGAGCAGCCAAAGCGTGAGGAGGAGGTACTGAATGGATTGGGACGGCGGAGTTAGGAGGATGTGAAACCGCCTCAGCGAACACCAAGTCCGGGTTTGAGTAGACGCCCCTGCCGCTGGAATGGAAGCCGTTTAAAAATGGGTTCATCTGGCTTGAGTTTGCATAGCTGAGAGCCGCTGGTCGTATGGGCTCCTCGGATCTCGACACTGGCAAAGGATTATCCTTCGCTACCAAAGACTCTATGGTAAAACACCTCTTCGGTGCGGGCTGAAACATGGTTCACCAGTCAAGACTCCCCAGTTTAAGTGAAAACGGTGCACGCGTTAGCACTAAAAATACTCCACACCCAAGACCAAAGTTTTGTCAGCAAGTTGGCGGCGGCTAAAGAAAGGGTAAAAAATCAGTCAAAAGCACACAGCTCAACACATCGTGAGAGAGGTGGCCGACTTCTCCAGACAATCCATGAATGTGATCGGTTCCTCACCAGTTGTGCTAGCGATTTGTTAGTTCATGAGCCTAATTAGCTCTAGAGTCACATAAACAGTTTCCTCTGAAGCCTGTAATGGCTTGGTGATTGGTCGATGCCGCTCGCCTTAAGGTTGAGGGAAGAGTCTTTAAGTGCGTCAATACGACCGAGCACGGAGAGGCGGATTCAAGCGAAACGGAACGGATTCGCCCAGAAACAGAGCTGTGGAGTCATTTACACACGCAGCTGATCCCATTGAGAGACTCGAGGTACTTCAGCATGTATTTGTGTTGCACACAGGGCATAACTGTTACTACGGCACCTCAGTGCTTGATCACTGCACGTTTAGATGTATAACTACACATGCATGCTGATTTATACTCGACTACAAAAGTATAAATTCATAGTTTGGTTTAAACAAATGACTGTAATTAGTGAAATTCTGTCAGGACATAATCAGATTAATTGTCAGTCGGTGTATATCAAACTTTTGAAGGTTCTTCTCTTCTGGTCGTTCGTGGGCCTGGCCCACTGCATGTCTCTCCACGTTTTCATTTTCTCCGATGGGTATGTGATTAGTTTAGGGATGAGAGACTCTCTTTCTCTATTGGCCAGGAGACAAGGGTGAGGCTTATTAGACACAGACAATATTTTGAGCTCTGTTTGTTTGTCGTATGACTACAAGAGTCTATTACCCTCTAACTACTCATTCAATTAGCTGAGTTCAATCCCATTATGGGTTATGTGCATACTGCATCTCAAAAGTTCAGGTATGCAGTTGTCAACGCGATCTCGAGGGTTTTAGAGTCTGTTTTGCAGGTTGTGAGGTGGTAGGCTATTTTAAAAAGGTTTTATATTCTTTTTACTTTTACATACTTTTATATTCATCTCATTGCACTACCATTGCAACTATATGCAAGGTTTCAAAAGACAAACATGCACAGTACACATAAAAATGGAAACTGCTGAAATGTATAGTTAGCCTAAATTTCCACCATTAAATATATTAGTCAAATACATAAATCAATTTATAAAATCTATTATTCTAATTTGTGCATGAGACACAAGCACGCGTTTGTCGTTTTATAATTCAAGTGATTTATGGCACTGCAGTGAACGCATATGTGCAATGTGAGGGGAAAGAATTGAAATATTTACAAAATAGGTCCACATTTATACGTTCATTGTTCACTTTAATAATTTTGCCTATATAGCTCTCAACACCACACATTTGTTAAAATATAGGAACAATATATCAGCTGTTGTTTTACCGTATAACGCAGCATGACAGGTATCAGTACTGCATACTGCATTGCATTAAACGGAAGAATTCGTTTTAGATATTATCCTTTCCATAGCTTTTCTTGTGTTAACGCGAAGTGAGTTATGTAGCTAGCCTTTAATTATTATTATCATTAGCCTATTAGCCTATTATTATTATATTATTATTATTATTATTATTAATATTAAATCCGAATATGTTAAGGCACATGTATTATTATAATTATGTATTATTTTGCTTGCGTTTAGATGAATAGAAAATACACTGTAGTAGAAACGGACCGGATTCAGGCTATTAGGCTTGTTTTGTTTCTATAAACCTGCCACAACCCTTGCTCAGATATTCAAGTGATTTCTTGATTCCAGAAACAATCCTGATTTTCTTGCATATGACAGACATGCTGAACAATTATCAATTCAATATTTAATTCGTACGAAGCTGTTTCTTGTAGTCTATGTGGAGTTAAGGTCACTCAGTTGTTGCTCGTCTGCTCTTCCGTGCGGTAAATGCCTCGAAGTAGGCTACTTTACACGAGCTACATTTTAAATATGATTTGCTCTTATGATTTTAGATATTTTGCTAGCCTAAACTTTTGGACCTAAAATAGACTTTTTCTTTAACTTCCATTTTTTCGTCCATATATATAAACAAGCCACTAGGCTAGATTTTGATTTTTATGAAGGGGTGAAACAAAATTCTCATAAAAAAAAACCGGGACAAAAAAAATTGTCAGTCATTTTTACACTTGTGTGTATTCGATGATAAATAAGGCAGATACTATTAAAAACCATTGAGATATTTTTGATGATTATTTTTGGTCTGAAGAACAAAACAGCGCACGCGAGGATCTGCTGCAGAGTGCTCCTCGAGCTGCGCATTGAAGTGTAAGGATAGCGCGACACCAGCTGGTACTTTTACCAAATGCACTTTCCGCACACAGAAATGAAAAGCACGCTTACTGTTTAACTGTCTACATTGCTAATTAGGTTTTTTTCTCCTTAAAATGACTGTACAGGACATTTACTGTTAGGGCATATTTGTTACGTTTTTCGGTGTTATTCGACATCGACATCGAAAGCCTTAATCATTTCTGGTCCATGAGACCACAGGTGGACAGATCTGCAGTTTGTGATATAGATATAGGCTAGTCTCATGTGGTCAAATGTCAAGCTCGTGACAAGCTCTGTCTGTATGACGAATCCCGCCATTCATTTCACTTGATTAAACTCAACACGCAGTGTAATGTAAACATTTGCATCACTTTGCGGGCCCACAACACAACCTAAACACATAAATAATTACAAGCCCAAGAAACAACAACACCATCAATAATAATACATGATCAGTTCGTTAACTTTACAGTTCTCACCATTTTCACTTTTCATGTTTCATAGGCTACCTACAGCCATTACGTTACTTAACCTATTATTTTAATTGATCTGTATCTGTCACGAATTTAAGGTATCAAAATAATAATGTCCTCAGTGCAGTATATAAGCTGTCGTTTATTTGCACCAATACTTGACCGATACCAGCATCGGTTTAGTCTCCAAAGTGATTTTTTTCGGTGTAAAAATTAAAAGACTAAATGTTTATCAGTCGACCTGGACCTGGAATTAGAAGACAAGAGCGCATTGAGATTTATTTCACTATTTATTTGATCCATCCTTCAAAAAATGTGTCGGATACGCAATAATTAAATGGATGGCTTTTGAAAGGATGTTATGAAATGTAACTGACGCCCATGAACAGCTTTTCGAAGAGCTTTGCAATAGAAATGTCAACTGAATTATGTTATATCGTCAAACTGCAGGATTCACAATCATGTATTCGGTGTGCAAGGCCTATCAATTTCAATAAAATAAATTATCTTTCAGAGCTGTTCTTTTCATTCCACGCAATAACTTGCGAGCACAGAGGCTTTGCGCAGACCTATCGAAAGGAATTATTCTGGTATAAGTCTTTCTACAAGTATGCCAGCATACTGACAAAACAATACGCAGTTTTTTTATTATTATTTGCCTTTTGCTTTTGAATTCAGTAATTGTATTCCCACTCAAAGCGTAATAATTGTAGGCTAGTAAACCAGAAGGAAACTCATTCAGAAATTGCACTTGTTGCTAAAAATTAACATTTAATTCAGTATCTTATTCTATTAAATATATAACACAACAAGTCTGTCTGAATGACGAAAACATTCGATTCCGCATGAAATTCGATTGCTTAAACTGAAATAAAGGAATAACAGCCTGAAATATGAGGTATAAGCCCAACCATGCTTGTTTTATTTGTTCGAAGCATTTGACTTATCAGTTTTAATATTTCTTTCTTACACACACCACGTGTAAAAACACACATACGGGATACAGGCCATACAAAATAATGTCTTAAAGCATAAAGTGCAACTGAAGACTTTACAAGAAATTATCACACTCTTCAACATTTTTGCTTTATTTTGTCCTAGTTCTGAATGTAATTATTTGCAGTTTGCTGCAATAATTCGTATTTAAACACTTGCTGTAGTAACATGTTCGAAAATAACTATTAACAGTTAGGCTACATTTAGATTAGCAAGGCTACATTTATCAAATGTTTATAAACAAGGTAGGCCTATAAAACCATTATTTCGAAATCAGAGTTGATCAATTCCAGTTAAATGACTGGAACTAGACTGAAATATAGGATAACTGGGTGGCAGATGCACAGATTAAGCGCTACGTGTCGTTTAAAGGCATATATCCCACATTCACAAGCAGCATCTCTCCAGCTCGAGGTCGGCGGAGTTTACTCACGGTGACCCGTCGTCAAACTTAAAGTACGTCTTAGCAAATATAGGGGTCTAATCTAGTTTGGGAGTTCATAACCTCTTGCGTGGGAATTTGAGGCTCCAATTGCGGGATTATTGGCCTTAATTGTGGCTTTTCCACTAGAATGCAACAAAGACCGCTGACATAATTGTTTCTTTCTTCTAGTCTTTTCTGCATAATGCGAGGAAAAGTTGATCACCCTCGCAGCGGGAAGAATCACGATCCAAAGAAGCCGTTGCGTGAAGCTAAGAACTCGCATTGATGAGGTTTACCGAGGATTACCTCTTATCAACGTGTGCGTGTGGTCCTCCTACCCCAGTTATAGTTCAACCAAGAGCGAGCAGGTCTTTAGAAAAAGACGTCGTGCCTCCTAAAACTTCCCTGAAAGAAAAAGACCATCCTATAATCGAGTTTGAAACTGGATGATGCCATTGTTATCGTTTTACTTGTAGAAATAAAATCTCGCTATACTGAAATGACGGTGTTGTTAGAATAATCTTCATTTTTAGTCCTTTTTGCCATCAAACTGGAATGTTTTTTTTAACAAAAGACTGCAATGTTTATTTACTAATCCTTTTAATGTATCAATTAGCAGGACCAACAGCAGCGTACTAAACGTCAGTAGAAAACAACAGCATAAATTAATAGATTATAGGGATCCAATCAATTGTTCTTGGTTCATTTATGAAGAGAGACATTGTAAAGCTTCAGAAAACCTTGCTGAGATTTTGGTGACCCCTAGTGAGCAAAATAATCTACTGAGGAGTCTAAAGACTACTCGAATAACTACTGATTCTTATTCCAGACGGCTTTGTTTGACACAAAAGCATATTGTCTTCTCCTGTATAAGAACTGAAATTATGGTCATTTAATGAGCAAACGTCTTTATTAATGAAGTTATTTTTCATATTTCAAGAGGGCATACAACCACAGCATAAGCAGCAACTACAGCATGGACACAGCTGTAAAGATAACCTGATGATTTCATCTCAAAACCTCACCACCACACGTTCATGTTCTACAACATCCGCACCTCACAGAAAAAAGCATCTACTTAATTTTGTGTGTCCAATTTAATCATCGAAGCATGCATAACAAAAAGGAATGAGCTACTTTTCAAATGTAAGTTTTTAAAAAGGGATGAAATATAAATTGCCATGTTTCAAAACCAATTGCTAGTGTTGTAATTCTATGGCAAAGCTTTATGCATTTCATGTTAATGTAAGCAGTGATCTGTACTGATTATAGAACACATCAAGGCTTGGTACAACATCAAGCAAAAAATTCTGATGCATTAGCGGCGGACAGTGGTCCAGCCATCATCATCCGTGTCGGTCCTGGTCCGGCGCAGGATTTCCTTATCTTTGTCAAAGCGCCAGGTGCTCTTCTCACCCTCATCACGGTCCCGGTCATGTGGTCTGGGAGGAGCCTCTTTTTCGTCCTTGGGCTCCTCCCGTCGTTCTTCACCACCACGACGCCATGAACCACCTTTGAGTTAAGAAACGGGATGTAAGAAACTGACCTCTTAAAAGGTACCCCAATCATATTTCACTTGCTCAGCTTTGTCCCAGGGTCTTGGGCATTATACCAACACCTACGCTCATGGATGCCACTTTAAACCAGAACTGCTCATCTTGTTTTGTTTAATTTATTTATTTTTATTAATAACTTGGGACATTATTGGATTAAATTGCAATTTTCAGACTTCGTGGGAACTAAGTGTTTGCAGCAGCATGGCTTTGTTTGGAGGCATTTTGGACTGCTGTGGTATCATGCATTTGTAGTTGCAACTTGAGTTTGGTCTGTTAGATGTACGTCAGATTTAGTTTTGGGTAAATGCTTTAATAAAAGCAGTAAATAAATGTACTGTTATAACTTCTATTATTAACTCCAGTCACTCATGACCCCACACTATAAAGCAGCTTTATCTAGGCCACTGATACAGTACCTTCATCTCAAAGAAGTGTACATTTGAATCAAATCTGTCAAAAGGCTCTATATGTGCAAACTTAAATGAGATCAAATATTATGACTGCATTAAAGAAGTGCAAGGCAGATCATGAGACTAACCTTCATCATGGTCTCTATTGGGGACTCTGAGATCACGGTCATCTCTGTTGTCCCTCATGTCACGGCGTTCACGGCGGTCTACGTCTTCACGACGAGAGTCACGCCAACTGCTCTGCTCCTCAGCACCACCTCTTCTCCAGCCACCCCCTTCTTCCCTGCACATGCACACACATTTACATTAAACTTACTGCCAACTGGATGAGCCTAGACTTCCAGGAAATGGGTGGATCTTTTGCGATCTGAAAATGTAAGTTATGGAACCGGTTTTATAAAATATTTTATTTAATTACACAGGCTTAAGGACCATGAGGACTTAATACTGCTTTTAAGCAAAACAATCACTGTTTAAAGCGATTTAAAAAAAATATTCCAATAAGTAAAAAAAAAAAAAAAAAAAAAGCAAATAAAAAAAAAATTGCATGTCTATTCTTTACTAGATACTTTCAAATGCTAATTAATTTGGCTCGTACATTAACTCATACAACCACCGGCAACAGATTGTAATCTAGGACACGATGTAAACATTATAAATATTATAATTCATCAGAAGTACATCATAAAATGCTGCACATGTATACCATGCGATTGCTTAACTGCTCTGAAACCATGGGCCTGTAGATTATGAAACAGTCTTTGCTTTAAAATATGAAGTGCTCACATTTGTCATAACAGAAAAGCCTTCAGACGAAACTTTGATTTTAAATGTAAATTGTTAGAAAAACAATGTTGTGTTATATTTTTACCTGGGAGGGCGGCGATCTCCCTCGTGACGGTCATCTCCCTCACGCTCGCCATCATCATGGCCAGTCTCACGAGGAGGTCCCCAGCTTTCTTCCCGAGCCTTTTCTCGGTCTCTCCATCCACCTCCAAAAAGGTTACATGGAGTAATTACATGTAATTAGTTAAGAGTTGAAAAGACATCCAGTTGAGTTTATTATTGAAAAATGGCAACTAAATTGAGCATAGTTAACAAAAACAACTTTTCACTGATCAAATACATTATAAAGGGGTCATATTTGTATTCCCTCCGTATACATAAGTGAATGATTTTCAACAACTACAGTAATCTTTCCTTTTTTCATCTCTTATTTTACAACCATCTTTTCTCTGTCCTCTGGAATAAAATGGGTTTTATTTTGCTGGTGTAGCTTTAAGACCAAATACATTTCTCCAATGAAATGACACTAGTTCAAACCCACAGCTCGTTATTTTGCTGCACTTAATAATGAGCTGTGGGTTTAAACTATTCCATGCTTCAATAACAAATGATTGCATCACATTGCTTCGTGACAGGAAAAATGTATTTATCGTGATATGACCCCTTTAGCACACATATTTGGCAACATGCCCTCAGCAAGAAAAGAAACAGAAATACCACATGAGCTTGCACCTTGTCTCCCAAGAGGTTTCCATGCTTTAGGGTCATCTCCACGACGTGGGCCAGAGTCATCCATACCCCTGCGGCCTCCCCTCTCATCATCCCCTCCTCTTCTGGGGCCCCAGTCATCATCTGCCCCACGTCGAGGCCCTCTGAGTTCATCCATGCCTCTACGGGGTCCACGGTCTTCGTCAAAGCCTCTTCTTGGACCACGGTCGTCGTCCATTCCACGCCTTGGTCCGCGGTCATCGTCAAAGCCCCTCCTGGGCCCACCACGGTCATCATCAAAGCCCCTCCTGAGCCCACCACGGTCATCATCAAAGCCCCGTCTGGGTGCACGGTCATCGTCACCTCCTCGGCGTGGGCCTCGCTCATCATCAAAGCCACGGCGGAGTACTTTGTCATCAGAACCACCACGTTGAGAACTTTCACCTCCTCTCCGGAAGGGCATTTCACGGTCATGGTCTTCTCGATCATTGTCTTCACGCCCCTCCTGACGCCAGTCCCTGGGAGAAAAAAAGATGACAATGAATTTCAATTCTCTGCATCTGTTTTTAATCTTTGTCCTTATGCATCAGGTTATCAATTAATGTGAAAACTCTTACCGGTCACCAACAGGACGTCGCCATTCTGAATCGCCCTCAGCACGCTTCCTCCAGCCTCCTTCTTCCTTTTCACCCACGTCCTGGAAAGAAAATGATTCGAATTTAGACCAAGAAATAACAATGTCCATTTTATATCTGAACAACAGTATGCAGTCCTCATCTGGTTAAAATGTCAGTATTCATTTTGTGAAGTGTTAATTGTTATAGAAATCAATACTCTTCACCAAGGGAGCATTAAATAGATCCAAATAATTGTTACAAAATTGCTGTTCTTTTAATCTTTTTGTTCAAAGAATCCAGAAAAAAATTCCACAAAAATATTAAGCAGCCCAAATCAGCATATTAGAATGATTTCTGAAGGATCATGTGACACTGAAGACCTGAGTAACATATACTGCAAATTCAGCTTAGCCTTCACAAGAATAAATTACATTTAAAAAAATAATGCTACAAAATGTAATAATATTTTACTGTATTTTTATCAAATAAATCCAGGGTTTGTGAGCATAAGAGACTTCTTTCATAAACTTTTGAATGGTAGTGTATGGTGTATACGCACATTTGACACAGGGTTCACATGAGATACCTTGCTGGGTTTTTCTTCTGGTGCCTTCCTCTCCTCCTCCTTGCGGCGTTCACGCTCCTCAATTTCCTGTTGTCGGGCACGCTGCTTTCTCTCCTGTTCCTCCAGCTTATGCAGGCGCTCCTGGTATTCACGTTCTTCCTCCTCTCTTTGCTCCTGTTCCAAGCGTTCACGGTCTTCCCGGTCTAAAACACAAAACCAAACACCAATTCAAAAATGAAAAGAAATTAGCAAAAGTTCATACATTAAATAAATATGAATATATTTTTTTAAATCACTATTGACTAGGTAAATCAGGGTTTCTGCAGGATTTTTAAGCTTTAAGCAAATTTAAGACTTTAATAAAATGAATACCATATGAGTGGGGTAGGGAAATGTCTATAGTAACATATTAAACTGTAAAATTACTGTGAAACGCATAATTTACAGTTGAGAAGTTTTCACAAAAACACAAAACTTATATAAAATGATAGAATTTACATTTCAGTCTTTAAAACATTTTTAAGAAAATGGATGAGCCAAAAGTATTAATTATTATATAAATTTAAACTATTATCAATAAAATATTATATAAATTAAATAAATTAGGAGTGCGCGATATTGACAAAAAATGATACCTCAATATTTCCTGGGATCTTATCGATAACGATAATTAGACAATATTTTGCTGAGTGTGTTATTGTGCAGATATCTTAAGGACTACCGTAGACAGCCGACTCCTGAATTTTTTTATATTCTGTGTGATCAGTTCACAACAGTGATAGAAATTAATCTTTTCCAATAAGTTTTATGGGCATTTTAATATTTAAGCCATTTTTTCTAAAATTCTAATTCTTGCATTTGGGCCGTTACCAAGCAAATTAAATCAGTATCAACAAAATGTATGTTTGCAATGCAGAGGAAAGCTACACCTGAAGCGGCGTTTAGATGTATTTACACACTGTTTAAAGGGGTCACATGATGCGATTTCAAGTTTTCTTTTCTCTTTGGAGTGTTACAAGCTGATTGTGCATAGATAAGATCCCTGATGTTGCAAAGACTAAAGTCTCAAAACCAAAGAGATATTCTTTATCAAAGTTAAGACTGCCACGCCCCTAACACGGCTCATTCAAACACGCACCACGTCTACGTCACGATGTGGAAATATTTGCATAATGTCGCCCAAATGTTCACGAAAAGAAAGAAGGCGTGGTTTCAGTAACCGCAGTAGTGTTGAAGCAGCCTGTCAGGGAGAAGCTGTGTGTTTCTATGCAAAAGCAAACACACTTTATTTGGCCTTCCGAAAGTAGATGAATTTAGGAATCATTAAGATTACTTACAACAGAACAGCACAACCCAGATGTTATCACTACACATTTTATGGACAACCGTTTCGTGAAACTAGGAGAGGAGGTCATTCAGACTTTGCTATGACAATCTGGGCTTCTTAACCAGTGACTGCAAGTATGTTTTGTTATAAGTTTAAGTATTTGCTATTGACTGTTCAAATGCTGAGTTTTGCGCGTCGTGTGTGTGTGAGAGAGAGGGAGAAAGAGGGTCACAGCGCAGCGTTGTGTGTGTGTGTTCGCATGTGTGAGAGAGGGAGACACAGTCACACAACTAGGGCTGTTGCGATAACCGCAATAATGCAATACCACGCTATTGAGGAGCATAACCGCAGAGGAAATGCAACAAATGCAGCAACAGCGATATTTGCGTGTTTTCTTTTTTTGTTAGGCTATGCCCTACTCGTTTTACACTTCGTGCATGTGTACTGAATATTAAATAGGTTAGTAATGATAACAATGTGTACCGTGCTGATTTGTACAGAGGCTAGTAGATTTGCACTTAACAAGCCTAAACAGACAGCGAATGAGAGAGAGAGAGAGCGACTGATCTCGTGCGATTACCTGTGTCTGTCCTTCAGGCTAAGTAATGGATATTTGAGAAAATAGGTTGTCATGTCCAAGGAAAGCATCGATGCATTTCTGGTCAGCTGAGCCTTTAAAAGTGGCACTCAAAATTAAAATGATTTCAACAGCGTGTTTCATTACATATTTCTTTGAATGAATCATCGTTTTTGAATGTGTAGTTGAATGAACAATTAAAGACTCACTCAAAGACAGTCTCATGCCGCCACCTTGTGGCGAAACAATGAAACTTCACTGACTGACAGCCAGTCTAAAACACGCAGGTGAAATATCAACAGAAAAAGAATCTTGTCAGTCAGATTCGAGGATCAGCACTAACCACTAAAGGCCTAAGTATACTTTTTTTTTTTACGCGTACGTTAACGTATGCGCACAGTCGTACGCGCAGCCTTGCATAGTATACTTAATTTGACTCGTACGCGTACACAGATGTTCGACGCATGTGCTTTGCGCCAAATTGCAATACCTCTCCTGGCCTAGCGGGGCCTGTAGGGAGCGGTTATGAAGAGTACAGTGTGACGAAGGACACGAAAGAAAACTCATAGAAGTCCGGTAAGCACAGCAGAAAGGCTAGCCGTGACCAAGTATTGCTGCAAGCTACAGTTTGGGAAGCCGGACAATGTCTAAGCGTATTCCGGAGGTGTGTGAAGCCATATGTTTATGCAGTTTTTCTTCGGCTACCTGGTGAATCGATACCCCCACAGCAGCGTTTCTACCTTGCGGATAAACTAATTACTGCAAGAGGGTTTAATGTGCATGTGCGACCTGTGCGTACAAAGTAAAGAAATTTGCATCACACGCACTGTACGCTGTCCCTCGCGTACGCATGCAAAGTGAAGTATACTTTGGCCTTAACTGTTAATTATATATATATATATGCTAATAATAGCATAACAATTTTCTAGAGGGCCATCTATCATCGTTGCACTCACGTCTCACAAAAAGAGAGCCCAAAGCCATGTCAAATTCATGTAAGTTCAACTTTTTAAAAAACATGTAATTACTAGATTAAAAACTAGCTTGCTAGCGAACGTGCATATTAACAGCGTAAACATGAACCTTGCAATCATTGATTAAATGTTAATAAATTGCTTGTATCAGCAATGATAAATCTTTTGAGTTTAAAGCGGCTCTGACAAAGGCTGCGTGTGCCCTGACAGAGACGCGCTGTTTGAGCTATGTGCTCTTTTCCTAAATGCATAACTTACATTTCACAGGTATATTCTCCATCTGTAAATGTTAGAAAGCCATGGAAATATTTCCATTTTGCTGCAGACGTGCATGATCTTTTGCTTTGCGATTCTCCGCTAAACTTCACAGACTTGGTTCTGAACTCGTTCATGCACACCAAACAGACAGAGCGCAATGAAAGAGGAGCGCAATAACTCTGACTAAAATATAAATTGCTGAAATGTTTGTAGTTGGACATTTTAAACCTACAAGTAAGTGTATTTATATGATAGCACTAACTGTAAAGTGACTGTAATGGGGTAATCAAAATAGCCTTTTTACTCAATTAGCCTAGTCTGTGCTTTTTTATTTTTTAGTTTAGTAAATGTTACTTTACTTTAAAAGCATTATTTTAGTTTTTAGATCGCAATGTTACAATGTTAGAATGTAATGCGATTTTAACCCTTTTTGCACATTATATATGCCAACATGGTTACATTCACTTTATTTATTTGTTTAATCCAAATACAAAATACAGAGATATGTACCGTATACTGCAAATCAGCCAAAAAATACAGATATGAATTTTTGCTCATATTGCCCAGCCCTACTTTGAAGAAACGTGCATTTGGTAATATTTTGCTCGAGGCGCCTCAGGAGAGAAGCCAAAAGCTTTTTTTTACTAACTGAATTTATGCCTTTTAAATTTGAATATTGATAATATTTTAGTAAAAAATGCAAATTTAGTTTTTCAGCCAATTTGACAGCCCTAGTATGCATGTGCGTGCATGCATGTGTAAATGTGTGCGTGTATGAACAAAAAAGTCTCCTGAATGAAAACTCTCCAACCCAGTGTCCCAAAAATACTTGTTTATATATGTAATATAGTTGAATTTTGAAGTAAGAAGTGTTGTATTATTTTATGCACTGTTTTATTTTTGTCGCAAACTCACCACACAACATTATGGTATATCTGTTTTCTGATGACACCTTGCACTTGAAAATAGCACATTCTGTTAGAATCTTACAGTCAAATAAACAAAATATGTGAAAATTACCTATTTTTACCTTAGGTCTTAAACAGTTTTTAATTGCAGATAAACCATAGATATGTCATAGTTCTGAAACCAACTAGTATTGTGGTGCCTTTACAAACTTTTGAAGAGTCAGGACTGATGTTTGCTATTATAGTTAGGTCAGAGCTACTAAATGTCAGTTTCATTGGTGCATCTTAGATTTTTTGTATTCTCCTGGGTGCACAAACTACAGATTATATGAAAATGATAATATAAAAGTATGAACTTATTGGTTATCGTATCGGCCGTGAGAAGGACTGAATTACTAAAATATTTTTTATATTAAAAATGTAATATCATGCATTGCTAATATATATATATATATATATATATAGTGGTAATACCGCATACCGGGCTATTGAGCCACTCAAAACTACCTGCAAGGGAAATTCCTTCACCGCGACAGCCCTACAACCGAGGATTGTGTGTGTAAACACATACGAGCTTCATTCACTGTGTCTGTCATGCGACTCTGTTCCCCTCTCAGACTTGAACTGATGGTAAAACTAAGGGCATTATTAACTGTCTTTACTTTAATTTTGAAAGCTAAAGCTCACGATTATGGAAAGGGGCGTTACATTTCCGAAGCGGCTGAGTTGGCCAATCAGAGCGGACTGCGCTTGTCGGAAAACGAAGCGTTTGAGAGTGGTGGGGCATAGAGGACCTACAATAATATACAGTATTTTAAAAATAATGTGCTCCACTCCGCTCACATGCTCTGCACCAAATACACAAAATTATGATCTTTAAAAAAAGCATCATATGACCCCTTTAAGACCTTTTAAGACCCAGCGGAAACCCTGTAAATGAACAGCAAATAAGAACCTTTCTTGAGCTGTTCCTCATGGATTCGCTGAGCATCCTCTTCTTTCTGGTGATAGAAGGCCTTTCGTCTGTCCTCCTTACGCTGCCTCTTTCTCTCCTCAAGACGCATCTTCCTCTCCTCAACCAAACTTTCTTGGAACTGCTTGAGTTTTTCCTGGGTACGTGAGAATTGCTCAAAGCTTAGCTACCTGGATCATCAACATCCTATAAGGACTTCATCTATACTAGCTACTGGAAGCAAATAGTCTGTAAAACATTAACTGAATAAATGACACTTGAAATTAAAGCTGTTTACCTCATAAATGAAGCTTCGAGCAGCTTTAATTTTGGACAGGAAATTCTCCTTGTCCTCCATCATCCTTGACATTCTCTCTTTGTGTTCCAGTGCCTTCTCACGCTCCATCTCCATATTGCTGATCTGAGCAACAGATAAACACAACAATCTTTAGCTTCAATTACAATAAACAACATGGCCTGATTACATTATTCAACATACCCTTCTTATTTAAGTATTAATTAATTGCTGAATTAAACTATAACCAGACAATGAACAAGCAGGGCCTCAAGAAATACTTTCACTTTAACTGTAGTTTGAAGTATGTTTAAGTACGTGGGGGATTTGAGGCTTTAGCAAATAAATAAAAATTGGACCAGAGGGCCAAGTAAATCACATGTAATTCTACAAGTGCAAAAAGCAGTATATGATTATTACCCTCTCTTCCTCCTGTAGCTCCCATAACTCCATGTCTTTGACTCGTTGCTCCTCGTAGGCTTTCTTGATCAGAGGAATCTCCTCAAGGCGCTTGGCTCTCTCAAAGTAGTCGATCTGGAATATGCATAATAGTATCACTCCAGTGTAATATTCCAATGTCCTAAACTCAGCTGCACAGAATTAACCCTAATCCTCTTACATTAAAAACAGTTCACCAACATACTTATTTACAACGACAAAATACTTCATGAATGTGTAATATAAGCTATACCTTCTTCTCCTGGTTTTTCAGACGCTCCTGAAGTTCTTTCTTCTCTTTTTCTAGTTGTTCTACCTGTTTGGCCATGATGAAATCAGGGTCCAGCTCCTCCAGATCCTAAAATAAAATAAATAATTAAATAAAAATAAAGCAGTCTACATTTTCCCAGGTAACTTTGCCAATAACTTTGTCTGGTGTGTCCTAAATGGCCACCTCCCTAACAAACTCTGTACCTCAATATCTATGTCTTTGAAGGCCTTGGCTCCCAGCTCAGTCTTCTTGATCTGCTCCAGTCGATCACGCACTGTCTTCTTTTTGATTTGCTCGTGTTCTTGCATGATGCGCTCCTTTTCTCGCTCTTTGGCCTCCAGTTTAAGACGCTCCTCCTCGGCCTTGCGCACCTTCTGAAGCTCTGCCTCCCGTTGCTCCAGCTCCTCTTTCTCCCTCTGGATGTTGAGGTTTTCCAGACGCTCTTTGCGTTCCTCAATCGTTTGCCGACGAGTGAGGATGCGCTGATGTTCTTTGCGGGCATTCTTCAGGTAGGATGTGATGGCCTGCTGATTCTGCTCCTCATGTTCTTGCTGTGGGCAAAGTTACAGTTGATAATGAAACTGAAATAACACTGACCAGAAGGTAGATATTCGATTAAACTTAGCAGTTGTCTTACCAGCATGGAGGCAGGTTTGATGACTTGGATGGCTTTAGCCAAGGAGGATGACATGGCAGTGAGCTGATTCCGTATCTGTTCAGAGGGCATGTTCTGTAGGAACGGACCTACTGGAGAATCCTCTTTAGTAGAATAGTTCAGATCCGAGCCAAAACTCAGTGCTCGAGATGTATGATCAATGCGCACCTTTGGGTAAATACACAAACCTTAAGTCACTACAACATTTTTGACGATTTGCAGATTCTGCTTGAACATGTAATTAACTACTAAGATGCTTGATTTAGAGTATGTGTGGAAGATATACACCAACATTTGAGTACATTTTTTTTTTTTTTTTTGCTATACCTGTAGGTCACAGTGCCGTGCAGCATCTACAATTGACCGCTCCAGTTGGAAAGCATCTACAAACGGCACCAGAGATGCCAACCTGCTGAACTCAATGCTCTGGTAGATCTGAGCCACCTGAAATATTAAAACCCAGAAGACAGAATTTGAAGATTTGCAGAAGATTGAAGCAAGCACAGATTCCCAAAGTAATTATTAGACGCCTGGGGGTAGATGAACAAGCCAACCTGTTGTAGCAGTCTGAGGATGGTGTTGTTCTGCAAGTGAGGAACATAATGCTGCAGGTCTGATTCTTTCTCAGCTTGGTCCCTCACCCAGTTCAGCACCTATTGCAGCAGCAGCATACACAGCATGAATATTATGTTTAGTGTGTGTGTGTTGACGTCAAGAACACTGTAACACTGAAAACTGCTGTGTCAGAATGGTCTAACAAATGCATCACTCTTCTTAACAATTAGGTTTATGAAAGTCAGTAGCTTAAAAAAAAGTTTTAATGGTTTAAGAGTACAGCATAGGTGAATGTTTCTATTATTTTACCGTGGATATATACATGATACTTTTAAGCTCAGAAGAAAAACTGACTGAATCAGACATAAGTTACATAATATAAATCTAATGTAGCTAATAAATCAAGTGCCATTTACCTTCGTCACTCTTCCACAAAGTTTAAGAGGGTTGAATTCCACCTCCAACCAGTTGTAGAGCTCTTTGACTTCAGGAACAACATACTGAAGCAGGTTGAACCTCACCTATGACAAAAATAATATCCAAGAAGGTTCTCAATCTTTTTTCAATAAACTATAGATTTAAGGGATTGCAAAAATGATCAATGGACAGAATGGCTATTACCATGTCATTGATGAGACTCTGGCGGGTCGGTGGAGACTGAATACCAAGTAAAGTAGCCAATCTGCGGTGTTTCTCTACAATGATGCCATCCATGTCCAACAGACGAGCGATATCAGTGCGCTCAGGGGTGATGGGAATAGACAAAGTGGCCAAGAGCACTCGAGTGGACATTCTGAATGAAAGGAATAAAACACAGCAACACTTTGAAGCAAGTCTTATTAAACTAATAAATATTTCAAGAAATGCTAACTACTGTAAAATGAGGGTGAAATTATTCCATAAATCATTTAAAAACAAACAGATAAACCTCGTTAAATCTGATGTTTGCTCTTAATTAATGCTCACCTCTGCATCTCTTCTTGGGTGAGGTTCTTGCGCATTTCCCGGGAGAGGTGATAGAGTCTGTGTTGGGTGCTGGCATGGAATAAGGCATTGCCAGACTTCCAGAATACAGTGGACACCTTATTGTAGTAGTTGGCCATAAGCTGGGGTTTCGGGGGCTTCTTTGAGAGGGCAAACAACCCATGGATGTCTTCAACTGCTTTGAATGCTTCCTGTGTGGATTAAAAAGACGTAAGGAATCAGTATAATCAGCAAACCATTCATGCTTGCACAACATATAACAAACAAAAAGTCTGTAGTGCAAAAAGATAGGACATCATTTTTCTCACAAATTAATCTAATATAATTGTATTTATTGATCTTTTTCTGTAATCAATAGGGCTGCCCTCAACTAAAGATTCTTCTGGTCAACTAGTAGTCACTCATATTAAGCAATTAGTTGACTAATTGCATGCTTATATTAATAAACAATATAATCCATAATTATGAGCCTTTAATTGTCGATAGCCTATCAGCACTCAAGCACACACAAAGCTTGCCACAGTGCAACGGCAGAATGCCTCAGGGGGAAAAAAACAGCAAGAATACTGCCTGAACATTATAATAATTCATTGATAAGTGTTTTCTGTATTTTCAGCTGCAAGTCGATGACAATGATTGGTCATTTCCACAATGGACGAGCACATTTCATACAGATGAAATAATCTGAAAATATTTGTTTTACATTTGAATTAGTTCATTTAAAAATATATTTTTCATGTCTGTGAGGCAAACACGGAGTTCAAGTTCGCAGAGACCTAGATGGCAGAAAGCCCTCTTTGCTTTCATTATTTTACAAAAGCACAACGTTTTGTTGTTATTGTGAGTGCACACAAATAAAAGACCTTTCACAGATTTAAAAGATATATTACTCTCATCTATATGAACAAAAATAATGGAACATTTTAAGTTTAATTCAAATGATTGCACCGGCGCTTCCCAAGTTAACTGTAATGCAGTGAGCGCACTACTGTTCAGCTTCCACACAAAAACTTGAATAGCACATTTTTTTCTAGGAAAATGTTAAGAGTGAGCAGCTATATAATGTGGCTGCTACTTACATATTTAATATAAGCCACATTTGGATGTCCTGACCGATGTACTTTAATTACCACATAGACTAGCTGTTAATGATCTGTCCATCACGGACTACGTGACGTCGCCACTTCCTGTGGATTTTTTTTCTGCGATTAAGCGACTTATTCAATTTTGATCGACTAAGTCTGTTCTGGTAGACTAACGGGTTAGTCGACTATTAAGGTGCAGCCCTAGTAACCAATACAGGTTTGTTCTTTGTTTGCATGTAAAGCACTCTGCTTTGCACTGTAAAAAGATTGAAATGGAAACTAAACTCAACTGAATATAAATATATTTGTTAGGGGTGGCCCCGGGTAGTCGAAGATTCGATGCGTCGATAGGAGAAGCCTGATTCGACTACCAATCTCACAGTCGAATATTCGCAGAGGTTTTACGATCATGCCATTTTGGCTATATGGGGGTGCTCAAATGTCTGATTTCACATAGAACTACCGGTTTTCTCCCAATAAGTTTGGGAGAGTTTTTAACGTGTGAATAAATCCAACCACCCCTATAGATTTAAATTTCACTTTCCATAATCTGTGACCGACAGAAGTGCATCTTGGAAGCAGGGATTTAAATCTTTAACAAGACTCAAATTTACACAGGCAGAGGGAAAGAATGGATTTCTTGATCAGGTAGGGTACAAGTGATATCAAAACATTCCAGCCAGATTATATATATTGTGTATATATTATTTATCTCGTATAAGATGCGTAGTACTATGGTAATTATCTCCTCAGCGCACAGCGCGAGCAGCACAAACAACAATGCAGATTAATAACTATGACTGGGACTGTCATATACATAACATTATAATGAGAACACTATTATAATAAAACGCTGTGTATATAAGTTTAGCTGCCGTGTTTCTGCACGTTGTTGTGTGAAGAACGCGTCCACAAATGGAGTTAATTCAGAGCCGTGGAGACACATTCACTTCTGCATTTGGGGCATTTTGTGCAGATAGCCTATGTCGTAATATTAACATTATGTTGTATAAATAATGAAGCGTATTCTATATGTGATAAATGATGAGTTAAATCCCATTGATTAAAAACCTATCAAATGCTTCATTCTGCTGCACTTCATCTTCCACTGTCAGCTCAAAACAGAAATGCAGAACATTAATAACTACTGTCACATAGGCCTATAACATTTTAATAAGAGCACTATTGTACAATTTTTTTGTAAATTCTTAGGGTTTCAATGACGTTTAACGTTAACTATCTTTTAATAAAAACATAAAACATTATTTTGTATATCTGAAAGGCATCCGTTACACATTTTCCCTGTGTGTTAACATCAGTAATTATGACTGTCGAAGGTGTTACTTGACTCTTGGTTATGTATTTTGTCCCCCGCCCCCAAACATATGATTCGACTATTAATCAACTATCTGCAAGATTTGAAAATTACGATTCGACTGTGAAAATGCTTAGTCGGGGACACCCCTAATATTTATATAGTCTATTGTACATCGGTGCCTAGTACGAAGCACAAAGACCTGCCACAGCTCCATGCTAATAGCGCTGTCCAGCTGGACCAGACGTGTCTCGAGGTGCATGGACTGGCTCTCAGGATTGTTCAGGTTGATGGCAGTGCTCTGGTTGTGATGTCGTTGGATCTGTCCCAGGTGCATTCGCAGGTTGTCACACAGCTTACGGAACTCTGCTTTACGGGTGTACTGCAGGCAAAACTTAAATGCTGTGAGAGAAAATGTAAATTTTTGTTATAAATTTGTGCACAACCAAAGTAATTTCATTTTTGGTATCATATAACATGACCACAATATATAATACAATGATCTTCTAATTCTACAGACCCATGTTCCATAATTCTACAAATAAACCCTTATCTGTACCCTATGCTAAAAGTCCCACAAGCAAATGCTTTTGTGCTATATACGGTTTACTCTGACCTTGCTGAGCAATGTCATGGTAAAGGCGCTCAACTTTGGAGTTATTCCTTAGCAGGTCCAGGCACTGGCGATACGACTCCCACAAGAACTTGACCCAAGGTGTGAGCATAAGTCTGTCAGTACGGTCTTGAGTGTCTTCACCACTAACGGCACTCAACAGGACACTGAAGATCACAGAAAAAATAATAATAATCAGATAATCTTTTATGGAACACAATCATCTGGATAAAACCACTCCCTTCATAATTATTTTGAGGCTGGATGTTTGCAGGTTCCTAATGAATAGTAAAAACAACAGAAACTGAACATGTCTGCATGAAACAAAATGTAGTAAAATTCTGAAATGAGAAAAAGTGAATTAAACCAACAACGACAACAAACAAAAACACTATCTAGACATCAGTAGGAAGGAACTGCATGGGCCTTTAGCTTCCTGTACCTTTCTGGGGTCTGAATGTTGTCCAGATCCTCAATGTCCAGCACCATCTGCTGAGACTCCCCTTTCGCGGTCTCAGTCTTCTCCTCTGCAAGCTTCAGGTAAGCACGGACCACATCCTCCAGAGATTTAATATTCACCTGAAACACGAGAGAAGGAGCAGTCAGTAATTTCACGAGAAGGACAGAACTTACAATTGAATTGAGGTCAATTCTACAATTAAATAGTCACCATGACTGCAAATATTGTATAAAAATAACCTAAAAGCATTATGGCACAAATTACTAAACCTTTAAGTCAGCATGAAACAGAAGTAGCAACAAATTTGTTTTTTCATATCGCGATTTTCATCCGAATGTAACGGATTATTGAAAAATAAAAAACATAGGCTGGGTTCTATGCATCAGTTGCTGATTGGATTTTGAGATGTAAGCATTGCATTCTAAATTGGAGGCAGAAGAACGCAAGCTTTAAGTGGACTAAATGATTGTAGAAGTCCTGCGAATGTCACCAGAGGGCAGTCTGTCAATGTATGATATTTTTATTAAACGCTACAAGGTCAAAACATTTCAAGGAATAATACATAAATAGCAAAAAAATCTAATGGTCTCAAACCTGTTGACAAATGTTTTTGTACTGATACAGTCCCTCCTTTGCCAAGTGGCTCTTGCGCAGATCCACGCAGAGCTCCAGGTACTTGAGCATGATAGGCTCGTGTATCTTCTGCCATGTTCGATGTTTTTTGCTCTTGATGACATCGTAGAGCACATCCAAAGCTGGCAGCTTTTTACCAACATCAAGAAACTCTGAGAAAAGAAACAAAGACTGTCATGACCACCACACTTTCAGGAATTTGTTTATTTATGACATATACAGCATCCAGTTGGGACTGACTGACTGAAAAAATGTCTCATGATCTTGCTGCAGTTTTTTTATCATAGATACCGCCCTCAAATACCATTTCCAACCCAAGAAGGTCATTTAAAGCTGGCTGTAATATTGAATGAACAGAAAACAATCGTGTACGCTAAACCTGTGGGAGGTGCGCTGTGCTGCTATTCCACTCATTTTTTTATATATTTTTTTGTCCAAATTACAACGTATTTGCTTTTCATTCACGAACAAGGATTACGTTATAGTCTTAAGGGTTATCTTAGTGCAAACTGTTAATAAATCTTTAAACTCCGATAGCATAAATTGACATTGCTCTGCTAGCGGAATAGAAAAGCTTGCTAACACACATGGTAGCATTAACAAAAACGGTCTCTATCTTTGCTCTTTTACTAAGTAACGTAATGTAGAATATTTACACTTTATTTGCACTCATGTCTGTTCTTTGAGCACGCTAAGAAGATGAATATACGATACAGTAATAAAGCAGATTTACAACGCTGCATCAGACATGACACAGAGGCCCAGCAGCTGTGACATCCGGCCTGCGCGGAACATGGCTGCTCCAGCACGCGCCATATCGAGCTAGCAGCTAAACCCACGACTACAGTCCAAGAGACGTCCACCTACAGTATTCACCCACCGTTTGCCCGCTTAAGAGCATTCTCCGGTCTTTGGAAATAGACTGGCATTGTTATGGCTTGCTAGCAGGCAGTTTTCATATAGTCGAGGCTGTTTTATTGACTCGGCCTGTCCATCCGCTCCGTAACTTCTCGCCGCGCAAGCAAGAAAGGACTAGCGCACGTGAGCTGAACCGGCGAAGAAGACGAGAGTTCCCGTATGTGCCCTTGCACGCTTCCTCCCCGACATGCAAAGACATAATACTATTTTTTTTTAAATAGAATACATTTATTTTTAAAGTTGGCATTGTTATGGCTGGCCTTATTATTTGTCCTTTCTATTTTTTTTCTATAGGATATAGTTGTATGATACTATAGTCCTATAGTGGGTACGATGAGCCATTTCTAACTTATGTGGTAAGATAAGAAAAATGAGGCAAAAGTACAATGTGAGCCAAACGCTGTGGGGTAAGTTGAGCCATCAACTTATCTAAAGAAATTTCAGGAAGCTTCCTATCAGTTTAAATTGTCAGAATGTATCTATAGCAAAGGGTTCTAAAATTATGGCTTCTTATAAAAAAGTTCCTGTGGCTCAATTTGCCCCAGGCTAGGGGTAAGTTGACCCGAGTCAGTGGGTAAGATAAGCCATCTGGGTGAAAACTGACCATCTGATTCAACCCCATGTGGAATTATAAAGATAATTTATTTACCTCTTTTAAAAACTAACTTAATAATCTTTTAAATTTTACAAATAGACTTTCTTTTCTTAAAGCTAACATAAACAAAATAAAACCAATCAAATTAAGTTTAATTTCCAATATTTAATTGTTTTTATTTCAGAAACACCAAAGTTTAAACCTTCCCAAAAACAGACTAAACAGAGAGTTTGTTGAGTAAAATTAAATAAAAACTAGAATAAATGAAGGGATAAATATCACTGAAACTAATAAATATTTTAGGCTAAAGATTCTTGGTATGGTAGCTTTTCTGCAATGTCGAACGGACCATTAGGGACTACAGGTGGAATATATATATATATATATATATATATATATATATATGTGTGTGTGTGTATATCAGGAACCACACTCCTGTGGTTCGAGTCTTACCTATCAGGTAGATTCTTCGGGGTGTCTTGGAGGGGTGAGGTTTCTAAGTTACAACTTCTTGATACTGGGGTTCCTCAAGGCTCAGTGCTTGGACCACTTCTCTTCTCCATCTACATGCCGTCATTAGGATCGGTCATTCCGAAACATGGCTTTTCTTATCACTGCTATGCTGAGGACCACGGTTGGGAGGGTTACTTTTAAAATGTATTCCGTTACGGTCACAAATTACTTCATCAAAAAAGTAATTCAGTTACGCAATCCAAGTACCACATTATGAAAGTAATGTAATCTGATTACTTTTGGATTCCTTTAGTTGCATATGTAAATAAAGTACAAAAAGCAATATCTACACCTACTTTTATTTAACTATGACTTTAAAATTAAAACTAATAAAAACTATAGTAAAAACAATTTGAAACTATAAAAAATCGTTTCTTGTTTCACCGTCTAGATATTACAGCCCGTATATATTTATATAAAAGGCTATGCAGATATATAGTGGCTATACAGTTTAGTATTACAGTTTTATTTATATTATTATTATTTTGTTATTTCTTTTACACGTAGCCTACAAGTAAAAATAAATGTAGTTTATACACAAAATAAAATAAATTACACCATAGTCAATTTTAAGCCTATACATGTCGAAATTAGAAATAATATCATCTTTCTTTATTTCATTGACTGATCCATGGTGTGGGGACTTTTCTGCAGTCATGCAGAAGGTTTTAAGTTTCCAAACACAATTAATGTGTTTTTTGAAAAAGAAAAATAATCCAAGCTTGAATGTCAAAATGGTTATCAGCTGGAACAAGTTAATGTAGTAAGATTTTTGGGTGTGTGGATGGACTCTAAATTAAATTTTATAATACATATTCCGAAACCGATAGAAAAATGCCCCCCAAAAAAGGAATAAATGTATTGAGGTGCTTGTCAGGAGCTGAGTGGGAGCAAGCTGTCAGTCATTGAAAATCATTTATTGTGCTGTGATTAGGTCAAACATAGATTATGGTATACAGTTCTGCGAACAAAACTTTGCTTAAAAGATAGAGGTAATACAAAATCAAGCTTTGCGCATCTGCTGTGGTGCATTTAGATCTTCTCTGGTGTCTTCATTACAAGTTGAAATGGGAGAATTGCCTCTAAAACAGCGTAGGATTCATTTGTGAATAAGGTACGTTGGGAAAGTGTGACGAATGTGGAGAATTAGAAACAGTGATGCATATTCTTTTTGAGTTTTCTGCATATGAAAGGGAGATATTTCAGTTAATACAAGAATTAGGATGATTGGGAGTTGATAATATTTCTTTAAAAGTGTTGTTAGAAAACGGGTCAAGGCAATCAAGAGTACATTAAATATTATTTAAATACCTGAAAAACACAGGAACAACAGATATAATTTTTTTTCGCTCTTGCTTTTAGTATTTCTTTCTTCGAAATCTATGTAGACTCCACACTCCAGATCAGTAAGTGGCGGTAATGCAGCTTTTTCGTTGGTTTGCCAAACCGCCTTAAAACAAGAGGAAGAAGCGTGTTGTTGATCACTTGACCGGTAGTGGATTACGGTTTATGATAAGTTTTCCTTTCAATTTTTTCCTTTAATAACGTTACACATAAGTTACTCGGAGGAATTACTGCAACTCAACAGCTGGCTCACATGCACTGATATGCTAGAAACTATTTGATAATTGGTAACGCTCGGCTTAACTTACATGAGAAAACTGTACAAGAAGAACTGTAGATTTTGACACTATAATCGTTTTCTGGATGAAATGTCCCGGCATATTTGACAATGGGTTGTGTCTGTTCTTGCTGACACTGGCATGTGCTTTCCAAACTAACGTTACACACAAATGGTTCAGAAATTGAAGTCCTAGAAACCGATTAACGTGGTTAAGGAATGGAATATGGCTACATCTGAGATGATGCTAAGTCTTGGACTAATTGGTAAGTTTAAAATACCGCGAAAATATATTTTATTATTAGAATATTAGATAGTTAACCCAAAAATATACATTTTGTAATCATTTACTCCTT
Organism: Ptychobarbus kaznakovi; assembly: GCA_027422405.1. Lineage (NCBI taxonomy): Eukaryota > Metazoa > Chordata > Actinopteri > Cypriniformes > Cyprinidae > Ptychobarbus > Ptychobarbus kaznakovi. Next base: position 12,200,009 of record CM049801.1, on the reverse strand, counting down.
ATATTTTTCCAAACATGTATGGTTTTCATTCTGTTGAACACAAAAAGGGGAAGTTAGACAGAGTGACGGCATTATTTGTCAGTCGCCATTTACTTTAGTCGTGTGGAAAAAGATGCAGTGAAAGTCAATGGTGACTGAGACTGTTAGTCCCTACTAGCATTTCTGTCTAACATTTAATTTTGTGGTCGGCAGAAGGGCTCAAACTATTTTGGGTGATCTATCTCTTTAATACAGAATTATGATTAATTTGTCAGTAATTGCATTCGTCCTCCTTCTGCAGAGAAAGATGTAAACGCAGACACACTTTGGGTTTGGTGTTATCCTTCCATCAGTGCTGATCTGCGAGAGGTTCTGTTGAGAAAATGTTGCCTGCCGTTGAACAAACAGGTGCTGCACACATTTGTGTTTGGACAGTACTGCCGAACCTGGTACTACATCACCACTGTCGAGGTTCAGGAGCCAACTGCGCTTAAAAAGGTACAAAACTTCAAGTTTAGACTCCCCATCCTGAAATCTTACAAAGCTGTGCTTGAATAATGCTCCTGCAGGAATAGTTCAACATAAAATGAAATTGTTTATCATATGATTGTTTTTTGCTCATTTACTCCATCTTTATCTCACTCCAAACGTGTATGTCTGACTGTGTTCTGTGGAACATAATAGAAGTTTACCAGAATGTTGAAAGTTTGAAAGTTATTGGTTACCAGGAGCAGTAAAGCTCTAAAAAATGACAAAAAGCATCATAACACTAGTCTATACATCAGTTTCGTGTGAGGAGGAGACAGATTATTCACTAATAATTGTTTCTCATTCACATTTGTGTTCTAATTTGGCACATCAATGACAGATTGTTTATGAATGAGTCAACTATTCCTATAATCCAATGGCGCTCAACCAGGAGGACCCAAAATGACTTAAAATAAAATAAACTGAAATGTATTAAATTTACACCCTTAACAACTGTTTGTCTCCTTTAAAACAGATGGTATGATGAAAATTATGCTAGCTTGCTAATTTACTGTTCAATTTCATTAAAAGGTGACACATTTCTCAATAGTTATCACAGCTAAGGACTTCAACCCTGAGAAATATGCTGCATTCAGTAGAGTTCTGTGCAGGTATGTTTCATTTAAGTACTAACCATTTAGTGCAGCCACTTAGTAAGCATCTTTTGTTTGTCATCACACCCTTTCTAAGAATACACTGAGTTTTTGTATGCTTGTGGTGTTGCATCTGCAACATTGTTTTTATTCAGGACGTATATCAAACACGGAAGTCCTGTGAAGATGATGGAATGCTACATTGCTGTTCTGACCAAAGGGATATGCCAGAGTGATGAGAATGGCTCCTTCCTTTTCAAAGATTATGATGTCAGGAAGGCCTACCTGGCTGGATCCTTAAAAGGTTAGGGTGAACCCTTAAAATGAACAAGCACTACATACTAACCACAGCAAGAACTGAGCAGCTAAAATAATCTAATGCCATGGCCATTTGCTCCAATTGGTTTTATGATTTTTATTTTAGAAATCCTCCAATAATGTCTTAATTCTGCAAAACATATATGTATGTATGTGTGTGTATATGTATTGTATGCAAATTGATTTAATGAGATGTTAAACCTATATTGTAGATGTTGTGTCACAATTTGGTATGGAGACCATCATCCTTTACACAGCACTAATGTTGAAAAAAAGAGTAGTGGTCTATCACCCACGGATTGAGGCGCTGCTGGAGTTCACAAGGTAACCACAGAAATGATCATTTAGTTGACATAGAATCAAAATGGACTGATGTTTACTCTCTTAATTTGTATTCAAGGTCTCATTGTGCATGATTCATAAATATTAATCCAAACCAGAAATATGTTAGATTGAAGAATTAAAATAGGTTGCAAACAGTGTTGCTTTTAGAGCAGGAGGTGTTTGTGGTTATGGTAAGTGTTGCAGTTTGTATTTCTTATGCTCACCAAGGCTGCATATATTTGATCAAAAATACAGTATAAACCATAACATTATTAAATATTTTTACAATTTAAGATAACTGTTTTCCATTTCAATATATTTGAAAATGAGAAGTATTCCTGTGATGGCAAAGCTGAATTTTCAACAGCCTTTACTCCAGTCTTCCATGTCACATTTTAATATCCTAATTTGGTGCTGAAGGAAAAATCTTATCATGAATCTTGAAAGCAGTTGTGCTGCTTAATGTTTGTGGTAACATTCATACATTTGTTCAGGATTCTTTGATGAATAGAAACTTAAAAAGTTGAATAGAATAGGGGAAAAACTGTTTTTTCACATTTAGTTCAGTTATATTGTTTTAAATATCTCACATTTATTTCAAATTAAATAGAATAGGAAAAAAAGTTTGTTTCACATTTACGTCAATTCTATTAATTTTCGCATTTGTTATATTTTTCAATTCAATTATACATTTGTAATTATTTAAATGTCTTTGTCAATTTTGATCAATTTAATGCCTCCTTGCTGAATAAAAGTAATAAATAAATAATAACTTACTGACACCACACTTTGGAACATCACTGGCAACGTCGGTCCTGGAGTGCCGATGTCCTGCAGAGTTTAGCTCCAACCCTGAAAAAACCTCCCCTGTCTGTAGCCCTAGTAATTCTGAAGACGTTGATTAGCTTGCTCGGGTGTTTGATTAGGGTTGGAGCTAAACTCTACAGGACAGCAGCACTCCAGGACCGACGTTGCCTACCCGTATTGTATATGATAATGGTCACACACTAAAAAGTTTGTTGTATCATTGTTTTTTCTTTTTAAAACCAGAGCTCTTCCTGGATTGGTATGGCATAGAAAAGACTGGTCCATCCTCCACCCGTTTGTTCACCTGAATGATAATGAGCTGGAAAACCTCAAGCTGTGTACAGGTATGGAGAATTTCTTCTCCACAAAAACTAGCACTTGCTGCTACCTAAATTAATTTCCATGTTCTTTCTCTGTAGGGTACGTTGCAGGGTTTGTCGATCCTGAGGTCAGAGACAGATCAGATCTGTTTGATGTTTATGTTAATCTTCCAGACAGTGAAATCACCGTGTCACAAAATGCCAAAGGTGAGAGATCCAGACTGGGTAGAACTGGGATGTGGATATTTAAGTCACCATATCTCACTGTAATTTGTTTTCAGAGGCAATGGCTATGGGAAAACTCCATAAAGAGATCGGGAACTTCATTGTCCAGGCTGCAGAGGACACTGATCGCACAGATGCACAGGTTATTAAGGTATGAGCAAGGTTGAAATTATCAGCAGTGACAACATACAGCTGTAGCACGACCAACATTTAAAGCATTTCAATTTACCAAGACTTATGCTGCCTTTACGTGCTATCGGAATTATCATAAATACGAGTTTCCTAATCGGAAATTGGACGTGAACGGCCTCTCAAGTCGTATTTACTACTGGGAAATTCTGAAATAATTTTGATACCCGAGTTGGGCGTGTCATAAACTTTAAACATGGTGGAGGGGACAACCATTGCTGCTGTCAAAGCTGTTCTCACAACAACTACATCCCTTTGTCTTGTCGCTAAAGTAGTGTTTTATAGGCTAGATATGAACGATCATGCGAAGCATATTGTATGTTTTATAAGCAGTGAAATAAACATGTATTTGACCGAAATTCCTCAGCGAACTGTATGTATAGCGCAGTGAATGTTTATATGATTGTCAACCAATGGGATGCTTTTTATTCTTTCCGACATTAAATACACTTGAATACGACAAGCTCGTAATCACTACTTCATAAGTGGGAAATAGGAAATGTCAGATGGCACGTGAAGGCAGCATTAGAAAGCCTACATGTGGTTTTAATCCAGCCCCTTTTTAAATCTGTCTCCAGATTATTTCAGTAAAAACTAAGGAGATCCTCAGTAACCTGATGTCTCTTGCTGATGAAGCAGAGAACTCTAAATTGACTTTGGAGACTTTGAAGCAGCGGCACTACCCTCCAGCGACTGAAAACTTCCTCTTCCACTTAGCTGCAGCTGAGCAACTCCTGAAGATCTGACCAATCAGTGCATCCCGTCCAACTGGCATGCCTCACAATAACCGATCAGAGAGGAACTTAGCATTCATTGTCAATCACACAATGAATTGTAACATTCTGTGTCTAATTTCAGGGGTAGTGAAAAGTTATATAAGAACAAAAATATATTTCTTAGAAAGATATATATAAAATGATAGCTACACAGGAGTGTAATTGTTGAATGTAACATTTCTATGTGATAACAGGTTTGAGAAAGAATTCATAATCAAACCTTTTGGTAACACTTGGATTTATATACTGTCTCTGCAAACATTCCTGAGGTATCTAATTAATTTGTTCATAACCTTAATTTAGCATGCTCTTTGAACTTTTATAAAATGTCATAATTGCACATCAGTGTGAAAGGGCTGACGGTTGCCTAGTTCATGCCAAACTAAAATACTTTTATTATGAAGGGTCCCATTAAATTCAGAATCCCTGAAAACCAGTTTCTTAACTATTGAGTGCCAAAACCTCATCTTAAAGTTGTGATGTTAATTAACCTGCCTGTTCATGGAAATATTTGTTTAATCATGTTCAAAAGACATTCCCCATGTTAGATGGAGATTTGGTGCCATCTTTTGCATTTCCAGTGATTGCACATAATATTGATTTTGGCATTACGTTATAAGTTTGTTTAATCACCTTGTTAATTTGACAACCCCTTGTTATCAAGGGCTATCCTTTGTGCCTAAACAGATCATAGAAGATATATGTCTGCAATATATCCTGAAAAAGAGGATGCTCAAACTTAAACAGTCTTCATCCTTTACATATCCATAAAATGCTGTTTCCTCAGATACTTTGTTAAATTTGTTATGTGACCATTAAATATGAAACAAATGTTTATGTGAGTGGCAACAGGAATTTCATTGACATTAACACAGTGTTCTAAGCAGGACTTGGTAAAATCCACTTCAGTGCAGTGATTGAAACTTTTCAGCCTGAAATGCAGCTATTAAATGAATATGAATTCAAAACCCATACAGTTGTACTTCCTTTTTATTATTCAGTATTATTACAGCATTGATTAGTAGCTCAAAAACCCTCTTCAGAAAATAGAGCATGCTTTTCATCTTAAAGTAACCACCTTTTTTGAAATGTTGTTGAAATGCACTGGACTTCAATATACTTTGTTTTCAGTGTCGATAAATCTTCATCAAATAGTAAAGTTGGCAATGGCAACATTACAGTCCTCTGTGGTAAAACAGTTCCCTGTTACTATCAAGTGACTGAAACTCCTCTTCTAAACTCTCCTTTATCTGCAAATAAAAAAATAGGTTGGATCTGAATCGTGCTCATCTAATGGTGATGAATAATGTGATTTTTGTTGAAAACATTCAGAGAATCGGTGAATGCACTTCCAAAATTAAAATGAAGTATGACAACCTGGTTTGTTATTAATGTGTTACCTTGCCAAACTGTGGAAAAAGACTGAAGGACACAGGAATCATCAGGCCAAAAATAATGGCAGTACTGATGTGCCGGACAGGAGCGATTATCATTGGGTTCCTTTGGACAAACTTTGTCCTGAAACATCGACAGCAGATTTCACATCCTCACACTATAAAAAAATGTAAGTAAAATGGAAAGCTAATTGATTTGACTTTTTACCTTTTAAGGAGAGCCAGCAGTAAAGAGGGAACAGCTGCAGTGGTGCCAAAGAGAGCCGCTCTTGAGAGGGCTGTTTCCTTTATGGCCTGTGACCAACACAAAAATAAACAGTTTAAAGATAAGCAGCTTTGGTGGCATAAGGTTTTATTGCAGTCTCACCTTAGAACCAGCTGCCTTTGAGACTCCAACGGCGTTTCCGTTAGAATCAAACACTCGTATTCCATTATCAGCCTCTTCACTTCTCACCACCATTACACTGAATGCACCTAGACAGGCTAGAAAACCACATGTTTGGTTCAAAACCTTTCAATGGTATTATAACCTTAGAGCGCACTATAGACTGGAATATATATGAACTGGAGTACTCAGTAAGAACAGACTCTACTGAAGGTGTATTGTGTGCATTTGTTTTCTGGTGTTCTTACCTGAGAGAGGAATAGGTAACAATGATCTAGAGAAGGTCTCAGCCACGGCACCGACGAGTCTAAAACGCTTCAGTATAATCTGAGGAAGAGCCTGAAAAAAAGAGCATATTCAGGTCACGCTTCACCCCAAAATCGAAATAAAATATTGTTATTTAATTTGATTCCTTTTAGTATTTTACCCACCAAAACATTAATACAATTTTTTTTTTTGCATTATGATAATGATAATTTGGAGAAAATGTGTGACTAATTGTCAATTATGTGTATCATCTTGCATTATTATTTTTAATACACAACTGAATGGTTCTAAATTAGGATTTATTTTATTTAAGATTAACATAAATCACTTGTTTCTTTCTTTTTATGTCGGAGGTGTAACGTGACCCGGACACGAACGTTGAATCTTCACAGGTTTCATGAGACTCTCACACCTGCTCAACAGTATGTCAACAATACACCAAACATAAAATCATCAGATGAAAGCCAGTACTGTGACAAAAATCTCTCTTACCCCTGCAAATGTTGAGTAGGCAACTGTTCCGACAATAAGAATGGACTGCTTCATTGACGTTTTGTTATCCTAAGCAAACAAGTGGAATAACTGTGGTTAAAATAGTCTACCAAGTTACACAAAGACGGTTATTTTTTATAATTTAAATTTAATTAAAGAAAACTACTGTTTACCTTAGTTGCTGTTGCATTTCTGTTAGCATGGTTGAATCCTGCACAGTATGTCTGAAGCAAAAACTACAGCAAAAATTGTTAGTTGACAAGAAAAGACATAAATGAAGACATAAATGTAGAATGTACTTACTTGCCAGAACAATGCTGGTTTAATGCCTGTGTGGGGTATTAAACTTGCAACAAGCTGTAGAAATAAAAACAGATGGGATATTTCATTTTAGATTATATATAGTCTTCCAAATGTACATTTCCAACTCTCAATGCATTGCAAGCATAATCTATGGACTATTTGAATTGTAGAACTCACCAAGGGAGCAGATATAGGTAGAAAGACTGAAAACAAAAAGGAAGTAGATGTGTCATCATCAGACGGCCAAAATAACATTTTCAGTTCATATGAACGCAAATTGTTTCACATAAACGGAGCAATACCTCAACTGCATAAATTACACAAACCTTCAAGTTTGTTACTGTACCTTGAGAACGAAACACTGGTGAGATTACACCTCCAGTATCAGGATGGACAGATGACTAAAAAAGTGTAACAATATTAATTACATAAATGTGTGAAATGTTAATGTTTAATAAAAAAATCTAACTGTCTATAAACCACATTTAGACAGCCAGTCACACTTGTAACCAACATGATGGGACAGACATGTCCACACTTTTACCTTCTATTACACATTGACTGAAGTGGAAATCATGCCTTACACAAATGTTCTATATTTATTTAGATCATTACAACTATGCTTTATTTGTGAAACAATGCAGGCAATGCAAAGCATGAGATTGTACTAAAACACAGGAGAACACCTCCGAAAAACAGCGAACAACTGTTAGTGTCTGAAGAATCAGTGATATCTATATATATGTCAAAACTTGAAAAATATAAATTCATAAAAGCTTACAAGAGACAGTAACCAGGCATTAGCAACCTAGAGAGAGAAATAAAGAAACACTGTCAAGTTTTCAAACTGGTACTAAATAAAGTTAAATTAATTAAAATAATAATAACCATATTAAGCAACCTACTTTGTCCTTTCTTTGTGTATGTCCCTCATTCTGAACAAGTGTCCGGGCCTGCTCAATTTCAGCCTAAGGGGAAAATATTGTCTTTTGTTGTTAATTATTAATGTAAACAATGTTATAAGCTAGGGACAAATATCACAGCGTGCGTTTCTTCTGTGTGGTGCACGTGATGCTGTTACTATAGGCTTTGCATTAGAAGGCTGTACTGAGGTGATTCATGATATTAATGTACTGATGGAGCGATGAAAGACGCAGCAGCTCACCTGTGATGACAACACAGAAGTGGGGTCGAGGATTTTGAACCAGAGACGCAGTCTGCTCAGAAAAGACTGCAAAATTATGAATGCATTAATTTAACGTTATTTGTCGCTGATATTTTCATTAAGACAAATTAACGTAATCAAAACGTGATTTTTACTGAGTACGCAACGACACAACACAAGTACCTGTCCATTGCTTTGCCAGTACTGTAAGTTGGGGTCCATTTTAGATTTTCAAGGAAGGCTCTACAATCATTACCAAATAATTTTCTCTTGCTAACAAAAAGATGAACTTGTGTAGGTCACGCCGACGAGACATGCTCGAGCTCAGCTGCGAGCGCGAGCCTGCGACGCTTCCGCATGTCACGTGCTCAGACGTTATCCAGTTACATTCTAGCACGATCAGCGCGCGCGTCAAGATAACTTTTTTCACTAACGTAAAAATTAACCGAAAAAAGGCCGTCTTGATATTTGCCCCAAATTTACCTTTAAATCAACCTATAGCGTATTTTTTGAACCTGCAAAAATGAATGGTGCTGTATGTTACACATTGTATTATGTATAAAAAATACATAGAAATATAAAATATAGCACTGCTTTGTTAATCGAGTATGAGTTAGGAGAATTAATGAATAATTATTTGCTTAGAATGTAGATAATTAACCCTTATAAGCCAACTGTATCAGATATGATGCATGCATTTCTAAGGACTTAAAATTATCGACGTGATCAAACTTTGCCTGTTGCACTGCACACAATCGACTACATGCCCTCTGATTGACAGTTAAAAGGCCTTTTAGTACAATTCTAAACATGTCCACCTTCAGGTCATGGTACATGTGTCCTTTTTTATCTTATGTTTTGGCCCATGCCATATAAATAACAGCAGCTGCATATTTTTGCGCTAAACTAATGTGTTTTTTTATCCTCGAGCGAGCTACATATTCTCACTATTTCACAAGAGCTATAAAACCCTGATGTATCAAATATGATAAAATAAAATAAAAACATTCAAAATTGCATGTAGGCGTGCGTGTGTGTGCGCGCGCGCAACTAATGCAAAACGAGTACGCAGCTTTGATGCTCAAGGTGTTTTAGGCGCATTCATTGCATTGAGCACTTTTGCAAGATGGCAGCCACCTTCGGGAGACTTCTCGGGACTTCTGTAAGTTTCATTTAGCAGTAGCGGTAGTAACACTTATGCTGCGAACGATTATTACGCGGTATAAGTGTTGAATTGCATTTCGGTGCAAATGTGATTTAGTTTGATTCTGTTAGTCATCGTTTAGTTGGCAGATACGTTTCACGCTGTTTAACCTTTAAACTGCTTATATAACGTCCACTGTCAAATAACGGTCAGACTACCAGTGCATAAACTATTGGTAAGCATAGATATATTGTGCAAACCTTTTTTTATTATTATTAATGATAAGTAAATTATTAACAGTTTGATGTATTTAATCTAACAAGAAATGTAGTCCGTTTTGTTAGATAAATGTATATAAAATATTTGTGTATCGCTTTAAAAAGCACTCAAGTGTACAGCATTCGTACATTTAGTGTTACATATTTTACAATGTTCACATGGTGCTGTCTGTTGAACAGTGATAACAAACACGTGCAACGACTCTTTCATGCATGCCCCTCCTTTTCACGACAGGCAGGAAGAGCTGCAGTTAATGGACTGAAAGTCTTGGTCCCTCACAATGGAGCATCGGTGATCAGGGCTCCAAAAGCCCTTGCTTGCATTGCTGCACAAAAAGCTTGCTTCTCAATCAGTAAGTCAGTAATTCGATTTTTGCCTTTAATGAAATGGAATATCTTTACTAATCCATCATGCGTGTTTGTAAATATTAGGCGCTGCTAGGTGGGCTCCAGCAGTCACCCAGCCAGCCCCTCACTTCAAAGGCACTGCTGTTCTCAATGGAGAGTTCAAGGAGATCAGCCTGGAGGATTACAAGGGCAAATACCTGGTCCTTTTCTTTTACCCACTAGATTTGTAAGCATACTTTTTTGGGTTTCATTTTCTTCCTAAGTTTGTACATGTACAATTATTGTTTTTTGTACTACTGAATCTACAGCTCAGTGCATAGAATTTAATGGTATTTTAAAGTATTTAAGTAAAGTTCAATAGTATAGAACCCTAATAATAAAAAAATAACATCTGAATTGTGCAAATACAGCATGCACTCATGCTTAAGATTGCCTTATTATAGCTATAACATTCAAAATAACAGAACTTCCATTGTAATTAATTATTTTTAAATAATAATTTATTAAATAAATATATATACATTCTATCTCCATTTTAATTATATTTATAAACGAATCTTTAATTATTTACTGTTAAATTACTTATTTTTTTAATGCTTCTTAATTTCTTCCTACTTGGCAGCACATTTGTTTGCCCCACAGAGATCATCGCTTTCAGTGACAAGGCCAATGAGTTTCGTGACATAAACTGTGGCGTAATTGGTGTGTCTGTGGACTCTCACTTTACCCACCTGGCCTGGACCAACACCCCGAGAAAGGTTTATACTTTACTTCGAACAGGCCATGTACACATTGCAGCTAAACACAGTTAAAATGCACATTATAAATTAAGCACATTCTCAGTTCTCTAAATAGGATCAGGTTATTGGGAAACTAGCAACAGAAATGCCCAATCCATAGCAAATCCTAACCTCACGTTTATCTGTAGAGTGGAGGATTAGGGAAAATCCACATTCCCCTGTTGGCTGACCTCACAAAGCAAGTGTCCCGGGACTATGGGGTCCTGCTGGAGGGTCCTGGAATTGCTTTAAGGTAACAAAGTTGCTGCACATTTACAGATAAGTTCCTATAAGTTCTAGTTCCCATGTTTTCATGCATTGTTAGACTGCATAATTTGCTTTTCAGTTGGAATGTATGCATCACTAAATGATGTTTCCCATTATAGGGGTCTTTTCATTATTGATCCAAATGGAGTGATCAGACACATGAGTGTAAATGACTTGCCGGTTGGACGCTCTGTTGAGGAAACCCTCCGTCTGGTCAGGGCCTTCCAGTTTGTGGAGACCCACGGTGAAGTCTGTCCTGCCAGCTGGACCCCAAAGTCACCCACAGTGAGTATTTACTGTTTTTACTAGTAGTATAAACCTGTGCACACTTTATAAACTTTCCGTTCAATTGACTTCCATTCATATGTATGCGAATGCGGGAAACCGGAAACATAAATGCAAATAATTTTTCAAATCATGTTTTGCATTCTCCAAGTCTAGTGACAGCAGCTTTAGCTTTCAGTTGTTGTGAATTGGTAATATTTGGCGAGCAGTGCACTTAGTAAATCTGTCATGGCCATAGGTGTAGAATGTAAGGGTTTGTTGATGTTTTGGTTTTGCATTTATGTATTTGCCTTTTCTGTTTGTTTTAGATTAAGCCAACTCCAGATGGCTCAAAGGAATACTTTGAGAAGGTCAACTGAAAACTCAAAACTACTGACAGATCACGCAGATCTTAGCACTTAAAAGAAGCAAGCCCATATTCTATATCCAAAATATAAATGTATAGACTTCATGTATCAGTATGTTGGCAGTTATTAAGAGAGTGGAATCTGTTTTGATTTATGTATTTTTATGCTGTCCAAATAAAAACTGCACTGTCATGGATTTGTCTCTTTGCCATAGCAGATGCTTTCAATTCAAAGTGCCTCACTCTTCGACACAAGCAAGGAATGTTTGACATTGTGAAGTCAAATAATTTGTAAGCACAGCAGCTTAAACAAAACTGCCCTTTGTACTAAAGAGGCTGAAGTGAATTTGAGGGCCTACCGGTAGGTTCTCTGCTGAAAGGTACAATGGTGTACAGACTGATTCTTAACCAAGACTCATTACAAGTTATTTTGACAAACACATAATATGTTAAAGACAGACGAAGCTGCCATCACCCCATGTGTTTATTCTACTGAAAAGTGCAATCAATTACATACTGATTTGTGTGTAGTTCTTGTAGTTCCCATCAAGTACTCCGCTGTGCTTGGGCAGAAATTTGAATTATGACAACTTTTCCTTCATATATAAACCATGCCTACATAACCTCAAAAACAAAGTTTATTTCTTTTTTTCTCTCCTTTTTACAGCAAGTTAATATGGTTTAAAATGTCCCTTTAGACTTCACATGGAACATGACATGAAGAACCAGAAATCAATTTTTTTAAACTGGGAGGAATGAGGTTTAGAAAAAGGCTTTGCCACTTCTCAAACGTTTTTTTTTTTTAGTTACATTCCGTATTTACACAATGGAACATAAGAAAAATAAGAACAACAGCTTGGTCTAAGTGTCTCCACTTAGTAACCATGAAAACATTGAGTAAAGTGTACAATAACTTCACTTTGTACAGTATGTCTGCAGAGATTTAGCACGTGTGCCTAAATTGTGTGACATTCACAATTTTGGTTCAGATCATGGATACAAAAATAAGAACGAGAGACGGCTGTCCAAGACGATGAATAGCCTTTCAACTCTTTAAATAAGCTAAACTAAAATAAAAAAGCTGATGACTAACTCCTATGAGCAGCACAAAGTCAATGAAGCACTTATTTTTGAGACCGTTCTACAAGATGCTAACGAACAAGGGTAGTGATGGGGTCACCTAAAGTTTAATGATGCTTAAAAAAACAAACAAATAGAATCTGATCATATGATTTGGTGAAGAATTCATGCAATATCAGGCAAGATGTAACGGTGCCACCAAGCCCACCCCAACCTTAAAAAAACCCTCAAACTGACTGTCCAAAAAAAGAAAGAAAAGACACCCTTTAATAAATCTGTACAACCAAAATACATTTGGGATCTACATCTACAGTTACATTATTAAGGTTATATACATGGCCACTCCCCTCCATATATTATCTTTACGAGCAGACTTCATTCAAACCCAAACAACAACATAAGACTGAACTGGAAAAAGAAAGATCACATCACACAACCCATTAAAAACAATCTGCCACCAAACCATCATTTCAGATCACCAGTCTCACTAGCTCTATTCTGCTCTGGTCTGTGGATCTGAGCTACAGGAAAACAGATGCCCTCAAAAGCTAGAGCTAAAACCTGGCTGTTTCACGTCATATTGTTTTTTCTATATTTATGAATGAAAAAAAATGTGTCTTTTGGAATTTCAAACCGCATTATGCTTTTGGTGTCATTCATAAGCATGTAAAACAATACTACAACAATGGCATTGTACGACTGTAATACAAAACAGACAAGCAAGAGGATGGACGTAAACCCCACTCTAATATTCTCATATAATAGAACAAATGCTCTCCAAACACTTTGGCCTCTTCACTGAAGAGAGCTACACTATTCCATCAATAAAGATCTGTTCACTGGGTTTTAGGTGGGGTAGAGCTATAAGAAATAGGAGCAACGCTGTGGTGTACTTTCTCCTTTTATCTGCCTTTACTGCCAACATTTCCTCCGGAGAAAAAAAAAAAAGTAAATAAAAAGTCCTGTTTATTTCACCTCACATTTTACCCTTGTGTATGCTTCATGCCGCAACTTTTAATTCATTGAGAATGGAAAACTAGATTTTGTACAAGATACCACAATCTCTTCTTGCAAAATAAATGGAGACTTTGTGCCCGCTTCGATCGGGAGGAAGTGTCGGCTGATCCGCAGCATTGCTGCAGAGTTTCTAGTCAATTTTCACATTTGTGTAGATCTTCCTCACAAAGGCACTTGTTCCCATGTAACCCACGGCCCCTAAAAACAAAGAAATAAAGAGAAAATGATAGTCAAAATGTGTCATGTATTACTTAAGAGGAGAATCACAGTACTAGAAGTGAATTTGTTTTCTTGTACTCACCACACATGATTCCCAGAGCAGTACTGAACACAGCCATGTAGCCAAAATAGAATGATGTCTGAAATAAGCCAAACATCCTGGGGGGGGGAAATGAGTAGAGGCTAATTATTGGTATCAGATCCCACATCTACACATTGACAAATAATAAATCAGTTAAATGAAAATGATAAACAAATTCTACTTTTCAATTAGTGCTGGGCGGTATACCGGTTCATACCGAATACCGGTGTTTATTTTTCTATATAAGAATTTTTAAAATACCGCAATACCGGTGTCATTTAAATAACTTTTGGAACGCGACAGAGGGGTCTCTTTTCACTATTGAAAAGAAACATGTAGCGCACTGTTGTTGTTCTGCTGGCACACCAAAAATCATCCCCGCCTCGGCTGCAGTTTCTCACTGATGACATAGTAACGATCGCATCATTCACAGTCGGGTTCTTAGCAGAGAACACAGAGCAGAACTTGAATTTCTGCGCGGGATTGCGGCTATTAATAATTATATTCCCGCAGGTTCCGACAGAATGTATCACACTTGCACGTGCTTTTGAGTCTTGAGAACTCACTCACGCGCTCTCAATTTCTGTGCGCCACAGATCGCGATCAGGAGAGTGACAGCTTTTAATAATTATAAGGGGAGTTTGCAAATGTGATATATTGATTTAATACAACAGATCAATAAACAAGTACTGCATGATTTTGCTCTATATCATCAACGAAAATAGTTCCAAATAAAGTAACAGCTGAGCCGTTGTGCATCTCTAAAAGCAAATTTATATTTAAAACATTAATGTCCACATGAATCTATGAATTTAATTGCACTCATGCCACCTCTGAGCCTCATTAAACGTCTGAAAATGTACGTACAAGCCACTTTTGTGTTCTTCTGTGCCACCTCTGTAGTACAAATTATTTTTTTATTAATACTAATTTCATGATTGGTAACTTATTTGTCTTATTGTACTTCTTATTATATTGTTTTAAATATAAATTTTAAAAAGCTTATAAACATATATTTTTGAATTTGACATAGATGAAAATTATGCCATTGCAAAGGTAAAAAGAAAATACCCCTGTAAGTCACTTTAAGGAGTCAAATGTCACCTCGTATTCGGAAGGCTAATTTTTGATCAGAATTTTTTATTATTGATCAGAAGGTGCTCCTAAATGTTTTTAATTAGGAGGACAAGCGCTCCTAATTACAAGAAAAAACAGCTCTTAAACTGTGTGTGTGACTGTAGCCGTATGGCTGTGGAATGGGGTTTGGCCGAGGAAATATTTTCAGTCAAAATATTTTTTTTGCTTTAACCCCTGTATTTAGTGTGGAATTTTTCTACAATATTCACTCATCATGACATTCTAAGTCAATCTACTGCAGTTTTTCCTCAGTCAGTAGAAAATGTGGTTTTTCATGCATGAAAAAATAAATACCGTCATAAACCGTAAAACCGGTATAATTTAGAAAAATACCATGATTTACATTTTTGGTCACCGCCCAGCACTATTTTCAATGTACTTTTACAATCTATTTGCAAGTAACTAGAAATGCGTAAAAAAGTGATACTTAATTTGAAGTATGTTCCTCACACAGATTTAGAATGTAGTTTCTACTATTTATATGGTATATATGCTTTATAGAGCTTTTCACTTAAGAAAAAACATGGTATAGAAAATCGCAGCTTAGAAATTCTGCACAATATCTTTGTTATGGTCCATAAAAGAAAGGAAATCATACAATTTGAGTGACTGAGGAGGAGTAAATCAGTCATTAAAATTTAAAGCATTTATATAATGACATTTGAGGGAAAGGACCTAAAACTCACTTTGTTTTGAAGAAATAGTAGTAGAAGGAGTACATGTAAACGTAAACTGATGTTGACGCTGCAGAGAGAAAGCTTGTCCACTGCCTGAAAAACAATTTTAAAAAGTTCACAATTACATTAATCTTAAAACAATTACTGTCATTCAGTCTCATGATGTCATCTGGTTATGGTACATTTACCACCCTACAAGACATTTAAACGCCTCTGTGGTCTGATCCCAAGGGAGGATGGATGTGGAAACAAATTAAACTGCATGAGCAAAACAGCATTATAAATAGAATTTGGCAAGTATATGCTCCTTACCATCTGTAGTCTTCTGCGTTGAGAAGGAAGTAGGTACAGACGATGGTAACACAGACTGTAACAATGCACAGGATCACCAGCACCAGCATCATAAATCCATACACATAGTAAATCTTGTAGGCCCAGAAAGATGTGAAGATGAAGTACCTGAAGGAAGATTAGGTGTTTTTTCTTCTTATAGATATTCATAGTAATTATGGGTACAAATATAAATCCAGAACCAATTTACAGACTTACATCTCAATGAAAATTGACCCGAATGGAAGGATGCCACCTAGACACACAATAATTGCCGGCTCCATAAACCTGCCAAACAGAGAAACATTTAATAAACTTGAGCTAATGTTTATTAATAATTACATTTTACACTGAAAACATTTACATTCAAATTACTTAAGATTATATTTACATACGTAGTCACAGAAAACAAAAATGATGACAATGATGAATATGGCATGATATCAAGACAACGGAGCATATTTGAGACAGTTTGTGATGTGTGAATTATGGATGAGGTTACCATTTCTTCTCTGGGATGGGTCTGGGTACAGCATTGACCCTACAAGGAAAGTTGGGCTGGCCGGAGAGGTTCCTGCCCAGAATTGTCCCCACCAGGTTCAGAGGTAGAATTACAAAGAAACAGATACAGCACACTGCAACCTGATCGAACAAATTAGAAACATGATATTTTAACAGATGTAACAAGTACTTTACCAAGAAATTGATGCTTTAAGGCTATTAAGTGATATTATGTGTACTATCAAGGGGATTAGAAACTAAATGATACCAGTGTGTTTACAACCAAATTCTGTGGTCCAAAATAACATATTCAATGATTATATTTCCTTATTTAGCAGTTGATCTCAGTTGTAAAATCAGCCTGAGATTGACTTGTACATAAATGTAAATGTAGGCATGTACACTGTATAAGGCAGATGAGGAACTCACCATGGTGCCGAATGGGATGGCTCTGGAGGCATGGTAGTAGATAGCGATGAAGTTGATGAAGAATGCTGTGCCACACACCATGGCAGAAATCAGAAAAGCTCCTATGAACATCTGCTTTATCCATCTCCTCCCTGTACAAAATTACATGTAAAATAGTTGAAAGAAACAAAAAAATGATGTACATAATTTCACCTCGTGCATTTCCTAGGACACCTTCGATAGGCTATTTTAAAGGCCCTGGTATACTTCTAGAAAATCGAAGAATCAAATAATGCGAGACGTCATTTCTTTTTTAAAGATTTCTATTTGGCATTTTAGTACTTTTTTTTATATAGATAGGACAGTAGGTCGCCAGGAAACGAAGAGGTTGAGAGCGAAGGAGATGGGTTTGGGAAAGGTTCGCGAGCCGGGACAAAAACTCGGGATGGCCGAAGTGCAACAGCGCTACATTTCGGCGTGCTGCCCACGAGGCCATCGGTGCTGACGGGATGTCATTTCTTAAAAAAAAAAAAATTTTTTAAATGGGCCAAAATGAATTTAGTTTCATAAGTTCCAAACAGCTTGCCAAAGCGAACTTTATGGAAAAGTTTGCTAGTACTGGTAAATACCAACAAACTACCATTGGTCCGTGGTGATGACCTAACAGGCGTGGCTCTGGGGCTCCGCCTTCCTTGACATGGAAATCTTCTCTGGTTTATTTCTTCTGGTCAGTCCGTCAGTCAAGGTTAGAGGCAAGTACAAATGCATGAACACACTGGAGAGCCACTTTATAGTATAAATTGAAGTAGTTCAATTCTAATTGAAAGACTTACATCATTTCTCATGCTTTAAATCAATCAATTGTATAAAGTGCTATATAAATAAATGTGACGTGACTTGAGTGTCGAATTGCAGAGCTGAGTAAACATATCTATGATGGCTATGATCAGATTCTTTCAGCTGTTTTCTCAATCCTGTCATTTTTGTTGTGTGTTTATTTCGTTATTGAGAGGAAAGTGAGCAGCACGTATTTATATATTCATATATATGCCGCTTCCAGCAATGTGGATGCCATCAGTATACTGTGGCTAAGTTATTTTAAACTGTGAATGCTGCTGTGAGTATATGCTGTGAGTATATCTGGGCCTAAAATGCATTTATGCAATGTATAGTTCACATTGCTAAAAATTATATTTTGGAGCTTTTCTTATTGCAACTGTTACATATTAGTTTGCATACCTCCTTGTTTTGCATATAGACTTCCACCAAAGTAGCCGTTGACTGGAGACGTGGCAGCATAAACAAATATGGCTGTACTCAGCATGGACCCTCTCCTACAGAAGCAAGCATAAAAGTCCTTTAATAAGCACTTAGGGAGATGTGATTAGGCAGTCATTTTTGTTACAGTACAAGATAATTAAACAATACATAGGTATAGGCAATACCTTTATGATTGCCCTGTAAATCATAGGTGAAACTCACTCTGTATACAAGTCCTCAATCATGGCCAAAAGGATGACGATGAGGGAAACAGAGAAGATCTGACAGCCAGAGCCAATGAGGGAGGAGAAGATCAACGGATGGCTGGATGGCCTGAACACATCACCATGAACCTGCTTCCATCCGTATTCATCACCAAGATCACGATCCTGATATCGAGATAAAGGAAATCATATTGTGGATTGAATTGAAAAAAAATATAAATAGCATGATGGCATCCCTGAGAAATGTAGCATTAAATTATGGAGCTGTTATCAGAGCTAAAACACATCAGTCATTGTGAATAAACTAATTCATCACAGACATGCATCCATTAA
The DNA here is from genome assembly GCA_027422405.1 of Ptychobarbus kaznakovi. Taxonomy (NCBI): domain Eukaryota; kingdom Metazoa; phylum Chordata; class Actinopteri; order Cypriniformes; family Cyprinidae; genus Ptychobarbus; species Ptychobarbus kaznakovi. The sequence goes on along the minus strand of CM049801.1, from coordinate 12,181,229 downwards.
AAAGTGATGGGGTTTGTAAAGCTCATTTAATAAAGCATTTCAAAAGTGATCACCATGTCATCCATTTCCTCTTCTTTGCTGTATCTGGCATAGTCTTTCCTTAATGTCCTCATCAGGATCATTGAAACAAGACCAACCAGGAAAATCACCATCATGAAAGAGTTAAATATTGAGAACCAGTGAATCTGTCAGGTGCAAAACCACACACACACACAAAAACATATTCAATATATCATTCAGCACATTTTATATCCATTGGGAAATGTTATCAAACAATATGTGGAACTTACTCTGTGTTGAAAGAAGGATGGATCAAGGTACTTGTCAAACCTATCTTCAAATTTCACATCAGATCTCTTCCACTTCACCTGTGAGGATCATCAAAACATTGAAATATTATACATATGAGAGATATGCAAGCAAACACTGACTTCTTTCACACAATAAACATTAGTTATACATTTTTTATGGGCAAAACAGCTATGTTAAAAGTATACGGGAAAAAAGGCAAACCAAAGAAAGTTCAATTTTAAGTGACAGTTTAACTAGCATTAGCAAATATTAGCAGGTTTCTGAGGCTCAGGAAAGTTTTACTCACCGAGTATGACATGGGAATTCTGGTGTTTGGCACAAGCTTGACCTTCCCCTCGCTGGTCAGGTTAACATCCACAATTCTATTCCCATTTTGTCCAATCTCCAGCTTTTTGTAAGTCCAGAGATAATAGTCCTCACCATTCTCATCAGCTTCACCAACAATTCCTTAAACAATCCCACAAAACCATTTTCAATAATGTCAATAGTATATTATTATTAGTGTAAGTAAACAGTAAATTAAATCCTAATAAAATGAAATTAAAACTGACATTGTTTACTCAATATCTTTCTCTGCTATTAGGAATGATTCAGTAGCATATGTTATTCTTTCATCAAATGTAATAACATTCTCTGTCTCTGAAAAGACTGGAATAACCACTATCATTTCACAATCCAATCAAACCCTAAGAGATACGACTGCTGTATATTATTTCCTCTACTGTGTTTCATCTGAAAAGCTTCACATAACAGACACTTCGCATGCCAATTCACATTGTCGTTTCAAGTAAAGAACAGATAGAGACATCTTCAAGCTTTTGAGACAAAAATACCATTACGCATTTCAGTTTATATGCAGTATTTTATATCTATATATATATAGGCTTCAAAAATCATTGAAGAAACAAAACAGTCAAAGATACATCTCAAAAACATATAGATAACTCACATGGCAGTTAAAGTCAGATTTAATTTCTTAAATAATTCATGAGCAACTATTAGAACAATTCATAATCCTACTGCTCTTTCAGTACAATGATCACACCAAGGAAGTTACATAACATTAGTACTGTTGAGTAGTAATGGGTTATTAAAATGTCCCCAGGAGGGAAACAGCATGTTTAAAATACTTCAATAAACTGATTTCCCTTTCAGACACTGAAAAGTTATAATTTTCTGAGCATTAGGTAACCGTTTAGTAACATTAACTGAGGTACAAGATCATTTGCATCGACTGAGAAGATGGCCAGTGGATGGGAAGCTTCCAGAAAAAAATATAAAGTAATTTTGTCGACTCTTAATGGATCTCAAAGAACTTTCTAAAGCATTTCTGTTCCAAGGTCCCAACAATGATGACTGCTAGGAAGTTTCATTCACCTGGTGACCAAAGGCTCAAGAGACAACAGCATCCAATGACAATAGAGCGGCAAAGATGACTAAATGGAGACTCTCACCCTAAGGATTGGAATCCATTGCATCTCGTTGAGTGCAAGGTTGAAGCAGTGCAAGCTGGGATGCAGTGCAGACACTAATAAAGTTAACTTGCAGAACAGTGGCTCACATCTGTGCACCAAATGCTGGATTTTTTCTACGTTTTCACTCGGCCTCATGCTCATCATAGGACACAACTTCCAGCATTTTGATGACCTTCTCGCCAGCTTCAAATGTTGCATAATGGACAAATCAATACTCCTTAGATGCATTCTTGTCAAAAACCACAAACAAAACGTCCCCGGAGACCCTTAATACAGCCCCAGATACATACAGATTTACAGATGTTGCCAATTTCTCTTCTCTGATAAGATGAATCCCAAGAACACCTCAAATATTAGTGTCCAATGCATTCTCATCATTGATGAGGTGTACAAAGTTAACCGTACCTCGGAGAGCAGTTGGTAACTTTGCCACTGCACATCCGCACAGAAATGATGGGCCCAAACATAAAGAACGTCACACGCACCACTGTTTCAATCACATTTTGGTGAAGGTCACTCATGAACCAAAACCCACATCTAGTCTTTTTGATGACTAAAATGATCATCATAAAACTGTTCATCATTTTTGTTGTTTGTACTAACAGATTTGTCTCAAATATATATTTTTTACCCTTCACAACTGTTTTCTCACTTACAAACTTTCTCAGCTCAACAGTTGTTATTTTAATTTTTTCTGTAATTGAAATTAAATTGAAATAAAATATAAAAAATGCCAAATTAACCTAAAAACAAAACTGAAAATTTACATTGCCAAATAACTGAAATAAGTTCAAGTCTAAGTACAAAAAAAGCTATACAGAAACATAAAAAATAAACATTTATAAAAATGACAAAAGCACAAACCTACTCACATTAAAATGTATTTAGGAGCTGGCACAGTATTCACTGCTCGCAAAGAAGTTTTTCACATTTTTCAAAGTAGCTTTTAGTCAGTCAGCATGGCATATTTGCATGGCCAACTTGAACATGAAATTTGCATAGGGAACCTTTTCGTCCTCAAGCGATACTCCTGAACATGTGGATTCTTATCGAAATTACTAATGATTAATTTGTCGAGCAACAGTCAATGTGACTGCACTTTTACTCAATAACACCACATACAATACAGAGAAAATCTGTAAATAAACCAGTGCCAGGGTTTTGTACACTTAGAAAATAACAGACTTGCCACCTTGGCATCCTGGTTACTCACCCCAGATGGGAAGGTCATCTATGTACATTTGGTACCAGTAGTGGTTCTTGATGGCATAGACAAACGCATCTCTTTTAGGTTTGTCAAGTTCAATGTCACAGTATGTTGTCTGCATCACCTCGTCTGTAAAAGACAAATCCACATTGAATTCTTACAATCATCAAAATAGCAATAATACTTACTAACCAAAAAAAATATTTATTTTATTTACATAGTATGACAGTCTAATACTCGTGCCTTTGGTAAGCTTCATTTGAATAGGTTAACAACACACTAGACATTAACGTACGACCATACCTTTGAACCTGATGTCCAGACCGCTGAACTCCAATTCAACCCCCTGCAGCGCCTCTCCTAACGTCTCATGATAGTGACTAATAGTTTTCTTGGTGCCCACGCAGAATGGTAGGGAGAAGTACTTATAGGTCTCCTGTCGGTTGTGATAAGGGCCCACTGTATTCATCCATAGAACCACCTCCTCTTTATCTGTGTACTGCAAAAAGAAAGAGAGCAGTCATCAGCTACCCGTTTCAAATATCAGCATCTGCTTCTTTGTGATGTTAATTCAACTCCAGCATGTCACCATTTGAAAGACAAAGTTTTAAAATAAACAGAAACTAGCCTGCATTTTGTTCTTAAGCAATTCTTCAAATAGTAGCAAACTAACATAATCATTCCTGAATCCACACACACACACACACACACACACACACACACACACACACACACACACACACACACACAGCTGTCCAGGGCTCAAGCACACCCATAAAAATTACATCATTGATTCAAGATGAAGTCAGCTGGCAGAAAAGAGATTTTAAAACTGAGATTGTGATGCTGCCAATCCCTCACGCAAAAGCAAAATAAAATAATCAAGAGACCATTCTTCAAGAAAAAACTGCTTCAAAAAAGAATACTGGTTCAGTTGTTCAACTTTACTTCTTCACTTAAGAATTAGATCAAATTGATGCATCCTCCAAGTGGACAGGCAAGCACATCAATGCGGATTAAAAAAGATTGAGTTACATTGAAAGAATAATTGATGTTGTACTGCTTTAGCTTTAGTTTTCATTTAAATGTTAAGTTTTGAATGTTGTTGTATGCATTTGCATTTATAGACTTGTAACATACCTTAGATATTTCCAGTGGAGAAAACTCCATAATTAACATCAAACTTTCAAATACAAAAGATTTCCCAGTAATTTGTACAAAATATACTGCACACAATTGTGTCTAGTGACCAATATGTCTGCATCAACAGCACAAAAAAGTGTGCCTAAAATGTTAAACCAACTCGTGAACAGAGTAAACTGTGTTAAGTTATCATTACTGACAAGGGAAGATATATAGACTGCTCAACATATTCAAAAGCTGCTGCTAAACCAGTTTTTAGACTATTTACAGACTAAAGTACACAGAACCTATGACAGAGATGTTTGGAAGCAACACTTTTGTAACATTTCAGTGGTTATTGGTATACTATTGTATCTTCAACAAGGTTTCTTATTCATAATGAAAGACCCTTTCCTTAGACATTAGACATAACCGGTCACACACTAGACATTAAATGCAATTGATCCAGGGATGTAGACAATCCTGATACAAAATAAAGAGTCTCTTTGGTTTTTTGGGTGAACTATCCCTTTAATTCTTTGAATTAAAAGTCTAAAGAATCACAGCAAAGATAGGGTGTGAACCTGAAAATCAGGTAGTGTTACACAATCCTATCCGAATCTAAAGGGAAATACAGCAGCACTGGATACACTGGTCTAAATAAAACGAACATGAGAATAAGAGGAAGAGAACACAACCAGGTATCCATGAAAACTCAAACACTGTCTCCCACGCTCAGAGGTATTCTCATTGGCACCAGTTTGAACAAAAAGGAGCACATTGAGTATCAGAAATCCCCAGATCTCTTGAGAAAGCATTTGTTGACTTTTTTATGTACTATAATTCATCATCACAGATTATGTGTGGTTCTGAATACTTCCAGTAATAATATGAAAGCTGTAAAAGGGGCTGCAATAAAATGTAAGATTCAATCTAAGTAAATAACCATAATTAACTTGTCTGATCATGCGTCATAACACAGTTGTTCAACTTCTATTCAATAGTGAGAAAGAATATACCTGCCAACATGCGAAATACTGATGAATTAAGGAACTTCGGGACAGGAGGATTACATTCAAATTCACCCCCAAAATGCTGTCTAAGTAGGTCCTGACACAAATTATATTTGGAAACACTAGGGCTCTTAAAATCACTATGAAACGGAAGTATAAACAGATATTTTCTGTACTGTATTACATCTGAGTGTAACAGATTTACGAAAAGAAACTAGGGGTAGGTTATCGAAAAAAGTGTAGAGCGGGTTCTTGGTTCTCTGTATCCATTGTTGATTGGATTTTGAGAGGTGCACGTTAAACAAAAAAATGGAGATTGATGAATGTGAGCTCCAGTTATGACATTTTGATCAGATATTTAAAAAAAGAAAAGAAAATTTTACTCAGATGAATTGTTCACAATAACATCTAGTCTATAACATAAGATCTAAATTTGCATTTAGATTGATTTGAAAGTTGAATTCATGCCGCCTTTAAAGTTGTCTCATATCCAAACCAAACATTGTTATCATCAGGGCTATAAGACTGCACACTGCTTTTATATGTTTTACTTTTTAGAGTGTAAAAAAGCTACAACAAAAACTTGTTAATTACTAAGTTGTTAGCTGCATTATAAAAAAAATCAACTGTAACTCATGTAACTGAGTTTTAGTTTATATTTTATGATATTGTTATACGTGTTACCCAGGGCTCTGTCATTGTGTCTTTAACGTTACTGATCACAGAAATTATGCGGCCTTCAATTGAACCATTGTAAAACAAGAAACTCATTTTATTAGCTTAGACAGGTTGGTATATTGACATATTATGATTAAATACCATAGACCTAGGAAGTGTAAAATGTACAGTCACCGAAATGTCAAACTGTCATACCGTCACACTGTATTTCTAATGCGACATTCTAGCGGCTTTTTACTATAAATATAGCCATATTTTACAGTGTGTCAGTCATAAAAAAAGCCTGGACGAACCGGATATGTGTGTCCAGAGGGACATAGTTTAGCGAACGACGGTTAGCCGACCCTTCAGAGTAACCTCACACATAAACAAAAGAAACACACAGTACACGAAACACATTCAGAGGCTATGCCTGAAATACCATTATACTTATCATACATAATAGGAGGAGACGAACCCGATTATCGCGAGCACTGCCCTGCTATTTGCACAACATAATGTAATGGGATAGCTGATGCTAAGCTAGCCACGTAGCTTCTGATGTGCTTAGCATTTTTAACACAGACACGGAACAATGATTCAGTCACCGAGTCCACTGTTTTGGATTTACTTCTGTCCTTTGCTGTTAGACATTTTGTCAGAGCAACCAGCCTAATATCTAACGTCTCTCGAGACTGTACACACCGAGCACAGAGGGCTTCTCGGCCCGCAGTTTATCTTACCTTGTGGTCGTGTTCATCTGCTCGAACTGGCAGCAATGAACTAAAAACAGTCATCAGGACAACCACTTCAATCGTCCACCTGCAGAGCCCCATGATTTTCTAGGAAAAAAATATGCGACTGATTTGAGATGGTATCTTTTTGGGGGGGCTATCCCACCTTCCTTCTTCCTGGTTCTATGACAGTGGTTGTCTTAAGATGCACACATACGAGTTTGTCGTAAAACTGTGCAGCGAGTGATCTGCGCGTTTTCCGCTGATTGGTGGAAAGAGGTCACGTGGGTAACATGAGCCAATCGTTGGAGAAAGCGATGATAAAAGTTGAGGAAGGAACCCTCCGCTTTGCCACCCCATGGCCACGTCATCTGAGCGCAAACAGAACGCGTTGGGAAGGCCGGCTTTTTAGCAGGATGTAAAACCACACTACATAAGTGTTCATTGATAGAAACTTCAAATAATGAAGCAGAAGTTTACGCACCTAATCAGCAAGATTGTCACTGTTAGTTTAAAACTATAAAAAAGCGTTAATTAATTAAACGTCAATTCATTAAAGACCATTGCTATTCAAACTGCTAAAATAAGACTTTTAAAATAACTTAAGTTAACACAAGACTTGTGGAACCTCAGAGAGCTGTCATATTATTATTCGGGTTTCAGGCAAGGCAGTTTGTGTATGTGTGTTGTCCTTTAGATTAGTTTAAGACTTGGGAAAAGGCCTCAGCATTTAGCAGTTATCCCCAAAGTTATTTATTTATTTATTTTTGCCTATATTTTAAGCTGATATTAAAATTAATTTCTCAACACATTTGCATCTTCATGGTTCTTTGGTGTTGGTTAATGGTAACATGGCATACAGATAAATAAAAACAATTATTTGAAATGTTTTATTTAGATTGTTTATTGTAATTTTATAATTTACATTTAAGATTATATGCTTTTAATCAACTCTCTAACCCCCTGCATTTCCTTCTTGCACCCCCAGGGGTTTGTCTACTCCTGTTTGTGAAACTCTGGCTTTGTTTTGTTTTTGGAGAGCTAGTGTATCATTTTGGCCAATACCTCATTTTAAAAACATTTGTCTTGCAAAGTAATTGTGATACCTTGGGAACATCAGGGCCTCTGAAGGTTTTATCACTTTAGAAGACTATTTAAGACCAAGTGAAAATAGTTAATTCATTCATTAACACAATGTGTTGCATTAGCAACACTTGAAAGTTTGAAAACCAATCCCCATTATTAAAAAAAAAAGTTTAATAACTACTCTAAATCACTATGATATGGAAATTAATTTACATTTACCTTCTGATCACACTGAAACACTTTCTTGTTTTCTATATCTTTTTGGACTCTTTGGGGCAGTTGTGGCCTAATTATTAGAGAGTTGGACTTGAAACACAAAGGTCACAGATTCGAGTCTTGGTACTGGCAGGAATTTTAGGTGGGGGGAGTTAATGTACAGCGCTCTCTTCCACCTTCAATACCATGACTGAGGCGAGACCCTTAAGCAAGGCACCAAACCCCTAGTCTCAGCATCAGACGTCACGCCCACGGCCCGTTGACTAAACAGCCGTCAGTCTGAAGGTCTGGCTACGTGAGACTACCAAACGCCCAACTGCTCCCCGGCGTTTCATTACTCACTGCCATGTGTGTTCACTTGGATGAAGAGCACTAATTCTGAGGATGGGACACTATACTTGGCCACCCGCCACATACTTTCCTTTCCTTTACTTACATTTCCTTTCCTCAACTCAAGATACATTTACTTGAGAGGCAACATGACTTTAGATAAGAAGTCTTGTTTTCTGTGAAATTTCAAATTGAAGTGGATTTATGATTAAAAATGAACAAATATCTGCCAATAGACTCAAGACTCAGCAAAAATCAGCTTAATTTTTCCCCCATTGACAGATATTTAGGGGCCAAGCACTGAAGGTGCGTAGGCATTCTTCCGCTCTATATGGCAGCCCATAGAACCGCTTGTGGGAAAGTTATGAAATGGTTCACAGTCTCAACATTAACAATAGACATTTTGGAGTCTCTCATAAACTCTAGCGCCACTAACAGTTCAAATTTGCCTATATATTTATGTTAATAACTACAGTATCTCACAGAAGTGAGTACACCCCTCACATTTTTGGAAAAATTTTATTATGTATTTTCATGTGACAACACTGAAGAAACTGACACTTTGCTACAATGTAAAGTAGTGAGTGTACAGCTTGTATAACAGTGTAAATTTGCTGTCCCCTCAAAATAACTCACACAGCCATTAATGTCTAAACCGCTGGCCACAAAAGTGAGTACACCCCTAAGTGAAAATTTTCAAATTGGGCCCAAAGTGTAAATATTTTGTGTGGCCATCATTATTTTCCAGCACTGCCTTAACCCTCTTGGGCATGGAGTTCACCAGAGCTTCACAGGCTGCCACTGGAGTCCTCTTCCACTCCTCCATGTCGACATTACGGAGCTGGTGGATGTTAGAGACCTTGCGCTCCTCCACCTTCTGTTTGAGGATGCCCCACAGATTACCTTTACCCTCAGCTTCTTTAGCATGGCAGTGGTCGTTATCATGTTGGAATACTGCGCTGCAGCCCAGTCTCCGAAGGGAGGGGATCATGCTCTGCTTCAGTATATCACAGTACAAGTTGGCATTCATGGTTCCCTCAATGAACTGTAGCTCCCCAGTGCCGGCAGCTTGACTGTAGGCAAGACACACTTGTCTTTGTACTCCTCACCTGGTTGCCGCCACACACGCACCATCTGAACCAAATAAGTTTATATTGGTCTCTTTAGACCACAGGACATGGTTTCAGTAATTCAATTCAATTCAAGATTATTTGTATAGCGCTTTTTACGATACAATCGTTGCAAAGCAACTTCACAGGAAATTAAGTATCTAAAATAGATTTATATTGTAGAAACTCAATATAATTAACTTATGGCAAAATTTGGTTAATTCAGTATAATCGCTGATGGTTGGCTTCCTCTGAGGTCCTCCGAGGGGTTGGCATCATCTCTTCTCAGGTGTTCAGATGGTGTCATGTAATCCATGTCCTTAGTCTGCTTGTCTTCAGCAAACTGTTTGCGGGCTTTCTTGTGTATCATTTTAGAAGAGGCTTCCTTCTGGGACGACAGCCATGCAGACCAATTTGATGCAGTGTGCAGCGTATGGTCTGAGCACTGACAGGCTAAGCCCCCACCCCTTCAACCTCTGCAGCAATGCTGGCAGCACTCATACGTCTATTTCCCAAACATAACCTCTGGATATGACGCTGAGCACGTGCATTCAACTTCTTTGGTCGACCATGCGAGGCCTGTTCTGACTGGAACCTGTCCTGTTAAACCACTGTATGGTCTTGGCCACCATGCTTCATCTCAGCCTTGCAATCTTCTTATAGCCTACGCCATCTTTATGTAGAGCAACAATTCTTTTTTTCAGATCCTCAGAGAGTTCTTTGCCATGAGGTGCCATGTTGAACTTCCAGTGACCAGTATGAGAGAGTGGCTGTTCATCAATATGCGTTCTTCAGCGATCTTGCATCCTTGTGTTCTCGCACTACGTCATCATTAACTGTCGAAGTTCAGTTCCAATTCTCAATAACGCAAGTACAGCGGATGCATGAAAGTGCCCTTCTTGATATCTTGAGGTAAAAAATCGAGAGACTTGAGAGAACCTGTTAGAAACAGAAGAACACCGGCTAATTGGGCCCAATTTGGACATTTTCACTTAGGGGTGTAGTGTACTCACTTTTGTTGCCAGCGGTTTAGACATTAATGGCTGTGTGTTGAGTTATTTTGAGGGGACAGCAAATTTACATTGTTATCCAAGCTGTACACTCACTACTTTACATTGTAGCAAAGTGTCATTTCTTCAGTGTTGTCACATGAAAAGATATAATAATATATTTACAAAAATGTGAGTACACCACTTCTGTGAGATACAGACAATGTATATATATATATTGAAAACCTGAATATTTGTCTTGTTTTATAATTTTTGTGTGTATATACAGGTATGTGTCATATGTCATAACCACATGCCCACTCTCACCCCCTCTTCGTGTTTGAGGTATATATTTATAGTGTGATTGAGCCCTATATCTTAAGGTCGGCTGAGGTCAATAGAGTCTGGAGAAATACACAAATGAGATTATGAAAAATTAATAAACTATATATAGATGGACACTACATCAATATTCAACAAAACAGTTGCATACCAGAGAAGAGATGCAGAAGAAATGGTATTGATGCAGAGAGGATGCAGAGAGAAATAGCCATTTTAGTCCAAGTCCATTGTCTCTGGGATCTTAAAAAAGAAGGACAAGCATACATAAACTGGGTGTAAAACATCTGATTTTAAAATAACATCTGAATTTTAAAGTAATCTTCATAGTGTCACATTTTAAAAGTTCTTATTTTTCACAACCAACTACAGGTGCATCTCAATAAATTATAATGTTGTGGAAAAGTTAATTTATTTCAGCAATGCAACTTAAATTGAGAATATTGTGTATTAAATAAATTCATTACACACAGACTGAAGTAGTTTAAGTCTTTGGTTCTTTTAATTGTGATGATTTTGGCTCACATTTAACAAAAACCCACCAATTCACTATCTCAACAAATTATAATATGGTTACAAGCCAATCAGCTAATCAACTCAAAACACCTGCAAAGGTTTCCTGAGCCTTCAAAATGGTCTCTCAGTTTGGTTCACTAGGCTACACAATCATGGGGAAGACTGCTGATCTGACAGTTTTCCAGAAGACAACAGACACCCTTGTTCATTGCCAAAGAAGGCTGTTCACAGAGTGCTGTATCCAAGCATGTTAACAGAAAGTTGAGTGGAAGGAAAAAGTGTGGAAGAAAAAGATCGAGAGAACTTATGAGGATTGTCAAGCAAATGTCTTACCTGGGCTAAGGAGAAGAACTGGATTGTTGCCCAGTGGTCCAAAGTCCTCTTTTCAGATGAGAGCAAGTTTTGTATTTAATTTGGAAACCAAGGTCCTAGAGTCTGGAGGAAGGGTGGAGAAGCTCATAGCCCAAGTTGCTTGAAGTCCAGTGTTAAGTTTCCACAGTCTGTGATGATTTGGGGTGTAATGTCATCTGCTGGTGTTGGTCCATTGTGTTTTTTGAAAACCAACGTCACTGCACCCGTTTACCAATATTTTGGAGCACTTCATGCTTCCTTCCGCTGACCAGCTTTTTAAAGATGCTGATTTAATTTTCCAGCTGGATTTGGCACCTGCCCACAACTGCCAAAAGCACCAAAAGTTGGTTAAATGACCATGGTGTTGGTGTGCTTGAAGCTGGCCATAGCTCAAGTCACCAGACCTGAAGTCCATAGAGAATCTATGGGGTATTGTCAAGAGGAAAATGAGAAACAAGAGACCAAAAAATGCAGATGAGCTGAAGGCCACTGTCAAAGAAACCTGGGCTTCCATACCACCTCAGCAGTGCCACAAACTGATCACCTCCATGCCACGCCGAATTGAGGCAGTAATTAAAGCAAAAGGAGCCCCTACCAAGTATTGAGTACATATACAGTAAATGAACATACTTTCCAGAAGGCCAACAATTCACTTAAAAAGTTTTTTTTATTGGTCTTATAAAGTATTCTTATTTGTTGAGATGTTAAGGATTTTTGTTAAATGTGAGCCAAAATCATCACAATTAAAAGAACCAAAGACTTAAACTACTTCAGTCTGTGTTCAATGAATTTATTCAATACACAAGTTTCACAATTTGAGTTGAATTACTGAAATAAATGAACTTTTCCACGACATTCTAATTTATTGAGACGCACCTGTATATTTGAGCCATATTCAGGGCTTAATGAAGCATCACTGTTAGACATTGCCTTATATTGTTGCTGTTCATTTTTATGCAGTTGTTATGCAGCTGTCTACAAAACAAAACTACACTGAATTACTTTCAAAGTCATTGCAAATGTGGCTTGCCTTGCATGCACACTTAAATCTTTAGTTTCTGACCGGATCGTTGCAATCTTCCTGCAGACTGAACATTTTATTTCAGATTTTTTTATTTATTCTTTTCTTCATTTTGAAGAGCAGGGGACACTCTCTCTCTATTTACTTTACACACAACTTTGGTAATAATTGACAAACAAACTGTGCGGCTCACGGAAATGGATGGGTGTAAAGAGCGAAGGGCACAAACTTGGCTTATGTGCAGACATTTTTTATTCTCTAGAATTTGCTACATCATTTTGGTGTGGTATTTGAATATATACTGCCCCAGATATGCTTTATGATTAGTTATGAAAGTAGGTTTTTTTTGTACACATATTGAAATATGATTTTTTTTGTAGTATGTAGCGTATTTTATGGAGAATGACCCATTTTACAGATTTGTGGCAGTGACAGCATACATTTATTAAATTTTTTATTTTTGAAGCTCAAAATTCTCAGGAAAAAAAATTACAATGGGATTATTTATAATGAAGGCTCTTTTCACAAAGCACTCTACTTTGGCTCTAATAACCAGATTTATGAAGTGTGTAATCTATTGTTAATTTCTCCACTGGTCAAGGAGAATGGCTTATTTTTTTTCTTTCTTTGAGTTTCTGCATGCCTCTTTTTGGCTTCTTTTACACATATTCACACCTTAAATGAACTTCAGTATTCACCAATGTTTGGAATAACAGATAGCTAGCTACCATTAATATATTCACAAATACCTATTGACTTAACATTACAAATAAAGTTGAATTATATATTTAATTAAGAAATTTGCTTCTAGACAGTTTTGTTTGCTGACATTTAATATCTGACATGTCAGCTTAAGGTTTTCTTTATCATTTTACAGACTTAAAGTCATTATATGAGAACCTTATTCTGTTTATACATCTTCTCCTGAAACATTTGATGAGATAAAATTAAGTTGAAAAGATTCACCTCCGGGTTTTAAGAGTTCTTCTTTTAACTATCCCAGACATCCTTATTTTTCATGGTCATTTATTTGTTTTCCACACTAAGACGCTTTGAACAGCAAAGGTGTATACAGAACCAGTGACAGATAATGAATCTGTGAGTTGTTTTGCACAGGCCAACGGTTTTTTTTCATTTTAGCTTCCAAGACTATATGCAACATTGTGTGCAGTAAAGCAGACTTTACATTATTTGCAATAGAGTAGGTGTTGAAAACATGCTCATGAATTATAACTGGTGTGTCAATCAGAACGTTTCACTGTGGACACAGTACGAACTCAGAAGAAAAAACTAATCTTATTTTTTTTATTGTATAAAAAATTAAAAGTCTCGAAATAAATTAATTTGACAAATATTAACAATTGGTGGAATTGGAGCAATTGGGGGTACATCAGACATTACAATGTTTTTATTCTAGAAGTGCATACATTTGTAACAGCTGTAAAAAACAACAGCTGTAAATTTACAGTTACAACACCAATTATATGATGCAGCTATTTAGCTGAATATTAGTTGGTGTAAATCCTTCTCTTCTGAGTGTCTCTCATGTCATCAGTGACTGCACAAACTCCCTGTAATGAAGGAAAATATGCATTTATTCTGGTACTACTTAAGTTTTTTTCTCAAAAGCTGGTTTTATATCTCTTATGGATTTTTTTTATCTTAAAATGAGTAATATTTAGATGCACAAAACATTTTCAGAGAGTGAAACCTTATGATATTTGGGAAACCGGGGTCTTTATACAGCCCATTATGAAGGTATCCAAGCGATCCATCAAATGGGACCAGTTTGACCCGTTTATCGGAGTTCTGGGCCTTTTTTGCAATTCTGTAGATCTGAGCCAGAAAAATGGTCATTTAAAGTTAGAATGTATTCCCCAATCATTTGTTTTTAGGTAAATCAAGTGTCATATACACACCTCTTCAGCTGAGGCAAAGGGTACTACATGGTCATCTTCAGCATGGAGAATCATGAGGGGACTTCTAAGTTTCTGCAAACTATCAACAAAAAAAGGGGGGGGGGGTAATAACATTTTAATATTTAACATACCGTAACACTGGCATAATTTAGTGAAACAATATCACATACTTCTCATCAGTTGGAAAGGCGAAAATGTTGTTTTTAAGTGGATTGGAAAGGAAGAACTGAATGTATGGGAACTTCCAATAAAACTGGAGAAAAAAGGAGAAGAAAAGAGATACAAATAAGACTTATATGTACCAAAATATGACTAACGACCCATATTTTTTGTGTTGGCATAGTTTGTCCTGTAAAGTATAAATTAGCTTTACATTTTATAGAATTAAATGCAATTGTCAGATGTTAAGTAAATTTTGCTTTGTAGGAAAATCCGAATTACAATGTTTTGATGTCTGAAAGGTACCTAGTAAATAATACCTAATAAAATATCAGGTCAAGTTTTTCATAATTTTAAAGACCCAGAACGTTACTTACCCAAATAAAAGGGTGTTCAGTAGGTTGATCACTTGCTACCCGTCCGGTTACAAATGCACCCTCAAGTATTATTCCATCAAACTGTTCTCCTGTCAAGAAATACCGTTTTTTTAGAACATTAAAATATGTGAAGTTACTATGCCGTACAATGACAACTCCTAAAGACAAACATAAAGAGTGAGAGAACAACAATGAAGAGCCACTGAGACAAACAAGAGCATGCTTGTTTTTAAATCAGTTGATTTTTACCTTGCTCCAGTAATTTCACTGCAGTGTTAGTTGAAACACTATTGAAAAAAGAAACATGCTGTACAAACTGTTGAAAATATATTATATATGTTTTTATTATTTTATTTTTGTTTCTAAAACATTTGTTGTAAACATAGCAAAACTCAATAAAAAAGGTGATTTTACACACCCACTGCCAAGAGAGTGACCCCACACACACACCAGGCTGTTTCCACTGCGTGCCTTAACCCAGTGGTACAAGTACACAGCATCAGTAGTCAGACCAGCCTCTGTAGGCTCACCAGTGGAGTCCCCAAAACCTGACAGGTTTCAATATATTTGAGTAAGCAATAGAGAAATCATATACCGATGATCAAGTTCAAATTTAATTGGTTACAGTGAAGTGACAACATTTGAACCCACCTCTGTAGTCCAGCGCCAAAACATGATATCCAACAGCACTCAAGACCTGTATGGCCAAGACACTTCAGTCATTACCACTATTCAAGTTCTTAGTCTTTCTTCATAATGAAATAAGCGAGTTTGCTCACATTTGCAATTCCAATACGATGGGGTGCAGATCTGTTTATTGAAGGTACAAAAAGTAGAAGTCACGCGATCATCAAGAAAAAAATCAGAGCATGTACTTTCAATATAATGCACAATTGATTATTTATTTAGTCAAATCAAACAAGAAAAATCACAGATGAACTGAAAGTTACATTAGCCAAAGTCAATATGGTAATCTTATTTAAGGTAAACAGATTCATTATAATGTAGTAGTGTTTGTTTGCTTGTTTGTTTGCTTGTTACATTTGGTTTCACTGGACTGTGATATTTAGTTTAAATAGTCAGGTTGCAAAAGAATTGAATGTAGACATTATGTGATATGCTGCAGTTGCTCATTCCAGTTTTTTCTAAGGTAAATTGCAAAGCAGTGTGAAGTTCAATGCACACGTCAGATCACCGATCTATGTGCAAAGAGATTATGCAGATATTGCATAGTGCCTAAAGGTCTTAGTCAGGTTAGACACAATGCTGAATTTAAATAAAAATGAGGCTGTGAAGACAGTCTTACAATCTTTGCAATAACACACACTGTATAAAGGTTCTAGATCATAATCAAAGGCAGACCAGAGGCATACAAATGTAATCTTTAGTGAAAGTCCTACAATAAAAACGATTATTTGTATTGTTTTATTTTTTAAGTTTTAAGGTAATTAAAAGGTTTCCTGCCTGTTACCCCCATTGCCATGGAGGTAGATGAAAATGGGCGATCCATCCCCCAGAGCTTTCTCATACCAGTCTAAATCCGTTCCCTGCGCCTCCTTCCATCTATGTTCAGGTACAGTGTGCCTAGAAACATTAATAAAAGAATGTATCAAAACATGATTAATTGTTATTGTCTTGTTTTATATTTTTGTGTGTATATGTGTGACGTGTACAGATGTCTTAAAACTAACCAAACTCCCACTCTCACCCCCTCCTCGGGTGTGAGGTACACGTTTATAGTGTGATTGAGCCCTATATCTGAAGGTCGGCTGAGGTCAATAGAGTCTGGAGAAATACACAAATGAGATTAGGAAAAATTCATAAACTAAAGATGACAACACAACATCAATATTTGGAACAAAAAATGTTGTATACCAGAAAAGAGATGCAGAAGAAATGGTATTGAGGCAGAGAGGATGCAGAGAGAAAGAAGTGCCATTTTAGTCCAAGTCCATTGCCTCTGGGATCTTAAGAAAGAAGGACACGCATACAGAAACTGGGTGTAAAAACGCCACATTTTTGACCTAGTGTGCTATATTCAAGATGTGGATATATTTTAGACATCGCGATCTATGTGTTGTGGTATATGCTTTTGCCGTTGCTTACACCTATTGTTGCTAGAAGATTTTTTTTATTTTTATTTAACCTTTATTTAACCAGAAGAGACTCTGAGATTAAAAATAAAAATGAAAGATGAAAGGTTAAGTAATGGCATGGACTCTTGGTGAATTACATAAATATACTTTCATAGTTTTATTCCTAATAAAAGCTTGTGTTGCTGTATCTTTTTTCACACTGCAAATTTAAATTAATTTTCATAGTGTCACATTTAAAAAAATATATATTTTACAACCAACTACAGTTGAGCCCTGACATTTACATTTCCTGATATTGTTGCTCTTTGTTTTATGCAAAAAAGTCTATACAACATATGCAACTTGCCTTGCATGCACGTTTAAATCCTTAGGTTTCTGACCAGATTGTTGCAGTCTTCCTGCAGACTGTTTTTTTCTGTCAGATTGAACTATTTTTCGCTTCATTTTAAAGAGCACGGAGCACTCTAACTATTTATTCTACACAGCTTCGTCAATAATTGAAAAACAAACCGTGCAAATCACGGAAGTGGGCAAAGAGCAAAGAACATGGACTGGGCAGTGGGCAGGGACAGCTCCCGTTTCTGCATATTGAGGAAACATTTGAGAAAAAACATCAAGCTGAACTTTTATTATATATTTAAACAGTTTGAGAACCTTAGCTACATCACTTCCTGCTGCTGACGTCGCTAAAGGAAACAAACCATCATCATTCAGTCGTGAAATGTGTTATGGTTTGATGCCTATCAGAGGAACACTGTAAGTTTGAACAGATTTGTAAATAAGCCCCTTCTGTAGGTGAAGTGAATATCTCTGGTTTAATCACTGGTCATTTGCAGAAGCAACAGCCCAGACAGAGAACGTGGTCGCGCGCTAAATTCAAAACTGCTTTCTGTTTCTACAGAGACAGCTTTGATTTATGACATTTAACATTCACCACAACAGAGTTAAACACGCTTTTCCATTGCCATGAATACTTTGCATATATTTAACGTGACAGCTGACGGACAGGTTTCAGTTTGTCTGAAAGTCGTTATGAGAAGCTTATTTTGTTTACTCGTGTCTTATGTAACGTTATAGACGATACGATAAAAATTAATGAGCTGAAAAGATATTCACTTCCAATTTTTAAAACAATTCTTATTTTTACTATCCCATTTTCATTGAATTTGTTTTCATTCGTTGTTGTTTTTTCCACACAAAGATGCTTCGAAGAACAAGAACAGCAAAGGTGTATACAGAACCAGCGACAGATGATGAATCTGAAGACATGTGAGTTGTTTAGCTTTGTTTACTCAAGCTTTTCAAATTAGCTTCCAAAGCTAAAATACAACAGTGTGTACAGTAAAACAGACTCTGTTGATAGATTAACAGAGTTGAAAACATACTCATGAGTTATAACTGGTGTGTCAAACTGCTCTTTAACCACAGAACGTTTCTAAGCAGACAACGTAGTAATAATCATTTTTTATTGTGTAAAAAAGTCCACAATAGTAGCTCCTATTTATTCTTCATTAATGCTGGATGTAAAAAACTGGTTTCTTGTAACAGGACAGGCCAACAAAAAGATGACAGTGAGGAGGTAGAAGAATGGTTACCAAATTTAAATGAAGACAAAACTAAAGGAACGCGTCAGAGGGGGACAGATGAAACCGGCGAAAAGAAAAAAGTGACCAAGAGAGTGGCCAAACCTAAAGAGCCAAAACCTAAAGAACCAAAACCTAAAGCAGAGAGGAAGCCGAGAGCTGCACGGGTTCCCAAAGTGAAGAAGGAGAAGACTAATACAAAGCAACACACTGAGGATGCGGTTCTACCGAAGCCTGAGTTACAGCAGCATGTGACGGTCAAAGAAGAGGCAAGTCATTAATGCTTGTGCTTTTATTTTCACTGTGGTATACAGTTTTTCTTACTTATTCACAATTCTACATCTATATAGTTTTTGACAAGTAATTGAAATCAGTAACAGTAATTACCTTGTAATAAGTGTACTGCAAGCTGCTTTTCTAAATGACTGCTTATTAAATATGGGATCCACCCTGACTGACGTCAACAGTTCAAATATATTTATCCAACACAAACATTGTGTACCCAAATCAGTTATTTAATTTAAACCTTTTGTTTTATTTTAGAGGTTGTCCATTAACTTGAGCAGTAATAATGCAGGAGATATGCCTGATGAGTTTCCATCATCCAGTCAACATTTCCCCAAGGTGAAAAAAGAGGAGCCAAATGACAGCTTCACCTTTGAGGAACCTGCTCAGAAGAAGCAGAAGACCACAAATTCAGCCCAGGGAAGACCGATAAAACTCAAATCGGGCAATTCCTGTGTGGAGGACTTACAGATGAATTGGGATCCCATTCAGGTGGGTTATTACTTTCTGAGATAGGGATTGACTTAGTGGTTTTGAAATTGTTGGTAACATTCTGAAGATCACAATGATCTGTTGCCCTGTTAAATGTATTATTATTTGCTATTGTATTATTATTTCTGTGCTTTGTGCTGGCTTGTGCTGATTGCAAGCAAAACAGAGTAAGTGGAAGGGTCCCATTATTGTCCCATCTCAAGTAAATATAAGTAATATATATATGCAGTGTTTACTAAACAACTTTAGAAACCCGTTAAAACTTTTTTTTTTTTTTATTGACTTTTTTTGGTATATGAACTCTTGTTACGCTGAACGAATGGCATTGTGTCTTTGGTAAATCATGGTAAAATGTATGATAGTCATTATTTTTGCTCAGAAAACAAATTAAACTGGACACATCCTAATATCCCGTGTAGGTTCTTGCTGAGAAGTCTGGTGTGGAGCCGTGGGTGTGTGCAAACATTGTACAGCTCTTCCAGGAGGAGAACACTATTCCCTTTATGGTGCGCTATAGAAAGGAGCTGATCAACCATATGGATGCCGATGCGGTTCGAGATGTGCAGCTGACTCTTGAAGAGTTACGGTAAGACACTTCAAGGGCACAACAACAAAAGAGGAGACAAGAAAGGAAAATAATTTTTTATTCAATTTCAAACTGATCTACTATTTAGCACTGAATTTATACTTTAAGTAACATCCTTTAGTTGATCTATAGGTATATTTATATTCTAGGAATCAGAGTGAGTGTTTAGTTTTGTGGTTGTTGGATAAAGCTTTTATTTTACAGAAACAGTTTGGGTCTATTTTATTTGTACGTCCTGACTGGTTTCATGCAATTAATTCAAAATGCTTTTAGTAGATTATTGTCTCCAGTGGCACAAAAAGCATTCTGATGTTTTAATGTGGCTGTTATTTAGCTTGAATTACCTTGATTAGGCTGCTATAATCAAATGTGACCTGTAGATGGCAGCAGACATCAAGTCTTGTAATGTTCTCCATGTAATTACCGTGTGACTGTAAGGAGTTACAGCCGGGATTAAATGACAAAGTTTACACATTTTCTCTCTTGACTAATTTGACTGATTAATTCGATTAAAAAAAAATATATATATATTCTTAAATTTCTAAAAAAAATTAAAAAATACATGTTAAATGGATCACACAAAATGTTTCCACAAAAATGTAATGCAGCACCACTGTTTTTGGCATTGATAATAATAATTAATGTGAATTTGTGAAGGATCATGTGACACTGAAGACTGGAGTAAAGGGCATTTGAAAATTCAGCTTTGCCATCACAGCACTAGACAGTATTAGAAAATTATTACCGTTTTATTGTACTTTTTATACAATGTTTGAGCATAAGAGACTTCTTTCAAAAACATTACAAATTCTTACCAACTTTTGAACAGTAGAGTAACTTGACAATTAAATAGACATCAGTTTTTCCTAACGTGAAAGAAAAGTGAAAAGCAAACAGGATCAAGAATCTAATAACTCAAGTACACAGAGTTCATTTTATTCACATTTCTTAGGTCAGTGGCAAAGAAGAGCAGATCTGTTTCTCAGACACTAAAGAAGGAGGGGGTTCTTACTTCAGAGCTGGAAATGGCTCTAAAGAACAGCACAACGGCTGATGAAATAGACCATGTGGTAAGAACAGTGCAGAACAAGCTTCTCAGCTTACTTATTAATGTGAAACTTTCATCATTTGGTCAGTTTTTGGCTTTGAGTGACCTAATAATAGCTTATACTATATATATATATATATATATATATATATATATTTGTTTTTTCTTTAGTATGCTCCCTATAAAAAGGGCAGTAAGTTGTCCAAGGCCCGGCGAGCTAAGGAGCTAGGACTGGAACCTGGTGCACTGACTCTGCTTCAGGAACCTCAGAAACTGGACCTGCAATCCTCGATCCAGCCCAACACTAAAGGTATCAGCGCTCTGCATACTTACAGCAACCAGCCTGTTGTAATAGTTCTTGTTCAGTAAGGTGACCAGACGTGCCATTTTCTGAGGACACGTCCTGGCCAAGATTTCTAAATTGCCTAAAATAACTAGGTTTTGGCTGTTTTGCAATCGTTTTATGACACCTAAGTACCACAAAATGCATAAGGATCCGTCTGCTCTGCTCTCTGTAGCTCTCGCGGTACTTAGAAACCATACAACGATCGTTCTGTGCAGCGCAAACAGCCAACACTTTTTGAAACGGATTAATTGTCCCAACATCATGACTTCCATGTATTGTTTAATGTATGTTCTGCATTTAATTTTCTTTGCTGTCTTAATTACTAAATAATAAAAAAGGCTGATAAAAAAACATTGAGTCAATAGAGGGCAGCAAAGTACTTTAGTTGTTTTTGTGTTGTTGTCTGCTTATGCTTATGGAATGACATATTAAGGCAGTGACATACGCAGTATGGTGACATGTGTTTCTAGGCATTTCTCTTATTTATACACATTCTTATGCATGCAGTTTAAATATTTGATAACTATGTGGGATATTTGTACTTGTAATTTAAAAAATAAGTAAAAATAATTGCAACTATTCCTCACTTTCCATCAACAAAAGCAGTTCTCATAAGTTAATGCAGGGCCACTTATGACTTTGAATGTTATGTGAGATTTCAGCTGTTTCGTTTGCTGTCTGTAGGGTTGTCGACCATGGATGAGGTGGCCACAGGTGTGCAGGAGATCCTGGCAGATATGATTGCAAAGGACAAAGAGACTCTCACCTATGTACAGTCACTGTGAGACAATGATCATTTGAGCACTCTTTTGATTCACTCTTCTCCTGCTATCCAGTCCCTCTGAATTATCATCTTTCTATTATCTGTTAATCTGTTTGTTTTGCTCTGTTGGCATTATGTGGATCTTTCTAGCCTGTCAGTCCTGAATTAGGCAGTAATTATAAGTGTGTGTTTGACTCTTCATGTATGTTCATTCTCAGGTGCGACAGGAGTGCGGTGACCATTCACTCGTCAGTGTCTAAATCAGCCCTGAAAGAACAGCAGCCACAGCAGGGCAATCAGAAGAGCAAACCAAAGGACATTGCCAAGTTCAGCTTGTATGTTGACTTCACCTGTGATGTTCAGCGCATCCAGCACCATCAGGTATGGTCACTTCTTTATCTTGTGTCTTACCAGATTCACTCTACAGTTCAGATCTCTAAACTTTTTGTTTTTTATCATTTTTTTTAATTGGAAGATTGGAATATCTTATTCATTGATATTGCTTTCTTGCTCTCTGATATTGCAAATTCCAGAAAAAGCCTTTTCCACTTTGAGATGTTGAAACTGCTATTTTATCCATCTGCATTCAAATTGATGATTTCTGTTCTAATAATAATAAAAGTTTTCTTTTTTTAGGTTGTCATTTTTATTAACATAAATAGTGACGAGAGAACAGCAATTGATTGGGATAAGAAGGGGTAGTGGGTCTGGGAAATTATGAGTGTGATTTAAATTCACACCCGGTTGGTAAATCTGACGTCACATGTCACTGTTTCCGGGTCCAAACGCTCTTCTAGATCCAAAAATAATATCAGTGTTATTTATTATTAGTTTTATTATAATTATTAATATTGAATTAGCTTTTATTTTATATTTAATATTTTAGATTTCATTTTAGATTTAGTTTAAGTTATAGTATTTGGTTATGTGCTTTCATAGTAGTTTTTTATTTTATATATTCAGAAAAGCTTTTTTTTAGCATTTGAACTTTGAATCAATGCCAAGGCAAATTTTTTACATCTAATATAATTTTTTTTCCAACTGTATAAAAAAAAGGGAAAATATTTGTAATTGTTTTAGTTAACAATACCAAACCTAGCTAAAATACACTTAGGATTAATCACTGATCATGATTTTTTATCTAAATCTAAATCTTATCTGAATTAAAATATTGGTGCCCAGGAATTGAAATGCCATGGTTACTTATTATGCATTAACTACCGGTCAAGTATTTTGTAGTATGTAGTATTTTAAAGTTATATTTCTAATTATCTTAAAAAACCTTAAAAGCTTGTGTGAGTTTTGAAAACGAATATAAACTGAATTGTGCCTGCATATGAATTTCTTTGAAAAATAAAAGATGGAATAGATAGGAGCTAACAAAGAGCTAACAAGTGTCCAGCATACATGTGAACGTCTTCAATACTGTGTAAAAACCAGCACAGGATGCACCTCATGAAGAAGCTGAATCGTAATATAATTCTTGATTTATTTAACATTTTTAATCTCTACGTAATTTCCATGCTTGTGTTATTTAATTTTGTTGTCGGTTTATTGAAAAATATTCCTAATAAACAATAAGTAGGTGTGTCCAAACCTTTGACAGCTAGTGTATATGTACACACTCGAACACAGTACACCAGTCCCACACACACACACACACACACACACACTGACAGTGTTGTGCCATATACACAGGTCCTCGTGTCACTCTTCAAAGCTCTTCTGTCAGTGCTGTTTAACTGTATGTGTTTGTGTCAATGGTGTCCCCTTCCCCCTCTCTCACTTCATGGGTACCCGCTTACTCCGAGTTGGTTGTGGGCCACATGTCACAGTGACTCTGTCATCCTTTTCTCCCTCTATTCATCTCTCTCACCCCGTTCCCTGTCCCCCAGTCATTCCCGATCTTCCCCTCTTAACATATGTGACACGTCCCCATCCACGTGCCTGTGGATTAGAGGCTAGGATTGACAGACACTGCTTCATGATGACAGCCGCTCATGGGCTCTGTGAGAAAGGAGGGGGATAGGGGCGCGAGGGAGAGAGACAAAGAATGAAAGACGGCCCGAATGAGTGAGTGAGTGTGTGGCGGCGAGATCTCCTGTGAAGCATACAGTTTAGCCGTTGTTAATCTGCTGACGTGGATTGTCAGTGAGTGTTAATTTGAGTTTGCCGTGACCTGTGAGCTGTCACACTCCGGCTAAAATGAACCTTTTCATGGTTTTGCTAGAGAAGAGCGTGGAATGTATTTTGACAGGAGGCATGTGTATGCACACATACTTGCTAGTTTAATTTAACACATTACTTGTGAGAGTGTATTAAGGACAGATGTGTGTGTGTGTGTGTGGGTTCCATATGTTCATATCATAAGGTGAACCGGTTGGTGAAATGTTTGTTGGTCTTAGTGACTCCAGAGGTTACTTTGATGCGTTATCTCTAAATTAGGCAGAATTCACTTTTTTTGTTGTTGCTTTTTTCAAGTTAATGATCAAACTGTTTACACTAGTGGTGTAACTGACAGTTGTAAAATATAATTTTGCTCAAATTTTTGGTAGATGAAAATACTAAAGACAGAAGCATGCAGAGTAAGTATAACTTGAAAGTGATGAGTTTAAATGCATTGTATATTTGTCTATGTTAATGTTTTGCTTAATTTTTTATTTAAGCAATATTTTAATAAACAAAATTATTATCAAACTTTTCCATTCTATGCACCTCTGTACATATCACCATATCCAAATGATATGCTGTTTTTTGTTTTATTAATATTTATTTTTTTTAAATTGGAGAATTAAGAGAAATGCAGACATTTTATCAACTTTATAGTTAATGTAAATCATGGGCTTGTGCATTGATATGTATCTTGCTTTTATTTTTAATTTGTTTATTTTCATCTTTGGATATGTTTTGTTATTCATCAAAACATATATACTACAATGGCATTCATAAACTGCAATGGCATTATTTTACTTCTGTGGCCACTAGACTTTATTTTCGAACATTTTAGAACTAGGAAGCCGACTTTTCTTAAGCTTTCAGAGACTGATTTTGGCTGGTATATGGCTTTCTGTAAAACATAAAAAACTCAGTTTTATTTATATTAATGAAAATGAGTGTTGTTATATTCCCAATGATTTAGTTTTAGTCATATCCATGCTGTAAACATACATTTCTAGAGTCAAAATGCACCAAAGATTTAGTTTTTTAAAAGACAAATAAAAATGATTGATTGATTCTTCCTCTACGCTCACTGAAAAAGTGCAGCTGAAAATTCAACAAATTGGCATTAAGTAACAAATAAAATGTGGTCTTGCTTTCTGCTTGTTTGTTTGAGCTGATAACAGATTGACTACAATATAATCAGTGCTAAACATCAAATGGTTTGATATAAAACAGAGCTGCCCTTGCTAAAGAAAGAGATCATATTTATTTTGTATGGAGAATGATCGTTGGCCTCATGTTGTGTATGTTTGTTTTTCTGAACATGCAAAAATAGGAAGTGAAAAGTTCATCCATTCTTTCTGTTTTCGTAGAGGCCATCCTCTATTGCTCTGTTCTATGGCAATGCCGTTGACTTTATTTGGAGAAAAAATATTGAATCAGAATATCTCAGTCTTTAAAATAATATTCATTTCTGTCGCTTACATTCCTCATATTTTTCCAATTATGATTTCATTGTTATTGAGGAACATGATATGTTGAATATTTAGACTAAACCTTTCCCCCTCCTCTGTTTTTAAAATGTCATGTCCTGGACTGTTGAGTCTGTAATATGACACTAAACCCAAATCTGTGAAAATCTGTGATTTTCTCATTTTTAGGTGTTAAAATTAATCTTTATTTTTACCCACGTTCTCTCTTTCTTTCTTTTTTGTTTCTTCAATTTATCTGCCTTTTGTTTGTGACAAACATACACAGTAAAACATTTCAAACTAATTATTATTTAGTAACTAGTTCCACAGAATTTTTACGTTCAGTCAATTTCTGACTTCAAAGTGTTGCCTGAATTGTTATTTTTTAGTTGGCTCAACCTTTACTGAAGTTTTATAGTGCACGTGCACGTGTTTTTATTAGTTTAGTCAACGTTAGCATAGCTAATTGTTGACTGGATTTGAAAATAACCATTCATTCAATGTTTTTCAAATATATTTGTGTAGACTTAATATAATATGTCCTCTTAACTAAGGCCAAGCAATACAATTAAATATTTTTGCCCTTCCAACACTTTGTTAATTCGATTTTTTACAGTGTTATTGTAATACTGGCTGTGTGTTTTTGACACCTGTTTATTGGTAGAAATTTGTCCTCCATTAATCTACAAAGCTATGCTCGCATGTATTTTTAGAATATGTTTATGTTTCTTCTCAATGGTAATTTAACTCATGGCATTATTCAGACCAGTCTAATATATGCATTAATAGATATGCATTAACTACACAAGGCCAAGTTTGAAATGACACAGGGAATGGAGAAAAGTTTGATATTTGTTTTGACATTTCCCTCATCACATGCAAAACTTCAAATGCGATAAACACCGCATGAGAAAACCCAAGTAAACAGCTGCCTTGGGGTGTTGAAATGCCAAAATATGGAAATATAATTTTCATCATATTTCTGGCTGCATTAATTCACGTCTTGATCAGGCCATTAGCTGTTGAGCGGTGCAGAGGGGGCGGTTGCCTGCTCTGTGGTGGGGTGTGTGTTTTGTGTAGGGGGTTGGTGGCGTTTGTCAGCTCGGTTCTTCCGCTTGGAGTCCAGATTGATGGGTCATCTTTTCCCTCTTGTTTCCTTTCAAAAGATTTTCCTCAGAAAAGGTCAGATACTTAAAACTATTTGCTTCACAGCATGTCACTTTCCCTTAGAGGGCCAGTAAGGGAGAAGTGAGAGAGGCACGGAGCTTTTCGGTGCGACACGAGTGCATCTTGGTGCACACTGACTAGTTTTAGGAGAGAACGGGAGGGGGTGGTACCGACGGTGCGCTACCGTGCCTCGCCTTGTGTCGGCTGTCTCTACAGGTTACTCTCTTGTTTCAGACGTTAGCCATTAACCGTGGGGAGAATCTGAAGATTCTGACAGTGAAGGTCAACATCCCCGACAGGGTGAAGAATGACTTCTGTAGATGGTGCATCAACGTCAGGTCAGCACACACCCACAATGCCCACACACGCACCACACCTCGTCTTCTTCCTCTCTCCCTCGTGGTCTGGTCCAGTGCTGGTGCCGGTTTAATGGGCAATGGGTTGGTAACTGACTTTTACAGCCACAGGTTTTGCTATTGATGTAGCTCATTCCACAATGTCTCAGAAACAATTTCTTAAAAAAAGTTATGTTTTTGAGAAATAATGTATAAAAAAAATACATTTTAAATGTTAAAATAATAAATATTTAAATTGTATTTAGTGAATATTAAACCAGTTATCTCCATATATAATTTATCATATTGTGTAGTCAACCCCAAATCACTTAAAGCTCTATTTGCAAGTTACATTAAATATAATAAACATAAACATATTACATGCACATTATAAAAAATATACGGTCACATTTTAAGGTCCAATTCTCACCATTAACTATAAATTTGGCCGCAAACTCCTATTTTGCTGTTTATTAATAGTAGTAAACTAGTTAAATTTAGGTGTTGGGTAGGATTAGGAATGTAGAATATGGTTATGCAGAATGTGTGCTTTATAAGTACCAATAAACAGCCAATATGTTAATAATATGCATGCTAATAAGCAACTAGTTAATAGTGAGACTTGGTCCCTATTCTATGGGGTTACCAAATATACTTTGCATTTTAATTGTAATACAACATATTATAATTAATTTAATTAGAGAGGAAATTAATTTGACTTATTTAGTATTTTAATGTTTTAATTATTTATTTATTCTACATTTGTACACTATAGGTCAAATTGTATAGGTTTTTTCATTGTAAATATTTTTTTAATGTGTTTGAAAGAAGTGTCTAATGCTCACCAAGGCTGCATGTTTGTTTTTTATATATAAATTAATAATAAATAATACATCTGATATCTGAAGGACCATGTGACACTGAAAACTGAAGTAATGGCTGCAGAAAATTATTCTTTGCCATTACAGAAATAAATTGACTGTTACAGTGGTAATATTTCATAAATGACCATTTTCACTTTTTTAACTAAATAAATGCAGCCTTATGGTGAGTATGTCCTTATGCATCTTTAAAAACATAAAAAATGCATTATCCATTATCGATTATTACAAACTTTGAAATTCTGAGTTATTGTGCCAGAATTAAGTTTTTCATTAAATGAAATAAAAATTAAAAGCACCTTGTTTTCAAAAAGATAATTAGTTGTCCCCTTCATTTCTTAAACATTTAAACTTAGAGCTAATTATTTCCATGTAGTTATTATGTAATCACAATCTCAGATTTCGAACATGCATATTAGTGGCTTTTTTGGCAGGCTCAACACTGTAAAGGTACAGGTAAAGCAGTTATCTAAATATATAGATATGAGAAGTAGAACAAACACACTTTCTTTGATAAACCACAATCTGTATTTTATTTTACTGAAATCCTGCTGATATGTCGCTGGCATAATAATTTGGAACACAGTGTCCTTCTGCTGTATGACTTACAGGTGGAGGCCACAGGGATTCGCACGGCCAGAATTGATGACGATTTTGAAGAATGCTGTTGAAGAGTCCTACAAGAGATTCATTCTGCCCTTTCTCGGTCGAGGCTACAGGTTTGTTCTTGCCGGATAGCTAAGCTTCTTTTTCCATATCTTCTTTCTATAACATTCTTTTTCTTCCTGTCCCAGGACTAGGTTGACTGCTAGTGCAGAAAAAGAGTCCATCGCCATGTTTGTTCGGAATCTGCGTCAGCGCCTTCTGATGTGTCCGGTGCGTGGGAGAGTCATCATGGGAGTGGACCCAGGGTTTCACCACGGCTGCAAAATAGCAATCCTGTCCCCCACCAGTAAGAGAACCAGAATAAATGTGGAATGAACTTTGAATAAATGCTAAATATATGTATGTATCCACATCTAAAACTATATCTATATGTGACCCTGGACCACTAAACCAGTCATAAGTAGCACGAGTATATCTGTAGCAATAGCCAACAATACATTGTTTGGGTTAAAATTTTAGATTTTTCTTTTAATGCCAAAAATCATTAGGATATTAAGTAAAGATCATGTTCCATGAATTTCCTACTGTAAATATATAAAAACTTAATTTTTGATTAGTAATATACATTGCTAAGGACTTCATTTGGACAACTTTAAAGGTGATTTTCTCAATATTTAGATTTTTTGCACCCTCAGATTCCAGATTTTCAAATAGATGTATCTTGGCCATAAAATGTCCTATCCTAACAAACCATACATCAATGGAAAGCTTATTTATTCTTTTATTATTTATTTAAATATCAATAACTAAAACTTAAAACTATAGACATATAACTAAAAATATAAATTGAAAAGGAAGCTTTTTTTCTTTTTAGTTTTAATGTAATATTGTAACAATACTTTTCATTATAATACTATATAACTATTTGATAATTTGGTATTTTTCTAGTTTTCTTTTGTCTGTCAACTTAGGAAAGTGTCTTATAGTAATGGACAGGTTTGGTAAATTGTAGCTTTTTTATTTTGTAATCAATCAAATAAAGACTAATGTTGAAGTAGACTAACTTAGTCTTAATGAACTTTTTCCTGTTAATTGTAATTATTTTTAGTTTTCTATTTTTAATGTTGGTGAAGGAGAGTGTCTGATTGGCAGGTGTGATGAGAATGCCCGTTGTGCCCTCTCGGTGGGAGGAGCGGCACGCTGTGCCCTGTGTGTGCCCTGCGTCCAGGCGACTGATCGGCCTGGCGGGTGTGTGTCAGGTGGCATTGCCTTGTTTGCCCTCTGCCCCGCAGCAGCACCACATGCAGACTCGGCTTGACTGTGACAGGTCTGTGGGTGTGGAGTCACATGACCTGCCGGGCTCTTGAGGTGTCTATTGCAATTAGACTGTCTCTCTCAGGCTGACAGAAAACGGCAACCGTATTGTCTGAGAGGAGAGGGGAACAAGGTGATGAGTGCAGAAAAATCAGAGGAAAAAATGGGGGTCCGCTGTACCTTCATGATGATAATGTATTGTTAAGTTGATGCCCACATAAAACATAGTCGCATACGTCCTCTGCTGTCCTGACATATCTTTTCTTTCCTCAGGTCAGATTCTGCACACAGATGTGGTTTACCTCCATGGTCCTGCTAAACACAAAGAAGCAGAAAAACTGCGCCATCTTATGTTCAAACACAGGTATTGCAACCATAACGATAACACTTTTTGATGCTTAAGACTGCATTTATTTAATCAAAATACAGTAAAAACAGTAATATTGTAGTAACAATAATATTAAAATTCAAAATAACAATTTTCTATTTGAGTATATTTAAAATTGTAATTTATTCTTGTGATGGCAAAACTACATTTCAGCTGTTTTAGCCATCAATGTTTTTTGCTGCTTAATATTTTTGGGAATACACTGCCAATCAAAAGTTTGGGGTAAAAATGTTTAAAAAAAATAATGAAATAATACTTTTATTTAGCACAATTGATCAAAAGTAACAGTAAAGACATTTATAATGTAACAAAAGGTTTCTATTTCAAATAAATGCTGAATCCTGAAAAAGCACTGAAGAATGGAGTAACGGCTCCTGATATTTCTGCTTTGCCATCACAGGAATAAATTACATTATATTTTAAGTGGAAAACTGTTATTTTACATTGTAATAATATTCTGCAGTTACTGCTTTTACTGTTTGTTTCTTTCCCGTTGAAATAAATGCAGCCTTGGTGAGCATAAGAGACTTCTTTAAAGAGCTCCTTAAAAATCTGAATTATTCCAAACTTTTGACCTGTATTGTGTATACATTTCAGTAACTTCTTAATTCCCCCCCCACAGCTGTCAAACAATTGTAATAGGAAATGGCAAAGCATGCAGGGAGACTGAGGCCTTCTTTACAGACCTAATTAAACATCATTTCTTCAAGCCCATCGATGTGTCCTACTGGTATGACATTTCCCTTTTTTTAAACACAGAGCAAAGCAGTGAGCAGTACAGCAGATGTTGTTCTTCTGAGAGTAGCACAGCAGTTATTGGCTTTGGTTTAGAGATGAAAACTGCATTTGTTTGAGGTCACATCAGGCTCCTGTACAGTCTTAGTGCAATTGCAGCTTGAAATTTGAAAACATTTTATCAATAAACTCCACTAAGAGCGAAAATAGCAACTGTCAAGCAAGGTACGCAGAAAAGGAGCAAAGGAAATGGTGCCGGTCTGGAATGTGTTACTCTTGCGGGTTTTAAATGGTATCTGGACCTTGTTTGACTGTCTCTAATTAAAAACAAATATTTCTCACCGTCCTTCAAACCAAACCAGTCCGATGTGTTCTCATCCAACCCAAATAAAGACTAGATCTGGGATTGTCTCTCTCTCCATCTAGCTAGACTCGTGTTTGTTGACTTTTGGTTCTGACTGGAGAGCTGCCCAGAACCGCTCTGAAGTGGCCGTTTATGGTGTACACTGATGGCGGTTTTCATTACAGCTCTCCGCATCCCTCAGCGGAGCACAGATGTATTGCCAGGTCTGCCTCAGTAGTTCTCAGTAAAGCATGATGTGTCAAAATTGACATCCAAGGCGCTCCACAAGTGGATCCATTTCAACCTTCATTCTGAAAGTGGAAGATTTGAGATCTCCACATTGGCAGGGCAACATCGACTGCCACGCCAGGGCGTGCCAGACAGTTTGAACTTTGTTTCCTGTCGTGGTAGTCACAGCCAAGTATTTGTAGAAGCAGGGTGCTAGTTGAAATAAATTACACTTATAAAATTGCATACTTGAATGTTCCCTTAAGTGGAGAAATGGATATGCTAACTTTACTTGTGTGAAATGCTCAGACACGCCACAAAGAAATATCAAGTGTTTACATTTGTATGAAAGCATTATTTCACATTTTACAAACTCAAAGTATGGTCAAACAAATATCCACAAGTATACTTTAAAAGTAGTTAGTTAAAACGGGAATATAATACTATTTCTTTTATATTTAAATGTGTAATAATATTTTACCTTATCCTCTTAATTCTTTTTTTTAATAATCATATATTCAAAGAATTTAGATCTTATGCCAGTTTTTCGCTGTTTTACTGAGCCTTAAAGTTTCCTTTTTGGTACTTGCCTTTATGCACTCTTACTAAATAATTCCATTGTACACTTGTAAACATACGTGCATCTGACTGACTTTTGTGCATTGTACACTACCATTTAAAAGTTTGTGTTTTTAAGACTTTTGGACTTTTTAATGGTTTTTAAAAGAAATCTCTTGTTCATCAAGACTGCATTTATTTGTAAAAAATGCTGGAAAAACAGCAATATTGTGAAATATTATTGCATTTTAATATAATATTAATATATATATTAATATAATATATTTTTAAATGTCATTTATTACTGTGGCAAAGCTGTTTTTTAGCAGCCATTACTCCAGTCTTCAGTGTCACATGATCCTTCAGAAATCATTGACAATTTAATGTTAATAAAAAAAAACTGATCCCAAACTTTTGAAGTGGTAGTGTAGATATGTTTTGGGTATATGTGTGTTTGGAAATGTGTAACTACACCAGAGTGTTTATTTTTTCAACACCGGTCCCTTTTAAAAGTTTAATCTCGACAGTGCACTTGGTACATCACTAGTCAATTAAACCAGCAGCTTCATTTGCACCGTCTGCTATCTGTCTCCCCACTCTTCAGCTTGTTCAGACATAAAACATCATCCGTTGCCCCCATCTACTGTCACTTGCTCCCTTCCTTCTGTCCCCGCTAGCCGTCTCCTTTCCTTTCTTTCGCCTGACTGCTCCAGAGGAATGACAGGCAGTGCTGGCAGACTGTATGCAGTAATGAGCCTGCGGGATGAGCCATGCGGCGCTTAGTGACCTGGTGCTCTTCGTTTAAATGAAGGGACTTTAGCCTGTTGAGTTGAGGAATACTGGGGAAAACACTGACCTATTGATATTTAATTTGGTTCTTTCTATAATAAAGCCTTTTTTGGCTGAGGCCTTGGATGCTCTTTTAAAGAAATATGAAAAATTGTCTGCACAGAAATGTACTTGTGTGCAAGAGTGTAGAGTGAATTTACTGTAAGTACATTCGTGTATCCATCTCATTTCTAACATAAGAATGGGAGCACTTGGATGTACAAGGCTTCTAATCTCATTCCCTTTCAGTTACTTTAGCTGTACAAAAACAGTCTGTTATGCTGCTTGAAATTGCTAACTGGTATTTGTTATTTTAATTCTTTATAATACACTCACTCTGTGTGGGGCTCCATTGTGCTCCAGTTCCCTTTTTTTGGTAAATTGTGGCCATTAGTCAAGAACTTGTTTCCGCAATTTAAAAAACAAGTTCTTAATTTATGGCCACAATTATCTAAAACAAGGGGATTTAATAAAAGGAAAAAGGAAACATTCTTAATTTGTGGCCACAAATATATTCCTTGTCTGCATCATGTCCGTTCACACACACTTTTACAGTTTACTGCAGTTTATGCTTTAAGATATTTACCGATAGCAGCTAATGAATTGCAAGTCTTGCGCAACTTAATAAAAAGCTTATTTCAGTTGACAAATAAGTGGATAAAATGTATTATATTCATTATATTTAAATTTTATATTAAATATTGCATTTTTGTGATAATAATTAATAAAACAATTCTAGAAGGCATGCACAGAATCCATATTCAGTGGCTGTTTTGCTCATATATTTTAGTTTGTTAATGTTTTCACATTTTCCATACTTAAATCATTTCAAATTTGTTAAAAGCGAGTATATATGTTGGTCTCTTTTGGGATTGTTTGCACATTACCTGTGCTGTACATTTTAACAATAGCAGCTCACATGTGTGATCAAGAGTTGCCCCATTTTTGAACTTTGTAGTTGTGTGCCCTAGTTGAGTCTGCTCCAATATATCCGCTTTGAGATTTACACCATGCTTTGAACCTCTCCTCTGGAACCCCTCTGTGGCGCCCTCCTCTGGCACAGCGCTCTTTACCGTCAGGCGCTTTTATTCTTCTAGACCACTACAATGATTTAAACTGATTTTATTTAGGAGTAAATGTACAGATAATTAGCTTTGAACTTGAGGTGGGAGATTCCTGGAATACAGTCTCTGACTGTATGTGTGTTTAGTCAGTGCTGGTGTGTGTACAGTGCATTTTTTTACTTCTCATGACTAATACATGCAAGGGCTACTAACATGAATCAAATCCAAGATGACCCAATAAAAGTTGACCTTGGCTGGCATGGTGTCTTTACGCTGCTGGAAGAAACCATTGGCGCTTTGGTCATGGATGTGTCATAGTTATGTTGTACAGATTAGGGTTAGAGGTTCAGTACATATTCTGTGCCATTGATATTTGTTCATAAAATGTTGAGTTTGGAGCCATTGCACTTTTATTAAGTGAGTGTGATTTGTTCATTATGTATTATAAATTGTCTCCATTCTAAAGAATATGTTTAAGGTGGTGCTCTGACTCTAGTCATTGCTGCGGTTTGGCCCTGACTTTGCCTCTCGCCCCTGAAGGACAAAATGACATGTATCTTGGTTAACGAGGGAGCCTGTAGTGTTCCTGACTGTCAGGACAGTGATCCTGATACTGAGCTATGGCTACAGACTGATTGGACAGCTCTGTCAGCTCTTAAGGTTGAAGACCGCGGCAGTGACCACCCTTCTCCCCTCAGGCTGGCTCTCTGCCACCAGCCGGCCAGTCTCTGGTCATTAGACTCACTTTGCAGGGGAACACAGAATAACAGGAGCTCTCTCCTCTATCCCTTTTTATTTTTCCTTCAGTACACTGTTGCTGGGATCAGTTTTTGACCGTTTTAGTCTTAACAGGAAAGATCACTTTCTGTAGATAATAAATAGATAAGTTGTTGTTATTATTATTATAATTATTATGATTTTTTATTTTTTTTCACTTTACCAGGAGCAAGCTGCCTGTAAAAGGCATGTATTGTATAAAAAATATGGGCATGTATAAGAAATAAATATGTAAATAAATGAAATGTAGTAATAATAATAATAAAAGCTTATATAGTATTAATATTTGTTCTTATTAGTAGTGTTATTTAAGCCGTTATTATTATTATTATTATTATTATTTCACTTTACCAGGAGCAAGCTGGCTGTAAAGGGCATTTATTGTATTACAAATATGGGCATATAAATATAATAAAAAAATAAGTATTAATGTTTATTATTATTATTAGTAGTATTTACGCTGTTATTATTATTATACTTTTACCAAGAGCAAGCTGACTGTAAAGGGCATGCATTATATTCATATAAGCATGTATGGGAAATACATATATAAAATAATATCATCCTTCGGATGAGACGTTAAACCGAGGTCCTGACTCTCTGTGGTCATTAAAAATCCCAGGATGTCCTTCGTAAAAGAGTAGGGGTGTAACCCCGGCATCCTGGCCAAATTGCCTCATTGGCTGCTGACCATCAAAATCATCCCCATACACTGATTGGCTTCATCACTCTCCTCTCCATCAGTAAGCTGGTGTGTGGTGGGCGTTCTGGCGCAATATGGCTGCCGTCGCATCATCCAGGTGGATGCTGCACACTGGTGGTGGTTGAGGAGATTCCCCCCTTCTATGTAAAGCACTTTGAGTGCCTAAAAAAGTGCTATATAAATGTAACAAATTATTATTAAATATGTAAATGTAAGCTATTAATAGTAATAATAATATAATTACTACTTATCTAATATTGATTTATTATTAGTAATAGTTTTATGTAAGCTGTAAATAATTGTTATTATTATTTTTTATATTATTTAATTTATTATTTATGCATACATAATTTATATATTTATTTCATATATGTTCATATATAATTTAATACATGCCCTTTACAGCCAAAGTGCTCCTGGTAAAGTGAAATCACTTTTTGCTGTAAGGTCTTGGATGACTAGAGTTTTGCATCAGGGAAGTTTGTCCTTTGAGGAGGATTCTGGGTAGGGTGATTAGGACAGTGAGGAACGAGGAGGAATATTTGCCAGTCACAGGCCCATGGCTAATGGCTCACTGAGGGATAGATGTCCGCATCACAGAGGACAGCCAGAACCAGTGGCTCCATGAGCAACTGTCTTGAGCCCCCTCATTTTGATTGACTGCTGTTAATATATTAAAATGTATGTTAATGTCTGCGCGTGGTTGACAGTGATGTGTCTTTTATTGATGTCAGTGTGCCATCTTATATTTATTGTTAGATTTGTCTTAGATTAGGATTTCAAAAGAGTAGTATCTCTGTTTGATATAATACATCTATTCCAAATAGATACAATAGTTTTTGCAATTCTTTTTCTTTCAAATAATTATATTGGTTAGGAAACATACTCACCGATTGTATAAGGCCATGTGTTAAGGTAAATTCCCATGGTATGACATGGTAATCCCAATAGGAGTGTTCAATCAGTTCAATAGCTATCACTATAAACAATTCAATTAATATAGTTTTTTTGCCTAAATCTAGGCCTTTTAAGGTTGCTAAACAAAATAGCAATTTGTTACATATTATACCGCTGATGTGTGGTGTTGTACAGTGGGGAAAATAATAATTTGATCCCCTGCTGATTTTGTACGTTTGCCCACTGACAAAGAAATGATCAGTCTTTAATTTTAATGGTAGGTTTATTTTAACAGTGAGAGACAGAATAACAACAAAAAATCCCGAAAAATGCATTTCAATAAAAGTTATAAATTGATTTGCATTTTAATGAGTCAAGTAAGTATTTGACCCCTTCGCAAAACATGACTATTACAAGTCATGACTAATAATATTACACATTACAAGGGCAAAACCCTTGTTGGTAATCACAGAGGTCAGACGTTTCTTGTAGTTGGCCACCAGGTTTGAACACATCTCAGGAGGGATTTTGAACCACTTCTCTTTGCAGATCCTCTCCAAGTCATTAAGATTTCGAGGCTAACGTTTGTCAACTCGAACCTTCAGCTCCCTCCACAGATTTTCTATGGGATGAAGGTCTCGAGACTGGCTAGGCCACTCCAGGACCTTAATGTGCTTCTTCTTGAGCCACTCCTTTGTTGCCACATTGTCATGCTGGAATACCCATCCACGACCCATTTTCAATGCCCTGGCCCTGACGGTACATGGCCCCGTCCATCGTCCCTTTGATGCGGTGCAGTTGTCCTGTCCCCTTAGCAGAAAAACACCCCCGAAGCATAATGTTTCCACCTCCATGTTTGACGGTGGGGATGGTGCTCTTGGGGTCATAGACAGCATTCCTCCTCCTCCAAACACAGCGAGTTGAGTTGAGTTGATAACAGTCTTCCTCTGAATCATTGGCAAATTTCAGATGGGCCTGCACATGTGCTTTCTTGAGCAGGGGGACCTTGCGGGCACTGCAGGATTTCAGTCCTTCACGGCGTAGTGTGTTACCAATTGTTTTCTTAGTGACTATGATCCCAGCTGCCTTGAGATCATTGACAAGATCATCCCGTGTAGTTCTGGGCTGATTCCTCACCGTTCTCATGATCATTGAAACTACACGAGGTGAGATCTTGCATGGAGCCCCAGTCCGAGGGAGACTGACAGTTATATTGTGTTTCTTCCATTTGCAAATAATCGCACCAACTGTTGTCACCTTCTCACCAAGCTGCTTGCCGATGGTCTTGTAGCCCATTCCAGCCTTGTGTAGGTCTACAATCTTGTCCCTGACATTCTTGGGCAGCTCTTTGGTCTTGGTCATGGTGGAGAGTTTGGAATCTGAATTATTGATTGCTTCTGTGGACAGATGTCTTTTATACAGGTAACAAGCTGAGATCCCTTTAAGAGAGTGCTCCTTACCTAAAAGTAACCTGGGAGCCAGAAATCCTGCTGATTGATAGGGGATCAAATACTTATTTGACTCATTAAAATGCAAATCAATCTATAACTTTTTTGAAATGCATTTTTCTGGATTTTTTTGTTGTTATTCCGTCTCTCACTGTTCAAATAAACCTACCATTAAAATTATAGACTGATCATTTCTTTGTCAGTGGGCAAACGTACAAAATCCGCAGGGGATCAAAACAATTCCCCCCCCCCACTGTATATGCACTACTGTTAAAAAAATGTAGGATAAGTAAGAATTTTTTTGACATGTTTTGCTCACAAAGGTTCCATTTATTGAACCAAAAATACAGTTAAACCGTAATGTTGTGAAATATTATTACAAATTAAAATAACTGTCTTCTATTTTAATATATTATAAATGTTTATTCCTGTGATTGCAAAGCCGAATTGTCAACAGTCCTCAGTGCCACATGATTTTTCAGAAATAGTTTGGTGCTCAAAAAACATTTATTATCAATGTTATGTACAGTGCTGCTGAAATGCTTCCTTTTTGAGTAGAACGTTCAATAGAACAGCATTTAAAAAATATTTAGTAACGAATGTCTTTACTGTCACTTTTGATGAATTTAATACATCCTTGCAGAATGAAAGTATGAATTTCTTTTTATAATAACATGGAACATTCAATCATAAATTGTATTAAATTACATATGTTATCAACTTTTTCCTTATTTATGATAAGATTAGAGATTTTGGCATCTGTGGCATGAGTATATCAGACATGCTAGCTTACTAATACTATGAATACTTTCTTGCATATAACATACGGTTCCCAGAAGAACGGACATGAATACTGCAGTGTCACTCCTAATCCGGCTAGTGCTGATTGATCTGTGGCAGCCAAGCATGAGATCAAGCATGCGGCCGCTTGAAAGTTTTCATTGCCTTAAACCCAGATGCCAAATCCCCATTTGTCAATTTCTAATCTAATGGTCTCTTGTGATGTCAGAACAACTGGAAGCAATCCCCACCAGTGAAGTTTTTCAACATGCTGCACATTTCATGCCTCATTTACTTGTGTTTGGCCGTTTTAGGTCGTAGCGTACTGAAAAAGAATATGCAAGCAACATCAAAACATGGAAACCTCAATTCCACATCTGCATATATGAAGTAGGCTTCTAATGAAACTTGTCTTAAAAATAAGGATATGGAAACCTCTGGGATATCCTTTTTATGGGCTGCACTTGCGTGTTTTGAATTGCTAGTTCCAGTCCACAGTGTAAACCATCAAATCTCCACAATATTCTTGGTTAAGGTTCTTGAGTTTAAGGCTTGGACAACAACATATATCCAACACCTACATGTTTTCCTGCACGCTACACAGGAAAACATCCCATAACCTGGCCCGCTGACACTTTCTGCTGCAGTTCTTTGGGTGTTTAAGGCAGGAAGGGGAGTTGAGGGAGTGACTAACATCTGCCACCAGTTTGACGTGAGTGGCTGTGAGGTTTTGCTCTTTTCAGAGTTGTCTGGTGGTGGCAGCAGCTTGAATGTGCTGTTAACTGTGCCTCCACACACTTCCTCAGGCACAGAGCCTGAGACTGACAGCCTTTGACACCTGCCATTTTGACCCTTTTCTAGGCAAAACATGTCATGGTGTTTAGACTTGGCATTGGCCTGATATCTGATGATTGTTTTTCTGTTTTGGGAATCCCTTCGGTCAGCTGGCTCTGAGTAATTGGCCAAAATAGTGTTTATTTATTTTTTTATAAGGATGTCATTTTTTGTTTCTGCTAACATGAAAGAAAAAGACAGGCTTTGGTAAATTTTGCACATTAGATTATGATATATGGTGATGTACTTCAATTAAATTGTTTAAAACCATTATTCTGTATTATTCATTATTCACAATCCATGTGCTTTAGTGTCCGTGTAAATAAGTAGAACTTATTTATGTATATAGATAATGTTTTTTTCACATCTACCCTAAGTTTGGGGTCAGTTTTAAAAAATGAATACTTTTGTTCCACAATAAAGCATTACATATATCAAAAATAACAATAAAACATTTGTAACAGTACGAAAGATTTCTATTTCAAGTAAATAATGTTCTTTTGCACTTTCTACTCATCAAAGAATTATTAAGAACATATCAGTTTCCACAAAAAATATTAAGCATCACAATGTTTAAAATGGAAGAGTTATGTTAAATGTGTATGTATGATTTTTGTTCTGATTAGTAACCTGTATCTTGCGTAGGATAAATGCATAATAATACATTTATTAATAGAGAATTTGTGTTATGGTATTTAAAAAAAAAGTAGTTACACATTTTTTTGTCCTAAAAAGCTAATTGTATCGGAAAAGTTGAATTTAACATTCTTAAGTGGGATGTAATTATTTATTTTTTTACAACTTGATAGAGTAAATTGTATTTGTGTATTTTTTTTACATGATAAAATACATTAAAAACTATTTACTCTGTCAAGTTGTCAAAAAAAATCCCATGAACTGTAGAGCTAATTCACCTAATAATGTACAGAAAAACACTTTCATTGTGTGCAATGTTGAATTTCCCTGACTTTGATAGATTTTAATATTTATGTCCAAATTTAACCAGTATTATCAAGAACAGTGGACTTCAATCCACTGCTGTGACGGATATCTCTTCACCCTGCAGACAGATCTGATGAATGCGTTTAATTAGAACATGTGTTTAGGGGGCAAGTATCAAAGTATGTATCCATCTCTTGGTGTCACCCGGTGGTCATGGACTTCGGAAGGGGGAGATGGACCCGCCTGAAGGATGATGACAAATACTGAGAATACCACTGTTACTTACAGTTAGAGGGGTCCCGGCCGTGACTTTGCCCAGGGACTCTCATAGAGACATGATAGTCCCCAAAGTGTGAGTGCATTTTGGTGTGAGTAACTGAGCGAGTGACTGTCAGACCTCAAGGGTCATCAAGTCATCGGCAGCACTTGCTGGCAGGTTTTGTCTTTGTTCTTATGTCTTGGTGTCCGCTCGAGCTGGGCCTTCTGCTGCCTGCCCTTTTGCAAGTTCAGCCGTGCCCTTAATGAAGAGAAGTGGTTGGAGAATGTGATGTGTATCTGTGTCAGAATGGTTCAGGGCTTGTACCCATTAACCCTCGCATACTTTCTGATTTATTCAAACACGATTGGTTCAACTCTTTCTCAGTGTCCAATACCTGCTCTCCTATTTGGTCTTTTTGCTGGTGGAAAGAATTGAGAAACTACAATTACTTGTGTACATCCCTAGCTAGTCAAGATAAATTAAATACCACTTTATAATAATGCTGCTGCGGCTGATAATAATATATATTAGAAACTATTATATTACAAAGATCATATAATTATTATAATTTTAATTATCATATATTTTAATAGTTTGTGCTTGTACTAAAGAACAACGTTACGGGGTGTTGTTTCTTTCTAGTAAATGTTTGCACCTCTTGACAATGCATTGTCTCTCTGTACATGATTACTGGTCTGAAAGAAACATTTAGATTATTTGATTTAATAAATACCAATTAGTGTATTTAGGCTATGTGGTTTATTCATCGTAAATATGACTTAATTTATATTTATATAATTAAGTTTTATTGAAATGTTTATCAAGGTTGGCATGCGTTTCTTTCTTAATTAGTTAATAATCCTACTAATATCCTGCTCCACCTTGACCCCAAGGTCATACGCCAGGGCTCGTTAGTACCCTCATCATGGCTATGTGTCAGCTATGGGAGGGAGAGGGAGGAGGAGGAAGGGTCTGGGAAAATGAGGACACCAGTCAAACTGGAGGTCCGTGTCACAAAGCCTCTGCATCCTGTCATTAGCATGATGACACTAATTGGCAAAGCTACCCAAGGAGCCCTTAGGCACCAATAGAGAGGCAGCAAATGTAACGGAGGCTGCAGTGGGGATCTGCCCTAATTTGTAGGGTCATTCTGTAACCGTGGTGATAATCATGTGCAGAGGACATTTATCCCTGCTGATGTTTTCAGAGAGAGGTCAGTTTAATTAACAACCAGACAGTTGAGGAGAGAACTCAGACATGGTTTTTATCATTTAAATAACATTTATATTGTTTGTTAAATTTCATAATGACATGATAATATTAATAAAATGTATATTAAATTAATGCATTATTATTATTATTCTTATTAAAGAAGTTGCATGCACTGGTCAGTTTTCCAGCAGGAGCCTTTAAAATCTATTTTGAGTTTGTCAAAAATGCTATAGCGACAAGCACATTTGCCATTGATGTCCTCTAGATGGCAGTATTGACCCATGATTTCAGTGATTCCTTGTCCTATGAGATCACCAGAACATTGTATTACACAAATACAAGTTTTATGTAATGTAATTAAAAAAGAAGAAAAGAAAAATACTTAGTTTGTGATTGTTTTGTTTTGTTTTGTATTATTAATAATTATTCTTAGTAATGTGTTTGTAGATTAATGGCTAAACAGATCTGGGCTTGTTCAGGTAGAGATAACCTTACCACTGTAAATATAACTGAAAGCACTCTATCATCTTTGAGTCGAGACGAGTAGACGAGACCCCATCTCCAACTCCTCCTCCAGTGGGACTGACTTTGCAATCCGTGTACTATAATTCAAAGTGGCAAGCAGCACAATACACATGCTTGTGAAACTGTGTTGAGAGAGAGATTGAATCTAGTTGACATCTAGTTAAGAATCACTTATCTAGTCACACCTAGGTGCACAGTACTTGAAAAGATGGCAATGCTTTGCTAAATCTGAAAAAAAGGTATTTGGTCAGTAGATTTTATATAACTAATAGATTAATATAATTTTTGCAGTACTAAAAAATTCCTCAGAGTATATGCATATACTGTACACTTGTTTGGATGGAACAATACAGTATGTGCCAGACATCACATGTCTCTCTCTTTTTTGTCATTAGTTTAAGAAAAAAATATTATTTATCCATTGAAAACTTCCATGCATTGCTGTTTACTCTAAACTTTGGTGCCTGCAGTCTCAGCTACAAGCTTTCTATGGAAATGTATTTAAATGGACTCTTTGGTCTGTCGCCTCGTAGACGTACTGAGGGAGCTTCATAAGTTCACTGGGGTCTTCATGAGGTTACCGCTCTGATTTCCTTGGAAATGTGCTTGATTGTGTCTCTGTTGTTTCAGTATAACAGACGAAGCAGGAGCGTCCATCTACAGTGTGAGTCCAGAGGCTGTTAAAGAGATGCCTGACATGGATCCCAACTTAAGGAGTGCAGGTGATTTACATATTCCTTCTTTTCATGCTTTCAAAACTAGTGATTGACCATGTTTTTTTTTTTTAATGTCAGATGCCTAAATTGAGAGAATACCAGATATGTGCATAATGCAATTTAATGATTATGAATGAGACAAACACAAAATCTGAAATAAAAAAATCACTTACTTTTAGTACTAACCCATTATCAACTGTTGATGGCTGTCGGCAGATTTTAACAAAAATTATGCCAGTGCTAACAGTCTTAAAAATGTAAACAATAATAATATATAAAAAAACAGTATTATTGAAAAAATATTAAAAAAGAAAATATTATACAAATTATAAAAAAAATTAAGATGACAAAAATATTAAAAAATATATTAATATTATAAAAACACATAATAATAACTAATATAACAATCCAAGGAAATAAACACATTTTTCAAAATTAAAAATCTAAAAAAAAAATAAAATCTAAACGATAAAGAATCATAATATTTTTGACAATAGTTATTGACCCTGTAATGGTAAAGATGGTTTTATGAGATGGTTTAGGATTTTGCAAAAGTACAACCTTGTACACATGAATGTCAAAGCTTTTATATTTTCCAGTGCCAAGAATCCAAGTCTCCAGTCGCACTGGCCTTAACTGTCAGTCCAACTCAGCTCCCACTCAACCAGACCTTTACTTGCCATTTCAGTCAACCCTGTCTCCTTAGTCTGAAACAGACTCCTTGTTTCCTTCAGGCCACATTCATATCTCCAGTTGTCAATACATGGATTTCAGAAGCAGGGACAGTACCTTTGGAAATAGTCTTTCACAGTCTATCAAACCATTTCGATTCACTTCTCTCTATATCTGTCACACACATTAGATATTTTCTGTGAAACAGAACTTTCTGTAAAAAGGTTTGCCTGTGTTTAGACCACACAAGCTCCCTCTACTCTTCCAAAAATAAAAAAGCAAGGCGAAAAGTTTGGAAATCTCTCAAACGTTTTCAAAAACAGGATCTGAGAATTATACCAGACTTCCTCTATAAAAGCAGTAAATCAGTATGGGATTAATCATACATTTTCCTCTGGTCAAGTGCAAGAGCAAACTAGGGAGCTATATTTATCGCTTTTATGAAAGGCGTAAGAAATTGGGTTGTCCTGTGTGGGATGTGTGTAAATGTGTGTAGTGTTTTGTGTTTCATGCATTAACACTGCTACATTACTAGCATATACATAATTCAATAATGTCTATTGTTTTTTGGGGATTTTTATGTTAATG
The DNA here is from genome assembly GCA_027422405.1 of Ptychobarbus kaznakovi. Classification (NCBI taxonomy): domain Eukaryota; kingdom Metazoa; phylum Chordata; class Actinopteri; order Cypriniformes; family Cyprinidae; genus Ptychobarbus; species Ptychobarbus kaznakovi. Next base: position 12,136,666 of record CM049801.1, on the reverse strand, counting down.
AAATTAACATCATTTTTCTGACTTATTTCTAAGGATTTCAGAATTAGATGTTTTTGCAGCTTTGTTTCAATAAATGTTTTTTTTAGACTTGAGAGAGGATATATATACTGTACACACACACATATATATAAAATTCAAAAACTCATCACCAAACACCAATGACTTGTACATTCATTATATGGACAAAAGTACTGGGACACCCCCTTCTTTAGAAGAGAAAAAGGCACTTCCAAACTGTGGCAACAAAGATAGAAACATAATTCATGTACTTAAAAATTGTATTTCCACCTCTGTTGCAACAGTTTTGAAGTGTATGAAATGACTGTACCCATATGTACAAGTCATTGGTGTTTGGTGATGAGTTTTTGGCTCAAGGTCTGCATTTAAAGTCACACCAGAGGTGTTCAGCTGGGATTAGGACTTGGTCTTTCTGCAGACCAGTCAAGTTCTTCCACACTGACTGAATCATCATTTCTCTTTGATCCTTGTCTTATACACAGAGACACTGTCATGTTAGAATAGAAAAGGGTTCTGTCCAAACTGTTGCTATAAAATTAGAAGCACACAATTCCCTAGAATATCATTATATGCTTAAACATTAAGATTTGTACTCATGGAAATTACTAAAGTAGTCAAACCTTTCATTAGAAGGGGGTGACCCAATACTTTTGGCAATATAGTGTAAATATATATTTTACACACACATATATAATATATATTTTTTGTTTTAAATTTATGATATGTCCTGCAAAAATGACTTGCTCATTACATGGGTCCTCCTGCTCTAACCCACAACGTTGCTCATTCTTTGAGGATAATTTCTTTTGTAGAGTGTGTAAATATCAAGGTGGATGTGCTGGCTGAAGTGTGTGACTGTGGAAAGAGGTTTTGAGGTGGACTTTCTGGAGCGTGATCGCCAAGCCTCACTCGCTGCGTCTCCACATTGAACTCTGTGGGAAATTGCTGCCTGTAATAATATTTGGAAAGGGATGGAGTTTCAGTTCAGGCCTTGTACAGCGCACACAAAAGCACTTCTCTCCACTCTCTGTAATGTGGAGGTTGTGCTTGGGCAGAAAACCACGCAATGTCTCACATTCTGTCCTGTGTTTTCTGTCTGAGTCGCTCTCTTTCTCACTCTGACTCTCGCACATATGGTCGAGTAAAAATGAAAATCTGACTTTCATTTGCTGACCTTTAAAAAGACTAGATAAAGCTAATGGAACAAGTGCGCCACACTGCTTATGTTCATTTCATTTTATAATATTGTGTTTGGCTGGTCACATTTCCTGGGATAAGTTAGATTCAAGTTTTTCTGAATTGGGTTTTTATTAGTCTTTAATTGAGTTCTTATTTGACCAGACCTCTCTTAGTTGGCCCATGTCTTTGCCTGTCTTCAATAATTTACTAGGAAAAGGGGATTCATAAGTGAGTGTGTCTGTTATTGGGGCGTTTCTCTCTTTCTTTCTGACAGATATGATGGCATGTTCATCTGTAGCTTGGTCTGTTAAATGAGCTTGTCATTTGTTCAGTTTTTCTGTAGATTATGTCAGCCTTAATTGAGCTGTTTTTGATTTTTGTAAACTTTAAACTTTTAAAGCATTTAAAATGTAATTTTAAAAGTCTTGTTGACTGACAGGAATGTAAATAATAACAATGACATCAACAGTAATAATCGGAAACAGTAATATTTGTATGGGGTCGAATTTTGATCTTTCTTCATTTTTTTTGCATAAATTTAACCAAACGTGGTCACATTTGCATTGACTGCTGAGTTGCTGTGTATAAAAGCTTGCTTTCACTACAGGATTAAACAAACAAACATTTAAATAAAGGTAATTGCGCATTTTTATCCAACAACTGACTTTTTCCTCATAATTCTCAGATTAATGAGCTCTATTGAAAAAAAATTCTGAATTCAGTGATGATATAAAAAGTCACAATTACCTTTTTCATTTTATTCTGTGGTGGAAACAGCTTCCATAGTCGAGTGTTACAAACGGTGATGATATCAGTAAATGCAAATCTTGTTTATTAATATAATCTGTTAAACTGTGATTAGTGCAGTACATTCCACGCAAGCTTTTGCATGATTTAAATAGTCTCTCATTTGCATAGATCTATGCTCATGTGAGGCTAATTTATTCTTAATTAAGTCTGTGGGTTTATTAAAGAGTCAATATTGTTGTTCTCTTGAGACATTCATTATTATATTTGAGCATTAACTACACATAATGGTGAGATGATTTCCTCTTGAATTCTTTGTCTTCAGTGTCCATTGGGAGGCGTGTTCAGGACCCTTTAGCGGAGCTCATTAAGATCGACCCCAAACACATTGGTATCGGAACTTATCAGGTGAGTCACATGACATTCAATCTCATTAGAAACTAGTTTTGTGCATCTCCTCTTCAAAACCATGCTAATAATGGGTTGTTAGTTTGTTATACAAGTGGTTTTACTTCAGTAATGTTTATTTTGTCTTTATTAAACTCTGCCAACAGTTGAGTGTCCTCTCACGTAACACTGTGTATGTTGTGTCTGGCTCTGCTCTTGATCCAGTGAAATGTTCAAAGTAATTGTAGGCGCATTCCCAACTTTCTAAGCCAGGCTCTGATTTTTAGTTTTGAGTAATAGTGGTTTCAAACAGAAGTCAGCTGGACTAGAGAGCTAATCCTGTCTCTGACTGTTTGCTTTTGCAGTCTCATATTATGAGTAATCCATTTTTCTCCTGAAATTAATTCTACTTTGATTCCCAGTAGCATCATATGTTGACACAAGGCTGGGCCTGATTTGTATTATTTCCCTCTTCGCTCTTACTTTACATCTTTCTATTTATCTCTAGCTGTCCTGCATGCTTGATTTCTCTCTCCTGCCCACTACTGCTCTTTTTTTTAATGTCAAGACATTTAACTATGCAGAACCTCTTGTTTAAATAAATTATTTATATACACACTACCAGTTTCAACAAAGATGTTAAGCAGAACAACACTTTTTAGCATTTATAATGAAAAAAATGTGTTTGAGCATCAAATCAGCATACTAGAATGATTTCTGAAGGATCATGTGACACTGGAGTTAGTCCACCGCAACCTTGGAGCCATTTTCCAAATAAAGAGAGGAAAGAACATCTTTCGTCTTTGCAAAAGGATCAATATCACATATCACATGCTTCTCGCTGCCAACTTTTGACCCAAAAAACATATGCACATGTGCTGATGCACACAGGTTTAGTTTAGCAGAGTATCAGGGACACCTCGCTTTGCCCCTGCACAGTGTGAGTGTTGTCTAGTGTGCATCACAGCGACCCCCTGCACGTCTGTCAGCACTTAGCGTTTATTTACCCTGCCACATAATCTGAGCAACACATGATGCCTCTCCACCGCATTGACATGCCGAGTGATAAGTGTGTTTGTGTGTGTGTATGAGAGAGGGATTTACAGTATATATATGTGTATGTGTGTGTGTGTGTGTGTGTGTGTGTGTGTGTGTGTGTGTGTGTGTGTGTGTTTAATAGACAGAAAGAGCGGTCATGTATCTTATTTCTTAACTTGAGTATCTCAAGAAGGGCTATAAGCACTATACGGTAGAGGTTTTCTCGGAGGACCCGAGGACCTGGGACCCGTACGGGTTTGGGTCTATATTTTAAATGGTCAGCCGGGTCGGGTCCCAATCTATTACTTCGGGTGAAGTTTGCCTTTAGTGTTTATCTCAGTTTAGAACTCGCTTATTGTGTATGTGTGTGTGTGTGTGTGTGTGAGTAAGATGTTTTATAAATTACATAATTCATAAATTCCAATGAATAATTAGGGATAATAAAATTGAAAAGATTACATTAGATTAGGGTTGCACTGATATTGAAATTCTGGCTGGTACCAATAAGCGATAATTATGTCAGTGTTACCTTTTTTTCATCACCTCTCTATCCCTTCTCTGATAAACGCCCTGATTATTTCCTGATTTTATGAAGCCCCTCCCTCAGATATATATAATGGGCTTTGATTGGTTAGCTGGTCCTGTGTGTTGTGATTTGCTAAAAACCGCCTCTACTGCGTCTAAACGTCCCGCCCCTCAGCTCAGCGACATGTGCTCTGGTTGTATTGTAAACAATGGCGTCGTCTATATTGCTTATCAATTTGAGCCCGAATGAGACGCAGAGGATGTTAGTGAAGAGGATCGTGCAGAACCTGTGCAAGCACGGCTCTTAATGGTATGTTTTTTTTGTTTGTTGTTGGTTCATACTTTTAGATACACTGTTATTTGTAAGTGCTACGGCTTCTATTAGCTTTTCATATACGGTTTTATCCTAATGAAAGCCTTAATACAGCACTGTAACCACACGCGCGTCTATGTATAACACTTCTCATAGCTATGTGAAAATAAGTGCATATGATTTTGAAACTTGTGAATCCATCAGAATGAATCCACCCTAACCTAACCCTAGGGACCAATTCTCACTATTAACTAGTTGCTTTATCATTACTAGTTGCTATTAGCATGCAACTTAAGAACATATAGCTGTTTATTAGTACTTATAAATATTCTGCATGACCATATTCTACATCCCTAAATTCCTAACCAATACCTAAACTTGGCAACAACCTTACTAACTATTAATAAACAGCAAATTAGTTTATGGAGTCAAAAGTCGTAGTTAATGGGTTGTTAATAGCGAGAATTGGACCTTAAAAATAAAGTGTAACCAGTAATTCTAAGAAATACACTAACATTATGAAGTGTGTGGAAGCTTTTGCTTTGAATCGCTCTCTTAAAGACATCACCTTCATAAGACTTTTGATTGCACATCGCCCTCTATTGTTACTTGTTTTGTCCTGACATACCATTTAGTCAAAGTGGGTGGGACCTCTAAAGTTTAGGTTAACTGTCAATCACTGAGACATAGGTGGAGAGTGTTCAGGGTTCCCAACTGCTTAAAGGTCCCAAAGGGCACATTTTACCATTTTACCCAGCTGTGAGAGAAAACACCGTACACCCCCCCCCCCCGGATATTAAGGAAACTGTCACTCTCCTTGATGCACTTTCCCGTGTGTTTTTCAAGTCCAAACACTTAAACAGCAATAAACCCTTTATTTATTATTTATTTAACCATTCTTTATTATTACATTATGTTAATCAGTGTTTATAAAAGTTTTTTATGAACGCCTGCAGAAATATGCATATGTTAGGTTGCACTTTAATTTTGAATTACAAAATATGTTACATTTGAATGTTTGTTCACACAAGGACCACTATTGATCACACAGATGAAGCTTTAGTATATAGTCTTGTTTTCACAGCGTTTATTAAATGTTCAGAACGCCAATAAACAATCTCTTTGTAAAAAAAATAAACAAGTTTTCTACGAAGGTTTAGAAGGTTGTGTAGTAAAAAAACCCCAGTGATGTCACTCCTGAAGACTTTTTCTATTTAATGGGCCTTCTGAGACTGTTCCCTCAGGGTAAAACGGAAGAGAGTGAATGGCATTGACTGACAAGAGGCTGATTGATGATGATTGATAGCTGAGTCCATTTTCGCGTGGGAAAAAGGAAAAGTTATGCGCTCTGCTGAACACCTTCTTTCATTCTGATCATGTCTGATCTAGCTGTGTATTTGCATGATAAATCTTTTACTTATATGACTTTTAATTAATTTTCTCTCCTGGGTGAAGTCTACAAGAATTATTCTTTATCTTTGTTGTCTTATGGCTGTTCACATTTGTAGCAAACTTCTGAAAGAAGACTAGCACAAGTGTTGTTTCTCATGACCTTAGTGGGTGAGTCCAGTAGTGCAGTGTGCGTGGGTGCAGCTCTCATGTTCTGTTTGACAGGTGTTACTGTTTACTGACTCCAGACCTGGTCTCCAGGCTTTACCTGAGGTAAAGGAAAGATGGAGCAGACTGTGGGTGAGAAAAGTGTCAGAATTAGTCGTTAAAATGTCAGCTGACTGCCATGAAACTGCATCATCTGATTTGCTGCCAGAATGCTTTTTAGAATTCATGCACAATGTTTTTAGTGGAGCAAAGCAAGCTTTGAAACATTAAAAGTGTTTTTAATGCCTCGAAAAGTCATGGAAATTTCTGTAGTGAATATGTATTTATTTTTTCTATTAATGCGTTATGCTAAAAGATTTCATTGACTACATTTTGAGCTTGTATAGAGATTTGTTATTTACTTTTTTGTAGTCAATGCTTTAATCTGTCAAATTGGTTCACACACTGATCTGATTGATTCATTAGCAAACCAGAATCATAATAAAAAAATCTTACTCCATAATCACAAATGACTGAAAAGATCCTGGAGAAGTCCTGGAAAATTAATTTATGGATTCAATGATGATTATACACTACTGTTAGAATGTTTATTTATTTATTATGAAGTTTGCATTAAGTTATCAAAAGTGACAGTAAAGACATTTATAATGCTTCAAAATGTTATATTTCAAATGTGTTTTTTAAACTTTTTATTTATTAACCATTTCTGACAAAAAAAAAGTCAATGTTAAAAGAGAAAACAGTTATTTTTTCTATATTGTTGTTCAAATAAATACAGGTATTGTTTGCATAAGAGATTAAAAACTCCCAAACTTTTGAACGTTAATATATGTCCAAAACAAGTGCTTTAATGAATCTGTCAAATGTGTTGACAGATTGATATGAATTACATGCTGGTGAATTGGATTGAATCACAATTATTAAAAAAATGTATTCCATAGACACAATTGACTAAAGAAGGTCCTGGAAAAGTCCTGAAAAATTCTATGGTGAATATACAGTTTTCTATTGACGTCTATACTATATCTGTCAAATGGGCTCAAACGGCATCAGAAAAATGAAGTTCTCTCAAATGACTGGAAACATGGAAATGCATTGGTTAATAAGTGCAGGAACACTGCAGAGAAGTATTTAATACTTATTGCAAGATTGTAGGATGTGTGAGATTCCTTTCATTGGTAACTCACATCTACATGACCTTGCAGGTAACACAAGACTGCACATTTAAAAAATCTTATGTCATAGGTAGAAATTGGAGCCTGTTTTAAGGATGATTTAACACAACTTCTACTCTGTCAGGCCTTGTCATTTCTACACTACTGTCAGGAAATCTTTAGCCATTTTCAGACGACTTGTTTGGAGCTTTTGTGTTTTGCTGAAAACGTAGGTGTCTGGTTACGCAGGAGGCAGAGGTTTGGGAGGTATGTAAAGGGATCTCCCCAGTCAAACATCTTTGTGTGTTCAGCTCTCTCTGGGAAGTGTGTTTTCAGAGCCTGCAGCTGGTTAGATCTGCATTGGGTCATGAGGGCGGGGAAAGGAGAAAAGAACTGATTGACATCTCAGAGTGGCAGCTTTTTGTAAAAAAAAACCCTGTTAACTGGGCTGAGTGTGGACAGACACACTTTGTTCTGGCGCTGGGGCCTATCCAAGCCAAACAGGACCTCGCACCTGAATCTAATCCCGTGGTTTGTGTGAGCCTGTGTGTTTTTGTGCATACGTGTGTGCATGACTTGGGTCGAAGACCTCGCCGTGGCTCTGCTGGGCTTGGTGAGGCAATGTAATTGCGTATTTGTGTTACCGCTGGCCCGTCCCTTGCTCTGTACCTGGCATGTCGGGGTTCGGGATATGTGTCTGTTCAAACAGAGGGCAGGTTTAAAAACTATGTGAACTCCCACCACATTTCTTCACCTATTCCCCAATGCTTTAATTGAGTTTTGGTTGTTTTGTCTTCAGGGTTACCACACCGCTAAGCCATGTCAGAGCTCAGCTGTCAGCCGCTCTTCCTACTGTGAGCGAGGACCAGAGAGTGCGACTCGTGTGCGTTTGAAGACAGATTGAAAGCTTAATATCGGCTTTAGGCGAGCTTGGTCTTTCTCAGGCCCCGCTGGAGATGTTGGTTTGATTCTTAACGTATGCTCTACCAGATGCAGCTCAGTTTTACACTCGCTAATCGAAATGGTTATGCAGTCTTAGATATATCCAGCAGGATTGACAGGAGATTGGAGAGATGAAAGCTGAAGCCTTTTTCAACAGCTACTACTGGAAGCATTCAACGTGTCTAGGTTGATATCAATTTCAAATTATGACCACATGTAGAACAAGTTATTGACAAGTAGTTCCACCAGTGTAGGGGAGTAACTAGTTACATGTTCACAAGTATGTTCCATTGACTTAGTTACAGAATAACACAGTAGGGATTGCAGACATGAATTAACAGTAGGGATGGAAATACAAAATTGTAACTGTAATGTGTTTTAGTTACACAGGGTGACGGTGTTTGAAGGTAAGTAACTTTTTTCGTTTTAATAAATAAACAAACAGGAAACACAACGTAAATGGACGTAAATGAATGAAAAGAGGAACTTATAAACACATGGAAGGAACATAACCATATCAAGGAGAACTGAAACATGCTAGGAATAAAATTACCTTGAACACCATATAAGGAAAATTGATTGATTTCTTATTCATTGATTGATTTCTTTAAAATATGAGACACCAGCGTTTCAGGAGTTTAGGACACATAATTAGAAGAAGCTATAACAGTTATGCTTATTTGATAACTGTTTTATTTCATATTTGGGTTTATGTATATGCTTTATTTTTTAAGATCGACTGTTTTCTCAGAGGCATTGTTAGATGCCAGTGTTTCCTGTCACAGCAATGCAAGGATTTGATTTCAAAAACAGTATCATAACTATCAAACTGTCTTATGATTTTAAATCTCTATTTAACCGCAGAACAATCTCAATGTAAAAAGAAGTGCTAACGTCTGATTTTGTGATGACTGTGCTTTAAAATGACATTTTTATAATCTTAATTCAAGTGTTGAAGGATTTTGAAAGTCTGACAGTAATGTTGAGTAGGCTACTACTGTAAGTTTAATGTTTTATGTTTCAAAATGATTAATAGTTGAAAACATTCATTAGAAATTTAGAAAAGTACTCAAAAAGTAATCAGTTACATTACTTTAATAAAGGGTAACACTTTATTTTAAGGTGTCTGTGATACACTTGTTACATGTACTATAATAATAATAAATTATGCATAATTACATGCAAGTAACTTAAAACAAACACTAATCCTGACCCTAATCATATAGTAAGTTCATGTAGTTAATTAATATTACTCAGTACTTAAATGTATAATTACATTGTAACATGGACACCTTAAAATAAAGTGTTACCTAATTAATTAACTTAAATAGTTACCCTATTAATACATTTTAAATAGGGTAACTTGTAATCTGTAACCATTTACATTTCCAAAGTAACCTTCCAACACTGCCCTTATGTCATTCCTTTCTTCTGCAGAACACAGAAGATGTTTTGAAGAATGTTGTTAACCAAACTGTTTTGATGACCATTGACTTCCATTGTATGGACAAAAACCACATTTCTGAAAATATCTTTATTTGATCCACAGAAGAAAGTCATACTGGTTTGGAATGACATGAGGGTGGGTAAGGGATGCCAGCATTTTTATTTTTGGATGAACTATAATTTTAATTCACTCTTTACTGACCCTGCATTGCCAGACGGCCCGACAGTCGATACAGATCATTGGCCGTTCTCTTGTTCAATCATATACCATTCATTAGACTTTTTCTACCAGTATATGAGCACTAACATCACAGTGGTGGCATCCCGTCTCGTAAATTAGTGTACCCTAGCACATATCTTCCTGGAACAGCCTTTAAAAATAGATCTGGGGGGGTCGTGATGATTGATGGCTTTCTAATGAGTGTGCATTCCATTAGCAGAGCTCCAAACTGCCCGCAGGTGACTCTTTTTGGGTGTCTTCCTCTATCAGCCTGCTCAAGGACTGTGAGAATTTTCACTCAGTCCGCGCTCAAGGCGGTTTATACAGTCGACCGGCTGCCAAGTACTCAAAAGCTAACCTTAGGGTTTGGGAGCAGCTACATGGGAACCTGTCCACAGACTTCTCAGATTGCATCCGGCTATTATGCCGAGCAGGGTTTTTGTTCGTTAAAAATAAGGAGTTGTTTGTTGTGAGAAGTACCTCGAGCGTGCACTGATTTATTGATTATCAGCAAGCTGTCAGTGATTGTAGCATTGATAATCTGTTTGTGTACAATAGTGATGTGATGATAAGTCTGATGAGTGATTGTTTTGAAATCACCATAAGCATCAAATGAGAAAATGGCATTAAACTGTTAAATGTCTGAGTAATCTCAGGCTTCAATGTTTATTGAGTTTTCATGTTTATTGTTTGGTTTTCATGTTTCATTTCAACACATGCGTTCCAGTAGTGTACATATATTTCTCACCTCTCTAAGGTTACAAAAGAAATGTGTGAGAGATTTTGACAGAATTTTACAGCTCTCCCACATGAAGGCTGTTTTTATGCAAGAAATTTTTGGAGGTCTAATATTACAGTTGTTTTTCCAGCAAATTGTGTATCACTGACTGTGTATCACTGCATATTGTGTATCACTGACTAGATTTAGGAGGTGATACTAAAATAGCATTCATTATTTTTTGACTATTGGCAAGTTGCAGTGAACCGCAATAACCACTAGAGGCGATATTACAAAAGAGTGCAGGATTTCTGAAAGCCTCAAGACAGATCTTTCATTTTTTACACTCACACTTACTCCCAGGGGATGTCTAGTGCTGAGATCTCAATGCTGCTACTGTTTTTTAAAAGCATTACTAATTAAGTTAACTGAAAGATTAAGAAAATGCACAAACTGGTTCAGTGTTATGATGATAACTTAAAGATATTTGCAAAGTGTGATTCTTTTCCAGTCTGGGATGAATGATTTTCTGTCTTCGCTTGGATAAGATTACTCCATTGTATACGGCTAGACAGTAAATGTTATCACACAGATGTCCTTGTCACAGTCATCCGGATCCTGTCAGGTCAAAACACACATTCTGCTCTTTGCCATAACCCGCATAGCTCAGCCAATTCATCCTTGCAGTCATTCAATATCTCAGTCATCCGTAACCCACTGAGATGTTACCATTGTGCTGGTCTAAACCATTTCTATCGATCTTCATTCAGTCATATCGAATAGGACACTATTCCATCACTCTGTTTGTCAACGAAGAATAAGCAATAAAACCTAAACTCCATTGCACTGCACTTATATATGAGGTACCCTACCTGCAGGAGTCCATATTTTATCCATTTATTTTGTTTTAATTTTTTATTTACTCTGTTTGTCATTAAAGAGCTGAGCATTAAAACCTCATCACCATTTTACTGCAAGAAAACATGGTTCCTTGAAGTCATACTTTAATATGTGGTACCCCTACCTCCCTACCTGCAAGAGCCCAAATTTAATTTGACTTTACTTTACTCGGATTGTTAACGAAGAACTGAGCATTAAAATCTCAATTCCACTGCACTGCAATAATATTATTGTATTTTATTTGACCTGTTTATTAATATTTAAATCAACCCATGCACAAAATTATTTCAGAAATTAAAGAAGAGGAAAGTCTGCTTATCCCATAATATCTCTTATCATACCTTTTCTTGGAGTGCTTTGGTGCCTGTTCTCGATGGACATGTGTTTTGTGGACAAACAGGCAGATCAGAGTTTACAAGATCCGATTTCTCTAAGCAACAACATTTGTTTTGAGGGTGATTTTTTTTGTTTTTTACAGAACATCTGCTTCTCAGGACACTTTGACATTCTCCATGTTTTTGGCCGCAATTTCACAGTCCAAAAGTGCTGCATTTTATTACATTGGAAAACAGTTCTTTAGCTAGCACATTGCTTTGCTCTGTGTTTAATGTGAAACATGATTGCCATGGAAGTATATTAACAGTCAGTCTTTAACAACTGAATATCCACCATATATGTATCCTCCAAACATGTATCCTCCAAACATTAGTTATAGAATAAGGTTCTCTACACTGTTTCGTGTTTTCTTTTCTTCATTACCAGCTAAATTGGCCTCATGATGAAGCAAGTTGATATGTAATATGTCCCAGAATGATTAAAACAAAAGATATTGGGATAAAGTATCCCGATCCACATCATCTCAGACCCACTTCTTACTTTTTTCCCATTGGTTGTGTAATTTCAAACACTAGCACTCTCTGAAAGTAAACCACTGTGTCCAAATATGAGGGAAATGTATCGTTTATGTCTTTGTTTATTATTTCTGCCTGTTCTTGTGTTAGTGTGTGACTGTGTATTCATGTGAGCACAAGGGAGGTTGAATGTGTATATTGAGTTAGCTATAAGAGGCCCATGGGCTTCTCGGTCTGTTTAATATACTGAATTTGTATTCACACAAACACAATGACACACTAGTGCACGCAAAGACAACTTGAGAGCATTAGATCTTACTCACACTGTAAATTTACACCCAGAAATGTACACAGAACAGGCAATGCATGTCGTGCACTCGCAAAGCATCATAAATTGCTGCTCTTTTAAATGTTGGGGTTTCCCCTAATTAAAAAGAAAATTAGAGAACACTGTCTTTTGACCTCTTGAAGTTTCTCATCATCCTTTTACAACCATAAACGATCTGGTGTTTCAGAAGTCACATGCTCAACAATTAATCAAAAGAGCTTTGAATCTATTTAGGTTGAAGATGGAGTCAATGAGCTATTTGAGTAGTTGAACTACATTTATGTTTTCTAAGGTGTTAAACTCCCATCATGTCTATTGCTATACATTGTTGTATTTTAACTGTAGTAATTGTTGGGTAAAATGTTCTTATGTTCATGTTAAACTTCAAAATGGTGCTATGGAGGGGGTACATTGGTTAAGGTTAGGGACAGGTTTTGGTGGTCTGTGGGCTAAGGTATAGGAGGGTCGACAGGGTAATTGCAGATTAATTACAGATGTGATTACAGAAAGGTATTTTTAAATACAAGTACAATGTAAAAACATGTACACAATAAGTAAGTATAATAACCGCCCTACTTATTATTTTTTCAATAATCCATTTCACTCTGATGTATATTGAAGCCTGTTTCCACAACTGAATAAAAAATAAAAAAGGTAATTGAGATTATTTTTCATCTCACAATTCAGATTTTTTTTCTCGCAATTATGAGTATATATCTCACCTTTTCTTATTTTTTTCTCAGAATTGTGGGATATAAACACGTAATTACAAGTTATAAAGTCAGATTTGCAAGAAATGAATTCAGAATTGTGAGATATAAATTCAACATTTTGAAAACATATCAGTTGACCCCCAGAATTGGACTTTATAACTCAACTGCAAGTTTATATCTCACAATTCCAAGAAAAAAGATCAGAATTGCGAGAAAAATAGTCAGAATTGTGAGAAGTCGCAATTACCATTTTTTTTTATTCAGTTGTGGATATGGGCTTCCCATAGGTGTATGTCACGATACAACTGAAAAAACATCTATTGCTACTTCCATTTCATTGTAACTTTAAATATGAGTAATATGATCTGTTTTTCCAAGATTCAATATTTTTATTCGTCACATACACAACTATACAGAATATAACCAGCAGTGAAATGTAATGTTCACTTTGGTGAACTGTAGCTAGTACATGAAAATGAAAATCTTGCAAAAGTGGAGGTGGTGTTTGCTGAAATGAGTTCTTCCAAATGAAGAATTGCACATTCTTCTTAGCAGGTCTCAAGCACTGGTATAACTTCTTCCATATGGGTACTGGTCCCAATGCAAGACAGACAAAGGCTTGTCAGAATTCCCTGCTTGCTCCTAATTTTGGTCAGTTTTGAATTTGGCCTTGTGGTTTTCTTTGCTTTGAATTCCATCTCCATTTTAGAAAACCGCCTCCAAAGTGTGAAAAGTTCGGCTGGATTAACTTTATCAATTCCCTGCGCTTAATGGAAAACCCCTGTGAGAGGACTTTGAAGTGTCACAGATGCATTCCAATAAAAACAGCCTCAGACCTTCTCTCCGTGTCTCTTGAGGCAAAGCAATCCACTGGCTGCTTTTTATTCTGCCGTCTCTTTTTTCCCCCTCAGACCAGCATGAACACCACAAAGTATTTAGGGTTACCGTTTGATTGGCAATGACACAACGTTGGCCTTGCAAAGTGGCTTGTTTTTGGAAAGTGACTGAGACAGCACGATTTGTTGCTGAGATATCTAAAAGATGTAGACTTTCTTGACATTTCGAAAGACACGGAGTAGAACTTTTACCATTTTGATTATTTTCAAAGTAACTGTAGCGATTTAGTGAACTTTTTATATATGTCAAAACTGCGATTGAATCAAGTCAACATACTAGAAAAAACATCTTCAAGGTGTTTGATTTCGTTTTCAGAGCCCAGGTCAAGAACAGAGCTCTTCCTTTTCCTTTCTTGCACAAACACACGTTCTTAGACTGTGGTCACTCTTTCCAGCACGACGTGTCACAGAGTTTGCTGAGGGCTGCGCTGGATGGAGTGGTGCAGGAGTGTGTGAGCTTCGTGGGAGTGGACATCAACATCTGTTCAGAGACGCTGATGAGGTAGAGGCCAAATACTTTCCAGCAGGAGTCACAACATGGCAACTTCTCACTCGCCTCCCCGTTATTGCTTAGCGCTCTGTTTAGTCTGACACCCTACACATCGCGCGCGCGCACACACACCACACACACACACACACACACACACACACACACACACACACACACACACACTCAGAGACACACGCAATGTAATATCTTTTCACATCCCCACTACACACAAACATTGTGCTCTACATACACAAACATTGCCGCTCGCTAACATATACACAAATTGAGATATATAGCCTCGAATATTAGTCACATAAACTTACAGAAACACCGAAATGTACACATTCATTACATCCACTCGCTCTGCCTAATACCTTGTAGGATTTTGTGAGTAATTGCAAATTGTATGCACTACGGAAAACCGTGATTTGGCATAATATATTTCCGGAATACAATCAGGATCACGTCTACATGCCCCTGGATGTGCCTTCAAAATGTTAGCATTTATTTACACAGCTTATTCTTAAAAAAAAAAAAATCCTTCATTCAACACTAGAAGTTAGTATAAGCGAGTTTAAAAATATTTTTTATGAAAGCAGGTATACTTTCATGTTTCGTCAATGCATTCATTTGGATAAATTTAAGCATTAGAATGAAATACGCACATTTCACAAATATCAGATTTCTTTATTTAACTCGTTAGGATTATGCTTTTGGCTTATGGTGTATTTAGACACCCATAGATCACCATACTGAGCTGGAAAGCTGTGTGATCCCATTAAATGCAGGGTTAAATGCTCGTGAGGTAGGCTGGGATCAGGTCATCTGTTTACCTGACTTTAAATGAGCTTTCAGTACCAGAGCTCCAGACGACTTTTCGTGGCTCAAGTGTTATTCACCCCTTATTTATAAGTGAAGACATATAATGTTTACATAGCTGCTTTTAGGAGAGCTGCCACTTTGAATTGCCCATACCGTCTCACAAAAAATTGTCTCAATGCCTTTCTGTTTTGTATGGAAAGGTCAAAAAGATTGAGAATTTAGGTAGTCATTTGGTAATTCTGCTGGAAAATGTTCTCAATATTTTTCTAATATCGGACTTCTTGTTTGTGAATATGTACGGATTACATAAGTATGAAAAGGAATTTCCATGACCTTGGGTGGACTTTTAAAGTGAAGCTCTTCATCCAGGATGTGTGGTTAATGCTGGTATTGACATCTAAAGCAATGACTAGTTCCAAAACAAACAGGAGTTGAACCGGCGGGAAGATGTGAGAGATTAAATCTAGGTTTTTTGGACCGAATAACTGTTATATCTGACTCAAGAATCACTTAAATCTCATTGCGACCTAAGAAGTTTAATTGCGTTAATCATAAAAGGTGTGTTTTAGAATGAGATTTCTGAATGTCAGAGAACAATAGCAAAACTTGCTAGCCTAGCACATTATCAAAAAACTGATTTTTTTTACCAAACAACAAACATTTTAAAATCATATTTGTTTTAAATGCTCAAGTAAGATTTTCCAGTCACACTTTATTTTAAGGTACTATTCTCACCCTATTAACAAGCCATTAACTTTGACTCTTGCCTCAATAAACTTCTAATTTGCTGCTTATTAATAGTTAGTAATTGTTAGTAAGGTAGGGATGTAGAATATGGTCATGTAGAATATGTGCTTTTTAAGTACTAATAAACAGCCAATATGTAATAATAGGCATGCTAATAAGCAACTAGTTAATAGTGAGACTTGGTCCCTGTACTAACGTGTTACCGATTTCTCTTTTTTTTAAATGTGGTGTTTTGTTTTGTCAGGCACATAGCAGGTCTGAACGCAGGGCGAGCACGCAGTATTATGGACTGGAAAGAAAAGAACGGGCCTTTTCTCAACAGAGAGCAGCTGAAACTGGTCAAAGGCCTCGGTCCTAAGAGCTTCCAGCAGTGTGCCGGCTTCATCAGGATCAACCCTGAGACAGTGCGCAGGTACACGTCCAAATCATGCCACTTCTACAGTTACATGTTTTTGCACCAAGCTGCCATTATATCATGTAGGGGGTAGTGGGATAAGATGTCGCCCCCTTAACCTAAAATAATTATGCATTATTGTTATACTATATTGTATCATATATTTATAAAAGGTCAGTGTGTAAAATGATGTAAAATATTTATCTAAATATTAGCTGCGAATTATAGTATTAAACAATTTTCCTTTTTTGGTTAATGTGTCAGTGGCTTAACCAATAGTAATGGTGAGTTTTGCCTCCAAATGGAGAAAATGCAATTACAATAGTTAATTCATATTAATTAAATGAATGTAATTATTATTAATACTATTAATGCCACAGGTGCTATTAAATCATGTTGAAAAACTTTTGACTGCATTAGAATTTTATAAATATTAAAACATTCCCTGTCTGACTGATAAAAATGTAATTATTTTGCAGCAAATAAGGATTTGGAAAAGTATTGTTTAATGAATAGTTTTACTCTTTTACTTATTTTCTCATTTATATTAATCTTTTTGGGGCAATGTGAGGCAAGTTGTATCACTTGACCATAATTTTTTTCTTCTCATAATTTTATGGTGATATGTAATAGACGCTTTCATCGAATCCATTGATAATCTTTATAATCTTACACATATGTATTATAATGCATCAGGATATCATCATCAGATATATCTAATTTATTGTAGAATGCCACTAAAAAGTGGCACAACTTACCCCAATCACTAGAAAATGAAGAAGAAATACTTACAATTTATAGGTCACAAATCACATGTAAGAGCAAATTTATAATTCAGACATTTTACCCTCAATGTTTTTGTAATTGTGCTTCAAGCAGTGTCTGTTCTGGAGGGAACGAAGACTTCAAGGTTCCTCTGAAACAGGCAGTTGAGAAGAAAAAAGGCAAAGGCTCTGGGAGCACCTCTAATCAGTTTAACCCACTGGACCAAACCTGCATCCATCCCGAATCCTACAGCATCGCCTTGAGGTGAGAACAGAGCGTGGCACTAAAACTATCACGTTACTGCACTACTGCAGATGATCATTGGATCTGCTTAAGGATTTACCCAAGTGGTAACAAGTGTTTACCTCAAGTGGGAGCATCTGGTCCTGTGTTGCTCAGTGTGAGAGTTGTGCGAGCTGCTGGCGCTCATATGAAAAGCACATTCAGCGTGTGCTCAGCACTCTCTGGCAGTGAATGACGCTCTCCCCGCAGCTGTGCTGCTCAAGTCTGTTTAGACTACTCCAATCTGACACTTGTGCCTGTTGCTTCCAGAAGATGTGCGCACGGATGCCCTGTGGTTTGGATGCGCTTGCGTGCATGACAGCTGCAAGTTAAATCAGAATCAGTGTGTGCATGTGAAAGAGGTTTTTGAAAATTGAATATGAACCGTGGGCGAGGCATCCGAATGCTGTGGAATTTGGAGGATTTATTGGTGAATGGCAACTATAATTTAGGAACAAGACATTCATTCACTGCCTATTACTCACTTTTTCATTTCCTTCATAGCTGATGTCGTACTTTGGCTTCAGTTGTAGCACAGTGTGTGTACTTGTGCAATTATACTTCATTTTATGACTTTGCATGTGCATATGTGCAGTTGTGTACAAACATCCGAGACCACACTGAAAATCTGGAGTTAAACCTGGATATAAACAAAGTTGCCAAAAATGATTTTATAAAAAAGTAAAACAAAGAAAGTTATGACTTGAATAATTATTGAAGTCTCTATTATCTGATTATTTGTAGGCCAGCAATTTATATTGACTATTAATTTATATTTTATATTATAAATTAAGTAGAATTATATCAAATTAATTCAATTATAATTAAATAGAATTATAAATTAATATAGTTAAAATGATTTATATATTATTTAAATAGAATTCACATATAATTTAGATAGATAGATAGTTGGTAATTTACAAATCATATTGCATAATAATCACTATAATATTTACAAAAAAATGAAATTAGTATGAATGAAATATATTTAAAATGAAATGTTTTCACTGCTGGTCTGTAGGCCCCTCTGTATATACATGTGTGAATCCATCCACTCCTTCTCTGCCTGATCTGTCGTCAGAGGCGTCTTTTAGGGTCAGAGGTCTAATAAAGCCACTTAGGGGCATGGAGTGGGGGAATAATCACCCTGTCATATTCTCCCTCCTCTCCTCTCCTTCTGTTTGTTTTCATTTCTCTCCGTTAGGCTTCATTTCCGACTAAACCAGGCAGAAAAGCCTCCCTTGCAGTCCCCTGTATTATCACCATTCTCTATCGTTACCAAATGCTGTGCTAATGGACATTGCTCCACTGCAATTGTCATCATGAGCCCAGGCATATTTTTCTTGGAGTAACAGGATTTGATTAAACATGGCCACCAGCAGTGCTGAGTTGGTAATGTAGCGCCCAGCTAATGTAGCGGACTTTAAACAAGGGTTTCTATGGGGCTTGGGAGGAATTCTGGGTATTGCTAATAAAATGTATCAAATATGTTGCAAGCTTCAGCCAGGGCTGGAATCGTAAGACTAATGATGCGAGCAGAAGCATCTGAGCGATGTCTTTATAATGATGATGACAAGCTTGACGTATTCCCAACAATCTGTAACCCATTTATGCACTGGGTTCATCACTCTTGTCCTCTGTTTCACCAGCTCATTCTCTTTCCCGTTGCAAATTATTGGACAGGCCTTTTCACTTCCTCTCTCAATCTCATTCATATAAATGCAGCAGTTAATGAGAATAGAAACGAAATGGAAAAACGCCCCTCACTGCATCCGTGACTGGTTTGCGCTTAATATTTGTGAAGTCAGGACAGGAGGTGGCTTAAATCAGTCACACGTTGCGCTTGTGAAAACATGCAGCTTGTCTCCCTCCATTTCGTGAGTGATTTCGTTGCACGTCGGGCGCTTTGGGAAGTGTGGGCCAGTGGACGGTAATGGCGGATCATGTTGCTCTAATGTGATGAACTTGATACCCTTAGCCCCACCACTTCCCACTCATACACACACAAATACGCATACACAATATGTAGCACTGACCCCCTGATGGACCATCTCTAGTATTTAAGTATTAGCTGCGAAACAAAGGTTGATGTTAGCTCTTATTGGAACCTCCTACCAAAATAAGCTCACTTTCACTTGACCAGTTTCTGTGACGTGCCATTTTATTATAGCGAAGAACTGATAGCGCTTCCTTTGTTCTTCAGTAATTTGCAAGAGCATGAAGGGGGAGGTAGTGGTAAACCATGATATTTAAAACATTAAATGTTGTGTTAATACTACCTACAAGTATGATAATATCTTAAATAATCCAGTGACAATAACTATATGGGGTGTGTTTCCCATACAACAACGTAACTTGCTGATTAACTACCAGAATGTTGGATAAATTAACCAACTAGTCTTGACTTTACCAATTTACCAAAACCGTAGCAGCATTGTCCCACCTTCATCGACTCCATCGTCGATGTGTTTGCCATTTTGTAATGGCAAGCGTGTCATCACTCAAAGTAAAAATAAAGACGTTTTCCAAGATGCCACAAGATTGCACAACCTCTGATTGTAAAAAAAACGCTGAGATTTAAATTGTTTTTGGTTTCTGTTTTTATATGTATTAACTCAATATTACAGGTTTTTAAACTATGGTAACTGTAATGTGTTTGCTAATGGCTTAGTCATGTTGTATTGCAAAACCATCAGCTGAAGTCTATTGCAGATATAGATATTCAAACATGCATACTGTATATTCTTGAGTTCTCATGGACCAGCTTTGACCATTCCAATATGGTGGACGCCTTGCCTATAGAGGCTCATTGAAACAACCACTAATGAGGCATCTATTTATATACAGTAGTCAACATTTGAAGTGGATCAAAAAAGTTCATCAAAGTTGTCCTAAGACAAGAACGGATTTTGGTTTTAGGTTTTAGGACAACTTTGATGAAAGGTTTTGATCCACTTCAAATGTTGACTAGTGTATATATCTATGGTTTCAACAATAGGACTGTTGTTAATGACATGCGCAGGTGACGGAGTAATAATATCTACTAATTAATTAATCAGATCTCCGAGAAGGTGCAGAAATGAACATGGCACCTGATGATTGCTTCACCATCTTTTATTGGCCGTCGTTTTGCTTTATTTGATGTTTGATTCATCACAGGTTCCCTCTTTTGTCATACTTTGCCATTTCCTTATGCATTTATGCACATGAGTACTCTTCAGAAAATATGCTGATTGTTAACATGATAAAATATAAACAGTAGATTGAAACGGACAAGAGCTGTAATTCCAACAACATAAGTTTGTGATGCTGTTTGTGAAAACTATGGTTTCAGAAAACATTGTTGAAGTATGTTGGCTACGACAGAACTTACGACCATAGTTAGCTAAAGACATACAAAAAAAATTATCTGTCAGTGTTTGTTTTTTGGATTCCATAAAAAGATGCTGTGTTATACACCTCAGTCTGCAGTAATTGCTGATCAACAGTAAGTTCTTTATATATACTTCTTGTACAGTTATGGTTATAAACTCTCTCTTCCCTTTCCTACATTACAAAAACACAAAATAAACAAAGTTAAAGATTAATTTAACTTATACAAAAAAAAAATCTTAAAAATGTCTATATTCAAAGGTATAGTTCACCCAAAAATGAAGATTCACCCTCACCCTCATGTCGATACAAACTCGTAAGACAAATTAAGATATTTTTTGTGCGCAAAGAAAAAAATAAGGACAACAATTCTTCTCCTCCAAATCACATCTTCAGCGATTATCGAGAGTACCTCTGCATGTAAACAACGCATGTGCGTGCTGCTGCTTACTATACATTGAACACGCATGCACTGCGTCGTGGTATTCTCTATAATGGCGGAATATGTGATTTGGAGAAGAATTATTGAATACAGTAATTTTTTTTTATATATGCGCACCAAAAAGTATTCTCGT
This sequence comes from Ptychobarbus kaznakovi, assembly GCA_027422405.1. Taxonomy (NCBI): domain Eukaryota; kingdom Metazoa; phylum Chordata; class Actinopteri; order Cypriniformes; family Cyprinidae; genus Ptychobarbus; species Ptychobarbus kaznakovi. The sequence continues at coordinate 12,115,287 of CM049801.1, read as the reverse complement.
AGCTTCGTAAAATTGCGGTTGAACCACTGATGTCACATGGTCTGTTTAAAGATGTCCTTACTACGTTTCTGTGCCTGGGAACATTTCATTTGCATTGCAGAGAGCTCTCGGATTTAATCAAAAATATCTTAATTTGTGTTCCGAAGATGAACAATGGTCTTAAGGGTATGGAAAGACATGAAGGTGAGTAATTGAGGACATAATTTTCATTTTTGGGTGAACTATCCATTTAATGCAATAATATCGCTACCGTATTGCATAATCATGTAGAAAAAATTAAGCTTTTCAATCAATTGTGGTAAAAGGTAAATTATGACAATTTTCGTTCTTCAGTGAACTATTCCTTTAGAGTACTTTTCTGTCTTTAACAACCAAGCAACACACACATCCATTCCGGCATTATGAGCATTGTCAAGTGACTCTGAGGAAGTGAATAGCTCTTCATCATTTTCAGTGCAGCATTACTAACTCATTTTTCTCAGTCACTGAATCATCGGAGGGTTGATATCAAATATCTCACATTCACTGATGATAACGAATTAACTTCAGGGTTACTGCTAAGGGGACCACACACTAAAGCAGCCTCATTGTATCTGGATAGCCTCTATCTGTAGGCCCACCCAGTAGCTTATGGTGTGTGGAACAGAGGTCTCCTACACAACGCTCCTCGGCGGAGCTGCTTTTCATTATGCCCGGAGGATATGGCCGACTCCACTCTTCTGGATCCAAAAGAGCAGGAGCACTGGTACCCCCTAAACACTAACACACCAGAGGGTAACATAAGCCCAGCTGAAACCCCCTCCAGAAACCTGAGCCCTTGGGCCAATCGCCTGTGACCTGCCACACTCACACTGTAGCTGTTCATAAATCACTCAGAGCTCAGCTCTGCAACCTCCTCTCTCTCTCTCTCTCTCTCTCTCTCTCCATCTCTATTCTGTCCTTGTGCCAACTCTGGCGCTCCAGAGGGACAGCTGGAGGGAAGCACAGTGTCCCTGACCAACATCACGGAAATCTGTGCAGGACCAGTGGAGGATGATGGGTAGTTGCCATTGGGCAATATTAGTGCTTGAGTAATTTGTTGAAATTGCTAGAAGTACTGGGCACAGGTATATGTGTGAAAGTCATTTACACGCAGGTGTTGTCAGGACACTAAGCTTGTGTCTGACTTTTCAATTAATTTTCCACTGGAAATTTGGTTATTGTTTTTTTTTTTTATCATTATTGACATTATTAACAGCTAATGTGGAATGGAATTTTTGGTAATTTGTTTGCAGTTGATGTGTCTTTAGTTTTGTCATAATATACATTGATAATTTGGTAATACTTTACAGTAAGGTTTCATTTGTTAATGTTAATTAATGCATTATTATAAATGATCAGTTTACAATATTTATTATTCTAGGTTAATTTTTATTATATATTGTTAAATGCATATGCTAACTTTTTTAAACTTGTATTCTGATTATTTTATGAACAAACATGAATTAATAATAAACTACAGTATATTTATAAATTAACCCAGGTTAATAAATGCTGTAAAAAAAGTATTGTTAAAGGGATAGTTCACCCAAAAATGATAATTATGTCATTAATTACTCACCCTCATGTCGTTCCAAACCCGTAAGACCTTCGTTCACGAGAGTACCACAATACTTATGCATGCATACCTCTGCTTGCAAACAAGGCTCAGTGCATTCGGGTTTTACATCAGAACGCCAGCTCCTGCATCAGCAGCGCCACACACATGCGTCCTGATACTGTCGTGAATGTGCGTCAAAGACTGACACGGAAGAGAAGAAATTGTTGAATAAAGTCAGGGGTTTTTTTTCGTTTTCCTTGCGCACAAAAAGTATTCTTGCAGCTTTATAAAATTATTGTTGAACCACTGATGTCACATGGACTATTTTAACGATGTCCTTACTATCGTTCTGGGCCTTGAATGTGGTAGTTGCATTGCTGTCTATGCAGGGTCAGAAAGCTCTTGGATTTGATAAAAAAATATCTTAATTTGTCTAAGATCAACAAAGGTCTTAAGGGTTTGGAACAACATGAGAGTAATTAATGACAGAATTGTAATTTTTGGGTGAACTATTCCTTTAATAGTTAATCAAATATTTTGTTGTTAAAAGTATTGTGAACAGCTAATGCATTATTAATGTTAACAAATTGAACCTTATTATAAGGTGTTATCAATTATATTATATATATTATGTGTATACCAGGAAGACTGGACCATTTTGTTGAAGCTAAAAGGCATCCAAATAAATAGTTTGTTTCTTTTATTTAGCAAGAGGATGCATCAGAAATCACAGTAAACACTTTTTATACATTGTTTATTTCATATAACTAAATATTTGAATAATACATTTATTTTGAACTTCCTATTCATCAAAGAATCCTAAAAAAAATGTATCACAGGTTCCACAAAAATATTACCAGCACAACAGTTTTCAAAATTACTAATTTGGTGCTCAAGAAACATTTCTTATTATTAACATATTAGAATGATTTGAGGACTTAATGACCGACAGTTCATCTTAATACTTAATTGTAACAGTATTTGACAGTATTAGTGTTTTTACTGTATTTTTTATCAAATAAATGCAGCCCTGCTGAGCATAAGAGACTTGTTTCATAAACATTACACAATTCTTATCATTTGACCATTAGTGCTGTTCTTGCTGTGGAGGCTACAGAACATGCAATGTGACATGACTCTCTCAGTTCTGCAGTTCTTTCATCAAGTATTTTTCTTGAGATACAAGCTGGAATTCATCCGCAGTGTATGCGTGCGTGTCTGTTACTCTTTGCATTTTCATCACCTCATAACTCAAAGGCCCAACAGAGTATGATTTTTTTTTTGTTTCACTAGATCTAGTTCTGCTCTAGAACTGTTAGATGTTTCACTGTGAGCATGAAAGGCTGCTTATGGCATTTCGCTTATGTGTTTATAGCTCAGTTTTGAAAATGTATGGATTTGGGTTTGTTCTTAGAAGGTTTACCTCTTAGAAAACTTTGATGCAGAACTCTTCCAACAGTGTTTGTATGATAAGTATGATAACTTGAATCATGCAGCTTGAGGCATGTTGTTACTTTTCACCTGTTAAACTATAAAATGCCACCTGAGCATATTCTTAATAAATGTGTGGATTATTCACAATATATTCTTGCTAAAATGATGAAGGATCTGTGTCTTGTCAATATTTGGACACACACAGTTTAAAATTACACTCTACGAGCATCCGTCCTGTCAAGCGTATACACTTTTTCAGGAGGGTGATTCGAGGAGGAGCAATGATCAGTATGTAAGCGCATTAGTGCTGTGTATCTGTTTGCGAGCTCGGACAGTGTGAAATTGTCTGGATACATACAATAGAGCGAGTGTGGGTAGATTTTCCTGTCACTGTTGCTGTCAAACCCTCTGTCTGCAGCAGGAAATGGGTGGGGCTTGAACCCACCTGCCCTGTCAGTCACACAGTGGACAGCTGCGCTGGCGTCAGGCTGTCACGGCGACGGCCATCCATCAGCAAGCTGGCTCAGCAGGTCTGCCCCCTCCTCTTGCCAAAACTCACATTCCAGTAATGCCCAGGACCCCAGCATTCCACAGCCACCTCTGGACAGCTTGTCCCCTGATACAGGCTTGTTGCACACTCCAGTAGATATGTGTGTCCCCGTAGAGGTTATATTGCTCATTTGCACTGTGCTCTTATGAGAGAAAATATTTAGGCACTAACTTTTTTGATTTTATAAGGCAAACTGAGGAATTACGGACTGACCTTTTATCAGTATGTTATATTTACATTTAAAGCAACTTCCAAATATATAAATGTTGTGATACCTAAATTCACTTTATTCCATTTAGATTTGTTTTAGCTAGATAGTATAGAATTTAGATTTTTGACCATTTATCAGTTATTGTTATCAGTTATCATTTTTTGTATAATACAAAAATAATAATTGGTTTATTGGTATCAGCCAGAATTTTAATGTGGGAAAATTCTTATGGTTGTGAAATTTTCAAAAAAGTTATAAATTGATTTGCATTTTAATGAGTCAAATAAGTATTTGATCCCCTATCAATCAGCAGGATTTCTGGCTCCCAGGTTACTTTTAGGTAAGGAGCTGAGATTAGGAGCACTCTCTTAAAGGGATCTCAGCTTGTTACCTGTATAAAAGACATCTGTCCACAGAAGCAATCAATCAATCAGATTCCAAACTCTCCACCATGGCCAAGACCAAAGAGCTGTCCAAGAATGTCAGGGACAAGATTGTAGACCTACACAAGGCTGGAATGGGCTACAAGACCATCGCCAAGCAGCTTGGTGATAAGCTGACAACAGTTGGTGCGATTATTTGCAAATGGAAGAAACACAATATAACTGTCAGTCTCCCTCGGACTGGGGCTCCATGCAAGATCTCACCTCGTGTAGTTTCAATGATCATGAGAACGGTGAGGAATCAGCCCAGAACTACACGGGAGGATCTTGTCAATGATCTCAAGGCAGCTGGGACCATAGTCACCAAGAAAACAATTGGTAACACACTATGCCGCGAAGGACTGAAATCCTGCAGTGCCCGCAAGGTCCCCCTGCTCAAGAAAGCACATGCTCAGGCCCGTCTAAAGTGTGCCAATGATTCAGAGGAGAACTGGGTGACAGTGTTGTGGTCAGATGAGACCAAAATCCAGCTCTTTGGCATCAACTCAACTCGCTGTGTTTGGAGGAGGAGGAATGCAGCCTATGACCCCAAGAGCACCATCCCCACCGTCAAACATGGAGGTGGAAACATTATGCTTCGGGGGTGTTTTTCTGCTAAGGGGACAGGACAACTGCACCGCATCAAAGGGACGATGGACGGGGCCATGTACCGTCAGGGCCAGGGCATTGAAAATGGGTCGTGGATGGGTATTCCAGCACAACAATGACACACGGCCAAGGCAACAAAGAAGTGGCTCAATAAGAAGCACATTAAAGTCCTGTAGTGGCCAGTCTCCAGACCTTAAAAAGAGAATAGAAAATCTGTGGAGGGAGCTGAAGGTTTGAGTTGCCAAACGTCAGCCTCTAAACCTTAAAGGCAGGGTAAGCAATTTCTAGAAGCCAATGTTGATATTTGAAATCACTAAAACAAACACGCCCCTACCCCAAAAGGGTCTCGCCCCTATTTTGATAGATCCGCCCAACAAATACATAGCCTACGCAACCCAGGCAACGATTAGTTCTGCGAAACAAAAAACACTTTTTCACCGAAATTGCTTGGAAAAATGCACGGGTCCTACTTCTTGCCTTATCGTTCCGCAAACGTTTTCCTCTTTTGTTTTTTATCCGCCATCTCTATCATTCTGTCATTCGGCTTGGCTGTTCACTAAACGCTCTCTCGGTTCTCTCGGAAAAAAGTCTCTCCTCCATATCTTGATTAGACACGCCCCTTACTGCTGATTGGCTACAATTTAGTTTGGTACTCCCTGTTTTTGAAAAATTGCTTACCCTGCCTTTAATGACTTGGAGAGGATCTGCAAAGAGGAGTGGGACAAAATCCCTTCTGAGATGTGTGCAAACCTGGTGTCCAACTACAAGAAACGTCTGACCTCTGTGATTGCCAACAAGGGTTTTGCCACCAAGTACTAAGTCATGTTTTGCGAAGGGGTCAAATACTTATTTGACTCATTAAAATGCAAATCAATTTATAACTTTTGTGAAATGCGTTTTTCAGGATTTTTTTGTTTTTATTCTGTCTCTCACTGTTAAAATAAACCTGACATTAAATTTATAAACTGATCATTTCTTTGTCAGTGGGCAAACTTACAAAATCAGCAGGGGATCAAATATTTTTATCCCCCACTGCATATGGGTTTCTTTTGAACCACAGATAAAATCTGTTTCAAAACCAGCTTTCAGTATTTGAACTTTTAGTACTGGCTGTAGTGTTACAGGTTTTTGAATACCCCCCCCCCCCCCCCAAACTAAGAACACAACTCTAAACTCTGAGAAATGTGGCATTAAAAATTGAAATAAATGCCATGTAAGTTCCAAAACCAAAGTTTTGTTAATTTATTGCTAAAACACTAATCTAGACAGCTCTTTTTTGAAGTATCAGGAAAACCTAGAAATAGTTTTTTTTACCTGTAATTTCAGTGCTACTCAAACAAATTCAAATACATTATTTGCCTAAAGATTCCCACCCATGCATATGCTGTGTATTTACATGCATTTTGCGATTTGTAGTATATGTCCCTAACAGACATGCTATGCAGCACAATATAAAGCTGAAGATTAACCACTGTCTCTGTGTTACAGTTCATTATCACATCATGAATATAAAGGCTCATCCTGAGCTTATGGCCTGTGCCAAGTAATAGGCCATGTCTGGATCTTTTTTGCTGGCTGTGTTTGCTCTGTGTTCCTGCTTCACTGCTCAAGCCTCAGCACTAACCTTTTCCTTTTATGTATGGCGCTCACGAGGCGGTTAGATTTATTGAGGGAGACAGAGTCTTCATCTCTGGGACTCTAGAAATCAAGATTTAGGGCATAATTAGTCTCACCTCCCCTCCCCTATCTTCCTCCTCTCCCAGTCTTTGCTCTCCTCCACTCCGTGTGTCGGCCTTCAGGCTCCTCGCTGGTGTCGGGGGAGTTCCTCCACGTGCACTGGGCTCCGAAAAGGGCTATTAAAAAGCCATTCATTAAGACACCACCTCCCATGGTCCTCAACAGACCTCACTGCCTTAACACAGCATCTGAAAGTGTATGTGTTTGCATGTGGAGTGTTTCTGATTTAGATTGAAAAGTTTACATAAGGTTTTATATGAAATGTCCTTAACTTAATTTCTTCACTTGTCAAGGCAGTAATTGTATTTTCTTGCTCTCTTCATTTAGGTTCTTGTCTCAAATAGGGGGCAGTTTGGATCAGATGGGCAGCGCTGCGCTCAGGCAGAGTATTGAGAGCAGTGTTAAGAGCAGAGGTCTAGATGTCTTGGCCAAATCTCTGGACACCACACCTGAGACTCTTCAGCTCATTGTGGACGGACTCACTCAGCCACCTGGCTTTGACATTCGTCAGGGTAAGTGTCTACAGTCTATCTATGATGTGCCCACACTTTCTTCTTCATAAAGGACAGTATAAACTTTGAGTCTGAAGATTTATGCAGGCCTCATCGATAAAGATTGCTCACTGACCCGGGCCACTTAACTCTGTCACTTTCCCTTTTTGAGCCAGTGCTGTTCCCACAATCATATTCCTTGATTTTGTACATTCATTTTCTTGACAACTGCTTATTATGTTCAAGTTCTTACGTCTTCATTGTTCAGCAGAAGTGTTTATTTAATGTAAAGTTACATTATAACTGTGATTTCCAGCTTGACACAAATTACCAAAGAAAAATACATTTCTACAAATGTATAATGTATAATTTTTTTGTTGGTTCCAGTGAGAATCACAACTACTGACTCCCAACTACTGTTGATGAGCACTTTTTTGATTCATCAAAAGGATCATTCACCCAGATTGCAGACTGTTTGGCACACGTTTAGCTGAGTGTCTGGACAGCTTTTCCAACACACTTTCATGGCACAATTTATGAGAGGAGAGTATTTAAATTGATTCATGTAACGCAATTTACTAAGGTTTGCTGTAGTCAGAGATGGGCACAAATACATCAAAATGTATTTAAAATAAAAATACAAAATACAGTGTGGAAAAATGTATTTAAATACAAAATACTGTGTGGGAAAATGTATTTAAATATACAAATACAGTATTTTGTATTTTGAAAATACCCAAAATACATTTGAAATTGGCAATCTAGTGAAGTAACACTATTAAGGCCTGTTTACACCAAGAATGATAATTATAAAAAATAACTGTATTCAATAAGTATACAATGCATGTGTCATCTGTCACTTTAAATGCTCAAGCTCTTTAAAGCAGAAATGATTCCGATTGGCTGTCAATGTTTTATCATTCATAATTTTTTGTGCTGTTATGGTTATAGTTGTGGTATGCTATCTGCTATTCACTTAGATTTAGGATGTACTCACACTAGTGGGTTATGATCCATGCTTGAGTGCGATTGACCCCCAAAGTCCAGTTAATTTCACAAGTGTGACTGCACAATTGTGACATGTACCATGTCCAGTGCGGTTGGTTTAACCATGCCCTGGCCTTCTTGAAGAGGTGGCTCGTGTGCGGTACACATATAGTGTGATCGCTAACCGCGCTGGAGCATGGGGCAGTTAATTTACTATTTTTGTATGCGCTATTGTTATCATTATGACAGCAAAAATCTTTATTACTACTATTAAGACTATTTATTACTATTTATTAAGACAAAGGTCTTACAGGTTTGGAATAACATGAGGGTGAGTAATTAATGATAGAATTAGAATTTTGTGGGTGAACTAACCCTTTAATTTGAGCATTGTCATTAGATCACCTGCAGAACTTTACACTTGCATTGCTGTTTCTTTTGGAATTGCGCTCTCGTGCTAATTTGCCTTGTTTAGTAAATCTGGTCCAAAATTGACAACTCATAGTTGTTTTCTCATGAGGTTGGATTGACTTTTCCATTCAATGGAAGTGGATGGTGACCATTAGCTTTTGAGCTGTTATGCACAAAAAGGTTGAAGAAGCACCCTAATTCATAGCTTTCAGTCACGTGACCGGCTCGAAGACATGGAGGGCAAAACATCCATAGAACTGCTGCACACGCGTGTCAATGTTTCCCAGACTCAAATATTTTGATCACCTCTCAAAAGAATAAAACAAAGGTATTTCTGAACAAAATGCACGTTTTGGCCATTTGCAATCCATGTTAAGCACCCGCGGCAATATTTCAATCATAAATAGTGTGACAAAACATTGTAAAAACACTTAAAGTGCCATAATATATTTAAAACGGTAATATTAAAAGATCAAATTCAGTATTCACCATATTAATGATGCATAGTTTACATAGGCAAGTAGATGAGGCCGGAATATGAATGCAATCCGCTTAATGGTTCAGTGTTTTCCTTCTAATGGTTTTCTATGGGAAGCCATTTAATGTGAAACTTTGCACATTGCGTTTATATTCTGGCATCATCTTCTTGCCTGTACAAAATATACATCATCAATAAGGTGTTTACTGAATTTCGCCTTTTAATAGCTGCGTTTTACAACATTATTACTTGATGCAATCTGCGTAAAAATAACTGGCAAGCCAGGTGGGCGTTCCTATAAGTGTGTGAGACGTTGTGTGAAAACTATCAATTGCATAATAAAAGCCCAACTCATACACTATATTTAAAGTCAGTAAAATGGCTTTGTGTGAAAAAAAGACGGTTCAAGTTATAATGCACAGAAAATGTTGCTCGATGGCTTTGGAGATTAATTTAATGGAAATGAGGAGCTAGGACATTGTCCTATAAATATCTCAGTTTGTACAGATTTGTCAGGTGACTAAGTAAATGCAAAATTTTAAAATTGTGTTGCTTTAATAAACACAATAGACATGTAGGATAACTCTACACGATATAGACAGGCTAATGCAAACTAAGTGCATGGACATTTTAAATGTTCTATAATGTGGTTTGGATTGTAGCCTGTGGCTAGGTTTTGAAATCAGTTTAGCACAGCACAAGCCAAAGTATCAAAGTTCTTTCTCAACATGGCCGCTGTGCAGATCATAGACAATGCTGGCATCTCATACTCTTTTTCTCCCTCCCATCTAACAATTCTCCTCCCGTCTCCCCTGAGTCCACCTCTTGTCTGTGAGATGACTGGGCGGCGCTCCAGGCTTTTGAAGTCTTGCCGCGTAATTTGGGGGAAGACCCGCATTATTAAAGCAGACCTGCCGACAGATATATCATTAATGAGAGCGAAAGCTGCGTGAAGAGGAAAGCAGAGTAGCCTTGATCCCAGCGCTAAAATTCCCCAGTGACTCTCCGAGTGAATAAAACGACCAAACAACAAACGCCTCTTCTGGTTTTAATGTTAAGTTCAGACATCTGAGAAGACATTATTTTCCTTCTGCGGGTGTTGATAGTAAATGTTATGTTTCATTAAAGGTGACAGGATTATAATTGAGATGAATGTCTTAACGTGTTTTCAGGGTTGGGGAGCAGAGTTCATTATATGCAGAGAAAGGTTCTCTTTGGGAATGGGAGGGGGTTTTATTTCCACACTTGAAAAAGATTATGGCAATGCTTTTTAAAGTTGAATTAAGACTCTTGTGGAGGAAAAACTATATTTATAGTTCTTTTAGAAATAAGTTAATCTGAAAATGCCACAAAACATATTGCACAACTGAATAAAGGGTTTTTAAACCTCGTTGATCAAGATCATTAGCAGAGATGGTCGCAGACGATGAGATGTCACCTCATCAGTGTCATGCACTAGATACGACGCTAGATTTCTCATCAGAAGGCTGCAAGCTCACTTCCCCTGGGTGGAAGCCTGATGGGTTCTGCTCTGTAGCCAGCTGTATAAATAACTGCCATGTGAGCGGTGCTCTAGGTAAGGTGTCCCGGATAAGAATAATCAGAGATGAATGTTTCCTGGACTGCAGAGCCTGCTGTGAGGCCATGTTTATGTAAAAAGCACCTCCCAAAGAAAATCACCCCAAAAAACAGACAAAATGGACTCGGAAAGAAGAGGTTTGAGAGGCCTGGTAATTCTATTTGTTTCTAAACATTAACTGAAGCTTGTTTCTAATGTCTAGCTTTGGAGTTTTTGGATCAGTTTGGAGGACGGTGCTCAAGACTTGAAGGGAAGGAGGCTAATGTCAGTCTTAGTCACTGGAAAAAGACAAAATCTGTTTAAGCATTCTATCTTTCCATCTTTGTTTCTAATGGTGCAGTCACATTTATCATTGCTTGGGGAAATTTCGCAAATTCCACTAATTTCAATAGAAGTCCAAGAGTTTACATGCTTTGCGTGAGGGCGAAAAAGTTCCCCACACGAATGCATCCTAAATTACAATCTAAAATTGTTTGCCCATGAAATTTCACTAAAATGACTGCACCTTTACCCTAATTATTTTCTTTTTTTATTGTCCTCAATAGATTTTGAGCAGGCAGATTTCAAGCGGGAAATTGTGTCCATGAATGACCTACACGAAGGAATGGTGGTAACAGGCCGTGTAACAAACACTGCTTTATTTGGAGCCTTTGTGGACATTGGAGTCGGACGTTCTGGTCTCATCCCAAAGCGTTTCATCACTCCGGATAAGCTTCCTGTTGACCAGCGGCAAAGAAGCCTAGCTCTCGGCCCAGGTGAGCGGGTAGAGGTACGGGTCATAAATGTGGATCTTCAGAGGAATCGGATCACTCTGGACCTCATTAGAGTTCTCCGATAGGAACTATTCATGGAAGGTTTACTGTAAGTCAAGTCTAGTTTTAAACTCTGCTTTCATGTCACATGTGACATGAATCTTTTGGTCTTGTTCAAAGATGCTGTTTTTGTTTTGTTCTACATTTGACTTGCTGTTACTGTGGTTTTCATAACTTCAATAAAATAGATATCTTGCTCCGTGAAACTTGACAGGATTATAATTGAAATTAATGTCTTCATCTTCCAAAATATGATGATTCGTGTTGCAAGTGATGCTCTTCCTAAAATATCGTCAGTTATATATTCTTAGAAAATTATTACAAAACTATCTGGAGAATATTTACTTAATTTCTGTATATTAAGATGGCAGTTGGTAAAAAATAAAGTTAACATTGTCCTTAAAATACAGTTTTTGTTAATTATAAAAATACAATCTATTTTTCAATATCTTTCATACCTTTGCAACCCCCAATTTAAAAACTTGTGGTATAATTAATGGATGCAATTATATGCAAAACTGCAGTTAATGATACAATTATTATTTAAAATAATAATACTTAACTAAGAAACTTGTTCTTTTTACAGAAGTATTGTAGTTTTGTTCTGTGTTTCTGTGACCCACTGTTACTGTAGTTTTATTCCAGTACAGCATAATTATGATGCCTGAAGAGGCCTGTGATCCAGACACTAACTGGATGCTGTTGCTATGGACCACTCAGGATGCAGTCGCAGATGTTACGCTACCAAACTCAGGCCTGTTTGATTGACAGCCACTTATCAGGCAAAGAATGGGGGGCTTGTAAAAGCAGCTGCCACACTGCAATATGACTAGAAGCCGTGGGGAAAAAACGAAACCTAATTATCCTAGACTAGCCACGTGCTAATGAGCCACTTCAAAATTAATCCCACGCTCCCTCGTCTCTATTATCTAATATGTTTGTGTTTATATGACACAAATTAAAAAAATTGATAAATAAGAAACCTGAGGTGCCCTGAGCACTTAAAACAAACCACAGGGACCGAATTCCAAATGAGTTGTGATATTTGCATTGGGGACGTTGCTTTGTATTACAGAGAAGTTTCATCAGAACTCAGCTGCAGCGGAAGGATTGAAGCTTCATTGTATGATCAGGTGTGGTGGATTTTACATTGTTTTTATTCAATAATTCTGCAGTAATAAGCCACAAATCTTTTTTTTGCTATCATTTGTTGATTCAAGCTGCTAAAATTATTGTTTAGATGGATGGTATCTCTTTTTCCATATCTTAATTATTTTAAAGTCTTACTAGTAAACATTTTGTCTCTCCTTTTGTCTAAAGCCTTTGTGAGCATAAGAGCCTCCTTTAAAAAACATAAAAAATAATGTGTTATCAAACTGATCAGCTGTTTTTGATCACAAGTTTAAAGCCATGCGTTTTCTTTTCTCGTTTGTTATCTGGACACAAAGATGCTTTGCTCTGCTGTTGAAGGGTCTCATCAAGAAAGGCTGAGGGTAGAACAGCTGGTCTCTACCACTGACTATATGGCCATGTGTGTACAACTCCCATCTTATGTACAGACTTCACCAAACCATTTTCTGGGATTTTATCAGAACTGCATGTCCTAAAGTCAGATAAAGAACACGTGTGTAGATTTATGTGCATGTGCTGCATTTTATTTGTTAAAACATTTCTCAATATTTCCCATTACATGTTTTTTTCATTAGCTGAATTAAGAAAAGCACAGTGCTTAGATGAGATTTAAATATCTGGTCCAACCACGCAATGCCTTTGGCGATGATTATATGTGGATAATGAGATTTGAAACTGCCAGTTTATGATGTGATGAATGCAGAAATCCAGGGCAGAGTACCACTGTACTAAACCCACATACATACTGGACATTTTTGGAAGTGACAGTTGTGTTTAAATGTGGGAGAGAATCCCCCAAATCACTGGTTCTCAAGCCAGGGCCCACTAGAGGGCCTCAATAAATGTTTAAGTGGGCCTCAAGATGGCTTAAAATAAGACAAACAACCATCAAAAAAATTCAAAACAATTAAAAATCAAGATATTACTTATTTTATTGACTGTTTTTCATTGAAGAACCAGGATTCTTGGAACAAGAAATCTCGGAAACTGTGAATATATGAGAAATTGAAAAAGTGTGATTTCTAGACCTTGCAAACTCATGGAAATGGAAAGAAAAGTCTTAAAATAATCTTTTATTAAAAAATCCTTATCCTTAATCTTTATCCATAAATCATGACCAATTAGAAAAGTCACAGGGTCTTTGAATATTGTTGTGTACAATGGGTGGCTTTGGAGTCAATCGGGTTGAGAATCGCTGCTCTAAATGATCATTTAGAGTGTGAACAGCATTCTGGAGTCACTCCTGAAACTGTAGTGATTGACATGATTACCATTCCAACTTAGTGTCTGTGAACTTGCTATGCTTTTTGTCATCTGCTATTTTTGAGGAAAGAAATGTTAACAACCATTGACTTTAATGTCTGATTGAACACTAAAACATACTAAACTTTGTGCTTGGATTTAAGGGATTCTAGACTCAGTGTTCCTGTGGCTCAGTGGTAGAGCATTGCGTTAGCAGCGCAAAGGTTGTGGGTTCAATTCCCAGGGAACACACATACTGACAAAAAATGTATAGCCTGAATGTACTGTAAGTCGCTTTGGATAAAAGCGTCTGCTAAATGCATAAATGTAAATGTAGACCACATTTACTAATTGTCCACACAGGAGAATGATGCAGATTTAAATGGACGTGACAAAGAGACGCACACTGTTGAACTGCATATAACAGCCCCTCCAACCAAGAGCAGAAAACGTCTCTCCTTTTCAGTAAATCAAAGACACGTCCCACAACTTCCACACTTAAAGAGTGTTCCAACTTGCACCCACTGCTGCCGTCATCAAACACAAGCAAATGAACATACCACTAATGTGCCTGGACACTGAGCTTCATGATTGAATCATTGAAAGCCTGTTCTGTATGCTTGTAAAAGCTTCGTATTATTTGTGTGGATTTCCCATGAAGCCAATATTGCGGTTATGGTTGCAGTAAAATCTAATTAGCCTACCATCCTTCCTACAGAAGAAAAACACCATGAGTGGAACTGGAATTTTACTGCAAAAGTACTTTGAGTTGCCCAAGAGGAGGGAGTTTATATGTCCCTTTAGAGAGTCCAATGTGTTCCCACTGTTAGTTTTTGCATGCGTTTCCATCACTCCATTGGGAGAGAGAGACAATTTGTACTTGTCTAGTTTGGGAAATGAGAGTGAATGGTCATAACTTGTGGATATGGTGCCTTTCAAGGGTATTAGGTTTTAGCTTGTTAAGAGTGTTGACAGTGAAGTGTGAATGATGAATATAATATAATATAATGTGGTGATATAGATACGATTTATGTAAGATTTTGTTTTTGAAAGTTTGCAAAACGTCTCGTATGCTAATTTACGATAATTTTTCTATTTTAAAATGTAATTTATTTTGTGATGTCACATGATCATTCAGAAATTCTAACATGCTGATTTGATTCTCAATAAAATGTTACTATATCACAGTTGAAAACAGCATTTACTGTAAAATATTTTAGTAACAATGTAAAGTCTCTACTGTCACTTTTGAATATATACTGTATATAAAGAGGAATTTTTTTTTTTTTTTACTTTAAGCATGTTTATTCAACTATCCAAATTTAAGATTGTAAAGTCGGTTGGGTTATTATTATTATTATTATACTGTATGCATTTATTGTTGTTTTTACATCCTGTGCTTTGGTCACACAGACTATTTAACAACTTCATTCTCTCAGACCCAGTTTGTCCTCATCAGCTCTTCTCTGAATGCCTAAGGGCAGGCGGATGGCTGTTTGCATTAGGCTGCACCTTGTCAACAGAGCTTATAAAAGCTGTTGTCCCCAAATGAGAGTGATATCAAAACCTCAACGCAAGCATTGGATTAGCAGGCCCATGGGGAGCCCCTCTCTCCCCGGAGCCCCCCCTTCCCTCCAACCCTACCGAAAGTCATCTTGCTCCCTCTTTGGCGGCCATTAGACTAACTGTGTTACCCAGCCTGCGTATCCCCTGCAGCCCCTCAGCTCATCTCCACTAAGTGGATAATGTCTTTAGACTGATTATGAGAGTGAAGGATGCTATTGAGATGGGGCCCTGCAGCACTGAGTCCTTTGCAGGCCAAATATTTTCACAGCGGTCCAGGTGTTTCGCTCTCAGAAAGGGGAGGCTATAACAGGGGGCTCACTAACATGATTGGCACAAATGTGAGGAGAGACATTTCACTTACAATAGTAACTTGAGGCTGTAGTTCACCCCAAAAATGCAATTCAACTCACTCTCAGAATGCTTGATATATATTTTTCGGTTATTAAGCAGAAGTTCAGGCTGTTCTGTGAAAAAAAATATGCTGTGATTGTTCAAAAATGTGGGGGGAATTGTTTTTAGTGTATATTGTATATATTTATTATATAATCTATCTCTATATATAGTGTATATATTTATTATACAGTCTATATTTATACTATTATGTTCTTTATATATTTTAAATTATATAATACTTGTTAATATATATTACATATAATCTTTACAATACAAAATAAAAAAACGTAAATGTGTGTGTATATTATATTTATTTTTATATATTATAATATTTATGCTATATAATCTTTTGTATTCTAAAGCTACAAATGGACGTAAAAAACAAATGCACTAAAAAAATGTTTTTGTAAATTAAGTTGGAAAAATAAAAATATTAATATTGGATTACATTTTACATGAAAATTATTTTGTCTTTTATTTTGAAGTATATTTTAATTGTACTTCAAAATTTCTTGTTTAATTTAGTGTGTTACTTGCATTTATTTGTAATTATTTGTTAAATTTAATAGCAGTTTTCTTTAAAAAAATGTTTATTTATGGCATTTTGTTTTTATTAAGATAGGATAGTGTAGAGTAGACAGGAAGCGAAGTGCGCACACAGCCCGACGGCAATAACTGTTGTTGGCACACTCCCCTCTAAGCTATCGGTGCCGATGTGAAATTTATTTCTACTCCAATATTTGTTCAGTGTACATTTATAGTTTATACCTTTAGGAGGTTGACTTTCATTCATTTCTGATGTGGAAGCAAATAGTCTATACATGTAAGTAAGTGTGTGCATGTGGTGTGTGTGTGTTTGTCTTGTGTGACACATATGCATACACAATAAAATGCTTGCTAAATCATTTTGAGCTGAACAATCCCTTTAACAGAAAACTGTATCTGTCTAATGGATTAAAACTTTTCCACCAACACATTGTTTAAAGTTTGGTTGATTCAGTCCTTTTGGCTTTCAGTATTATTTACCAAACAGACTCTTTCCTCCTAGTCTCACATTTCTGTGAAATCCCCCATCAGAAATGTTTGTGGACTCAGTAGACCTCTTCCTTTTCTGGGGTCCTCAGTAAGGGCCCCTTGCTTGCTGTGATTGACAGGCTTGAGTAGGAAGTTGTGTTTCCACTCGCCCTCACCTCACTGGTCCCCTGATATGAGTAGCCTTTATCAGTGAGACTTTCTGTAGACCTCTTGACTTTTTCACAGCTCTCATCTCATATGCATATTTCATATCCACGGATCATATTCACCCACCGGAAGGAAAAGGGGGTACACAGGAGGGGAAAACCCCTATAATGGCCAGAGAAACATGCAATACTGTGGTCTGAAGTTGAACATACACTGTTGCAGCTGTAAATCTGAAAAAAATAAGAAAATAAAAGATCAACTTGATGTTTGTTTGTTGTTCTAATACAAATGTGTTTATAACTTTTCCTACTATAGAGGATATTAATGGTTATTATTTGAATCTACATTGAAGTGAACTGCACTTTTGAATCATGCATTTTTTTATGCACTGCATTCAGGTTAATCAGTATATCTAAAATTGAGCCACACAGGACATATGACCAGATTTTTACATTGCTCAAAGTAATTTTTTTAAAGAAATTAATACAGTAAAGGCTTACAGTATAGTGTTACAATAAGATGTATAATGCAAATACATGTTCGTTTGAACTTTCTATTAAATTAAAGAATCCTGAAAAGAAAAAGTATCATAGTTTTCTCAAAAATATTAAGCAGTTTTCTGTTTTCAACATTGATAATAATAAGAAAAGTTTCTTTAGCAGCAAATCAGCATGATTTCTGAAGGATCATGTGACACTGAAGTACACTGTTACTTTGTTTTTGATCAAATAAATGTTGTCTTGGTTAGCATAAGAGACTTCAGTCACACTTTATTTTAAGGTTCAATATTTTTAACAAAGCATTAACTGACTTTTGCATCAATAAACTCAATTTGCTGCTTATTAGTAGTTAGTAAGGTAGTTGTTAAGTTTCGGTAGTGGGTAGAATTAGGAATGTAGAATATGGTCATGCAGAATATGTGCTTTATAAGTACTAAAAACAGCCAATATGTTAATGATAGGCATGCTAATTAGCAACTAGTTAATAGTGAGAACTGGCCCCTAAACTAAAGTGTTACCGAGACTACTTCTCACCAACCCCAAACTTTTGAATGATAATGTGTTTCTTGTTGCATAATAGCTTTCATAATTTATCATTATGCGAGGTCTTAGAAGATTTATGATTTAATAATCAAGATCAAAAAGATCATATGTGTTGTTTGATATTAAATCTTTTTGAATGGTCTCAGAGCATATCTGCTTTGCTCCAAACAAAAAGACAATCACATACAAAGTTATATCCATCATTACATTCTAAAATAACCGTTCAAATCACTATCATTCAACACTTCGCATTTTCCTTAAAGACCCATTTGAGACCTGATTTATGTTGATTTATTAAAGTTACAGCTATACAATTGTGCAAGATTACTTGGTGTACTATTCAAATTACATTGTTTAATAAGTCCCCTGTAGCCAGTGAAGTTAATTGTACTCCGTGGTAATGACAGGGGAGGACATGTCTTGACGTGTCTCTGAGCCACTGATGGTGGCTGCCAGGACACGAGACCTGCTGAGTAATTACCTTTCATTTAGGATATCCAGCTTCTAAACAATGAGGAGTAATAATACCTTATCAATGTCAGACTGACTTGTCACATTATGACAGATTTACTGTTAAAACAATACCACTGGCGCTCGAAAGCAGACCTGTTCTGAGACGAGCCGTCTGCGCTCTACATATGAGCCGCTACATCACACTGCACACTCCCATCCATGTCACACATCCACAAAACCTGTAATGCACTGTTCTCATATGAAAACAAGTCTTAAGCATTTCTGAGGTGTTTAATTTTGAGTTTGAGAACCCAATGAAAGCCATTTGACACCCATAATAAACTCCAATGTGATCCATTTTTATTGGGTTGCATTTAAAACGTGATGCTGTTTTCTTAACGTTTTGGAAAGCTTTTAGAACAATTTGTTGATTTATATCTGCGAAGGACATAAAAATACTATTTTAATTCTTAGTGTGGGTGTGTTTGTGGGTGGGTGTCGGTTTCTCTGTGCATTCATTTAGGGAAGTAGGAAGGAAGGAGGTTGTCCATTAACTGTAGTGCTACTTGGCCCCAACACCTTTAAGACAGCTGATGATAATCTATTTTTCCCAATGGCCAGCAATTCAGGAACAAGAGGAGACAAGCCTGTCATCAAGAGCTTTCAGTCGTTTTGGCAATTAGCTGTGCAGCTGGCTCAGGAAAGAGTTTTTTCAGTGCAAGTGTTGGCAATTTTGCTGTGTCAAATAGATGCAAGATTTCTGTTTTAGGCAATGGACTCTTGCCTTTCAAAGCAAGTGGCATCAAGGCTACAACAATATGTACTGAAGTGACACATGATTAAATGCCTTGTTTTCAGTTCATTTTATTAAAGGTTGACTCCCCAGAAATTCTAATTTGCTTCGCCCTTAGGCCATCCAAGATGTAGAAGAGTTTGCCTCTTCACCAGGACAGATTTGGAGAAATTTAGTATTACTTCGGGTTTCCATCCAAAGTGGCGAATTTAACTTATGCGCAAAATTGGAATATCGCATAAAACATTTGCGAATAAGCACCATTTCCATCCAACGAGTCAAAGAGAACAAAATCATCACTTCCTGATAAACTGGCACTATAAATCACTAAGAAAAGCAGGAGAAGCTACTGAATATAATCATTTTCATAGCCTATGATAAACTACTTGTGCCTCAGAGCGAGCAGATGAAACTTGCTTTCGGAGGTGGATGCTGCTGTTTGGGAAGGCAGTCGTGTTATTTCTGGGAGGCAATTATACAGAAATACTTTGATGAGAGACTTTGCTCATGCTCAGGCATTTAAGAATAACCATAACAACATTTCAGATGCTGTGGAATGAGATCGATCTGCTGGTTAGTCAGGTTTTGCCGTCCCATAGCGCAGTCACATTACTTTTTTGATGCACTTGGAGGAAATTATTCGCAAAATGCATTTCCATCTCCCATTATTTATATTATTTCGCATTAAATAATAATATTATTATTTATTAAGTCTACAGTATACTGTCCTGCACATTTTATTTTATTGCACATTTTATTCTTTTTTTCATACCTATATTTATTTATATTCTATTGTGTTTGTGTTACATATAATTGCACTGTCCATGGAGCGGACCTGACTTACATTTCACTGCTGGTTATAATCTGTATAAATGTGTATGTGACGAATAAAATCTTGAATTCTTAACCCTTTTTCGCACAAGTCAAAAACCACCTCATGCAAGCGTAAAAACTTTTTTGCGTATTATGGGATTTTTATTCGAAGTTTGGTGTTTCCAACACTCGTTTCTCATGCAATACTTCAAAATGCACATTAAAATAGGGTGATGGAAACATAGCTAGTGTTATGGACAGATGACTCATATTTTAGCTGGAAACAACAATTTGAAAAAAAATCTTAACTTATGAAAGCATCGTATGAATTTGCTTGTTACAAAAATGCAGCTATTCACTTTTTAAGGCATGAATTGAGTCGTGTGGATTACTTGTGGATTATTGTGATCAGCTGTTTGGACTCTTATTCTGATGGCACCCATTCACTGCAGAGGATCCATTGGTAAACAAGTGGTGTTATGCTAAATGCTAAAATCTGTTCTGATGATGAAACAATGTCTTGCATGGCCTATGAGTGAGTACATTTAAATATATATATATATATATATATATATATATATATAATAAACTATTCCTTAAACTGCTATCCCAAAGGGCCTTTCGGGCATAATATATTTTTTTTGTGGGGATCAGAGTTCAGGATGTATGTGACACTTGAAGGTGTGATGAATCATGCTGACCCCTGTGGCAATAAACCTCATACTCAAGTCCAAACACGCTTCGTCTACTAGTTGTTATCTATGTTGTACTTTTTATTAAGAAGTTCCTCGACTTTGAGTTTTGCAGTATTTACCGAAGATTTGTTGGCTCCTTTTTTGACTCCGAGCCAGTTTGCAGATTTTGGGCTGTAAGGTTTCACCGAATTCTCAGAAAATCGCATAGTGTAGGATAGGCACAGACCATTGTTTTTGACTCCATCCAGGACAAAATCTGATATTTTGAGCTGATTTTAGAGCACATATTGCTTAATTTATCATGAATTTCCTATCAATGAGGCGTATGTGTGAGTCTGTGTTCGGAAAATCTTGAAAGTCTGGTAGTCTGTGATTCTCGGTTGCTTATGAAGTTTAGTTTTCCATGTAACAATTTAACCATGTAACCGGTTGGCAAGTTTATGATGACTAGTGTTTTAAAATGTATTCAGATTTGAAAAGCTGTATATTCCAGCTTTTAGTACTGATAAATAATTAATATAAACATAGAAAAAGATCAATATTAAATTTGACACTGGCTTGTTAATAGTTGCAAGGTAAATCTGGTTTCATATTCATTTAACACAGAACCTATTACGAGCTGTAATGAGTTATTTCTATCTGTCTTGGTGACAAAGATTCTTCTATTTGCTTGTGTCTGTGTCCGTCCATATCCTGCCTTGTTCCATCAACGTGGCCAAGAAATTACAACTTCAGAAACTCCACCTAACACTCACCATGTATGATGCCCATGCTCCCCAGGACAGAAAACAGAGGCCAGAAGTTTCTAGGCCAGCGAGCCGTCAACACATTTTGTCTCGGGCCAAGCACAACACTGTAATGTTTCTTAAAAGCATGACAATTTCGAAAGCTGACTCATTGGGGCCTTTTCACAGGGGCCAATATTAAGATATTAATACTCAACAGCTGTACACTGCCAAAGCCTGTGTACTGACAATTAAGATCCAAATCAACAAATCACTTTATAGTGGTGTAACTGTGGTATTAACTCAACTTGCAATTTAAAAGTAATTTATATATGAATATTCTTGTATCTCAAAGATTAAAATAATATAAATTTGAAGGCTACACTACATGACTGAACAGATTTTAAACACTAGACATCATAGATTTTAACATTGGAAAATCTTAGTTGGCATGCATTGCAGAGACAGCAGCTTTCAAGCCTGCGTGAAGCACAAAGAACACGAACAGGACTAAACTGACGAGAGCGTCTCCGCGGGAAGACAGCGATTGGAGCTAAAAGATGAGACACAAAACAAGCTACGGAAACACGAAAAAAACACCCCACAGACACGAGACAAGCATATGCACACCGCAGAGACTATGACGGGACAGATGACTGCTGTACGTTCACCCAGCAGGGTGTTCGGTGTAAATGTGCCGTGAACATACCTCAATTTACGAACATGAGTTCGGTTGTAGAATGCTGTTGTCACTCTCGTAAATAACCAAACTGTGTGTGAACGTAACTGTATAAAGCACTCAAATACAGGACTGACAACCATATTCTATGGAGATTACTCACTGACGAAATAAAATTCACAAATTCACATAGAATGTTTCTGCATGGGGAACCCATGAGCTTAGTGTTGCTAGCATTATACTGTACTTGATTGAGCTCTGGGTGTTAGATTCGTTGCTTGTGCAGTGATATATGCATCAGTGGAGTGTTTAGGCCTACTGACTGTTTGGCTTTCATTTCCTCGTTATTTCCTAGTCTTTCATCATTAGATATTCTATTGCTAGAAGATTTTACCATGATCCAAGCAATCAGGTTTAAGATGAACAATTAAATACAAGTTTATACAATACGGTTCATTTGTTGTCAGCCTGCAGTTTAATTTTTTGAGGGAAAAATAATTTAAAAAAAGATCAAACACAATAAAAATACGCACAAACAAGCCAATATGATTTGTTTTATAGAGAGAAGAATTTATCTCTAGAAAGAGACATATATGCTTTTTTCAACATTTTATCACTTAACGCACATTCCCTTTTGCCCTTTCTTTCAATGACTTTTTATTCATTTTCCCATGGAACAGGTTTCTCAAGCTTTCAACGTGCACAAGACATCTGAGATGAAGGCAAATAACATATCGCTGCATATAATATTTAATGTTGGGTAATTTGTTTACCTCATGACTATTTCCGGATGTTTTAGTTTGTCCTCTTGATTCCGATGAAATGGCTGTATGAAAAGAATACCAAGGAGTTTATTTTCCTTGAAGTATTATATGACAGAAGTAAGGACAGTGTTCAAATATTGTAATCGGTACAAGACAGTTCAAGGGAATGAAAGTCACTATTTAAGCAAATTTTCATCACCAAGAACAAACTATCATTTCATTGAATATAATTAAAGTACATAATGCCCAGACGAAGTATAAACCGTAATGTGAGATATTGATCTCTGATTGTTTTTCACATGAGTTGAATCTATTTGGTGTGTGAGACTATGTCAACGCTCTTTATGTTCAGTGTAGAGCACAGTAGTACTATATGTCAGAGCTTTATTCAGGAGCCCATCATTTCCTGCATTTCCCTTGGTACATTGCTGGAGACACAGCTGGCCTAGTCTGACGTGCATCTCAGCCATTGTTTCTGCAAGGGATCAGCTCCCAGCTGAACTCACATCCTGCCTGCGAAGGAAGCAAAAGGGACAACACAAGAATGTGCGCACATAAGACCTTTTTCAGAGCAGGAGAGTTTAATGAAGCCTAATGAAGATGTATTTTAGTGCAAAGTGGGTCTGATTGTTCTTTTTAAGGGACATGGCTGTTAGCATTCCTTATGACAAAACACGATGCATCAGAAGGCCACTGTTTTGCTCTCAGTATAATTTAGAGCATGCACAACACAAGTAACCCCCAGGAGTTCAGTGGTCTACACACTTTTGAACATGAGTTCAAAATGAGCATGTTTCATCTATGGCTTCCAATGCAAACAAGGGCTGAAGTTTGGCAGCGGCCACTGTGCTTTGCTGATACGCAGCTGTTAATTGTCCTATAAGGGACCTGGTGAAATCTGCATACTGTGTGGTGTGCGGTCCTGCTTCTTGTGATAGTACAGACCTCCTTCCTTAAGCCTGAATAGCACTTCTTGGCACAAGTGGGATCAGGTATAATGATGTCTTTGGCTGCCGGTACACTGTAAATGAACTCAAAGCGCTTGTGTTTATGAGCGATCGGGCTGCTTGGGGACGGATCAGAAGCAGGCCCGTAGATTAAGCTAGAGTTAGGTTATATATTTAGTCAACTGATCTCATATTTTCAACTAAAATGATATGGAAAGGAATGTCAAAACCGACCAAGCAGTGAAGGATCCAACTGAAGTATTGAGCCTAGTGATGATAAGAACTGGAGGACCTCTGAGGAATTTTGCAGACTTAAAATATAAAGTGCAGCATATCTGAGTATGTCAAGATTTGTGTAATGAGGGAAATTCCGTATGGATAATTCTGTACATATGTAGCAGTGTAGAATACGCTGTCATTTTCCAGATCTGGCCATTGCTATTTTTGTTCTTTCTGAGAGGTATATTTTTCCTAAAATAACAAGTGAGAGCAGCAGATTTGAGTCTTATTTCTAATAGTCCAGATTAATGTTTTGTGTACCCTCGTGAAGAAACTGTGGCATTTATAAAAAGCGTGCGAGCTGGAGAGAGAGAGGTGGAGTGAAAAAAGTGGGAGTGAGAAAGGAAAAGGACAAAAAAAGAATCAGGGAAAGAGAGAGGGGCGGTTTTTGTCATCATATCTCCAAAGCCTCAGTTCTGCATTAGACTCATGGAAAACTACTTAGAACTCCAGACGTGCTAGTCTTGCCAGAATCGGCTTCCATTCCAAAAGGAATTAATATTAATATTAGAGAGAGTCGACCCTGACATGTGCAATTTAGGCCAGAACCCGTCTAAATCTATCCCAGAAGCCCTCGCTTCCGGTCGGCCGAGACCTGGAAAGCTGGAACTTTGAGAGCTGAGCGTCTGAAATATCCATCGGCCAATTATCTCCCTTGCCCCGCGCGGGGCTCAGAGCTCTATAAAAACTCGTCTGAGATGGACTCTGAGGCATTTCTGTTCCTCTTGTGGGTCAGGCTCTGTGCCTCGTATCCCTTCTGACAAGCACTTAAATGTGAAGGACAAAAAGAATTCAGCAGTTCATCTATCACCTGTTACAGATTTGGGCTGTAGCTGAGAAGAAATAGTGTAGTGTTACCCACAGCTAGAAAGAGATCCGTGAAGTATATACTGAAACGTTCCTAATGTCGGCCTACTAGTGGTTCAGCGTTTGCACATCTGGTTAGACGCACATATACTGTATACATTTATATATTGTTTGAATTGAATTGAACTCATCTTTCATGAGTTTCAATTGAAATTAAATTGGCCTCGCCCCACATGAAATTTAAATGAATCTACAGGAATTGGAAATTGAAAATTACTGAGTTTCAATTTTTTTTAAATGTAAAAATCATAAAAATAATGAAATACGAATATATATATATACATATTCAAACTTCAAGACTTTTCAAACTTCTTTTTAAGCTTTCAGACATTTTTTTTCAAGCCATCATGTCAACCTTATCTTGACCATTTTCTTATAAAAAATTACATATATTGCAGTTATTTGATTTTCAGTTCATTTTTATTGTACTTCATTAAAGTCCAAAATTCAAATTCATTAACTGATTCCCAACTGCATTCTCAGTTTCATTAATTTAGCCATTATTTGCTTTAATGTATCCTTAAATCCTTCAAGACTTTGCACAGTTAGCAACTTGTCCTTTATGATGCTATGCTAGAAAAGATGAAACGTATATTATTTCTGTGCAATGGGTGGTTAGTAAGTAATGCGCTGTAGAGTCAATGAATCGCTTATTGTAGACTCCCATGAGAGGTCTTAGAAATGGAACATCTAGCTGTTGGAATTACAGTTAAAGGATCCGTTTCCACCAGAGTGTTATGAGAATGTGATTTTCATTTCCAGATTTATCGAACTTAATAGATAATATTCGGAACTTAATAATACTACATCTACAAAATGACTTGACTGATCCACCAATGTTAGTAATTCCTGAGCTCGGTCAGGACCCTACTGTTCTCGGGCCTGGTTCCACAGCCTCTCAGCAGGTTCAGTGTGTAGCCAATGCTAATAATCTCTGCACCTGTGTAATGTGTGCTAGAGATCTGACTGCTTAAGTTAGCCGTGTCTGTCATGCTAGCTGTTTTCATCTTGCCGTTCATTTATTTCTCTTTGCCTCTGGCATGCAACCGCCTGTGATGGAGAGAAGTTGAGGGTTTTTTCTTTTGTGCAGCAGAACTGGCTGGCAGGGAGGAGAGTTGTCCGCCTTTAAAAGTCAAAATGACTAAGTACGACAAAGTGAATCAAGTGAGCTAATATTTGAACTTTTTTGAGCCATGATGGATTGAGTGTCCAACACTGAGAAATATCTTCATAATATTTACTCAAATACTCCAGGAAATGAATGCCTCCAAATGGCAGTTTCAATTTACACCCTCTAAAAACTTTCCTTTGCTCCCACACGCTCTTCCCTTTACATCATGTTTTCTTTAAATCTTTGTACTTTTTATATAAAAGGAAATGCTAGATTGTTGGACTGTGCTGATACTTACCCAAGTGCCAAAGCAAAGTATAGTTGAGTATAGATGATGGAGAACCACATACGGGTGAGCATCTAAAAGAGTGCATATAGTAAACAGTTTTTCAACATAACATAACATAAGATATAATATATGGCATTTCAGTCTGGTAAGTTAAAATCATTTGTGAATGAAATGAAAGTGTTGCAAATTTGTCATGGCATTGAATTGCTGTTTTTTTTTCAGTTTTATCTATGTATATTGTAACTGTCCCTATTGAAATAAACCAGATATATAAATAAATATATTTTCCAATACAATACAATTGCATAATGTAGTTTACCCTGAGTATGTAAAAGCAGCTGCTAAAAAAAATGTATTTGCTCATACTGAGAGCCCCAAACACCATTGTTTGCTCCTTCTTATGTAAATCTAGTGCATGTAAAAGACCACTGAAAAATAGGCGAATCAGAACATAACACGACTGTGACGTTACAGTCGGGATCACTATTAGTTACGCCCCCAACATTTGCATATACCCACCCATGTTCTATACCAGACGCCAGCCGAACCATCAGAAGTTCTGCAGGCATTGTAAAGAAACAAGCGAGGATAACAGCAAAAATGGCAGATCATGGAAATAAATGTAATGTTCCAGGCTGTGCAGGGATGTGGGTTGGTGTCTGTATTCAGAAAGGCACGGAAAGCAAATAACGCGTTCTAATAAAATAACGCGAGACACTAAAGGGACATGGTTAGATGCTGGCGGTAGCCTGTTACTTTACAGTACATAAGATTTCACTTTCCACATAAACAGAGTAAGGAGAGATGACCGAGGATGATGGCGAATGATTTACAGATCCTGAGCACCGCTGACAAGCATCTGATCTTGTAAAATGTGTGGTAAATACTGCCGCTGTAGTTTACACAGAGCACATGCGATCGCAAATCTCGAAAGTGAAAGTGTCTCCGATCGTGAATTTTAAAGCAGTTTAAATGCCCAGCATATTAATAGCGGCTCCCTGATGCCTGTATTTTATATACAGTATAATTACCCAACGATATAACTGTGAGAGAAAGCATTGAAATATATATTTAACTCCCTGTGTTTCCTTCCCGCTGTGTGAGCTACTGAAATGAGCCGTACTGTGAAACAGCCAATCAGAGCAGAGCTCAACATTGAGCCGCACTGTGAAACAGCCAATCAGAGCAGAGCTCAACATTATTATTCATGACTCTTCCAAATAAGGTAATAACAGACCGTTTCATTCTAGGGACAAATCCTAGGGTTATAAATGGACATGTAAAACTGTAAAGCCACATACCTTCTATGTAGATATCAGAGAACAATTTAAAATATTGTTTTTATAAATGTTATTATATTTTGCCAAATAATTAATTAACATGTTTTATTTAATGGTCATGTTTATTTAATGTTTATTTTGATAAATAAATAGATAACACAACTGCTTTAAAATAGACATGCTATATTTTTGGTAACAGGATTGTAAAAGCGTCATAAAATAAAATGGCTTATTTAGTTTGACCTCTTCAGATGGACAAACAACATTTCAGTATCATTATTGGCTGTACCTCAAAAATAATATAATAATTTATTAATTGACTTAAAGGAATTAGTGTATCACTAAAAACCAGTAGTAATTTGTATTTAAAAAAAAACATTTTAAAAGGGTATTTCTTTATGAGACATGTCATAAACCAGGCAAATGTAAAAAATAAAACAAACTGCAGTATGGCATTGTGTGTACTTTGTGCTATCATTAGAGTTTTAATAAAAAATGCTGTTGTTTTGCATTGCGTACTATGAGCTTGCGTACAGTTTGTAGTGATCCTTGTTTAGGCTCAGGGCAGAGGAACGGATCTGAGCAGAAATGAAGTGGTTTAACTGAACGTGTAACCTTGAGAGTCCGGGTAGAATTACAGGTGTACTTCCTTTCCCAGGCTCAGAAGAGGGAGTGTAAATCTTTGTGGACGAGGAGAGATGCAGCCAGGCCTGCTATTGTCATACACACATTCACACACAATGAGTCAGGCAGGTGAGCGAGTGGGTCTTGAGATTTGGCGCAAGTTAGAGAGAAAGAAAGAGAAGTGAAACCAGAGGCGCCTTGCTGAGGAGCTCACCTGGGGATGAAGCGGCGTTCAGACTTATTCAGGTGTGAGGAGGGGTGTGTTGCCTCACCTTCACACACACACACACACACACACACACACAGACACATGATACTTCCTCTGGTCCCACATCCCAGCATGCCTCATTTCACATGGACAGTATCTTGCCAAAACATCAATGCACTGATTAGCTCTACTCAGACGTATGTATTTATAGTTAAAGATATTATTTGGCACGCTCTTAAAGGCATAGTTCACCCAAAAATGAAAATGCTGTCATCAATTGCTCAGCCTTGTATGACGTTCTTTCTTTCGGAATTCCTTTTAGATTCAGACTGGCATAACTAGCATAATAAAAAAGTCATTTTTAATATTATAAATAAGTTTTACTTTGAATTGAACTCTCTGAATGTATTTGATCAAAAATACAATAGAAACAGTTATAGTGTGAAATTCTCTAAAATTGTAATTAGTGCTGTCAAACAATTAATCACATCCAAAATACAAGTTTGTGTTTACATAATACATGTGTGTGTACTGTGTATATTTATTCTGTATATATAAATAGATACACACATGCATGTAGATATTTAAGAACATTTTTATATAAAATATTTATATTTATTTATAATATAAAATATATATAAACATGTAAATATCTTTAAAATGTATACATGTATGTGATTGCATTTATATATACATAATAAATAAACAGTACACACATCTATTACGTAAACACAAACTTTTATTTTAGAAGCGATTAATCGCGAGTAATCGTTTGCCAGCACTTATTTTAATATGTATAATATAAATAAATACATGATATAATAAATATTCATAAATATTTAATAATATTTCACATTATTTGTTTTTACTGTATTTTTGGAGAGCAAGGCTTCTTTCAAAAGAAATCATAATTATTCCAAACTTTTATGTAACTGACTCTCAGTGTCAGTAATTGCTTTAATATGTTTTATCTCTTATTCTGAGATCACAAACCGGTTTTAAACTTTAGAACATATTCAGGTATCTTTTTATTCATATTATTTGCATAAAAAGCACATGATAAGGCTTTATACACATGCTCCACCAAGCTAAACCCTTTGTGATCATCATCTGGCTGCTGTTTGCAGTCTTTATGTGGATTGATTTCAGCTGCAACGTGATTATCCTCATCACTTTAGTGTCTGCGAGGCAGCCTCTCGTTTCTCGGCGCTGCAACCCTACACCAATATAGCTAGAGTTTATTTCTCCAGTTTATTTTTACTAGCAAATCTCTTCCTTCTCCATTCCCCCCACTCGTTAGCCTTCCATTGTTGGAGAGGAAGAAAGGAGAGGATGAGAGTTTGCTAAACATGTGCGCTGTTGGAAAAGTATTCTGGCTTCCCTTTCTCTCAAACTCTAGTTTTCATCCTTGCCAAACATGCTGCCACTAAAACACAGCAAGACGTTTTATCATATTGGATTATTTTAGATGATTGTATAAAGTATATTATTGGAGTGTTTTAAGTTGAAGTCTACTTGGTTCACATTACACAGTTGGCCTGTGTCAGTTACATGTGTCCAACCACAGGCTTTTTAAAAACATTCTACACTGTGTGAAGTGTCCAAAACATTTAATCAATGTTTTTTATCTGAAAAAGGGCCTGATCTGGTGCAATCTGTGAATTTATATTACTTTATCTGATGAATTTGGTCAAATGAATTGAAATTGTAATAAAATTACATTTTTTAATTTAATTAAAAGTTTGGTGTCTGTAAGATTTTTTTAAAGAAATTATTTTATTCATCAAGGATTCATTTGATTAAAAGTGACTGTAAAGACATGTATAATGTTGCAAATATTTATATTTCAGATTTTTTTTATTGAAAAATGTTGGCCTTTCTATTAATCATATATTCTGTTTTTCACAAAAATATTAATCAGTGAAGACTGGTTTAAGGTCTACTGAAAATTCAGCTTTGCCAACACAGGAATAAATTACATTTTAAAATGTACTAAAATAGAAAATGTATTTTAAATTGTAATAATATTTCACTGTGTGTGTGTGTGTGTGTGTGTGTGTGTGTGTGTGTGTGTGTGTGTGTGTGTGTGTGTGTGTGTGTGTGTGTGTGTGTGTGTGTGTGTGTGTGTGTGTGTGTGTGTGTGTGTGTGTGTGTGTGTGTGTGTGTGTGTGTGTGTGTGTGTGTGTGTGTGTGTGTGTGTGTGTGTGTGTGAGAGAGAGAGAAATATTTATAAAAAAATATTATATCCATTCCACATAATTAAACCGATTTTTTCCTTCAAAAATCAAACCGAGGAATCAAATCTCTGCAGTTTCCAGTGCCGTGGTCTATTGTGTGAGCTACAGAAATGCCTTTATCATGAGTTTTAAACTGCTATTGTGCAACGTTTTCACCTGTATAAAGATGTTTGGTTGGCCAGAGCTGATGTGTTGGATTTTGAATCCAATTTTCAATATTAATTAACTATTAACTACAACTTTTGCCTCTGTAAACTCCTAATTTGCTGCTTATTAATAGTTAATAAGGTAGTTCAATTTAGGTATGGAATAAGGGATCTAATATATATTCATGCAGAATAAGACATGAATATGTGCTTTATACGTTCTAATAAACGGCCAATGTCTTATTAATATGCATGCTATTAAGCAACTAGACAAAAGTGAGAATTGGACCTTAAACTAAAGTGTTACTGAAGATGCTCGGTCAGTGCTTTGCTTTGTAACCAGCAGAGGGAGATCAGTCTCTGGGGAGTTCAACATTTACATTTATGCATTTAGCAGACGCTTTTATCCAAAGCGACTTACAATTACATTCAGGTTATACATTTTTTTGTCAGTATATGTGTTCCCTGGGAATCGAACCCACAACCTTTTGCGCTGCTGACGCAATGCTCTACCACTGAGCCACAGGAACACAACAATAGCACCGAACACACTGTATGTCATTCAAAGGTCACTTTGGTCTTCATTGAACAAGAGGCCTTTGAGAAAATAAGTTGTAAAAACAGGTTGCTGGAGGTCAGCGCTAACATGTGTTTGGCAACTCGATGTCCTGTTGGGCACCTGAAAGACGGCATGAGAGAGGTGTGATGCTTCCTGTGTAAGAGTGTGTTCAGACTTGACTGTTCTGGCAGCTTCTCTCTTCGGCTTGGATGAACTCTTGCTGACATTAGTCGTAGAGTGTAACGTCTACTATGACTGCATCCATATTACACACACACACACACACACAGGGTGACCGGCTGAACGCAGGTGAGAGGAAAGCCTGAAGGTGTGAAGGTTGATAGTTTTGCGTAAAGTTGCAACAAGAAGCAACACATTTTTATTAGACAAAGCCAGCAAGACCTGTTAGATCTAACTGTCACTGTTCAGGAACAAGGACACGAGACAGTGTGTTTCTTTTGTGTCAAACCAAATATTTTAGAGATGCATGTACGTCTAGAAATGGATATTTGTACAATGAGGATACTGCATATGTGTGTACATGCTCTTCTCGGGTTTCCCAGTCAAATTATTCAAACCGGTGTCTGTTTCATAGCAAGTGACAATGTCTATACCAGATGAATAATAATGTCTTTGTCTGGCTTGTAAATATGTGCTGTATCTGAGCGTTCAAATATGTCTTGGCATACATTATTGGCAATTTTAATGTTTTCATTGAACGTGCACAATGGCAATGTATAGTTTCAAGTGCAGAAAAAACGGCTTATCAAATTACCTTGCCATATGTCTACAAAATTTTCACTCGGGATTAGAAGCACTTGAGGATCTCAGGGTTTAAAGAGGCTATGAGAGCTTTTAGGCTCCTGATTCAAGGGTGCAGACAGGCCGTGTGTTGGAGTGACGGCGAGTAGTTAATAACTACCTGTTCAGGTGAGAACAACACCTAATGGGAGGCTGGGCAGAGGCTGCTAGGCCAGAACTTCCCCTGAAAGACAAGGTAAACAGCAGGGTTAGGATGACAGTAGAGGAATGCGAAAAATCCACTTAAATGGATCCCTTAGTGTTCCGCAGGGCAGGTCAGCGAGTGAGAATAGAGAGGTAAAAGTGACAGGCTGAGCTTTTGGAAGAGCTGTACAGAAGAAAGGGAGGACGGAGGGGTGTGATGAGAGACTGGCGGCCTGTCAAACGCATCTGCGGACGTAGGTGGGAAAGGAGGTATATACCAGAGATGGGACTCTCTACACAGTTACTTATTGTTCAAAGGGAAACGGCTTTCAGTAGACCTTTTGCACACAGTCATGCTCGCTTTGCGCTGCTGACAGATTTATCTTGGAGGACGTTAGCGAAAGGCTTAAGCTTTTGAACTCTGCTGTTGCGCCAAAAATATTACTCAGCTGTGGCATTACATCATTAGGACTTTGTATTTATAGGTGGTTGCAATGACGATGTTGGCAACTTATTTAGGAACATATTACAAAAAACAGTGTGCTTGAATTTAGCATGAAATTGCTTATGTTTTTACTTATTATGAAAAGACTTGATGTGACTTAAATTTGGCGCGAGGATAACGGCCTTATTCTGTGATTTACTATAAACATTTCCTTTGTAATTTCTGTGTAATACTGATGAACGGAAATACTTGTTGAAATGCAGTTGAAGGTGATTCATACATTCATGAGGTAAATTACGCTCAAATCTTCGAATTCTCGGTTCTAATCCAAACAAATCTGCTATCGGTGAAATGTAATTGCATTTGTTGACAGTTGTGCCTGACCGCTACAGGATATCCCGTGTTAATGGGGTGTTAATGGGTTTCTTTATTGCTAGGATAATACCTGTGGACTTTTTGTGTTTAGTGACACTTTAAAGAGACAAAGTGGAACTATTATCTACTAATTCTTAAATTACATAGATAACAGAGAAAGACTTATATTTGATGGGTTTACAGAGTAATTGGTGTAACTGGTTTGGGTTTCTCTGACCTTTGACCTTTGCCTGCAGAGGCTAAGATGCACCTGCAAGTGTGTGTCATGACCCATGTAACCTCGGTCAAATAGACCTCCCTTCAGCAGAAGAAAACTTGTCAAGACAGCAGATGCATACTAAAACAAAAATATATTTGAATGGTTTTCTCGTTCCTCCATCTATACGGCCATACAGTCAAAGCAAAATCAGGTTTAAGAGTGTCTTAAAGGTATAGTTGACTCAAAAATAAATGCTGTCAAAATTTACTCTCATGCTCTGATGTCATTGTAAATTAAGTTTTTTCTTCCAAAAAAAGAAAAGATGTTTAAAAGAATGTTTATGCTGCCCCTTTTAAAGTTAATGCTAGCCAATGGAGTCAACTCTTGCATTTTATTCACAGTCCTCTAAATCCATTAGATAGATTCTTGCTAGGAACAGAATAAAATTTGCTAAAAATGTGTTAGTCTCTCCAAAACCTTGCTACTCTCACCTTAAAAACCTCTCATTTGAAAATTGTGGTCACCATTGACTTTCATAGTTTGGGAAAAAGTCATACATGCTATAATTCTGACATTCTGCTTTATATAATGTTTTAAAATGACATAAATGTGAGGAAATTATTGCAGATAACTATTCCTTACATTTAAAAAGCCATAAAGCACGACCCAAAGGATGCATTATCGTTTGGAAACCCAGCAAGAGACATAATAGTGGAAATGACTTGTTGAGGAGGTGTGAGTGTTTGTGTGATGGATGAGGGGATGTAAAGAGAGAGTGTGTGAGAAGAATTAGTTGATATTTCCATGTATGTGTGTTTATGTGAGTATGGAGTGAGAGAGAGAGAAGCGAGATGTGGAAGTTGATGTTCCTTTCCCTCAGGGATGTGACATCCCTGCAGAGGAACAAAACCAAGCGCGGTATTAGTAACAGGATACGCCCGCTAGCGCAAACTGGAAACTTGTACCTCCTTATCTAGAGGGCAAGTGAGTCGCTTTCTATCGTTTTCCCATACATACCTGATCCACCCGATAAGGTCCTGTTTGTGTCTATGAGCTCTCAATTTACAAAAAAATTCCCCAACCAGCACACAAGTAAACCGCATGACTTTCAGACTTCTACAGATAATAACAACTCTTTCAATCAATATAATTGAAATCAGTATCAATACCAGCTATTTGCTACTTTAATAATGATTGTACAACTAACACAATTAAATAACACGTTAAAGGTACAATAATTCTTCAGATTTCTGACAGTTTGTTAACTAGTGTTTCTTGACGTATAGCAGGTTTAACCTGACAGTCAGCTGTGTGAACATTACGTTGTCTGTCTGTGTGTTTATCAAGGCTGTGGCATTGCTTGAATTTCCTGAGAACATTATTTCTCTTGTGTTTCTGTGTGCTCAGTATGATTTCCATTTTTGTGTGCATGTTTGTTCTACAAATAGGCTATTTGTTTTTTTGTAATTTGACCTTTTTCACAGATGAATGGGTTGGTGATGTATAAGTAGAAAGTAGAAAGTACATTTTTATTTAAATTACA
This sequence comes from Ptychobarbus kaznakovi, assembly GCA_027422405.1. NCBI lineage: Eukaryota > Metazoa > Chordata > Actinopteri > Cypriniformes > Cyprinidae > Ptychobarbus > Ptychobarbus kaznakovi. The sequence continues at coordinate 12,080,454 of CM049801.1, read as the reverse complement.
GTACATTTGCCAGTTATCTTTGTTATTTTTTCACCTTATACCATTTTCAAATAGTTGGTGTAACAATTAAATAAAAAATAACATTTTCCTTACACCTTGAATCATAATTTTCCAAATAAAATCAAACCTTTAAGAAATGTATTTTGATCTTAATTCATAATATTTATAAAAAATTAAATCTTTTTTTTATTATAATGTAAGATTTTAAGAGGCTTGATATAATTTCCTGTTTTTATTATTTTTTCCTTGTTAGTTGCACCAAACAGTGAAGCTGTTTAGTTAAAATATTTGTACTTAATAGTAAAATATTATGCCTAAGTACATTGGAATCAACATGCATGCTCATCATAGAAGTAATTTTTTGTTTGAATATATATTTATTCGTTTATTCAGACAAAAAATGAGCATCATGTCATTGATCCTAATTCTGTGATATACTGAAATTATATCAGCTCAAGGTCTTTAACGTTAAGCTTAGGGCGGATGTCGCTTTAGATTGTGATAATAGCAACCAGACATTAGCAGGGAAAGTCTGTGGTGAGACACAAATTAAGACACAACTGAGAGCTCTATTTGTTACCTTGCCTTAGGTTATACTTTAGGTTACAACATGACATCTCTGTTCATCCTTTCTCATCAGCTCTTTCTCTCTCGCTCACCGCCTTCGTCCGTTCCTGTTTCACATTGAGTTCCGAAGAGTTTTAGGTTGCGTGTTTTTCACCTTTTCTCCTGAAAAAGTAAGGCGATCCGATCCGGTTTTCACTTTTCCCCCCCCCAGAACAATTGCAGAAGGTCTGTGCAAGTGCAGACGGTGGAATGAGACGATGAAAGAGTTCAGGGCTCACAGCCTCATCTGTAAAATCTCCCTTCTCTGGAGGATGTCCATCTGCCTAGTATCTGGTTGCAGAATGGAGACACAAATTTAGTCAATTTTGACAGAGTATTTCACTTAAAGTTAATGGTAAATGTGTGTTGGCCCAACTTGCCCCTGAATTCAAGACCCTCTTCCCCTGAGCCCAAGCCCTGGGGTGCTTTGTGGGAATGACTTTGTTGCGGTTCAGTTTAATTTCAGTGTTTTGTCGTGTATCATTCACAACTCTTCAGTTCGCCCATGCCTGGGGATATCATGCATTCGTACATGCTTAGCTTCAGTGGAAAGGAGGTATTGTTGTGTGTGTAGTGATTTTCATCGATGATAACCTCCATACTGAAATGACTGGTACAATGGAGCAGTGTTTGTGTAAATAGAGATTCGATATATATCCCTCATCCAGACAAACATCTATAATGTTTCTCTCTTGGCACACGTGTCCAAGAATGTAGTCAATAGTGCCACGTTTCATTTTTTTGATAGGGATGAAAACGAGGCTTTGAGGGATAGATGTACGGTGCGATTACTGGATTTTACTCTTGTTTAACAACATGTAGATTGTTCAACTGACTTTCAGAGAGAGATAAAGAGAAAACAACTTTCATTAGACAAAAACCTCATAAAACCATTTGGAAAGTTTTGAGTTGTAAAAATTATGTGATCTTGTTTTCAACTGAATATGATGTCTAAACTGACTGATATCAATAGAAGAATCCTTTTTGGTTCCCCAAATAATATTTGGGGAAAGAACCAATTTTTACTAAATATTTAAATAAAAAAAACTTTAAAATCTAAAATAAATCAAAACAAATGTATTTCCATTAAACCTGTGTGTGTGTGTGTGTGTGTGTGTGTTGTGTGTGTGTGTGTGTGTGATGTGTGTGTGTGTGTGTGTGTGTGTGTGTGTGTGTGTGTGTGTGTGCAGGTTTACAAATATACATACATCTTATTTTTTTCTTTCTTTCTACATTAAAATGGATTCATATTTATATATCAAACAGATATAGCAGCAGAGTTTTTTGTAGGTAATATTAAATATTTACCGTAACCATAATCAGAAAAAAGCAGCTGTAGTTGATTGTATTTGATTTTTTTTAAACATTACATAAAAATAGAAAAATCTTCGTCATATTTTTTCTGTCATTACAAATCTCAACACTTAGCTCGTCCGACCTTTTTTTCTTCCTTTGAGAAAACGTTCTCTGTTTGATGAATGTTCAGTTGGCGCAGAATGTTCTTTAAATCGGAGCACTTTTAAAAGGAGCTTGTCAACACGAGATTGATTTCTCTGCGTTTGACTCCAGTCTGCTGTGTTTATATCCAGTACAGCCCATTCCCTACACAGTGGCTGTGCAAGGAGGCATTTGGATAGGCTAAATGGCAGTACTCTGTAAGTGAACGAAGCAGTGGTTAGCATCATGATAAAATATAAGACCCTTTTGGCGAGCTTGCAGGCAACATAGACAGACGGCCATGACTCATTGCTACTGGAGCCAACCTGTCTGCAAAAGTACTCAGAACCTGGACCCTGGGTCAGACGCCCCCCTCTGCCTTCTCCTCTGTCCCCCAGCAGCTGGCCCTTAACAGGACCACCGGCGGCCCCATACATGGGGGTGTTATATGGGCTGTTTGATCGCCCATAGTTTTATTTTGTGTGTGTGTGTGAAACGGAAAGTGGGTGTGAGAAAGATACCTGATGTAATTTGCTCCATAATCGCTTGTCTCCTGTTTTCTCCTCTATCACCTATGGTTTTATAACAAAGGTCTAAAGTTTTTTTAAAGCCCTTTCTCCTGGGCTCTTCAGTAGAAGAAGGGTGTTGGGTCACAAACCACCATGCAGTCATTAGTAATGTTTCTATTTTAGACCACAGCTATAAACAACATGCATATTTTCTTACAGTGAAAACAAATAGTCTAAGTTGCCGAGAAGTCTTTATCTATCAATAAACAGTGAACTTTTTTTTTTTTTACTTTTAGCTGGAACTACTCCTGCAAGCAGTAGATGCTTTTTCCCTGGAAAGCAATTGAGATCAGTCTGCTGTTGTTTTATTAATCAGTCCCCAATCAAACTATTAGGAACCTGTTCCTCATCTAACATTATCTCTGTCTGTTTAATTTGCCTAACCAAAGTAACTTAGGTGGAAAGCAATATCACACTCAGGGCAGTGTCTCCATTTCACCTGCTGAATTAACACTCATAGGATGTTAATAAAATACAACTTTATTCTGGTTTAATTTGGATGACTGTTAGATTTTAAACCATTAGTGTTGCAATTGACAAATGTGGCCAGCTTTTCATAATTGGACAAGAGAGAAAAGTCAGTAACTTAAGAGTAGTAAATAAAAAATGCTGGAGACCAAGGCTAGTTGTTAAACTATTTACACCAGAGAATATTTGTCAGGGTACGTCAATTTCTGTATTGGCACATACAGTACCTTAAAGTCTTGGTTAAAGTCATGGCTAATTTGCCACAGAACATTTCCGCTGTTATTGCCCAGAAAAAGCAGGGCATTTTGTCATATTATGAGGGGTAAGTTATCACAATAAAACTTGCCATTAAGCAACTTTACCTAAATAAAAAAATAAAATGGTCCTATTCAACTTTTAAATTCAAATCAAATTTCATTACTTCATCAATATATCAAATATATGATGATAATGGCAACATTATTCTGGAACATTATTCTAAATGGTTTAAAATGAGATGTTTGAATCTAACATATAAAGTTTACTAGAGAAAACACACATTCATGTAATTTTACTTCTGACTCAAAGTAATAGAATGTGCTGAAAATTCACTGGATACAGACTAAAAGACATAAGAACCTATTAAAAAATACGCTAAAAAAAACTGATCCTAACATTTTATTTTATAAAAATAAATAAGTATATATTTAATAATTGTTGAATATCATAATAATATGAGAGAATCAAAAAACATCCATCCGAGTAGCTGCATCAGCTGTATACTTTCTGTTAAGAAGCAGAGCTAATTAAGATCCTAAAGGCGTCGTCAAAATGTGGTTTCAGCCACTGAGTGCCAAAATCCCTTTCTCCTCTCTCTTTACCCTGCATTAGAAATTCCAGCCTGGAAAATCTGAACATAATCCGAAAACATGAAAAGGAAATGAGTGTGAATGTGAGACGGGGAATAAACAGGCTTGGTATATTTCCATAGGGCTCTACGTTGCTGTGTGGAGCAACTGGGGCCGGGCCATATGTGTCAGGATTAATTAAAGCTCCGTCTTTCAGTCCACTGCGTCTGTCTAACCTTCTGTAACAGAGCTGATAAAGCCATGCCTCTCCTGGTGTCCCTGATCCTGACCCTTGACCCCTACCTGACCTCTTGCCTCTCACCTATCTAGCCAACCCTCCGACTTCTGTTGGTTTCTGACCTTATCTGCCACATAATCCTGATAAGCATCACTATTATGACAGCTTGATGATATAGATACCGCAGTACTTTGTCGAATATTTAAACATACTGATGGTGAGAAATGCACTTACAATTCTCACAATGAACTGACACTATCTTGATATACTTAATCATTTGGGTTACTATATAGTAACACACTGTATATTTTTTGGAACTTAACACAAGTTCATGTTTGTTTTATATGGTTGTGAAAATGTTTCTGTATTAAATCATTTTTAAAGAGTTGCTTATTATTATTGAAAGATATTTATTATTATTAATATTATTATTGACTCAAATATCATTCATTCATAAATACCGTTCTTTTGAGGTAGTCAAACCATATTGCATTTTACATCCTATCCTGAACTAATAATGTCGTGTCATAAAAATGTCAAATTGTCTGATATTTATTGACTAAGATGCAGTCATTGTCTACTAGTTTTAAATGAGTTTTTTCTTCTTCAGGATCATTAAAAAACATACATATAAAAATGAATTTGAAATAAGAAATATGCTCATAATAGAAGAGGTATAGTCATAGTCCGTATGAATTGTATTTTAATGTTTATTAATGAATTCATAGACAAAAGACAAAAAAGTAGTCTCAGTATTATTGTAGTAACACTGTCTATAGTTATTGTTAATGTTGAGATGCATTCATATAGTTTGTTTATTTTAATTTTAGTTCATTTTTTTTTTTTTTATCAGTCTTTTTATGCCTTAATAAGTTTTACTTTCTTTAGTGCCTTGGCAATAAGCTAAAGTAAAATAAGTTTTCTTAGTTTATTTATTTATCAACTGATTATTTTTGTTATTAATTATTTTTTATTAAATATACCAGTGTACTTTGTTGATTTCAGAAGACTGACTTGGACATTAGATACTATGCCTGTAACAGTCTCAGCACTGGCAAACATGTTGCTTATAAGTAACACGCTGAACCATCATGTAGGTGACAGGAACTCGTCAACAGTACATTGCAGTGCGCGCTCATTCCATGCAACCCGTGAGCGAGGACATTGCATCACTGAGTCCTGGAAGACTCATCAGCCTCCTGGCTTTGGGAATAGTGGGGGCTTCCCTCTCTCTGGCAACAAGCAACCTGATCGGCAGGCATTATCACCTCATAATTACAGTCCTTTTGGACATATTAGCGTAGGCGCTGCGATCCGGTTTCAGTGCGGAACCCAATTCCCCAACACATTCCCCACCTCTCCCTTTTTTACAGATGCCTTCTTAACAAACAAGCCTTGTATAAAAATATCCCCCGGCAGTAATGCTTCTCCGTTGCAGTTGGCCAGAGCGTTAGGCATGTGATGCGATGCGGCCAATGGGCGAAGACGTGGGGTGAAGCGTGTTGGGTTACCTGAGTGGGGCATGATGATTTAGCATGGCGATGGTATTTATATCAGCAGTGAAAGTGTCATGGCGAGAAGGTCAGAGGCTTGAGTAAACACATGAGTCTGCCGTATCAGAGAGAAATCTGTTAAACATGCGAGGCCTGTGTGAACACACATTTACACAGAGCACATATGCTCCTAGCGCTTGTGGTTTTGTCATATCAGGAGGCCTGTCTGACTCGATGAGATCACTCAATGAGAAATCGAGAGTTACATTTCCCCACTTCTTTATAGCACAATTTATGTCAACTGAAATTGAGTGGAACCAAAATCAAATGTACTGAGTCTGACTGAGGTGATAAAGTGCATATTTCCCCAGTGTAGTAATATGGCGTTTATTTCACACTTTCTCACACACATACACATCCGTCTAACAAGTCACACATGCAAATCTCTGACCTGCAGAGTGGGAATAATATAAAAGCCATGAGAAATAGCAGGTTATCAGCATGCTCTCTGGGGTTAGTATTCGCTTTCCGTGTGCTTCCCTTGCGTATCAGTTTCAAATAACAACAGTGGTGTAATTGCACCATTCCAATGTGTGATAGATGAAACCCTTATGTCTTCCCTCGGTCATATGATGAGAAGAAAGAAAAATCTGTGTTTATTTTCTCCAGACAGCTACGTGCCATCTCAAATGGAAACTATTACCTGAAGCCATGCTGGGCCAAACAAATATCTTTAAAAGCGGAATAATAAAACAAAGTAACGCAGACTGCGAACAAAATATTTGAGCCCTAAACACTAGTTCTAAACTCTAGATTTATGTGGTGCTGGACTGAAAAACAGGCTTTTGATTCCAAAGTTGAGAAAGCATGAATCTCTGCTGTGAACAATTGCCTTCTTTTCAAACTAATTGGCACAATCTATTTCCAAAAGCAAGAGATTTATTGATGCTATTACCTGTATTTTCAGGCATAAATCTTGAGTGAGTTTTCAAGCTTTAATGAGTTAACCGTTTCAAGTTCCCTCGCTCTCCTCCTCCAAAAACTCATATCATTCCATAGATGGCTTTCATATTTGTCGAGTTAAACGTGTCAATCCTCATTCAAGCTCTTGGACTCGAGGCAAATTTGGGCCTCCAGGACACCTGTGTGGACCATATCAAATGTGCCACTCAGTCTGTCTACACACACACACACACGCACGCACGCACACGCACGCACACACACACACACACACACACACACACACACTCACTTACTTTTTGAAACACTGATATTACATGGGTCCTTTCCAGCTTTTGTCTACAGTATAATGTGTGTGTATGTATTTATATTAATTATATAATTAATATATAATTATTTATTATTATAATTTTTAACTACTTTCATTTTACAATTCATAAAAGGACACTGATGATACATATGTGTAAGTAGAGGAGATAATTCATGTATTCATTAATTTAAACTACTTGGTCATAATGTGCTTTTTAGGGGATGAGAGTCAAAATTTTAAAGTTTTAAAAAGTGATTTTTCTCTATTATTTACAACAGTATCTACATTTATATGATTTTAATAAAATATTTTTGTTAGACAATAACAACTTCAAAACCACACCTTTCTTGGTAAAAGATGAACTTGATGTTCAAAAGTCAACAATTTTGTAATAGCTGAATGTAACATTTTTGAAAAGGCAAACATCTCAGTCTTGAATCACATATAATTTATTTAAGCCATGAAATAAACTTAATTTAGTAAAATAAGTATAATAAACTAAGTTATAAGGCATTTAGAACGTCTCCAGCTAATTTTATAGTTACTTATAATTTAAACATGTTCCCACCTTACGCATGTTATCACATCCGTCAAAAACTAAAAACATTGACATAACACTCTCACGGGCATAAATCACTTCACTGACTACTTGCCAGCTAGGAAATAAATAATTAATACCTTAGAGTCCATCTGTTTTCACATCTACATCATTTAATATCACATCAGCAATGTCTGTCAAATAATAACATGCACAATACACAGTAGTATTTCTGAGAAGCAGAGGTTCAGCGAGCACACGGATTTTCAGGAAAACCCACACTATCGGATGTTTTTACTACATTGCTTTTCGAGCAGGAGAAGATAGCGATCTGAGCGGCTTCAACATGCTGTCTGTCAGAGACAGACAATCCCTGCATCACAATGTGCATGCTATCTATCCTAAATAACATGTGAGATTAGAATAAATGTGTCCCAAAGCATAGTTTTATTGAGAAGACTATAAGTCCCAAGATAGTCTACTATTTCGATTTTTGATCCATGCACACTCTAATGGCTAATATTGCCCACAACCCATTGCACTTTGGCGAAGGGTTCGGTTCAGAACTACAAACACGAATAAAAAGTGTTTAAAAACTACAAACATGGCGGATGAGAGCAACTGGTGGTTGCTAGTAGTTTTATGGTGTTTTCAAGTCATGTCAGATACATCGTATTTACGAGTTGAACGCACATGAACGCCGCCACAAAGCCACCCCAAAGTACGAGTGGGAAACTCAACATTTACTTTAAGACCCGACTCAAGTTTCCAAGTTGGGGGAATGTCAGTGAAAAAACGTATCGGATGCAATGGACACAGCAAAAGACTATGCAGCGTCAGTAAAGTTGTTGAAATGAATACAATTATTTTTTTGTAATGTACAATAAAACTATATAAATTACATATCCAAAATATTATATTATTGTATAATTCTAATAGAATATATAACTATTCAGTTTACATTCATGAATTGAATAAAAACAGAAAAAAGAAAAAACACAATTATGCACATTCTTCATTCATCATTTTGTAGATGTAGAGTTAAAAAAATCTTTGAATTTTATGTAGAAAAGTGAAATCGCCATCTTAATCCGATCAAAGTGACTTGAATGCACCCGATGTCTTAATAACGACTTGTCAACTCATAAGTAGGCCTACGAACGTCCCAGGAGGGGATATACGATATACTGTATATATATATATATATATATATATATATAAGATAAAGAGGTTTGAGTTACTAATAATCATCGTTTGACCTGGTAAAAATATTTATTTAATGTTATCCATGTTATATTTAATCTGCAACAACAATGTGAACATTTGGGCATTAACTTTTAAATGCATCACTATGCAAAAAAATAAGCATAGTTCTCCACATGAAGACCCATGGCTGGCATGCTACTACTTTTCTCTCCGATACGGTAGGAAGTTAAATTAGATTAAATATGGAGTATGTTCACTGTGACGATGATTGACAGGCCTGTTTACAGTGACAGAATGCACATCCGTTAAAGACGCAATTGTATGACATGATAGTATGTCCCAAAGCTTGTCTGCTCTTCTACTATACACTCAAAAGTGTGTAGCCTACTTTTTCTTCACAAACAAAGTACATACTTTAAGGACATAGTAAAAGCAGGTAAATTGGAATGCAGCAAATAACATACATGACACATGAACACACGTGAGTATAAATTTGCGCTCCACTTGCTGAAACTGAATCAGAATAATCAGAGAACTAAATGATATATTTCCCACTGCATGCTAAAGGGATTAAATGGCAATCCAAATGAAAAACCTCAACGGGTTGGTGAACATCGTTCAACATGTGTTGGTTACTGACAGAAACAGGAAGTTGTACGTTATAATTTGACGTTTTTAAAAAGGACATTACAGTAGTGCAGTTTGACTCATATGCCGATGTAAAATATATTACTGAACTTGAAAGTGATCTTCTCAGTCATTTGAAAGGTTAAGGCAATTATCAAGTTTTGATAAAATGTTGTTTAATTTTTTTATAAATAATTTTACATGATTTAGTTACATTTAATTACCCCTATTAGCAGATTTTGACTCATGTGTAACATTAGTTCTCAGTTCATGAGTCTTATCACCATAGGTATAGGTCATCACATTAACTACAAACATGTTTCAACATTCAAATTATTTATTTTTAAATTGATTTTTTTTATTTTTTGAGACATGTTGCATGAAAAGTGTTCATGATTTATTTTGTAACATACTTTAAATACTTGATTTGATGTTTTATTAAAGGCATGTACATTATCCATGCAAGAATAATCAAAATGCTCATGAATTGTGTGTGAGTAATTTCAAATCAACTGTAAAAGTGTGCAAAACTTAATTTGGGTTTGATTTGATTCGAGACCTTAAAACAGACTAGTGCTTTAGTAGCTTAAAGGCAGAGTAGGATGCTATCAGTTCACATGCGCAGCACTGGTGGTAGAGATTGTTCTGTGTTTTGGTAGGTGCCCAGATTTTGTAACCACTCCACAGCTGCAGCCCCAAAAGAGGAAATGCAGAGTTTGTTAATGACTCTTCCCTCACTCAGGCAACATTTTATGGTGCTGCTCTGTATATTTAGCAATTATAGTGTAACATAACGTATCTTCATTTGTAGTGGTAAAATGTACCATTTAACATGTGCTTTGCAAAGTGTGCAAGTACTTCAACTCCTGGAGGATGAAGCTATGAAATCCAGAGAAGCTATTATTTTTCTTTGAGGTGGACAAATAAAGCTGTCTCCAGCCCCCAGTGAAAGCTCCCATTAAAGAGTGCGACTAACTCATCTTAATGGAGTGTTATTTTTCTGTTCCGTCTCTCTTGGTAACATCATAACATTTTCCTTTCCCACCCACAAACGTGAGCCCTGCCGTTGACATGGTATTAGTCAAGCCTCGCTGTCGGAGTCTGGCTGTGCAAATTCAGATGCAAGCCTTCGTCACCTGTCAATCAACGCCGCAGCACTGTCCCGGTCCAGCCACAACATCTCTGCAGCTGTTTCGGCCCCTTACACCTCACCAACCCCACCCATCGCAAACACTTGCTTTTTATTAGCAAAATAAGTGCGTTCAGCGAGTTGACCAGCTGAAGTCAGGTGATAAGTTCATGTTAATGTGAAGTTTGGAGTTCATCTGCGGGAAAACGAAAGCTGTTTTTGTTTTTTCTTTTAGCGCTGAGTGGACACAGGAGTATAATCGCTCCGTAAGGTGGTGTACATATATTACGACGACCTGCGTACTCCATATTTCGTAGTTGCTCCCCTGTTGCTCACCTCTGGGTTGCAAATCTTCTTTTACTACTTAAATAGTTCCATCTCCTCTCAAAAAACATCCCATATGGTTCCCCCATTGTTCCGACTGCCCTACTCCCCAGTGTTATGCCTTGTCACTCTTATTATAGGCTTACACTCACAAGACACCGTGATTTGTTGTCTTCTTCTGGCTTTGAAGATCTAAAGAGTAGTGCAGCGTGAGATGAGGGGAGATGAAGATGAAGTCGACAGCCGTGGCCTTTATACAGCCGCACACATAAACACACGACGAAGCATGACTATACACAAACTCTGACAACCCCGAGTCAAGAGGCGCGGGTCAAGTTACGATTTCCCCTTTGTGTCTTTAAAAATCCACAGATGACAATTACGGCGGATTTGATTAACTGAGAGGGCGGAGAAGATAGTCAGGGTTTTTTACGAAGGGCCGGCGGTTCGGGTTTCACTAGCTGTCATTTATATGGCCAGAGAAAGGCAGGGGGAGTCCCTTTACTGCTGAACTGGGGCCCGGGCCCAGACTTCAAACACTACTCTCCAGCATAGCTCTTCACTTTTATAATGCGCAGGGAATGAGAGAACGCGCATGCACAGCACTTAAAATGCTACATTCGAGGAGTTTTGAGGAGCAGCGTTTGAACCCCTTGCTTTACTTGGACCTGGGACTTGAGACCTGTCCATGTGACAGCTTTCGTCTCCATCGTGATTCAGTATAGATCCAGTGTGTAACAGATTATACATGGTATAAGTTGTTTTGTTTTATTAAAAGTTTTTTATTTTATTTTGTTTTATTTTATTAGTAGTAGTAGCAATAATTATAATAAATAACAATAGAAGCAGTAGTAGAAGAATCACCATAATCATATATTATTTATTTTATTTTACTTATATAGCACCTTTCTAAAAACAAATATCATGTTGAATACATTTTTATTATTTTTAAATGATGATGATTATTATGATGATTGTTGTCGTTATTAATCATCATCATAAATGTAATCAATTTTATTTACATAGCGCTAATTTTAATCATTTTTAAATGTCAATGATGGTGAGTAATAATACTAAAACGAATTATTATTATTCATATTTAAAATAAAACAGTTATTGTTAAGAATATTATTATTATTAGTTATCATCATCAACAACATTTAAAAATTAATAATATATGCGCTATATAAATACAATTGATTAAAATTGATGTAGTAGTAGTAATAATAATAATAATTATTATTATTATTACTACTACTATTAATAATTATTATTATTATATTAGTCAATATGCAATTTTATTAATAATAATCATTATCGTCGTCATCATCATCATACAATTAGATTTTAATTATAAAGCATTTTTCTATAATCAAAGTTAATTTTGTAGAATAATAAATATTATTTTTTATGAGGATATCAGCATCATCAAGAATAAATAAAACTTGACCTTTCGTTTGAAATTATTATTATTATTAAGCATTGTTATTATTATTATTATATATATTGTTTTATTATTATTATTACAAAATAACAATACTTCTAAAATGAAGGCCAAATGATTTCTGTACCTTTAATCAGCAAACAGCAAAGCCATTCTCTTCATAAGGCCCTTTCCTCCTCTATCTAAACCACAACCCCTTTTACCAGACCATCCATGACAAAGGCGGCCTGTAGTCCCTTGCGTTCGGTCACGAATGGATTGGGCCCACTTGTTTTTACAAGCACCCCGTTTCAATGGTCTAGTTTATTGAGACAGGTCTCCTCTTGGCCTGTGAGGCGCTCAGCCGATGGACGGCACGGATGAGTAACCCTTGTGTATAAATAGGTTCCTTCATTAAATCAGTTGTTCTCTTAATTGAACTTAAATAAAGAATGACTTATGCCTGCCAGCTGGTTTTAATAGAGCAGACCGGCTTGTGGTATATAAGAGGAGCATTATTTCAGCGTGCCGGGCTGGAGTACTGGGTGTTATCAACGTAGAAGGTGAAAACAGGAGAGGCCACCACCAGCCAGCCTAATGCATTCTGGGCTTTCATTGGTTTATTTTCCTAACAATGAAATAAATGGTTTGGTAATTACATTTTTGGCACTGGCTTTAGACCTAATGGGCATCTTGACAAGTTTTAATGTATGGCGAAGACGCTGAGGGGTTTGACACAAAACACGCCAGCCCCGTTTTAGAAACGCTGCATGCTCTTACACACTTTTCTCCACCGTCTTCCAAACCTGCAAGCAATTTTTACTGTGAAAGACCAATCAAACTCCTCTGCCAGTGCACAGTTTGCATTAATCTGCTAACCCAATGCACTGAACTCTCTCAGCTGCACTGTGATACTTTTCTCCAGCCATTTTTTTTTCTGTGTCTCTCCTCCCTGAGACAAGAATTCTTGAAGTGAGCCGTTGTTTGAAAGCGTTTTGTGGTCTCTGGCAGCAGCAGCTGATGGAAATTTGCTGAGTTGGAGGCCTGAAATGTTGCAGCTGTCTCAGAGGAGCTCGGCCACAGCTCTGAGTCTCATTGCTTGGCCGCTGGTCAAACGCAGGGAGAGCACTGATTGACTCCCTCCCACCCGCTCTTGATTATTCACTTTCTTCCTTTACGCCTTATGCCACTCGATCATGTAACACTTTCTCGGTCATTTTAGCTTTTGCATTTTGGAACACCCAATCTTGTCCTGCTTATAAACCAAAGCTATTACCTCATAAGTGGGTCAAACATGTACGAAGATATCTTCCTCTCCATTGTAGGCTGGAAACCGAATAAGGTTGCATTGCTTTAGCCCATGTTTACAGGACCTCCTAATCCACAGAAGAAAAAAAGAGCCATTTCTTGACCATAACTCACTTCAGAGAGACACAGTTTAGGGGGAGATGCTCCAAAATAGTGTGGACTCATTTGTATGTGTGCAGCACTCCACTAAGAGGAAAGCAGCCACTTGTCGTCTGGAGAGATTGAGTAATGTAATCCTTCACAGCCCAGCAGCACCGCTGCCACATACCTCACTAATAGCAGGTTGATTATCAACAAGACTGTCCTTTAACACATTCCCGACATCTGCTTTCTGTCTAAGCGCGGAGGCTGGATACGTATAGACATATAGCAGAACACTCGCACACACCGCTTTCATTGTATTTAAAAAACACCTTCTGGTTCACAAATTATATATACGCACATTTAATGCATGTTTGTAAAATTGTGCACACTTTAAGACATTGATGTGTTTAAATTTAAGCATTTAGACTGTCTAATGCTGCTTCTGCTGTAAAACACACATACACACACTCTCTGTTTCATCCATCTATAGTATACAGGCTCTCAGTGACATCCTGTTGACGTTGTTTGGCACCGTTTTGATTGAGAGTGTTTTAGATGAGCCGATAATGTCAGCTAGAGCCATATCCTCTCGCTAATGAGCTACTATGAGCTCTGACTTTTGTTAGTGTCACTTCCTGGTAGAGTTTATAAAACTTAAGCACTATCCTGGAACACCCCGAGTTATTGAAGTGTGTGTGTGTGTGTGTGTGTGTGTGTGTGTGTGTGTGTGTGTGTGTGTGTGTGTGTGTGTGTTGTGTGTGTGTGTGTGTGTGTGTGTGTAATGTGTGTGTTGTGTGTGTGTGTGTGTGTGTGTGTGTGTGTGTGTAGTATTGTGTATGCGTGTGTCAAATGATTAAATGTTTTTATTTACCTAACATATATGAGTGTCCTGTTTATATTTATTATGTATATATAATAAATATAAACATAATAAATATAAACAGGACACTCATATATAATAAATATAAATATATGTGTGTTATGTATATATAATTACACACACATCCATTAATATATTTAAGAAAAAACGGTTATGTTTATATAATAAAAATATTTATATATAATATAATATGAATATAAATATATACATGTAGATATTTTCAAAATGTATCGTGTGTGTGTGTGTGTGTGTGTGTGTGTGTGTGTGTGTGTGTGTGTGTGTGTGTGTGTGTGTGTGTGTGTGTGTGTGTGTGTGTGTGTGTGTGTGTGTGTGTGTGTGTGTGTGTGTGTGTGTGTGTGTGTGTGTGTGTGCATACATAATAAATAAACACAGTACACACACATATATTATGTAAACAAAAACTTTTATTTTGGATGTGATTAATCGTTTGACAGCACTAATTATGTATATTATTTAGTGTAACTATTTTTATTGGTGTTATTCAATCAGAGAGATATAAAAATAACAATAACGGTTTTCGACCTAGTCGAGAAATCAAAATGAAATTAAACAAAAGTATCCCATATGCTCCAAGTCAGTCAGAAGATTCAATTCAATGTAAACATTCATAAAAATCTATACATGATATACAGCTTATGTATATTATTTAAATATTAAAATAAAGTAAGAAGGTTTTTGTCTTAAAAAAATAATTTAAAAATCTTAATTTGGAAAGTCCAATCAAGTTATTTTGAAATTAAGCCATCATCAATCCACACCTTCTTTTTTTGCTTTAAAAATGTAAAAATTGGTCCTTTATTGTTTATACTTATTAGAACAAACTAATAAAAATTTAAATAACAGAAGTACTAAGTAGACTTTTTTCTTCGTAATCTTAAGGCATTGAACAAAAACTGCCATCGGTGTCCCATCCAACAAACAAAAATAGCCCTGGTCTTCTGGTATTATTAGCAGTATGATATTAACATGTATAACATCAGTGCAGCAGAGCATCTCTGAGTTTTTCTTTAACGATGGCTTAAAAGCCTTACTACTGATTCACTGGTTCCCCACAAACCCACATGGGTTTGATTGACACATGCCTCCCTGGTTGTTGGGACATGTTGCTGATTGAGGCATGGCATGCGATTTCCCACTGAACCTTATCCCTGATTTTCACTCATCACGAAGCCCTCTGAAAGTCCACGGTGTCTCCCCTTAGAAGTGATTTCTCCAGCTTCTCGGTTTCCCCCTCGTATGGCTCCTGCGGCCGAGGCCAGTCGCTTGGGCAGGCAACAAATGGAATCAATTTATACCCCTGGAGCAAGGTGGTTTTGATGACATCTAAAACATTCACAACGTAAACTCTGGATATAAACATTTCAAGTCAGGAAGAGTTTAGAAATGTCTTTCATAAACATGCGCAGGGAAGATTTTTGACTTGTTTTTGATAGATGGCCAGTCGTATGTTCAAAGAGTAATTCAATTTGTCATGCTATGTCCTGACAGAGAGAGGGGGGGGGGTGGGGGGAGGTTTGGAAGACGCAGAAATTAATAGGGTCTTATTAGTTCTGACCAGACATGTGTGTTGTGATACAGTATCTGCCTTTAGAGAAACTCAAATACACATTAAATAATGAAACCATCTGACTGATGAGGTCCAAGTGAAAAAAAAAAAGTTTTTATAAAAGTGTTCCTGTGGCTCAGTGGTAGAGCATTGCGTTAGCCGCGCAAAAGGTCATGGGTTCAATTCCCAGGGAACACACATACTGACAAAAAATTGTATAGCCTGAATGCACTGTAAGTCGCT
This sequence comes from Ptychobarbus kaznakovi, assembly GCA_027422405.1. Classification (NCBI taxonomy): domain Eukaryota; kingdom Metazoa; phylum Chordata; class Actinopteri; order Cypriniformes; family Cyprinidae; genus Ptychobarbus; species Ptychobarbus kaznakovi. The sequence continues at coordinate 12,064,217 of CM049801.1, read as the reverse complement.
TTGGATAAAAGCGTCTGCTAAATGCATAAATGTAAATGTAATGTTGTGTGTGTGTGTGTGTGTGTGTGTGAGAGTGTGTGAGTGAGAGAGACCCTGGACCACAAAACCAGTCATAAGGGTCAATTTTTTTTAAATTGCAATTTAAACATCATGAAATGTAAGCTTTCCATTGATGTATGGTTTGTTATGATGGGACAATATTTGGCCGAGATACAACTATTTGAAGATCTGGAATCTGAGGGTGCAAAAAAAATCTAAATATTGAGAAAATCACCTTTAAAGTTGTCCAAATGAAGTTCTTAGCGATGCATATTAATAAAAAAAAGTTTTAATATATTTACAGCAGGAAATTTACAAAATATCTTCAATGATTTTTGGCATAAAAGAAAAAATTATAATTTTGACTCATACTGTGCACACACACACACACACACACACACACACACACACACACACACACACACACACACACACGCACATTTAACTTTTAAATTCTAAAGAAACAAACTTTTTTACTGTTAGTGATCAGAAGATATTGGTGATGCAGTGGAATGAAAACTAGGCTGAATGTTCCAGTCTTGTGGTTTTAACATTAGTGTTAAAGGACAAGGTTAGTGTTAAAACCCTACACTGTAAAAGTCTCTTTCTGCAGCTTGACCATCTTAATTGATCCTCCATTAGGGCTTTATAGACACTGTATCCTTCGTCCTGTGCCTCTTTTATAGATACTAATAAAATGTTCAAAGTCCCTGTGCAGCTCCTTATCATGCAGCAGTGTTTTTATGCCCTGCTTACATGTCTCTCTACTGTACAGTCTGATGAAGGTACGGTTTCACGGCCCCTGCCTTCATGTCGCAGCCTGGCACCATTTTATGACTGGAAAAAGAGAAAGAGGAAAAGAGAGAGGCATTAAAAAGTAATATAAAGATGCACAAGATGGGGTGGGGGATGCAGGGAAATAAGCAATGTTTATTTTCTAATTTGTACAAATCAGCTTATGCTAAATGATTACAGTTTTTTTATTATATACACAGATTTCACTAAATTATTTACCAGTTCCCAAAGCTTTATAAACTAAACCTATTTCATCTATAACCACTGAATCTGGTTCACCGGGCAAACAGTGAAGTAGCGACCATAACGACAGGCCTCTGATTACAGTCTGTATATATTGAGTTACTTATTGGTTTCAATCATATATTTCCATTTCTAGGTGGAAAAAATAAGTTGGATATAGGAATGGGGAATGTGGTGGAATTAATAACTTTAGAAGGATATGATGTGAGCCATTCCTGTAAGTACTCTACTGTAAATGGTGAGAGCGGACATTGTCCCGTGTAAAAACATACGTAATGTATTGTTTCAATTTGAGACAGTATAGCAAACTGACTATATCAATTTTGCTGGAGTGTTTTTGCAGCTGGTGTTGACTTTGTACATTTTTTTTAAATGACTTATTTTTAAGTTCTCAAGACTTGCTACAGCACTGATTGATTGATTGATTGATTGATTGATTGATTGATTGATTGATTGATTGATTGATTGATTGATTGATTGATTGATTTAAAGAATGCACCAGAACTGCAAATTGCATGGAAGCAACTATGTGTTAACAGTTTGTTAACATTATATTATTTAGTGTGACTAACTGTGTTTAATGTGTGTTTGGTACATCAACTGTTCCTGTGATTTTTGTAGAAAGGTTACACTCTTTAAATCTAAAAATAATAAAACTTATTCAGTGTTTATGCATGGGGAAATAAATAGTGAGAAAGTGTTAAATATGATGAATTGTGTGGAAATATACCAACTCAAACTCTTTTGCATTCACAGATTTTTCTTTGTGTTTGGTCCACAATCGAACTACCGAGTAGCATATATTATCTTGAAATAGTCTTGATTTCCACGAGGAGATGCAAGAACAGCAAAACCTAAGTGAATAATTTGCTGAAACACCTTAAGCCCCTTTCAAACTAAATTACAAAATCAAAGTAGCACTTGCAATAATTATGCTAGTGTTTTTGAATCAGGGTACGAAGGAAAACAACAATTAACAGTGAAAGTTCCCTCATTCACTAACTTTGTCGACTCGCTCTGATAGGAGAGGAAGTATCTGTTTACTTTGTGATTACGACAATTTTGCTGTCGCGGGGCAGCAAATTCAAACCAGCCGTGAGGCTAGATTACTCCAGACAACATGAAGCCCGTTCGGCCGCGCACATCCAGTGCTCCGCCATCGGCTTTCTTTATGGTGGCTTCAAAGTCAAATAAACCTTTATACGTAATTACAGAGAATTCTGTATATTTTTCTGTCCGTTTCCCTCTAACAAAAAGGGTATATTTTAAGGGCCAAGCATGTCACGCTTAACCACCGGCCTACAAAGTAGATCACACATCGGAGGACCTGACCCGAGTCTCTTGTTTATTCAGAGCAAATTCTAGAGAGAGGGTAAAAGGAGCCTTATTCATTGCACATTCCAAATCACACGGACTGTCATATTTAGACAGTTATACATATATCCCCGCTTCAGAGTTGCCACGTCGAGAAACATTATCAAAGTAAATATTATGACTCTAGACACGTTCTTTTATGCAAAGAGCGCTAGTGTGAAGTCGGGCCCGATCGTCGGGCCTCGGGCTTGAGCAGGCGGTGAGACGGCTGTGAACATGAAAGCACTGCGGTTGCTTAAAAGCATAACCGGGTTATCAGCCAATCCATGGTTGTGTTATTATTCTGTGCTACTGTTTTTCTTATAAGTCAGTCAACATTTCATGTCAGGAAACAAGCTAGAGACGCGTTTGGCTGCATGCCATGCAGACCTGAAAGCGTGTACCTCAGACACCCCACACGTGTGTATACGGTGAGATCTGGACACTGTCCCCATGGCCAGAGAAGGATGTGAGCAATTACCAATTCTCAAAACACTACATAACCATAGTTAAATATATTACACGCCTTGCACCCGCACCGGCCGCCGCGGCCCTCTCTCGCTGCAGCCTGGGATACGTGTACCTCACAGAAATCCAGCCACCTTCAACAGGCGCGGTCTACTGCAATTAACCATCATCATAATCATCATCATCATCATTACCATCATCATCATAATCATAAACTCACTGAACGTTCTTTGTACAAGGTGCTTCACACTAATTTACACCAGCCAATGTTAGTTTTTGTTTTATTTTCACTTTTTTATAGGGAGAGAATTTTAATATATTAGGATGTTATGAAAATATCCTTATCTTGTTATGTTTTTACAGATGTACAGTAAAGATTTAGGGCAGAATGAGGAGTGTTGTAACAGGGTTAAAATGTGAAATTTCATGTCCTACTTATAAATGTTAATGTTTTTTAATGGTCAATAACGGGCAGAACTGGTACTAGAATTAGCGGATTCTTAATTTTAATGTGATATATAACATCAAGCTTTATTATTAATATTAATATGTGGTGTATAAACTATATATAGTGTAAATACTACATTAGACAGAGCTGTTGGCTAATACATGCACTGATTTAATTTCCATGTTTTTTACTTTATTCACACCAAAATTGAATTTGTTATTTTATTCTCCCTTGTGTCTTTCCTTTATGACTGACTTGCTTCTGTGCAACACAAAAAAGGATTTATTTTTAAGAAGATACTTTTTTTATATTCCAAAATAGAAAGTAATCACATATTTGAAACATGACTATTTTGTGACCATGTTTTCATTTTTGGGTGAACTATCCCTTCTTACAATTTTAAATGATGGGGATGGGGAGAAGTAAATCTGATTATCACAATATAAAATAATGCACAAAATTTAAATGGACATCTTTTCAGTGCAGTAGTTTTCAACAAGCTACATTTGTAGCTACTTGATGTTGTCTTACACTGTTTAGAAATAACCTGTGGGTTTCTAAACTACTTGAATTTGTAGCCAGCAAATATGAGTATATTACATAAGAATTTGGGATCCAGCACAAAAACAAAACGGAAACAAACGCTGAAACATCACTCTTGACACTCCCCGATCTACTGATAATACTGTAGCCTAGGCCTATATCATCGACTACATGTAACTTAATCTTGTTCGAAAATAAATCCACATAATTCTGAGTTTCTTAACTGCATCTCTGCTTTAGTGTGATACTTTGACAATGGCTTGAAACACAGGCACATAAAACCTCCATAAAATACCCGAACATTTTGTACTAGGCGCGCAGTGCAACAAACACACACACAATCCCTCTGGCCATGTGGGTGTCCACCTCTGTAATCCCAACAGACTGAGCCCCTCTGCATTCAATATGGGGAGTAATTGCCCCTCAACGCGAGAAATGCGCTGCGCATTGGTTGCGCACACTGCCGCGCACAGGCCCCTGTGACACTTGGTGTTGTATCCCATAGAAAAGGCGGAACTGGTTCATTTTGATCTTGGATTTAGGAGATTAAACAAGCCTGATTGCCACAAATCAAAACCTGGACTGTAATTAGTGAACGCGGACATGGCTCCATGCATCAGAGACAAATTAAACAAACAATTATATCTGTCCTGGGTAACCGCTTCTCGGGAGCTCAAGTTAAACATTCAGTCGACTGACACGCACACGTGAAGTCTCTGCATTAATATAGCTGTTTCACTAAAGCTGCCAGACGCAACGCGACGCAACATTGGTTATTGCGATTTTTCGGCGGTGAAGGCTTTTCCTGAAAGTTGTAAACTTTGTAAATATAAGAGCATTTAGGATCAAAGTGGTAAAAAAAAGTTTACCACTAAAATATATATTTTTATATGATACGCGCTATCTATTATACGCGTAATACATTATTAGATATATATATATTATTATTATTAAACGATTTTTTTATAATAATAATATTATAGCCTAATAATTTACTACGCGTAGATAGATAGATAGATAGATAGATAGATAGATAGATAGATAGATAGATAGATAGATAGATAGATAGATAGATAGATAGATAGATAGATAGATAGATAGATAGATAGATAGATAGATAGATAGATAGATAGATAGATAGATAGATAGATAGATCTTACAGGGTCACAGACAGTCTGAGGTCGGTTCTGATTTATGGACAGGCAGCGGGATTTGCGGGCGTCTCTTACACTCAATCCCCAGTTCAAGCTCCTCCGACATCAGGCTAAACTGAGGGCATAATGTGTCCACTTGGGCTAAAAGCCGGTGTTAGGTTGCAGCGCAGTAGCATCTGTCTAATAGATATTGCAGAGTCTGAACACAAATGGGCTTCTCTTAGTGTATGCCGTATCACTGCTCACAGGTAGAGTCTGTCTGTATAAATGCTTTATCTTTTAAATGGACGCATTTAACCGCCCCGATGAAAACAATCACTGAGAGTAATGCGTTTAGCTTTAGCTTATTTTACAATTTAACACGCCCGCCTCTACCGACAGAGACTAAATAAGCATCCACGTGTTAGCCTAAACATTGTAGCCTACACACTGTACACGTTTCTTGAAAGATAAACTAGGCCAAGGCAGTGTAGAAATATTCGAAATCCGCTTTCAGTGTGGATTCGGTTGTATAATATTTAAACCTGCTAAAGTCACTTATTCAGTCAGACGCTTTCCAGAGCGCTGCTTTAATGATTGTTGTCAAATCATATGATTAATGACTCCACAACTGCAGAATTAGCTGAAACACTGAGATATTTTTATGACCAAACAAACAAAAGACACATGGAGGGCACATTATATAATATAATATAATGGGCTATAAAATATTATAATATAATATGTTCTTTCATATTTTGTCAATGATTCTTACTGTATGTACTAGGAAGGGGACATAAGTGAACTGCATAAACAATGAATCTCAGTTCCAAGTAATTTCAGATTTTCATGAATTATGTCAAATAAAATTAAAACCATTAAAAAAATTTACTTTGCAAAGATTGGAATTACAAAATGATTAAATATGAGGTGTGTGTGTGTGTGTGTGTGTGTGTGTGTGTGTGTGTGTGTGTGTGTGTGTGTGTGCAACATCCTAATCAAATTAATCATCCTCAAATCACTAAACCTCTAAATTAGAGTAATTTTGGAGATAATTAGTCCTGCATTAAGTCCTTTGCTGAGACCAATATAATCTGGTTTTATTGCTTTACATCTGTGGTACAGAGTTACAAATAATTATTGTGCGTATATTATGCAAATTCCCACCAGGCGTCACACACATCCTCAGGGTAACTTTGAGAAATAATTAAAATGAATGAATGCATATAAACACACATTAAATATAATAGATTTAACTTATAATATTATCGAAAATGCAATTCATGATAATAATTTGCATTTGCCGTGGGCTGCAATGGTTTGTAAATGTATAAAGGTGTTTATGAGCGAGTGCAGAGAATGAAGAGTGGGTGTGTGTGTGTGTGTGTGTGTGTGTGTGTGTGTGTGTGTGTGTGTGTGTGTGTGTGTGTGAGATGCTTCACTTGTGGTCTCCATGTCTTGTACAACACAAGATGAAGGTTACTGACTCTCTGTGTCAGTGTGCAGGTTACTGTTTCTGTGGTCACATTGGCCTCTGTCTAAGTTTAAGTGTCTCTGTGTGTGTGTGGCTGAGTGCAGACTTTGGCTCAGGCTTATTCTGATATATTACCATTTGATCCTTCAGTTTCCTGCCATTGATCAAGCCCCACCTATTCAGCTGATGGGCCAGAGGAGAAACTCGATCACCTAACAAGAAAGATGCAGAGGAGAGAGGAAGGAGAAATTGAGAGAAATGGTACAAGCCTTCACCACAGCCTCTTATTTTTCCCATTCTTACCTAAAATACATCCCCCTCTGTGCATCTCAGTTTTACTGTATACTTTACATGTACACATACTTAATTCATCAGCAACAGCTTGTCAAGGTAAGCTGCCTGTACTTTGCATTCAGATATACTATCAGGCGATATTTAGCTTATATTTAGCATCTTCCCAAAGCTATAAAGTGTTGTAGTGTTCACACACAGCAAAACCGTCTTGTATATGTGTCGCTTAACCACAGACAGTCATTAGAGTATCATATTTACTTGATGCTTATTAGCTGACAGATCTGTCATTAAGGCAAATATCAGGAGAGTGGCAATTATAGTCTGTGGACTCCTTTTACACTGACATACATCATCCTCGTTTTCTCTTTTACACTTTTGAACATACATACACACTGAGACACTGAGTGACAGTAGATCAGCTCTCCTGGCCCCGTGGAGGTCATAACCCACACCATCTGGATCTGATCGCGCTATGCACAGAAAGGTGCTGGGTTTGCAAGGTATATCCTCTTTAGCAGTGGTAACCTGCTACGCAGTCGATCTCTTAAGCTGGGCATCTGAATGCATTTTCATACGTCTGTGCTGCTGAAAGACAAGTGTAATGTTTGGAACTAGTGTATGGAAAATTCAGATGTTGGCGCCTTTCTTGTGATGATTTAGCCGTCCAGTGTAAATGTAGAAAACATTATAGTCTCCCATGTGAAGGGGGAAAGAAAACAATGACAGAATTTTTTCTCTAAAAGAAAACGTTGACCTGCGTCTGTCAGGAAGCTGTTCAAGTCTATGCTTGGCCTCAAGAGCTCAAGTCATTCACTCCAGCGGTGTAGCTGTCGATTACTGTCCTTATCGGCTTACAACTGGAGAAGGTGAGCGAGTGACAAACCTCTCTTTGAGGTTTTAGGTTACACAATATGGTAACAACAAACTGTCACTGGGCTTTAGAGGCCTCGTCGAGGAACCTGGGGAATTCCCACCCTGGGTCAATGCACATAGTGTCTGATTCCAGAAGGTTTGGACAAGATTATCTCTTTACAATGAACTTAAACTTCAAGATCAGTGTATTTAGTATTCAACAGGGCGTTTAGTCCATATAATGCTATGAATGCTCTGCATTCAAGGGAATGAGTTTGTGGACTGGCTAAAAAGGAATTTACTGTAAATTACTGTAAATGTACTTGCCATTTGAGGTGTAAAATAAGGATTGCATAACAAATGGTTTAGAATACATACTGTATGTAACTGTCCATAAATTAATTATTTTCCAAACAACGTATCTGCAAATCTGTGCCAGTTACAGAGGGATAGGTTTGAGCAGATCCACTACAGCTTTGCCGCCTATGCTCTATTGCATGAATTGTCATTGTTGTTCTGCGTTCTCATTGGTTTGTTGGTTTGTGGGTGATTACATGCAGAAGAAAGGCTGTCTGTGAATCGCTTAACCAAGCGGAAAAGTGCACTGTTGCTGCAAGATCTTGATTACTGAAAAGCACATTGCATTTGATGTAAACTAACTCAATTGGAAAAATAGTTGTTGGTGTTTAGTTTTTTTTCAAGCAAAGGTAGGGCTAGGCGATATGGCCAAAAAAAGGATCATGATAAAATATGTATATTTGATATTGATAAGTATCACGATAAATTTCAAATCTTTATTTCTTTCAAGTTTAAATGCTGATTTTTGCTCCTAAGTTAAAGTATGACAAACACTTCATATTTTTGAGTTCTTTACACTTTTCAAGTAATTTTTCCTTTACAAAATAAATATTTTAATAGAAAAATGTATTTCTTCATTTCTGCATGTTTTAATAAGTGATATTGTTTCAAATCATGAAACAGGTTTGTGTTGCCTGAATTTGGTTTTTGATTTGAAATTCTTGGTTTTAAGGGGTATCTACCCCTTCCCCTTAGCCCTACCCCTCGATCAAAACGAGAATTGGGACAGCCCTTACTCTCACGTGAACGCGCAAAACTAAGGGGAAGGGGTAAGACAGAGAATTGGGATTCACCCTAGATCCATGGTAAATGATGGCAATTTGTAGATTGAAAAGTCTTCTGTATCTTTGCACACAGTTTTCTCCTGTTTATCAAAGTTGTTTCATCTCAACTTAAACTAGTTTAAATTCCCGTGCCGTTTTAGTTCTTCGCTTAATTCAAGCAAATCACAATGGATCTCATCTCACAGTGTCGCGTGACCGAGACTCATCAGCAAGTTAACGCATCTGCTCTAGTAAACTCGGGCTGCGCTGCCGTTTGAACTTAGAGCCTTGCGTGGTTCAAATCTTTCGTTCCGCTTTTAGAGCATAAACGTTATATCAAACATTTATCGAACTCTTGATATCGTTTTATTAAGAAAAATTATATCGCGATAATTATCGTTATCGTTTTATCACCTAGCTCTAAGCAAAGGTAATTTTGAAAGTCCACTGAAAACATAATTTTACATTTTTCCTTTTTTTGTCATAGACAAATTATGTTACAAGTTGCAAGTTATTTGGCAATATGCTTCAGTAAAATAATTGTTATTGTTCCATACGTTTTCGACATGCCTGAAAAAAATATTATGTATATATGTAAACCTGAAGGTTACACTCACTGGCCACTTTATTAGGTACACCTTGCTAGTACCGGGTTGGACCCCATTTTGCCTTCAGAACTGCCTTAATTCTTCGTGGCATAGATTCAACAAGGTGTTGGAAACATTCCTCAGAGATTTTGGTCCATATTGACATGATAGCATCACGCAGTTGCTGCAGATTTGTCGGCTGCACATCCATGATGCGAATCTCCCGTTCCACCACATCCCAAAGGTGCTCTATTGGATTGAGATCTGGTGACTGTGGAGGCCATTTGAGTAAAGTGAACTCATTGTTATGTTCAAGAAACCAGTCTGAGATGATTTGAGCTTTGTGACATGGTGCATTATCCTGCTGGAAGTAGCCATCAGAAGATGGGTACACTGTAGTCATAAAGGGATGGACATGGTCAGCAACAATACTCAGGTTGGCTGTGGCGTTTAAATGATGCTCAATTGGTACTAAGTGTGCCAAGAAAATATCCCCCACACCATTACACCACCACCACCAGCCTGAACCGTTGAGACAAGGCAGGATGGATCCATGCTTTCATGTTCTTTACGCCAAATTCTGACCCTACCATCTGAACGTCGCAGCAGAAATCGAGACTCATCAGAAAAGGCAAAGTTTTTCCAATCTTCTATTGTCCAATTTTGGTGAGCCTGTGCGAATTGCCTGTGCAAATTATAGCCTCCGTTTCCTGTTCTTACCTGACAGGAGCGGCACCCGGTGTGGTCTTCTGCTGCTGTAGCCCATCTGCTTCAGGGTTCGAAATATTGTGCGTTCAGAGATGGTATTCTGCATACCTTGGTAGTAACGAGTGGTTATTTGAGTTACTGTTGCCTTTCTATCATCTCTAACCAGTCTGCCCATTCTCTTCTGACCTCTGACATCAACAAGGCATTTTCGTCCACACAACTGCCGCTCACTGGATATTTTCTCTTTTTCGGACCATTCTCTGTAAACCCTAGAGATGGTTGTGTGTGAAAATCCCAGTAGATCAGCAGTTTTTGAAATACTCAGACCAGCCCGTCTGGCACCAACAACCATTCTACATTCAAAGTCACTTAAATCCCCTTTCTTCCCCATTCTGATGCTCGGTTTGACCTTCAGCAAGTCGTCTTCCCCACATCTAGATGCCTAAATGCATTGAGTTGCCGCCATGTGATTTACTGATTAGCAATTTGTGTTACCAAGCAATTGAACAGGTGTACCTAATAAAGTGGCCGGTGAGTGTATTTCTGGTGGCAACAGCACTACTTTTAAATCAAAACCTGCCATGCTGTTTCTTATTTGATTCTCTGATAAATTAGATAGCATACCCAGTTAAGTTATAGCATGCCACTGGTATTCAGAATGTGAAACTATTGCTATTGAAGTGAGGATTGAGCTAAAGGCTATGTATGTGTTGATCTGTCTCTTTTTCTTATTGACTGGATTGTCATTTTTTTCTAGACTATTATTAAGCACCACTGCAGTAAATTGGTGGCACCTTAAATGCTGAAGCCAACGGATATGTCTCGCACCCAGTGAAATATGAAGTTGGGTCTCAGTAGCACATGTCCTTCTGTGGAGTCTTGTGGTGCCCTTGTCACAACGGCACTGACAAATGATCAGGCTCAAATAACAGCACACTGCCGCTGTCAGTTCCACAGAGACATGTAAACAATATTTTGATGAAACTAAATTAAGCGTGTAAACGTTTCTCTCCAGAACCATAGCAGACCAACACACTGCAGTCGACTAAATTTCACATTTGTTTTGCTTTGTCTATAACTTTTGAATTATGTAGCCAGAGAGTATGTGAGGCAGTGAACAGAATCAGGCTTACAGTTCAAAATGTATGTAGATGGGTTTATGAATATAAACTATGAACAAAAAATTGTGTTTATGATTTCATTCCCCCGTATTTTTCTGTAATAGATTTATTAAATTATATCGATTCAATTTTAATTTTAGAGAGCATTTTTTTTACTGTAACAAGCTGATGTTCGTGATTTTTTAAGCATATCATAATTATTAAAAAAGCAAAAGATCTTTTGTATAATAACATCCTATTTAATGAAAAATGCTGTCAAAATTGACTCATCCTAATACCATTAAGACCTTTATTTCTTCTGTGGAACACACACACACAAAAAAATGTTTTTAAGAACTTAAAAAAAAAACATTGGATCCCACTGACTTCCATTGTAGAAACAATAAAACATTTGTCAACACAGAAAGTAAGTCGTACAGTTTGGAAATCACAATAAGACGTGTGTAGATAAGGTTAAGAGTTTGACAGCTTAACTAGCAAGATGATCACAATAAGTTATTATATAAACAATAACATTCAAATATTGAATCACATTAAAACTCCAAGTTAAAGTCAAAAACTGGTGTTCAATAATGTAATGTTCAACAAAACACCCTCTTTATCGTGCAGCTGCAATTACACAGCTAAAATTTCCCATTGTGTAAGCACTGTATTAAAACATGCAATAAAAAGCAATGTTTTTCAGAAGGCTATAAAATATTTTAACTTATATGTCCGCTGGATGTATTTAGTGCAGCGATGTCAGTTTATTAAGTTACAGGAAGATATTTTATTACCAAAAATAAACAAATCTCAATTTCAGATTTAGCTTCAAAACCACAACATTGCAGCAAATGATCTGTTTTCAAAAGTCTGTTAATAACCTGTTCCTAATTGTTTAAAACGATTTCACTGTTGACCAAAGATCACTCCAAAGCATCAATGGTTGCCATTGTTGGTGAAGAAAAGCTGAAAGAAATGGGAAGCAATAAAACCACCCAAGGGCTCAGATTTCTTCCTCTTTATTCATATCTCCCTCTAAAGCAATTATCCATTTAGTTTGCTAATTTAGCTTTTCCTTTACGTCTAGCATGAAGCAGGGAAAATTAAGACCTCAAACGGAGAAAAAAGACATCTTATCAGAACACATCAGCGTGCCATCATAGCTGTAAGTGATGGTTATTACTCTAAGGGTCATTTCACTGTTTATGCTATTTCACAATATTGTTAAGCGGCTCGTATTTTACTTGTGACAAAACATCAGTCTGTATATTTTCAGCAGAATCTTAAAGTAAATAAACGGGGCTCTACCATAGCACTCCCCTACTGAGAGCAGCTACGATTGCCCCATCACTCTTTATTATTTCTCTAGTTCACTCCTTGCTTTTATGCACTTTATTAAAAGCTGTAAAGTTAAGTGTCTTTTATATAAAATATATACAAACTTTATTTTATTAGACCACTAGCTATAGTTTTACTTTTTGACAAGAAAATAAGCTGAAGTGGAAAAAGTCACATTGCTCAGCTCAATCTAGAAGGCATTTAAAATGTCACTGTATCTGACTAAAGATATCCTCAACAGCATCGATGCATCAACAGAGGCCGGACAGTTGGGCTAATGTAGGTCTAATGCAGCAAGCGGGAGCTTGCTTGTTTTTATTACTGCGTAGCCCAGTGTTTGTGCAATTTCTCGATTTTCTAAAGCCCACGTTGACAGGCTCTTTGAGCCAAGACCCAGCAGATGTCCAAACATCGGTTAATGTAACCAGCAGGACCCGTGCACCCAGCACACAGAAAAAAACATGGTGGCCAAAGCAGAATTACTCAAATGGAATAGTCAATGATTTCACACATCTAAGAAACAGAGAGTTTAACGTAACGTTGTGGTTTAACAGTTATAAACAAAGCAGACCATCTTCAGCCCAACGTAATCCTGCAGGACGCATTTATGTGACTTTCTCTGCAGGAAGCGCTGTGATGCATCGCTTGACTTCTGACACATAAGTGAGGGAGGAAAATATGTATGTGTGGGTTTCAGAGCCATTCAACCAAAGTAAATGTGTATATATATCAATATTACTATCACAATTAAAAAAACAATTTTTTATATATTTAAAAATGTAATTTATTCTTGTGATGGCAAAGGTGAGTTTTCAGAAGTCATTACTGCAGTCTTCAGTGTCACGTGATTCTTGACAGATTATTCTAATATGTGACCTTGGACCACAAAACCAGTCTTAAGTGTCAATTTTTCAAAATTGAGATTTATACATCACCTGAAAGCTGAATAAATAAGCTTTCCATTTATGTATGATTTGTTAGGACAATATTTGGCTGGAATCTGAGGGTGCATAACATCTAAATATTGAGAAAATCGCCTTTAAAGTTGTCCAAATGAAGTTCTTAGCAATGCATATTACTAATCAAAAATGAAGTTTTGATATATTTACGGTAATACATTTACTAAATATATTCATGGAACATGATCTTTACTTAATATCCTAATGATTTTTGGCATAAAAGAAAAATCGATAATTTTGACTCATACAATGTATTTTTGGCTATTGCTAAAAATATACCCCAGCGACTTAAGACTGGTTTTGTGGTCCAGGGTCACATATGTTAATTTGCTTTTTTATTGAATTTTTATTATTTAAATTCTTATCGCCAATGTTGAAAAGTTATGCTGCTTAATTTTTTTTTGTCGAAATTGTAATATATTTATTTTAAGGTTCTTTACTGACTCCTATATAAATAAGATGCTTTAATGTATTTTACATTGTTACTAGGACTGTGTTGTGAATCTTTGTAGTTTGTGTTATACAGCACAAAGAACTTCAAAAATGACAAGCCTAAGGTTTGATGAGATAATCTTTTTTGTGTAATCTGATTGCTAAACGGTACTTTACTTCTCTTTTATGTTCCCATTTTTAAAACAAAAACAAGAAATCATTAGAGTGACCTTTCTTGGTGTTTGCTTTTGATCCAGTCTGCCTCCTAATGTAGAGTTTGAGGAAATGATCCAATAAAACAGGATCATCTGTCTAAGAGCAAGACAGCTATGAGCAAATCAATATGATACTGCATACTTCAGCGCTGCTCACATCAGGGAACGTTCAGCCTGTGCTGGCCCACTTCTGAGACAATATCCAGCAAAATAAATATATTTAATTATGATATACTAATATATACTTATATTATAATCTTGATATAATGAAGTTATACAGTGGCTTTTAATTTATGCTCCTTTCCTGCAAAAAAAAGACTCTTAATTTAATTCCAAACTCTTATCTTAAAAAAATAATAAAACAAGACTGTTAAATATAATAGCAGTGTGGTTTTAAGTTGTATGTCGTCTAGTCCAGCAGGTCTCGTCATCCTATGGTCAACAGTTTTTAACATTCTGTTTATGAGAAACAGGAAATAATGATAGTAGGGTGGAAGGCACAAGTTAAGATAAACAATCTGATTTTCAAACTCCGTCTGCAAGTTCATCTTCTTCTTTGATGAAGTCCTAGTCAAACTTAATTATGGCATAAATATACTGATTGTTCCTTACAGCAGAAGTTTCCGTTGAGGAGGAAAACTATCCTTTTCACTCTTCATAACCAATTTATGGTAATTGTCATATTGATGAAAAGACCTGCTATGAAATCTGCTTTTGTAAATGTCAGGTTTTCATTTCAGGACAACCCATTGCACAGACTTTCATGTCATGGTTCTCTATTATTTGTTTTTCCACTCCCTGTTGGGTATCTCGGCACAGTACGATAATGCTTTCGTTTGTTTGGGCCTCCGTTGAGGATGAGAAGCTCGTCTGAATCAGTCGTTGTTTGTTTAGTCGCTATCTACCCTCCATATTTGGTTTACAACTAAACTTTGCAACGTGAACTCTATGCATCAAAATGATGGTTCACTTGAGCAAACCGAAAACAGATCTGAAACAAATTTATGAGACTTTTTTTCAGACTTGCTTTTTCAAAAAGCACAAAACTTATAATTGTAAAAGCTCCAGGTTATGATGTAAAAAAAAACACATTAAGAAACTAGCTTTTACCTCAAATATCTGCACATGACATGTGACCCTGGACCACAAAACCAGTCTTAAGTGTCAATTTTTCGAAATTGAGATGTATACATAATCTGAAAGCTGAATAAATAAGCTTTCCATTTATGTATGTTTTTTTAGGATATGACAATATTTGGTCGAGATACAACTATTTGAAGATCTGGAATCTAAGGGTGCAAACAAATCTAAATATTGAGAAAATCGCCTTTAAAGTTGTCCAAATTAAGTTCTTAGTAATGCATATTACTAATCAAAAATGAAGTTTTGATATATTTACGGTAATACATTTACTAAATATATTCATGGAACATGATATCCTTATGAGTTTTGGCATAAAAGAAAAAATTATAATTTTACCCATACAATGTATTTTTGGCTATTGCTACAAATATACCCCAGCGACTTAAGACTTTTTTGGTCCAGGGTCACATATTATTGCTAATAGCATCAGAGATTGAAGTAAATATAGCGAGAAGTGTAAGTGTAATCACGGCTGTAGGGACCCGAGGCCATGCCGTTGTATCCCGAACAAGTCATCAGGATTAAATTGCTGTCCACTGAAGGGATTGAGAGCGGATTGAGTACTAACCATCATGGCTTCCCTATAAACACACAATCACACTGACACAGAGCCTATTGTGTTATTTAGTAGAGAAAGAATGGACAATAGGGAAATGTTGGATGGAGAGAGGGATTGCAAGAAAGCGAGAGTGGAATAGAGCTAAAAAAAGACGCTGTAAAGGAAGAAAGTGAGAGAGCGACTAAGACAGAAAGGTAAAGGGAGCTCTGTGTGGATGGATAGGCCTGCAGGCCGTAGGGACCGCTGTAACAGCCTCTCGCTCTCAGGTGTCCAGTCGATAACTGATGCATTAGTCTAGAGCTTTGTGCCGGTTTTGGGTTTATACACACATTTTCTTAATACAACATGACCCCATTTCCCTCTCTCATTAATCATGAAACACAGTTAGACTGGCCCCCTCGGTCTTTGACAAAGGGGCAAACCTACTGTTGAACCCTTCTCACACTGTTCACATTGACTCTTATGTGCCTGTTGACTGATTATAACTGCTGGTTGTTCACAGTGTAACTAAAACTTAAAGGGATACTCCACCTTAAAAGGAAAATCCTCTCATCATTTACTTACCCTTATGCCATCCCAAAGGTATATAACTTTCTTTCTTTCACAAACTGAGGTTTTTAGAAAAATAATCCATCTCTGTGAGTCGATATAATGAATTGGTGCCTCAAAGTTGATGCTTTAAAAACCATGCAAAATGAACATCACTGTAATCCATGCACTGAAAAAAACAATGGCTTTGAAACAGTTGTCGCTCAGAAATTGTTTGCAAATATCACAAATAATCATGAGGAAATGCAATTCACACTCTGAAAGAAATCTTTGTAATCATTACTAAATCTTTTTACAGTGCCAGCTGATTAATGTATGTCTTCAGAAGCAAAAATGATAGGTGTGTGAGAAAATAAATACTACTATTTTGAACTTATTAAACTATAAACCATTGTTTCCAGTCATGAGGGAGTGTAAATGATGAAAGTATTTGAGGTGGAGTATTTCCTTTAAACTATGTTAAACTATACATTCATTTATGTGTTGATTTGTGACCTCAATATAAAACATATTTTAAACGTATTTATTTTTGTATTTCCTGGTAAGCCTAAAGCCGGACATCCATGAAGGGCTTCTGCACAGCACTGCGACTAATGCACGGTTTCCGGAGCAATTGGGTTCAGCATCTCTTAAAGGTACAAAGTCTTAAAAGCCATCTGCCTCGTACACAAATTCCTGTGGTTTGTAAATGTTTCATGAAGTTTTGTCTACGGACATCTGTGACACATGCACATAGCTAGCTATAAGACACATGTGAGGGGGGATTTTCTCATTATATTTCAGGTCAGACTTTGTCATCGGCTCATGGATTCTAGTTGTTTGCTGTTTGCAATTGGTGTATTTCCAGCCACCCACACAATCGTGTCCGTTCTCTTACCCAGCAGCCCTCAGTCCTTCGGTAGTCACATGTCAGATATTCCGCTGTGACTAAACATTTCTGCTCCCATTGGTATACACAGTTTGAATTCCTCAATTCATCTTATAAACTTGTTTGTGAAAGTAAACACTGTGCCTTACGGATACAGGTCACGATCATTATCCATAATTTCAACAAAATGGTACCAGGCAGGTCTTCAGAACAGCGAGTAAAATATATTCCGCTAATTTGTAAACAAAAAAAAAATTCCAGCTGTTTTCCAAACATTGTAATGATAGTGAGTCCTTATGTTACTGATGACAAAAGTCTGACTTTTGTTCATTCTGGAATATTTTTGCCCAAATAACAATGCCAAAACCATTTAAAAAAAGTTATGTATGATATAAGTAAAACATTTGGAGATACGTGACTTAATGAATGTCTATACAAATCCCATATACAGTATATGTATAAATAAATAAATTGAATGATAAATAGTAAATTTGCTTTAAATAAAATGAATGATTAATAATTGTAATATATTAATAATAATATATTTAAAAATATATGTATTTCAGGTAGAGTGTGCAAAATCAAGGCAAAAGGTGGCTTCTTTGCAGAATTAAATGTGAGTTTGATTTGACATTTTTGGTCATTGCATAATTCTATTTGTGTATTTTAACTGCAGTAGTCAACATTTGAAGTGGATCGAAAAAGTTCATCAAAGTTGTCCTAAGACGGGTATTGTTTTGGTTTTAGGACAACTTTGATGAAAGGTTTTGATCCACATCAAATGTTGACTACTGTATTTTATTAATATTTTCCAAAGTAGTAATAATACTGAGCAAGAGAGTCTACATTTTTGATTAACTGTTTTTTGTTAATTAATCAACTTTTGATGTGTTTATTGTGTATTGTATTTGCATTTGTAACGTACTTAAACTTTCGATTCATAAACTTTTATACATTTATCAGTGATTTAAATACAATACATAGTATTGAAATAGTCATATAAACACATTGGTCTAATGAGCTGTCATTATTCCCGCAGTATGGACTGATGAGAGACTGTGACCAGTACATTCATCCTGTGTTCTCAAAGACTAGAGAGCTGAACCTGGGTGAGGTCAATACTGCCGTACTCTCGATGGGTTAAAGCTGCCCGTGTGAGTGACTAGCGGCAGCTCTATAAAGGCTTGTGAGATTGTGCAGGAAATAGAGGAAACTGGAGTCTGAGGGAGACTGGGAGATGGAGGCCACAGCAGAGCAAGGAGGAGCAGGTCAGATTGGGTTTACTGGCCTGTCAGTCTGTCAGTGATACCCCCACTGCATCAGTCCGTCAGCACTGCACATAGCACACACACGGGACACACACACAGGGCACACGTGCACAGCTTTAAAAATACCTTTTCATAACAAATTTGCAGATTGCTGTAAAATGACATTTTCCGGAAATTCCAGAATCGGGAGCTGATTAACACCCATTATGTGTAGATGCAAATAATGTGATTTTTTTATATGTTTTGGAAAGCTGTGTCATCATCAGTGGCAAAAACTTTGGAGAAATTTAATCCAAAACTGTGGCTGCATCGATGAGTGACAGGGTGTTGTGGGAGAAGCAACACCATGTACACAGATACCTTCGGTGATACTGTGAATGTCTTCCAGTATACACACTTACACACAAACCCCCACAACACACTCTCAGGGATGGTATTTTGATACACAGACTGGGCAGTATGGAGCGCTTTCTGTCTGTGTGGTTTCCTGTGAAAGCCTAGCAGCTGATTTTACCTTCAACCACAACAATAGGCCTGACACCAAATACTCCCAAGCATACACACACAAACACACACATGCAGAGAAGATGAGACCGAGAGTGGAGGATCAGTTGTGTTACAAATCCAATAAATCAGAATGTTTGTCTAGATGTGTAGCCGACCCTTCTTTCGGACATTGAATCATATATTAAACATTAAGACATCAGGTTAAGTAGTTCATAATTGTCTGTTAATCTGCCCACTGCCACCGTGTTCAACGACTGCTGAAGTTCCATCATGGCTGTCTTCTGTCTACTCAGGGCCAATATCTGGCTTTGAACCTGATGGGCAGATCAATTTAGGCCTTGAGTTTCTATCGATATCAATCCCCTTGTAGCCTCTTACCCTGTAAAGGCCACTTACGCACAAGAGGTCCCATCAAGTTAACATGGATTCCCTCATCAATCGCCCTCTGGATGGATGGACAATGGGCTTGGCAGCTATTTTAATAGTTGCAAAGCCCATGTGTTATGTCTGATGGCCAGACGAAGAAGTAACAGTGGCGGTATTTTAAGCATGGCGCTATGAGTTGTAATGTTGTAACGTACACATGCACTTTAAATGTTCAATTTTAGTTAGACTAATGCTTTCAAAAATTTAAAATGTCCTGTTCTTTATGACTACAGTGTACCCATCTTCTGTTGGCTACATCCAGCAGGATAATGCGCCGTAACAAAGCTCAAATCATCTCAAATGGCCTCCACAGTCACCAGATCTCAATCCAATAGAGCACCTTTGGGATGTGGTGGAACGGGAGATTCGCATCATGGATATACAGCGACAAATCTGCAGCAACTGTGTGATGCTATCATGTCAATATGGACCAAAATCTCTGAGGAATGTTTCCAACACCTTGTTGAATCTATGCCACGAAGAATTAAGGCAGTTCTGAAGGCAAAATGGCATAAAATCGCATCCAAAATTAAAGTTTTTGTTTTCATAATATATGTGCATATACTGTGTATATTTATTATGTATATATAAATACAAACATATGCATGAATATATTTAAGAAAAATATGTTATGTTTATATATTAAAATATATAAAATATATTTTATATATGTATTAAAGTAAATATTTTCCAAATATATACTGTATGTGTGTGTATTTATATATACATAATAAATATACACAGTACACATACATATATAATGTAAACAAAATGTTTATTTTGTTCAAAGATTATTATCTGTTAACAACGTATCTTGTCATGTGTCCTTGGAAAGAGAGGAGCCTGGCAATGCAAAAACCTGCTGTAGCTTGAACATATCTGTATATAGATTAAGTCTGGACGATATATCTTGTTTGGCAATCTTTTTATCTATTGCCTGATTATTAGAATAGTCAACAGCTAGCGTTACATCCCAATTCATCATTCTATCTCACAAAGTTGTGCTTTTACCCCACATCTTCACGGAAGTCTCTGTTTTCCTTCTCTCCTGGAACTGGGACTATCCCTCTCGACCCCCATCCCTCTCCCATATACAGACTGTACCACTGCTTAATTTCTCTTTTTCCTCTCGTTCTTTCTCTCTCACTCTCCCTCTCTGCCTCCTCCCTTGGCGCTCACTTGGGCGGGCAGCCGAATTCCTGTGGGCTATCCGGTTACCGGTTGCCGTGGAAACTGGTGGGAAGGCAGCTCCATTAATCATTTAGAGCGCGCCCGAAGTGGAGGTCAGCCTGATTGCAGCGGATAGGGTATCATCTCTGTGTCCCACCAGGGACCTCCTTGATTTGAATTAAAAAAGATTAAGCACCCCCCCTTGTGCACCCCTACCACCGTGGCCCACCATCATCATCAGCCCAGCCATATCATGTGACCATGCTCCACAGAGCCACGCGGATTAAGAGATGTGCGTTTGTTTTTTAGAGACTCGCTGAAACATTAGACGTGCACAGGTGTCTACAACAAGGAGTCCAGGAGCTTGTGTAAGAAACGGACAAAGACTCGTGCGCACCCCGCCTGGGCTTATCCTGCTATATTTTCTTTCTTCTTATCCTCCTTTTCTTATATTCTATCAGTTACTTGTTGCTGCTCTTTGTCAAACTGGAAGTAATAATTCAATTTTACTCTCCCACTGACACTTCCCTCTCTTTCTAGCCTATGAAATGGTGCATTTGTTGCAAAACCTTTTATAACTTAATAGGAATATGATTTTTACGAGCGTGTAGGACAGCTGCCGCTGGCCAGAGAGAAGCGAGGCCAGACATGTGTGTGGGCGAAGTCGCTGTGACATCTCTAGGGTCACAGTCCACCAAAGCCTGAAGCCTGTCTGGCTGGGAAGGGATCACCTAGATGAAATGTGAAGAGCAGTGAAATGACCAAAAGCGTTAGTCCATGTGAAGTGGCCCTTGGGCCTCTGCTCGCCGGCCCCCTGTTCCCTAATGACGGCAGCATGAGTTTAGATTTACGGGGCCTCTGTGGGAATGACATGGAGAGCCATGAATAATCCAGGATATGAAATAGTGGCTCAGCCAACTCCGCCGCAGCGGCTCCCAAAGGTGCCCGCCAAATTTACGGGCGCCTGTAGCACTTCAAAAACTTGCCATAACTTAAATCCAGACGATTTTATCATTCCGTAGAAGCAGAAAGGTAGATACGAGGAAGGTGAGGGAGAAGATCAATGGGCTGGGGAAAAATTACAACCACCTTCAAGTTAGTCAATTAAAATTCCAATGACAGCCACTTTCAGAGTTTGGGAATCTGCCTTCTGCATACTGTAATAGAGCTTAAACTAATACTGATAGGTAATGATTTCACGCTGTGTTGCTTTGATAAGTTGATAAGTTTTATCCTTGTATCCCAGTCATATGGACCAGCCCAGGAGAGCGATGTCAGTAAAATAAGAGCTCCAATGAGATTATTATCGGCTCTCCCCGTTAAAATTAATGATCTCGACACCTTGCTCGTCCAAGTTACAAGGCATTTGGCTGGTACGCCGCCTTGTTAATGTCCACTTTAATAAGTGTTTTGGTAGCACTTGCCTCACAGAGCCTGAACAGATGCTGCCAGCAGGTCAAGCTGCTGTGAAGAGACCGTGAGTTCAGACCGACGATGTGAACAATGTCTGTGACTTAGGAACTCTGTGTGTTTCACTTTTCAGATTTATGTGGGCTTAGTAAGTGTACGTTAGTAGCATTTGTAAAATTACTGTAACAGTAGTAGTGACAGATCTTTTCTTCCGTATTGTGGCGTACATCAGAGTGAAAAGGATTATAGGACAAGATAGCATGTAATGCAAGGACTTTGTTCCATTGGTTGATTGAATTGAGGCTGATCTGAACAGGAAATGCATGCATGGATGAATTATTCACAACAAGATCAATCGCATGCATTTAGAAAAGATCATGCTGATTTAATGTGTATAGCAGTTTTTCCTTCATCTGCTTACACTAACACACTCTTCTTGTTTCATACAAGCTGCAAATCTGCTTCCTTTTCCCCAAAAAATCTTCAGTATGGCATGTGTTCATATAAAAAGCACTACTTTTCAGAAGCCATTGCAGTGTTCTCACACAAATTCTCACCACGTGAACACTAGTGTGTGAATTTGATCACATCCAATTCTGAACCTCAGAATGTATATAAACTTTAGTTAACTGGTTTTGCATCCTAATGATGTTCAAATTAGAGGTAGAGTATAAATACTTTAAAGCAGGGAGAGAAAAGCCAATGAGAATCTTTGTCTCTGCTGATATATGTGTTACTGTAGTTGATCACGTTCTTGTGTTCATATGAGCAGGAAAATCTTCTCCAGCCAGTGGAGGTGGCTGCTGAGAACATTAGCATGGAGTCTTGCCTGAAGAGGCTACTTTTACGGTCTTGCCAGATCTATGGTAGAGTAACATGTAAATTAGATTGAAAATTGGTTTGAATCTTTGATCTCACTTTATATTAGGTGGCCTTAGCTACTATGTACTTGCATTTAAATTAATAATTTGATACAAT
The DNA here is from genome assembly GCA_027422405.1 of Ptychobarbus kaznakovi. Classification (NCBI taxonomy): domain Eukaryota; kingdom Metazoa; phylum Chordata; class Actinopteri; order Cypriniformes; family Cyprinidae; genus Ptychobarbus; species Ptychobarbus kaznakovi. Next base: position 12,041,234 of record CM049801.1, on the reverse strand, counting down.
ACACTAATGTTTGCATACATGTTTTTTTACATTGTATTATATTTAAAAATACCTGCATGCAATTACATCTGTAATTAATTTCTGTAATTACATTTATAACTACACTGTTGACCCATCCCTTACACCTTAACCCACCTTTAAACCTACCCATACCACCAAACCTGTTCCCTAACCTTAACATATCCCACCTCAATAGCAGCAAATGTGTTTGACAATACAATATGAACACAATAATTACACTGTACTTTTTCCTTTTTTTTTAATTAAGTATATAGTAGTTAAGGCCACCTAATTTAAGTGGACCGAATCTTTTTATGTCACCCATTTTCACCTATTTGGCCAAATATTTTTACAGAATTGTGTTTTTAACAGGTTTCATTCAATATGATTTATGCAGCACATTTAGGATTTTTTTGTATATTTAATGCTGCGGTTATTCACATCCAAAGTTGTTTTTCCAGTAGTAAAAATACTTTCCTCAATTGATTCTTTATTCTTCAATAACAATATTTTAAGCTCAACTGTATAATGAGTCATTGTTTTCTATTGATGTATTTATTACCTGCACCCTAGCACTGTAATTGATGTAGATTCATTGCCAACGAGACCAATTTACACTGTTGAACGTGCATCAAACCCGACACAGATTCAAACAGCGGCAGTAATTCACTCCAGTATTTTGTTTCTTCATAAAAGCCTATTGAAGTAGATTCTGTTGATAAATAAGGTTAAAGTTATAGTCTTAGGATATGTGCCTTAGCAACTAAAAAATGAGTCATATTTACAAATGCGTGCTACACGTGAAGTCATCACACCTGTCTGAGCCAGGCATGTTTGATACCTTGTTAAACTGTTCTTTGTTGTGGATGAGGCCGGTGTCAAAGCGTTAGCTGACTCACGAGGCAGACTGGATGAGCAGCAGATGGCCTGTTATCTCTGTGAACTAGAACTCTGCTGCTGTGATCACTTTACAAATACCTCAGTCCACCTACTGAGTTGGTCACTCAAACTGAACATGAGCTGAAAAGATAACCTTTACCACCAGACAAGCTGTAGGTTGACCCTGGTGTTGAATGAACTAGAGCAACAATGGTAAAAAGAAATGGAGAGAAACCAAAACGAGAAAAAGAATAGTTAAATTTAAGAAAAAGTTGTCTATTATTTTAATATCGAGAATACAGTGAGCCAAAATTCATATTCAATTGGCTTTTGTCACTTTCTAGACTAGTTTGCATTGCCAAAAGTCATGAAGGCATTAGGAAATATGAAACATGAAATAAAACTGACTTGAATATGCACTGGTCTTCATCTCCATGCTATTCAATACTAAGTACCGAGAGAGAAGCTTGATTTTTGGAACAGGTTGATGAAAGACAGAGACTGGCCGAGAAGAAGGGAGAAGAGTGCTTTTTACTCACCATTGTGGGGACATTCATTCAGTTCAGCTTTAATTAAGCACACCGGGTAAATGACTAAGGAACAATGAGACATCTGTGTGGGTGCGTGCATGTGTGCGATTCTGTGGTTGAAATCCGCAGCCAGGAGCAGGTCTGCTTCAGTGATCGCATGCTGCTGTTACATAGATTCTGAAGACATGTAGGTGTTGTCGCACTTGTTTAACCGAGGAGTCGAGACGTGATTCACAATTCATAGTTTGAGGCGGTCTGAAAAAGAATGTGGAAGATGATAAAGGCTAGAAGTTCCTGTGCATGTGAAGTCTGTCCGGCATATAATGGATGGATGGATAGGTAAAATCCAACTTGTTTTATGTCTTTGGAGTGGCCAGAACTGTTTTTGAACCAGTGAACTCCTAGAGACCAGACTGAACGCTGATGACAGGCTCTAAACCTATGACTACTATTTATTACTGTTGTAGCATTTCAGCACTCCGGTGAAGTGCATGTGAGCAGGTAGAGCGCAAAAATGTATCATCCTTTCACTGATAAAACACGGAGAGCAGAAACAGGGCAGCTATAAAAATCACAGATTGATTCCAGACCTGGATTTTATAGTCTGAGGGTTATAGAATATCTGGTCAGCGTGATTCTGCAGTGCCCCGTCTATTATCCAGATGACCAACTCACATAAACCGACTATTCACGTAATACTTCATTCTTTCTTTCATGACGGATTCTTTCTGTTTTTTCTCTCAAGGGTTTATCCTCTTTTTCCTTTGCGTTCCCTCTAGTGGGATTCATTTTCTGTATTGACCTAGGATTTTAAAATCCTGCCTTTTGTTGCATGGACTTTGCTTTTATTACAGGATGGGTCTCATTTTACATATCAATCACTGAGATGTCACAACAGCTCTGAGCTCTTTAGCCAGCTCCGAGCGGGCAGGGGGAGGAACTCTCCTTCAGGCCCGGATCAAGACCAGACACAGAACATCTCTTTTACTCTCTCTTGCTTTTCCCTGTGGTCTCAATTCATGTGAAATGTACAATGCAATGGCACTTCTGTATACTCTGTACTCCTTGTCTGTTCCTATATACTTAGATGCTTACTAGGTATTGTTTTGTTGTAAATTTGCCGCTTTACGTGTGAAAGTTGTAGTTGCAATAGTAAGTGTATTCGACTTCATCCCAATGCATGTATTTGGACTGAAATCGTATAAATTAAGTTGAACAGATTTTATAAATTGAACTTGACTCGCCAATAAAGCCTCCCTGTTCTGCCGGCAGGTCGAACGCAGGACAAGCCCTTCTTGCCAATCAAGAGGGACTGATCCGACTTAGTGTTTTGCAAAAAATGCAAACGGTGAAATTCATACTTCAACAATGTCAGCTTTCCTCCGCTAGCCTGTCACTCATCGGAAAAGGCAGCGGAGCTTTGGTTGCAGCCATTGAAAAAAAAAATACAGATTCTCAAAAAGAAGATCCTGTGTCATTTCCTGTTCCTCCGTTCTCTTCCTGACCTTTCCTGTGATCGGTTCTGTGTTACTCGCCTTCCCACTCTCCGCCATCTGGTACATCCTGTGCCCGGTGCCCGCTTGTTTGGTGTGGTGGTCGCCTCTGATAGCCTGACTGACCGAGCTTCAGCTGGGCCAGTTGCCAGCCTCCTCTCGGCTCAACCTGTGTTTGACCGAAAGCATGAGGAGTGGGTGTTTTTTTATTTCTCTTGGAGGCCTCACTCAAAGGCCGGTTCTCACTCTGTCTAACCTGCACCGAGGCCTATTGAAGCTCACAGAAGAAGCCCTGACAGGACAAGCCCTTCTGTATGCAGAGAGTCTCGCAAAATGTTGTCTTTTAAAACGTGCAAATCAAGGAAACCAAATAGATCCTGTCTTTAATAAATGCAGCATTGAAAGCTGTGGCGAATTTAAAAGGTGAAAAACAAGTGAAGGCCTGTCTTCATTAAATTAGTATTGACTTACATAACCCTCCATTTACGCTTTTCTCAACTAAGTCAATGTCTTCCTTTCCTGTTCCAAGCAGTCCTAAATGATTGAATTAGTGACTAGATTAGACCGGACAAAAACTACAAATCTGCTGATACAAAAGAAAGGTTTTAAGTGCTTATTTCCAGAAAGGACACTTCAAAGACACTACTGTTTACAGCTCAGTTATAAAAAACTAAACTAAACAAACAAAAAAAAGATTTTGATGATAATAATAATATTAATAATGATGATAATAATAGTTGTTGTTGTTATAACATTTCAAAATGCATTTTATTTTGTTTATTTTTTTAATGTTTATTACAAATAAAAATGGGCAATTAAATTTTTGCTTTTTGATCTTTTGGCCATAATTTATTAATGTGCCAGTCCTTGATGAAGTGTAAAAATCTGTTGTTTAATAGATGGTACTGACACTGTAAACTGTGCTATGTTTTTATTAGTATTATTGTTATTTAGTAAGTTATTTTAATTATTTATTTATTTATTTTTGTCATATTCATATCATGAATATCATGATATTCATATCTTGCTGCAATCACACACAGATTGTAAATGGATGAAATATGTATTTTGAGGATGTAATTTCAAGGAAAATTAATTGTAATGCATTAGAGGATTTCAGATTTAAAATAAGCCAAATTACATCCTCAAATGAAAGTTTTTTATATATATATATATAAAACACGCAAATTAGTACCCTGGTATCTATAGTAATTTACAGGATTATGAAAACCGCACCAGGCCAGGAAATAACACCCTTGAAACTACAAATGCCCATGACTGCAATAAACACTCTAACGCCCCCCAAAGAACAGAGCATTAATGAGTTTGCCAAAACATCAAACTCCAATGTTGTGCTTGCTTTTCCGCTCCATCAGGGAATATAAAGTTTAAGAGCCTTTCGCTATCAGTGACCCACGAAGAGGAGGCATTTGTTGAAGAACTGGCCGTTTAATTGCGGAACTGCAAGGCTGCGCAGAGGGTTGCTAATGCGCCTCTGAACAATGACACCTTTGGAAGTACAGTTACAGGAGAACAGGGCCCCTAATTTATGTCAGCACTATTGCAGGGTTGAATTTATTGATGGTAATGCAAGATGGAGAGATCTGCTTAAAAAGCCCCAAGGCCTCTTATTATACAACTTGTCTGTCTTTCACACTAACCTGAACTGTAACTGTAGAATCTTAGCTGACATGAAGGACATATGGCATCTAAAGAAACCATTAGAAGGACAGTACCCTCTAGCTCAGAGGAGCGTTAATGAACCCTACGCTCCCTCCTCCACCCTCACACCGTTGAAGTGTTACTAAAGTTAGACCGCTTGCGATCTGTGCATTTTTAAAAGGGAACTGTGAAGTAGTTTGATGGAAAGCGAATGCTAATTTTCTGGTCGCTTTAGGATTATTATTCAAAGACAGGGAAAGGAAATATCAGGATGGAACTGGAGAGCAGGACGAATGCAGAAAGCAGCTGGCCTGTAACGGAGAGGTCAGCTGGGAAACGCCACAGCCCCACGTACATGGCTGGGTGTATATATTGTTTTAATGTGTAAGCCTGCACTCTGTCTGCTTTTCGAAAAGTGATTTTTGTCAAGGGAAGGCATGTGTTATATAGGCATGTTGACTCTGAACCCCTCTGACCCTTTAAAAGACACAAGAATGTACTAATTCTCAATAATTTCACCTTTGTGTTTTACTGCGGTGGTGGGAGAGGAACATCCAGGTTTATTGGCCATTAGAGGCTCTAAAATGTACCCGGTTCCAATCCCTTCCCTCTTTGAATATTAAAGTTCCTCTCAGAGCCTTATCAGTTCATCATTCGTATCACATTAGAGGTCAGCCTCATCGCGACTGTGAAGCTATCTCAACAAATAAAGACATGTCGATACCAGTATTGATTGTACCTTGCAATCTGCCGACTCGACAGTGCTGTGAAGTGTTGCTTACTATAGGCACTGAAATCAAAACCGTTGTCTCTATAGGACAATATTGATGTTTAGTATCCACACAAATGTGGAAACTTAAAGCCATATATTGTTAAAGGGACAGTTTGGACAAAAATAAAAATCGTCATCATTTACTCACCCTCAAATCATACAGGTTTGGAATGACTTGAGGGTGAGTAAATGATCATTTAAATGTTTGGGGTAACTATCCCTTTAACCATGAGCTGGAGAACTGTACATCTTCTCCAGTGCAGATCGAACCCTCCCCCATCAGTCCTGCAGGACGCCTCTGAACAGCTGCTTAGACACTTGTCTGGACTGAGTTACTGCAAGGTGCCTTTCTTTCTGCTTTTATTGATAATATTACTATAGTTGACGGCTTTGGCGTAGTGTCTCTATATCAGCGTGGGCCACGGCTGGCCGGCAGAACATTATCGTGACCCCCGTTTCTGTCTCCCTCAGGTGAGGCTCAGACAGGGGTCTGCAGGAAGCCATAAGCATGCTGGGCAACAATAAATATCCAAATGCTCTCCTTTCATTTTTTTTTTTTAAATGCTTGTATTTGATACTCAGCCATACTGGAACATAAATAACTTATCCATAGGCTTTATCTCAAAGGAGTAGTTCACCCAAAAATGACAATTCTGACATTATTTACTCATTTGAGAATCATATAAGAATGTTTCACACAGTGATAATGTTCATGTTTGGGTAAACGATTCCTTTAAGTCTTTGAATGGTAACTTTAGATAAATTGTAAAGGTGTAATTAAACGGGCTATAATTGTTAAACCTTCATTGCCCTTTCTCTCAACAGAAATATATGCTTTTTTTCTTTTCTGAAATGCTCCTCTTTTGTGAAGCATGCCCAAATTGTTATAATAAATTCTAATGTGGTAATTAAAGCATATATTTTATGTGTAAAGCCAGCTGCTCACTCTCCTCTTGGTCGTTTGTAACACATACAGACACTTCTTTCTACTGTGCACCATCTCATTGCCATCAGGTCTTTTATCTGCCCTGACCTGTGGGTGTAAAGTCCTCTTTAATGCGTGACTGCTGAGGACTGCTCTACTGTCCAAACGTCTGCTCCAGCTGCCACACACACTGTTAAACACACACTCATGCATATGATGGCTGAGTTGTTGCTGTCCTGCACAGTATATATTTTTTTTAATTTGTTTCATCATTAGATTCAGACTTGGTGTGCATGAATATAAATAGTTATTTTCCTGCAGAACTATGTACAATAACAGTTTGAATTGGTTGGATTAGCCATCTGATCAAAATTAAACATGTCACCATTTTGCTACAACATTTGACATTTTTCTGTCATCTGAAATGTAAAATTCAATAAAGTATACACATGAAAACAAAATAGAAATCATATCAGTGTTTTTTCTAGCTTATGCTTGCAAAATGAGTAATAAAGAGGGCAGTAGTTACACAGTCTCTGTAGCAGCTACTTACAGATGTCTTACTTTTGCACTCTTCATGAAAATGAATGGTTTCCATATAAGCCATGGTTACATTTGTCACCTTAACAATATAAACAGTCAAACAACAAGGCACTGTGCTGGCTATCATGCGTAACCGTTTTGATTTATAATGAGATTATTGTAATGTAAAGGACTAGGGCTAGCAGAGGCTGAGTTTATTGGTTTTTTATTCACAGTATATTCTTTAGATTTTGCCTTTTCAGATCAAACACAATTTAAAAAATTAAATCCGAAGAAACCTTTTCACCCAAAAAATTTTTTTTTCATTGTAATTATATCTAGGATTTCCAGAGATCCAGTTTGAGGAAAGTGATAACTGTAAGTGACTGAAACATTATAGATTGACTTTCTCTTTTGGAATGGACACATGTAGCCATCCATCAGCTCTGTGCGTATGAGATGTGGGTGGTCTGGACTGACGGTATTATTGCAATTTGTATTCAATTGACAGTAATTCCACTGTCCCCATGAAGACCCCCCAGCACACCAGCACACACACACACAATCTCATGTTCATCCTGTTGCCAAAAACATAATTTTTGCATGTTTTGTTTTTTATCTTAAGTTAGGTTGTCTTTCATATACCAGTCATACATGGAATGCAATCAGATATTCAGTTGTTTAACCAAGACAGTATGGTTCTTTTGACACACTTTAACATTGGAGTACATGTTTAAAAATATAGAATGTTTCCATGGTTTTAGTTTTTTATAAACTGTAATAAATGGTATTTTATCCAAATTATTTTCTGAGAGAAAATGAACCAGTGTTAGGTTTCTTGTTGACATCATGGAAAGTAAAAACTCACTTCAAATCAAATCACTTTTATTGTCACGTCACCACAGCACATGTGCCTTGGTGAGTGAAATTCTTGAAAATAATAACTTTAACTTTAATAAAGTTAAAACTTTAAGATATATTATTCTCATTAAAATGAAATGTTTTATGTCTTATCAATATTAAATTGGTCTCATATTAAATTACTTCTATTAAATTAATAATGAGATAATACTATTCTGGCAGTCGTGGCTCTAATGGATAGAGCGTCGGACTTGTAACACGAGGTTGTGGGTTCGAATCTTACTACCATAGCACACAAGAAATGTCTGAAATATCTCACATGCTGGTTCATTGCTACATTTTGTCTACAAGTGCAAAAAAGCACAACCATCACACCTTTCTTACTTTCAGTCACCTTGGTGTTGATAGAAACTAATGCTGACCTGAAGAAGTGAGAAACGAGGACAAAAATCTAAGGCGAGTAATGTGAACATATCTTCTTGTTCTTCAAAATCAGTTCTATTCAAACAAATCTCTGTTGAAAAATCCTACTCTCTCAACATCAACAGACAGCCACTTTTCAACAGTCCCATCCCGTCAAAAACAGTTTGATAGACTTCACTAATAACGCAATTTAATTTAGTTCACCATTTTATTGCATATACTCCAGTCATGTGTTATATCATGTTTCCACTTTATAGACAGTATTGAGAATGGAATGTATAACTTTCAATAAATAAAGATATATTTTAGAAAGTTCTAAATTCATATTTTATAACATTCATTTAAATGGTGAACTGACTGAATCTGTGATTATATTATTGCTACCATGCATTGTGAAGCAGTAGTAAAATATAAATAAACACATTGTAAAATGTTTGATCCTAAACAAAGGTTCTGTTTTTTACAGGTGTTTCTTCAACCTGATGATCTGTGTTAAATCATATGCACAGACAGCCAATGATATGTAAACGTTTGTACACACTTCTACTCAAAATGCAAACAATTTCCACATAATCTTTACAATATGTGGTTTCATATTGCCTTCCTACAAGTGCAGCAGTTTATGTCCTAAACAGACACGATATTTTATTATAGTTAGGCTGCAGAAAATTGTGATCTACATTATGGATTTAAAACACCGTGTTTAGTTACTTTCATCAAGCAAAAGCCATATCGTAAACAAACAAACAAACAAACAAACATGATAATTCATGATAAAACAACACCAACAACAAAGATAAACCTTTATCAGTCATAAGAGTCATCCAGGACGACAGTAAAAATTGTCTGGGCTTTCATGTTACCTTCTGCCTGCTAGTCCATACAGCTGTTGGTGTTTTGTTATTTATTTATGATAAATACAATCATCTAATCGGTAAAAACAGAATATGACCTTCGTTCCCAAATACGTTTATATTTATTTTATCTTAGTAAAACTATAAATTACTTATTTTTTTCAAGTTTGTTAAAACTTTAAAACGCAGAATAGACAAAAATAGTCATTTTTAATCTTCAATTGTTTTTATTATATCCATATCCTACAATATCGAGTGAAATTGCAGCATTGAATTTGCCTGGTTTGACACCATTTTTATATAGATTAGCCGTTTTACCATTTATTTCACGCGTATGCTCAAACATTTATAATTTACCTTCAGATTGTTTTCATATTTATTAAGTTTATGCATAGGTATTTTCTCCCTTGCGTGCTTATTATTGCCATATTGTATCATTACTGCTATTGTCATAATAAATCAACCTAGATATGGCCAGCAATTTGAGCTAATCTTTCATTTGCGTATCTGTATTCTTGAGTTGAGCAGCACTGGCTCATCTGTCGTATAGAACGAGAGACAGCTAGGATACTGCACCCGTTGAGATTCGTCTCCAGGGAGCACAAAAGTCTGTGCACGTCACAATAAGTTTTGCACCAATAACTATAACCAATTTGTAATAGTTTCAAATGTGCGGAGACAGTCAGAATGGGTGAAATGTCTTGCACTAATTATAATACCAACAAGCCGTCACGCCACCAAGCCCGCATTCGAAGAAAAGCACTTGTTGCTTAAAGGGCGCACTCATAGTTCTCTATAAAGGGACTCATCCGGCTACAGCACCAAATTACCCAGAGCTACAACCAATTCCGTTACCAGCTGAATCAAATGTACATCCATTGTGAGTTTTAATTTGTTTAGCAGAGGGTGAGTGTTGTAACATTTGTGTTTCCATGTGTTTTGGGCTGTCTCAAACTTTGAAATAAAATGGCCATATTTCCTATTTAGTTTTGAATTCTAGCTATTATTTATTTATTATTTATTTTTTAAACCGAAACGTAATGGCATGTACAAAGTGTGCTTGTAGAGACAGGCTGCAACATTAATACATGTGTTTGTTTGTATTAATCAAATTCAAGTTCAAAATAATTATGACCCCAAATTGTAATATTATATATGCATTTTAATTCAAAAAGGTAAACAATTAGGCTAGGAAACCTCGCAGACGCACAAAACAGCAAAAATAGGTCGCAAATTCAATATACATCGCCTAAAATGATAAAAACACAAGACAGATATCGTATTTTATTCACTCATACTGTCAAATTCAGGCCTATACATGTTCCCATTTTGTCAAGTCTTTGTGTCAGGAAATACAAAGAAAGTGTTTCGTGAATGACAACATTATGCACACTTATATCGACTAGGTCTTTGTATTGATAAATTCAACTTCGTTATCTATTCGCGAGGAAACGTTAAAACATTTCAGTTTTTAATTACGATGGGTGTCTTGTTTTGCTTCCACCGAACCGCACATTGACACCACACGTCTGGGTTGAATTCCTTCTATCCCCGCTAAACATGACATGTCTGAAAGAATGTAACTCATCAGGTCTTGCGGTGCAAGCCACGGAGCTGCCGCGCTGCCGCCACCCTGCGCTTTCGAGAGAGGAAAAAAACATCTTGCAATAATCAGTCCAATTAGTGGAGGTCGCGGCTGCGCGCTCTCCGGTTAGCTGTGGGAGGTTGTCAAAACAGGGGGCGGCTATTAGACGAAACGCGATCCCCATTCATCAGCATTGTAATAATCACCGTGCAGACGAGCAGCGCAGGTCCTGCGAAGCTCTGATCAAAATGATCCGTGGAAACAAGCCGTTTACAAACAGTGTCAAGGCGAGACGAGTACCTTGATTTGGCCTGTCACTGACATACCCCCACCACACAGAGAACATCAAAAATCCGTTCAGTATGTGTTTTCCATTGCTTCACTGTATTGTTATAGTTTCATCAGAGTGTCACAAATGGAAAACATAGCCTAGGTAAATAAGTCGATTTGTGACGATCACAGAATGAGCTCACTATTTAGCCCTAAGCTGGTAACATAGGCTAACTATGTTTCATTGATCATCATATTATGTTAATCTGCATTAATAGAAATCAGATATTGGTATTGTTTAAGTAAAGGATTATAGATTATTAAGTAATGGGATCAAACTAACCTGAAATGTTCACTCACCGGAAAGTGCAATTTAGGAGCCATATAATACGCGTTTTCAAGGGCAGTGGCCGTCTCCGAGGCTGGCGTTATTAGCTCTGCTTTTATTTATTATTATTTCGCTCAGCCTAATATTTATTGACTTATCACAATATCAACAAAAGTAATTAAACTGCGTTAAACCCAGCGTGTACAGTATCATCATAGCTGTAATCTGAGTGTAGATTTTAGCATTGATCTTTCGTTCGTGTTAATATTATCCATTATAATTGTTACTGATGTAAAAATTGAAATATTGAATTCAATAGATACTAAGATTTATCGAGTCATTAGATCACAAGCATGCCTATGTTCAAAAATACGTCAGAAACATTGATTAGATACTTGTTTCATTATGTTATCATTTATTTGTCATAATTTGCATATATATTTATGCGACTCAGTGTACTTTAGGCGACTATATTATGCAAAAATTACCAGTTAAAGGGGTATATTGGAAATTTAGCATTGTAATCTTTCCATGATATTAATCTCAGAGAATGTTACATGCTTTGGCGTGTTTTTAATAATATGCTATGCAAGTTCTGAAGTCTTCTTCACCAACAAGCCACATCACAGGCCTTTACTTCAGCAATGCATTACGGGTCTGTAAAAAACTGCAAAGACACTAGACCTCAAACTAAGCAATTTCCCCTCTGCTTTATGACAAGGTTGGCATGTCTCAACATCGTCAGCATTTTAAGATGCGATTTTGCTTAACTTTCTTGTGGCCTCAAGTACCATTCAGCTGAAATCAGAGACTGTTCCTGATTAAAGCAGAACTTTGTTTCTGTGCCACACTGGTGAGTTACAGTTCAGACTACAGACACTGACTGATGATATATGCCAATAATGGTGTGCGCAATAGGCATCATTAAAAGATGCACCTCTCGCGCCTGTCACTTATGTGCGGTGTTTTACATGGCTAACTTTCAGAAAAACGAATGTTCTTTAGTTTGGGTTCAGAATATATATATATAAACTTAGTAAAGGACGAGCATTATACTATTATTACTTCGATTAACTTTTGTCAACAGCTTTTTAATGAATCTGAGTTGTCTTACCGGTTCAAACGTCCCTCGCAGTGTTTCATATGCATTTGTGGTATGATATATCCAATCGCTGTTCTTTCTAACGTGTATCCTTTAAACCCGCTTTAGACTACTTAAAAACGCCCTCCAACCCTGTTGCACTCCAGTCCATAATGCGTGGCTTTCACGCGTGTGCACTTGGAGAAACATACCCCCTTGTTTATCCGCAACAACTGCTAAATAATGCATAACACAGCACAACTGGTCCGTAAAAAAATGGAAAATAAAATGCAGACTGGATGTGCTTTCCAAAACAGGTTTGTGTCAAATTGAGATTTGATTTTATTGCATTTTATAGCACGACTGCAAAATAATTAGAGAGAGCCTGTGTGTAGTTTCTGAGAGTTTCCCAAACTCTTTAATAGTTTTGATGTGATCAACGAGTTACAAAGTGGTAAGTTTGCAGGGTGGATTGTCTGCTTATGGTCACTCACACTCCGGCTCCTTGGTTTGGAGAGCTTCTGGTGCGCAGTCTTGCTCAGGCGCTCTCATCTCAACTGCTGCTACCCCACTACCTCAAAGATCAGCGCTCTTTGGTTGTTAGAAGTGTCTGTCAAACCCCGGGCAAAAATGTAATATACAGGGAAAATTTCGACGTCGGTGGGCGGGCTCTAAATGAAGGGAATAATCAGTCAGCCAGCCCAAGGAGCCACCTCAAAGCATATCAGGTTACCTTGAATGACAGCGTAACCATGGCAAATAATTTGACTAAAACTATTGTCTTATCCTCATCATCCCCGGGTCAGATATCCAACCAATCACAGTTCACATAATCGCTTTTCTTGCCAGCTTAGAATAATATTATTAAAACAAGAGAGCGAGGTCCTTCTTCGGGAGTGCGTTATGCTGAAACGACATAGAAGAGGTGGCGAGAGACTCGCGCAGGAGGAACAACTTTCTCTCGTGTGCTTTAGATGGATATACGGTGTATTATGCTTGCTTGGACGGATCTAAAGTTTTGTGCCTCTCTATGCGCCCGGAGTGGGATTTGATTTCGTCGACTCAAGAAGTCGTTCTAAATTTTTGTCTCCCACAGGGTTACTAAAAATCAGTTGAATAACTGTCACTGTCATCGTTAAAACAGACATAAGTACGAAAAGTGAACGTTTATTCGAGACAAACCATGTCTATGCTTCCCACATTCGGCTTTACGCAAGAGCAAGTGGCGTGCGTCTGCGAGGTCCTTCAGCAGGGTGGAAACATCGAACGTCTCGGGCGCTTCTTGTGGTCTCTGCCGGCTTGCGAACATCTCCACAAGAACGAGAGTGTGCTCAAAGCAAAAGCTGTGGTCGCTTTTCACAGGGGAAATTTCAGAGAGCTTTATAAGATTCTGGAGTGCCACCAGTTCTCTCCGCACAACCACCCGAAGTTGCAGCAACTATGGCTCAAAGCGCATTATGTCGAGGCTGAGAAGCTCCGGGGCCGCCCTCTTGGGGCTGTTGGGAAGTACCGCGTCCGAAGAAAGTTCCCGCTACCCCGCTCCATTTGGGACGGCGAGGAGACAAGTTACTGCTTTAAAGAAAAGAGCAGGGGCGTGCTGCGGGAATGGTACACCCATAACCCATACCCTTCCCCGCGGGAGAAGAGGGAGCTAGCAGAGGCAACGGGGCTAACGACAACACAAGTCAGTAACTGGTTTAAAAACAGACGTCAACGCGACCGAGCAGCGGAGGCTAAGGAAAGGTACGGGTCTAGTGCGTTAATAACTATAGCTTAAAATGTGTTTCGGTTACTTGTTTAAAATTAATTAGAACACTTTATTGACGTGGAATGCATTCAATCACGTCGTGTAAACACATAAAAAATATAATAATAATCCCAAAGATGGATGGCCAGACAGTCCCTACAAATGTCATAATTTCGCCAATTATGTTAATGTCGTTTTATTTGTATGCTATATTTAGGCTATTAATGTTATTTTTAACAATATGCCTACTTTTCTTAAACTGAGTATTTTATATCCTACTATAGGCCTAACTTTAGGTGAAATATTACTGATAATTAAAATAATGAATTTTAAGAGTTATCTGCGTATATTCTCGTTTAGAATGTGTGCAGTGGCATACTCCTTAAACGGGTGTCTGGTTTCACCCGCAGGCGAGGCAGTCAAGAAACCACAGTGTAAACCATTAAACTAGCTCGTACGATTCCCGATACTTTATACTTAATTAATACTTCATGAAAGAACCTTTACTTGACGTGTTGTGATTGAGAATTTAGAGAAATCAGTCAGTGACACTGTTCTTCAACCCAGGCGATTTATTTCCAAACCATGTTATTAAGTTCATAATTAGGGCCTACATAAATCCCGCTTTCCCGTATTCGCTCGCTAATAAGCTTGAATGCAAATTATCAATATTTACACGAATTAAGAAGTGCAATGGGACGAATGATTGATACAGACACAAATACACACACACACCGTTAACAGACTTATATTTGTGTTACGTAGTCTGATACTGTGTTGTAATAAACCAAGAGTAAAGAGATATTTGTATTATTTATTTGTTTAATTCGCTTAGAATTTTAGTATTCACTTAGTATTTTCTAACAGAATATTTCTCATATAAAATGTAATACCTAGAACCAAACCGTTCTATTCAAATGATATCCTAATAATATTAGGCCTAATGTTGTATATGATTAAATAAAATAATATTAATGTAATAATATTAATGTTGTTTATTATAGCCTATACCTACAAAATGTGTGATTAGAATTATGATATTAGAATTATGGCATTCTTATTATTATTATTATTAGGCCTATTATTATTATTATTATTAGCAGAAGGTGTGTTTTATATGTCAGTGCGTATGTATTTGTTTATTTAGTTTATTGGTTGTTCCTGTAATGTCAGACATGGTTTTACAGCAGATGAGTGTATTTGAATTACAGCCCACTAACAGTTCTGAATACTAAACTTGTCGGATATGTTGCTCTAACCCCAACTCTAAATTCTCCTTTTCACAGGGAGAATAATGAGAACTCGAACACAAACAGTCACAACCCGTTAACGTCTTCCATGAATGGAAATAAGGCTATTTTAGGAAGCTCGGACGACGATAAAACGCCGTCTGGTACCCCAGATCACACCTCGTCAAGCCCGGCCTTGCTCCTCACGTCAAACTCCGGGTTTCAGTCCCTCCACGGCCTCGCACCTCCACCCGGCCCCAGCGCCATCCCAGTGCCCAGTGCAGATTCCGTGCATCACCACCATTCATTACACGACACCATACTGAACTCGATGTCATCAAACTTGGTCGACCTTGGCTCTTAAACATGTGGACCCTTTCCAAAGGACGCTTGTACATACACGTTTAGAATAAAACCTCACCAGACACGTATAAAACAAAAGCAAATGAGACATGGAACGGACAAAAAGAGTTGTGGATGTTTGTCGGCTGACCTACTCGCAAAGCTGATATGGAGGGCCTTGATAGAGGTATTTTTCTAGAATGTAATGCCCTGATCTATTGTTAATAAACATGCTAATAAACGTCTTAATGGTTGATATCAATTTATTATTTTAGATTGCAATTGACCCAGGACTTTTCAGTCGCATATTCCGTTTGTTTACATTTATTATTTTATAAAGGCCATACGTCGGTTGACTTTAATGGGATTTCGTTTAATGAAATGTTTTAATATCAACACAGCATTTTTGAAGGACCATGGGGCATCTCTTCATTTTCATTTGTATTTTACTTTTGGAAAGCGACTGCATGTAACCTTTGGGATCAATAAAATCCAAACTCACCATAGTTTAATATACCCTTAACAATAAACTAAGATGCATTTACTGAGCAAAAAAATATGTTTGAATGGTTTTGATGTGCATGCTGTGCAATGATCTGAGCAGGTGTTCTGATTTGATCGTATAGGAGACCCTGTTTACTAAAATGACATGCATCTGGTCACGTGGTGGTTCAGAGAAATATTTTTAGACTGCAGTGAACATGATCTTGATCGATTCAAAAATTAAGCTTTTTATAGAAATGATAAGATTTTGGATTTATAGCAGTGCATGATCCATGTTACAGTAGGTGACGGTTATTTGATCATTGCATTGCATTGACAGTACTGGCCCTTAAAAATGGAAATATATGTATGTTTCTTGTCATGCCCAATTTTCGACCACAAACACAAGCGATGCCAGTGTTTTTCTAATGTTCAGAAACGTCACAGTGCACATATAGCTAATCTGATATTCAATGTGCTCCATAGGCCTATCCATAATTACGAACACATATTTCAGTGCCGCACAATGCTCGAGCACAACATTAGGCCTAGCTACCAGAATTATGTCATTCTTTGATATCATTTTATTTTCAGAACACGGATTCATTTTGAGATTAATGGATAAATAATTAGGCTACCGTTGTTATTATTATTATTAAGCCTATTATTTAAAACTAACCCGCCAATGAGACAAAATTGGTCTTATTTTACTTTTTTTACTGTTGGTATTATTAACTAGGTTATAACTCAGTACGAGATAGCTGCAGTTTGTGAGTGACATCGTCAAATAATAGGCTACTGTTTTATTTTTTTCACAGTTTAGAATGGACCGATCCTACTTCAAAACATTTAACAAAAATTGGATTCAGGAAACATCTTTTCTTTTATTAAAATGCCATGACTCGAACTGCTCAACATTCAGTATGCTCGTGATATTAAAATATTAAATACACCAGTTCTTCGGAGGTCTGTACGCAAATATTATCAGTTATAGTCAAATCTGTTCACACATATCCAAAAAGGAGATGATGTTATTTTTCTTCAATTGGTGCACATTCTTTTTACAGGGTTAGTATTTTCATAAATCTACACGTTTATAACGGTTTATTTGATCTGGTAGGCTACTTAATGACTTTTGTGTAGCCTACTTTAGTGTACGAAGGATCACGTTAGTCTTCAACATGTGTTCACGCAAATGATTTCTCTTTTAAACAAGGTGGTAGCAATTATTCTGAAACGGCTTGTTAACCTACGACACCAAGTTTGTTGCACTAGTATAGAAAAACAAGGTCTGTATCTCCAGAGAACAATACAACAGTACAATGGACTAATGCTGTTTGTGTCCTGTAACAAACGCTATAACGCTGTGTATGTTACTGAGTCTGTAAGAGAGGCGGAGAGGTCGTAAAAACTTCGGGCAAAAGATGTAAAGAAAAGCTCTCTCAGTACCGAGGCTAACACGCTATAAATGCAATCTTATACGCTGAGTTAATGCTGGAAAGCTTGTTTATGAAGAGATGACGTTTAATAGTCTTACAATTTTGCGTTAGTTGCATTCCATCTCCAGTCTCCTTCACTACCTCTCTCACTGCTGCTATCTCTTTATTTTTTATCTTTTATTAACTGGGTCTGCTCCCAAATGCAACAGTTTTTTTGCACTATGACTTTTACAGAGCTCCATTTTTGAGGAGCAAAATGGAGCAAAAATTACTCGTTCTGTAAAAAAAAACAAAAAAACGAATATATGCATGAAACAAATTAAACATGTTTCTTGTTACACATAATATTGTTGCTATTCAAACCTGTTGCTCTAAACTAGAGGCATAAATCATGCGCATTGGTTATATTCTTTACAGGTTAAAAGATAAAAAAACGGTGTTTTTACCTTCAAAACAAATTTTTATTTTAGTCAGCTTAACTTTTTTTAATTTAAAGGATTTTTTAAATACATTTTATTAGCTAAAAAGTCATTGTTTTGAGCTTGACTCGAGACAATTATTTAGGTAGAATTAACGGTATTTTATGTTTATATTGCATTCTTTTTTGTATAATTCGGACAAATGTTTTTATTTTGGGCTTCAGTGACCTGATCAATATTAAGTGCAGCTAACCTGAATACAAGAACTATGACTCTCTTAGTCCATAAATGCATGAATAGGAATACATTTAGGCTAAATAAAGTACATATATCACGCTTTACCACGGATAGCTATAGATTCATAACTCCAAATGAATAAAAGACTTATAAATTAATGAAGGAATAATGATACAAATAAATAAATTATCAAACTATTATCATGAAAAAATGTGGATAAATATTACAGAATTATTCTTCATGTTTTTCTATGGGGTGCAGCTCACTCGTAAATATTGCCCATGCAATGTTAGTAATAACGTCCCTGGAACACATTTTAAATGACTCCCCCCCCCCCATAAAAATAGCTATTATTTATGTTAATCATTAGCTTACTTGCATTAAACTTTGCTTAGTGACATTAAACAACGTATGTCAGCAGACTACTATATTTTATAAAAGCAAATATTGTTTGATTTAGCAGACGGTCTGATGAAGAGTTATCACATTACGAAATTCTGTATCCAGAGTATTGCTGTTATTCATCGGAAATACGTGCAACTGTATTATTTAGGCAAATAATTAATGTATGATCATTCATACAATTTTGAAACCAAGGACAATGGCTGCCTGTAATGGTAACCAAGGTAAGCTTTTCTGGTCTATAGGTGTCATGATGTAATAACACGTTCCTTGTTTCTTCTATGACAGATTAGGTCGCAACTGTGGCATCGTGTTATTTTACTTGAGCCCGTTGTATCCCAAATGATATCCCTAATTTTTCAAAAATAAGATATAAATAATCTTCACTTGTTTGGAACATCAAATCGTCGTTTTGTGCACATCCTGCATTGGTGTTATTTTAACCCACTGTTTATTAAAAGTTCACTGTTACTTTTATATGAAATTCTCGTGCTATTTTTAAGGAAAATATACTGCATTTAATACTTATTGAGATGGCTGAACACACTTCTATGACTTTTGAAAACACAACCAACCTCTACATAACTACATAACAGCATAATTCATTGCACTCCTTGCACGACGCATAGAAATTGAGAACTAAGCTTGAACCAGAAATTGCACGTGATTTATGCAATTAGTTTAGTAAACAGTTTAACGTTATGTGTTGGTAAGGTTGACCTACAGATGAGGTTTCAAAACCAGGTTGATCAGGAATGGCCAGATACAAAGTGGCCTTACGATTCAATGGAAAGGTGTACAGGTTTATATTATGGTTTATGAGGAAATGTTTATAATGATAAAGTGTGTTTCAACGTGAAAATGAACATGGATACTTCCTGTGGCGTCGTAAACCAAAAGGCTTAAAAACTGATTTTTTAAGTTTTTTTGGGGGGGGGGGGTCTTAACACGCAGAAGGTTTTCTGTTATGGGTAGGTTTAGGGATATGGCTAGGATAAGGGGATAGAATGTCTGTACATTACAAAAACCACGTAGACTAGAGAGTTCCCGTAAAAACGTGTGTGTGTCTACATAACCATATATTTATTTATTTTAACCCAGAAATGAACTATGACAAATTCCCCACCAAAAAACTCATTTTTGGGGACACCCACATTAAAAACAAATAAAATAAAATATATTAACAAATTTGTAAAAAATGCAGAAAGTGTTCGGTTAGGATATGTCTTAGAATGAATCAAGGTACTTGTAAATAATATAAACCAGCTAAACTAGCTGAATATAAAAACAATACAGTTTAAGTAAAGACAATTAGACTAACTGTATATAAAACAATATACATCTATGAATGTCCCCATATAGATAGCTAAGTAAACGTGTTGGGGGGTTGCTTTGCTACAATCTCCAAACAACATTGAAAGTAGCAGGGACTGAGCAAAGCATGAATGAAACTCTTCATGTTGAGATCTCATTGACGCCCTCTATTGAACAAATGAGTAGCTGCAGAAAGGTTGTTGACAATCTCTGAAACATAGCCTAGCTGTGTCAGGTTTACGTCATAGCAAAACGAGTAATTCTAGGAAAATAATAATAATAATAAGAAGAAAACACGTCTGTTGGCCTCTTATGACAATATATATGTGATTTTTCCCCCAGGTATTTCATATGTAAGAGTTATCCCATGATCAGTGTTGGGAAGGTTACTTTAGAAATGTGATAGTTTACAGATTAATATTATATTAATATTTAAATAGTTACCCTATTTAATATGTAATAAGTAGTGTAACTATTTCAGTTACTTTATTAAAGTAACATATAACTGATTACATTTGATTATTTATATGAATGTTTTAAACTGTTAATCATTTTTATACATTTAAAGCAGGCAGGGTTAACATTACAGTAGTGCTGTTGTAGTGCACTGACTACTGCCAGGACTCAAACTTCATCACATTAATTAAGATTATAAAAATGTCATTTTGAAGCACAGCCACCACAAACCACAACTATAGCATTTCTGTTTACTTTGAGCTCGTTCCGAGGTTAATACAGATTTAAAATCATAAGATATTAATAACTGTTTTTGAAATCAAATCCTTCCATAGTTATGACAGGAAATACTGGAATAACAATGCATTGGAAAAAAACAGTTAAAAAACATCCTTAAAAAGTAAAGCATCTACATAAACCCAAATAAAATACTTATAAAATATGCATGTATGCTATTCTGTGTCTTAAAGTCCGTGTCTGAAACATTGGTGTCTCATATTTTAGAGCAGTCAGTGCAATTTGGGAAAGAAATAAACATTATGACATAGGTTTTTACAAGGAGAAGGTGATTTATGAGGACATTTTGTGTCCCCATAATTTAAAACGCTTATAAATCATACAGAGTGAGTTTTTTTGTGAGGAAAATAGAAATGCACCGTCTCCTGTGAGGGCTAAGTTTAGGTGTAGGGTAGGTGTAGGGCAATAGCACATACGGTTTGTGTATAAAAACCATTACGCCTATGGAAAGGTGTCCCCGTAAACCATAAAAACCAACATGTCTGTGTGTGTGTGTGTGTGTGTGTGTGTGTGTGTGTGTGTGTGTGTGTGTGTGTGTGTGTGTGTGTGTGTGTGTGTGTGTGTGTGTGTGTGTGTGTGTGTGTGTGTGTGTGTGTGTGTGTGTGTGTGTGTGTGTGTGTGTGTGTGTGTGTGTGTGTGTGTGTGTGTGTGTGTGTGTGTTTTCATAACATTTCATAAGTAACTGTAGTTTATTTACGTGTGTTTACTCAGAGAGTAAAGTTACATTTATTTAGTAATTAAATTACTTAATTCCATTACACACCAACATTGCCCATTATTATCCCATAATGACACATATAAAACAAAGTGTGAATATAAAAGAAATACAAAAAATATGTATTCTTCCACCACCACTATGTGCCAAGTAAACATGAATGAGGGAAAAGGGAAGATAAGACTCTTCTTTCTATTCGCTGGGATAACTGTTGGCCATCAGAGAACCCAAGCAGACCTGTTGTCTATTGTCAGAAAATGAGCCTGAAACTTTCGGTGAGAATGCAGAAAGTGGAGCACATTCTTAGAAAAAGAAAAAAGGCTAAACAAACATAACTGTGATTTAGAATGCATTTGAACTACTGTTATATTATAAGAAAGCATATACATGCTGTTGAATAATGACTACTTGACACATAAAGTGGTACAGTCAGTCTGCCTTATGTTGAAGCTTACTTAAGAGCCAGGTCACAGGGTGAGCTGAGTGACTTAAGATACTAAGATACTTTTCATCAATCAGTATCTCATTACATCTCTTTAATGAGGTATTAGTATAGACGTGTTACTGGACAAAGATCTGCTGCTGCAGCACTTCTGCTTTTCACGTTCATAACCTCTAATATCTGTATTACATCTCATCTTTTCTGTTTAGTGTTTTCTTATTTTAACTTCAGGGCTTACTGGAACTAAAATACATTTAGATTTCACCCCATGAAATGTGAAAAAAGTGGGGAAATAACCATGTCGTTTATTATAGATTTCGACTTTTATTGTTCATCACAGATTAATATCAATCATCCTCATCAGTCGCATTTAATGTTTCTCAGGGAGACCTGAAAAATAAAGGCACAGCCAGTGATTTTAACGAGGTGTTCGCGACATCTAGAGGGGCAGCAGCAGTACTGCAAGGGCTCCAACAATTACATATAAAGCAATATTACGTTAATATAAAAACGTTCAGCTAAATGTTTCTTTGTGCCTCCCACATTAAAAAGTGAAATATAAAATATGATGTAAAAATAGTCTATGTGATTGATGTTATTATTATTATTATTATTATTATTATATACAGTACTTTCACAAAAAATGCTGTTGGTTTAAACATTATCTGTTCTAACAGTAAGCAGCTTTAACACTGATAGAAAACATGGATATTAGGCAATTATATTTATTTTTTAAATCAGGTACATGAATCGGATACAGAGTTGGAGGTTTCGTATAAATGTACGCAATTTTTTACAGGAAAAAGGTAAGCATGAAGGTCCACCTCTAAACTTCATCCTCAGCAGGCCTATAGCTTTTCTCCCGGACCTGCCTTCATGGTGACAGCAAGGTGAGCAGGAAGCTAGTATGGCCTAAAATAGCACTGAGCAAAATGCCCCCAAAATGTAAGATAGGCCTATGAATTGCCCCAGTACTTGCGTGTGTGTGTGTGTGCAAATGAGGACATACATTTGTATAATGACACAGGTATGACACAGGTATTACAAGGTGAAGGGGACTTTTCAGGACATTGCCCCATGTCCCCACTTTTCAAAACGCTCATAAACCATACAGAGTGAGTTTTTGGGGGGAAGTATAAATGAACAGTCTCCTGTAAGGGCTAAGTTTAGGTGTAGGGTAATAGCACATACAGTTTGTACAGTATAAAAACCATTACGCCTATGTGTCCACTTTTCACAAAAACAAACGTGTGTGTGTTTATAACATAACTATAGTTAAGCAATATCATACTATTAAGACTGCTATTTTCCTGAAATTTCAGCATGATTGCAAATTTGATATTTATTTTGTACAACAGCTCAACAAACTTTTTAGTTTTTATATAATAAATTAAGATTTGTTGACACAGCATTGTGCACATTTCGGACTGTTTTAACAAAGTGTCAGCACAGAATGGTGTTTGGTTCATCCTCAATACTTGATTGACATAAAACACTGTCACTTGCTTCGTTTATGAGTGATTCAGCCAGTTTGAAAGAATCTGATGAATAAATGATTCTATGATTCACTTTTTGAGACTTGCCGCCACCTATTGGTGGTTTTAGTTTCATATAGGCCATTGTACAGAATTGGTGGAAATAAATGTTAATTAAGATACCTCTATTGAAACCCAAAATAATATTAAAAATATTAGTAAGCTTAATATATTTAATCATCATTTTGGGTACTTTCAATTGGGTGGCTGTCCCAAACCCTAACCCCTATATTTCAACTTATAAAATCTTTTTGATTCTTTTAAAAAGTGAAGTTCAAATTT
Source organism: Ptychobarbus kaznakovi (assembly GCA_027422405.1). NCBI lineage: Eukaryota > Metazoa > Chordata > Actinopteri > Cypriniformes > Cyprinidae > Ptychobarbus > Ptychobarbus kaznakovi. The sequence goes on along the minus strand of CM049801.1, from coordinate 12,017,710 downwards.
ATTTTTTTTCATTTTCTTTGTAAATTATTAAACTTTACTTTAAAAAAAAGTGTCCTGCATTTTTCATGTCACTACTGAAACAGTGTATATTTTAGTCTATTGGCCGAGACTGATTTTAACTAAACCCATAAACGTATGATCAGGAAATCATTTTGAGGTAAGTGTGTTCAAAAGTCTGAAGAATCTGTGTGTAACTTTAAGGAACGTCACTACCGAACACCTTTTTCTGAAACTAAGCATCTTTTTTGGGGGAGATATTTCATAACATTTATTTTTATATGTATACCACTGTTCAGAACTGTGCTAGCTAACCATGTGCTGATTAGCATCTTTGAGCTAAAATTGTCACTACCGTAACATTTGGTGGAGTTTCGGTAGTGACATCTTTGTTTTTTGGGTGTTATCCCATAGAATTGTCACTACCGAAACAGTCACTGAAACATGTCATCATTGTTTGTGACAAAAGGGAACACATAATCCTCATATTTGGGGAAAATATATTTTTTTACAGTTTTTTCAGTTATGCAATTTTTTTGTATTTTAGTATATTTTAGTAGTGTTTAGTATGAGAGTTAAAATTCTGTAATGTGATGTGGTTGCTACTAAAACATTACTGTCACTACCGAAAATGTGCTGTCACTACCGAAACATGGGATGTTTTGTCAGAAATAAAGTATACTGAATTATCAACTAAGATGTTATGATAGTTTTTGGTTCAATGTTTATTTAAACTAATGAATCCTTAATTTTGAAATCAGTATGATAAACTATTTGCCTTTTATAAAGAAAAATTGTATAAAAATACAACAAAACTCATAAACTACACTTTAGATCTTGTTAAAAAGGTAGTTGTTATGGATTTACCTCTTCTAAAAAAATATATAATAATATAGCACCAATTTTTTTTTGATGTAATCAAAATATTAATAGGTTTAATAACCCTTCTAATTAAACTATCATTACTGTGTTTCTGTGGTGACAAAATTGGGAAGAGGACAATATTTCAAAACTTTATGAATATACAATATGAGAATTAACTGCACAATTACTAGAAATGTGTACCTTGAATATGATACAATTTGCAAACATAACATTTTTTGGGGGGGGAAAATATATTTTTAAAGACATTTCAAACTCATTTGAACCCAAACATGGGGACACTATGTATGACTCAAATGTATGAATAACCATAGCCTACATTGATAAAAACAAGGACAAGGATCTGTGACGTAGGCCGAAGTCCCATTCTAACCTATATAGATGCGTTTAGAACTTCGATTTGAAGTCTATTTTGAGTCACTGATGTTTTATTTAACAAAACACATGCATAAGGAGAAGTGCTTTTACATGTGTAGCAACATTATAGACCAGTTATATTATATGTAGCCTAATAAGGTCTAATTTGCATTAATTTTAATTAGCCAGTTAAACTCAAATTGATACCAAGCCATACGCTTGATGTGTATTTCTTAGCAAATGTAAATCTGGAATATTTGATTCGCATGTTTGGCCAGTAGGTGTCCTAAGTGACTAACTGAAAGTATAACGTACAGGGTGTAGAAGTTCGCACTTTTTAAGACTTTAAATAAGATATATAGGCATATGAGTTGATACAATTAAATTAAGTGGATAAGAAATATATAAAAAAAATACAAATACTAATGACTGATGTAAAGCAGTTGTAACTGCGACGACTACATCTTTTCTGTCTTTCTTTCTTTCTTTCTTTCTTTCTTTCTTTCTTTCTTTCTTTCTTTCTTTCTTTCTTTCTTTCTTTCTTTCTTTCAAATAGCCTAACTTTTAAGATAGTGTCACTGAAAAGTGTTATGCAACCATTTAAAGCTCAACCTGGAAAGGTCCAAGAAAGGTCTTCTATAGGATACAAGTATTTTACTCTCCATTATCAGAATTTTTTGTCTACACTTACCTTTAACTTTAAGTTTAACTTCGAAAGACCCATTACATTGTTACATCAAGTCCTCAAAAAGTCTGGGTGTCAGTGATGACAAATTAAGGGAGTCGGGATTCCATTACATTCCGAGCTGTGCAAATCTGCGATCCAGCACAAATAGAAATCCAGTTCAGTGTTTAAACATCATTTGACTTACAGATGATTAATTATTGATGTGTTCGCAATGCGCTAGCTCAGAATCGTCTCCCGGTGACGACCCAAAGCTGTCTTAAAAAAAGGTTTAGAAATATAGGCCTATTTTAGGGCTACCCCAGTTTGAGCTCCAATTTAATTTCAAAAGGCCTACCTAATATGAAATCCAAAATAGGCCTATATTTTGAAGCTTTGTTAATTATTTAGTGGCAATTTTTATGTTCATGTGAACCGAACACATGCAATGTACAAACAACAGACTGAAGACGTGAGCTAGAGTGGCGCTTCCAAACTTTCTCCACAAGATGGAGTAACTCGCCTATGAAACGCGCTTTCGTCCACTTGAACACAGCTGATGTTGGACCTGTTTTGTGACTGCATTCTCATATTTTGTGTGCAATCCATTGATTCTACTGTTTAAAGCAGAAGTGAAACCCATCTTTTGCTTTCATGATTCAGAATAGTAGGCTATGCAACACGTTAAACTCGTTTTGAAAGTATGCAATTATATAAAATTATTGTTTTTACCAAACTTTATATAAACAAATATCATTTTTATCCCTCCACGACCTTGTAAAAACTTTGTAAAAAAAATCAAAATAAATGCATTAAAAAGTTTAACTTTATATAGGCCTACTGATTAATATTGGTACCTTGTCTGACATGTCTTCACGTAGCCTATTCATTTTTTAGGCGTTTTAGCAAGGCAAGTGTCTGTAAATTTGTTCTAGATATTACATTTGAGTTATATAGCTTTTCATAGTAAAAATAAAATGTGATGTATGTATATTCCCCTTATCCTCCGGAGTATGACTGTGGGTAAAAACGCCAGTTGTAGTTCATCTAAATGATGTGCGACCAAGACACCAGCAGCTAACATGACATCTGTTTAAATGCTTTCATGCTAATACACTCCTCTCGAATGGCGTCTTTGTTAGTGCGTCAAAGATTATTTACAGAATGAGTCAATTGCTAAATGGTTTCATGATTGTTGAGCGGATTCGCGGTAGGAGGTGGTTAGGACTGTTGGAGGCTGTGAGGTCGAGCTCTGGCGCGCAGCGGGGCTCCAGCAGGAGCGGCGTTAATTGAGGAGGCAGAGTCGAGGCGGGCCAGAGTAGAGCACGGGAGCGCGAAGAGCTGGGGCAGGGCATGCTTCTTGGAGCTGAGCGTATTGTTTAGATGTATAAAATATAAGACCAAAATTTCTCATTCCTATCCCCTCTTTTTCTCGAAAATAGATCTTTCACGATGTCTATTGGCCTCAACTCAACCCAGACTCACATTATTAATAACCTATTCTTCTGTTATTGTTGTGGATATTCATTTTGTATTCGTCATATCTCATCGATTTTGCCTTTATGTGCACATATACCATAGACTTTTGTATAAATTCCCCTTCTCCACTGAATCACACGTGGCTATGCAGAGAGCTGCCCAGAGCTGAACATATGGTTAAGGCCACATATGCTATTATTATTTTGTGTTAATTAATGTTGTTTTTAGTACAAAGGGGATGCCAGTAAGTGAAGTGTACTTTATTGAGGGCTTTTAGTATATGAACATATTGCATTACAAATTAATAATGTAATTAATGTAATAATAAATATTTTAACCTATGCATTCAACTGTAGCTTGATACCAATATAAAAACACAATAAAGGTTTACTTTATTTTTTTTATATATTTTTTTATTTAGGCTATTTTATTTTATTTATTTATTTATTTTATTTGTCATATGAGGCACTTCAGGCTAGCCTATCTGTTGGGCTACTTGTTTTAATTTGAGTTAGAACGTGAATGCAGGTGTACTCACTGGCCACTTTATTAGGTACACCTTGCTAGTACCGGGTTGGACCCCCTTTTGCCTTCAGAACTGCCTTAATTCTTCGTGGCATAGATTCAACAAGGTGTTGGAAACATTCCTCAGAGATTTTGGTCCATATTGACATGATAGCATCACACAGTTGCTGCAGATTTGTCGGCTGCACATCCATGATGCGAATCTCCCGTTCCACCACATCCCAAAGGTGCTCTATTGGATTGAGATCTGGTGACTGTGGAGGCCATTTGAGTAAAGTGAACTCATTGTCATGTTCAAGAAACCAGTCTGAGATGATTTGAGCTTTGTGACATGGTGCATTATCCTGCTGGAAGTAGCCATCAGAAGATGGGTACACTGTAGTCATAAAGGGATGGACATGGTCAGCAACAATACTCAGGTAGGCTGTGGCATTAAAACGATGCTCAATTGGTACCAAAGTGTGCCAAGAAAATATCCCCCACACCATTACACCACCATCACCAGCCTGAACCGTTGAGACAAGGCAGGATGGATCCATGCTTTCATGTTCTTTACACCAAATTCTGACCCTACCATCTGAATGTCGCAGCAGAAATCGAGACTCATCAGACCAGGCAACGTTTTTCCAATCTTCTATTGTCCAATTTTGGTGAGCCTGTGCGAATTACAGCCTCCGTTTTCTGTTCATAACTGACAGGAGCGGCACCCGGTGTGGTCTTCTGCTGCTGTAGCCCATCTGCTTCAGGGTTCGATGTGTTGTGTGTTCAGAGATGGTATTCTGTATACCTTGGTTGTAACGAGTGGTTATTTGAGTTACTGTTGCCTTTCTATCATCTCTAACCAGTCTGCCCGTTCTCCTGACCTCTGACATCAACAAGGCATTTTCGTCCACACAACTGCCGCTCACTGGATATTTTCTCTTTTTCGGACCATTCTCTGTAAACCGAAAATCCCAGTAGATCAACAGTTTTTTAAATACTCAGACCAGCCCGTCTGGCACCAACAACCATTCTACGTTCAAAGTCACTTAAATCCCCTTTCTTCCCCATTCTGATGCTCGGTTTGAACTTCAGCAAGTCGTCTTCACCACATCTAGATGCCTAAATGCATTGAGTTGCTGCCATGTGATCGGCTGATTAGCAATTTGTGTTACCAAGTAATTGAACAGGTGTACCTAATAAAGTGGCTGGTGAGTGTATTTCTCATAGTTAAACATTATCTCCAGTATCTTTAAGAGATGCATGTCTGCTCACTCATCACCCACCCACAAGTGAGAATGGTTTGGGAGAGACTTGGGTTTTCAAACCTATGTAAATTTGCAAGGTGTTGTGGTGAAACAAAATCTGAATATTTCTACTGTTTTTCCACAGTTAATTGGATCTCATCCGAATTAACCTTGAAATGGGCTCTTACACTCTGATCTTACTTCTGATCCTGTATCATAGCCTCTTGTGACCTCTAAATTACTCTGTAATAGAATTACAGTTTTTAATCCTGCTTGCCAGAACGCCTCATCTGGCTGCTGGGTCGAGAACACTCGCGGTACTCCTTCAAAAATGAATGAAGTCACATATTTTTAAGAAATTTGTAATTGTTAATCGACTTTGCTAAATGAACGTCATTGGTAATTCGTGTACTTTCTATAAAAAAATATGTGCCTGTCTCTCCAAAGCCAAGTAGTTTTTCAGATCAAAGTATTGCTCTTATTACAGTTTTGAACCATGGCGGGGAAAGACACCAGTAGTCTGTCATAATAAATAGTAGCCTATAGATACGAATTTTCAACAATAGGCTGCCAGGTAAAATAATAAGTCTAATGAAATAATGTAACATAACATTTCAGATGTGAGAAGTTTGAATAATGAATATTTTGAAATATATAATTCTTTCAGAAGCAGCTAAAGATGTAGCCTATACAGTGAGGTTGGAAATTCCCGTCAACGTGTTTCTTTTGTGTTGTATTTTTATTATTATTATTTGTCGCATTTTAGGCTACGTTATTTGAAACTGCTTTTGGAAAACTTGTATGTGTATATATATTGTATATATATATATATTTATATATATATATATATATATATATATATATATATATATATATATATTGGTTGATTACCCCATTATGGGATAACATTAACAATAAAAGTAGGCTATACTCTATAAAGTAAAATGATCATTAAATGTGTAGGCTATAATAAAAATAATCATGTGAATAACGAATTTAAATTTGAATAACTCGTTTGGCTGATGTTTATTTGTTTGTTTGTTTAATTGTTTATTTATTGAGCATTTAGCCGACCGTTGTCATCCTATCATCTGCCTAATGCACAGCTTGCCACAATCGCTATTGCCTGCTAATTCACGGTTCGGATTCTAGCTTCACGTACCTTCTTCTGTGCTTTTTTTGTGAGAGGGGGGCTGTTTCGGGAGGGAAAAGGCCCAGTCTTGCCAAGAGTGGTTGCACTGACAGGCTATGCCGAGGCTCCACGCTTTCAATCCGGGTCAGAGGGAACTGACGCTCATTGAGAACTGCATGAATACACACGAATAGAAAAGTTGTGTTCAGTTAACCGATGAAATCAGAGAAAAAACAGGGCTGTACAATCTTTTCTTATTGCCGTCTGCGGTCCAATTGCGTTCATTTGTCTCTGTGCGACGAAGGTTATGGGAACAGGACAAAAAAATATATTCTGCCTTTTTGACACCCTCGCCAGTGATTATAGTATACACGGGCTTCGGGACTGGATGTGTATGAAAATGTTATGTATTTTTGCCGTTGTAACGTACTTTTATTCTGTAGGTTACTTCGTGTATTCATATTGCAAGGGGAAAATATCTGAAATTGTGTAAATTAATTATTAAACACTTTATAGGTAGTTACAACAAGAGAGCTCTCTTTGCAGCTCTGCGTAAAAGCTGTCTGTAGGCAAATTACTTTTTATATTGTATTATTATTATTATTATCATTTAGCAATATCGTATTATGCCTATATGAAATATAGGAGCCAGTTTAATGCAATAAGTGATTCTTGTAAATTAATGTCCTCCATCACACACACATTACGAACGCGCTGTTTACCGCCTGTTTATCTTATTCTCAAAGAAAAGTATTGATTTAAAATAAAACTGTTCTTCTCATAACCAATTTATCAGTAGCCTACTAAACATATTTGAGAGGAATATCTTCCAATAAATGAATGTAGTCTGAATGATAAAGATCACTGTTATCAGCCAGTTATAGTCCATGTCTGTCCACTGCAGATGAACTTGTGAGGTCTCGCGATTAACTAAATGAATGCAAATCAAAGGTATCTTTATTTTAGCACATTTGTGTAATTAGGATCAGTGGGTATTTCCTTATTGTCGCGCTGATTTAGACTTGAGAGAACGCACAAGACATACACAGTGCGCTATATTATTATGAACGTGAGGGAAATAATAAACGCAGCCTTATTTAGCATTGCCGGTTGTGAGCTGAAAGTTTCGTCTAGTCTTTATGTTATCTGTCGTGAAACGGAAACACATGAATGGGAGGAATAGAGAGCGATGAGAAGGGGCAAACTTAATAGGTGTATAGGCTAAACAAATCCATTTATAAAACAAGGAAGTCTTAACTAATTAAAAAAATAATTCGTTTTCTTGTTACAAATATCTAAACTCATCTTTAATAATAGTCTTTGTTACATCGACAAATTAAACAAGCTGATTAGGTTACTTGTCACATCTACAAGCTGTTCCTCTGTTTTTGGCAGCTAAATTAGAAGTGTGCCAAATTGGAGACGCACTAAATTAGGATATGTAGACTTCCAACGTTATTTTGTTTAGTGAATGACTATCCCATATAAAATGTACCCATAGTATATTTTACGTCAACAAACTTTTTGTGGTTTTAAAGTGCGCTGAAAAAAATTCTGGAGCAAACTAAGTAAACTTTGTAGGGTTTTCTGTTTGTGCATGCGAGTTAGGCTCCTTGCATAGCTCAATTCTGAAAGAAACGCCGTTTCGATGACTACAATGGGACACTGGGCCAGGGGAGGAGTCCTCCATGATTAGTGCATTTAATGGCGCCTTCACTTAATTTTTGCATTGTGTACTTTAGCCACTGGTTATATTAACAAAAAGGAAGACGAATGTTCACCATCACGGCGAATTTTATATTTAAAAACCTTTCTGTACTACAAATTGTGTTTGTTGAATGATTTTGTTGCATATGTTGCACTGCTGATCAACTTATTTCATGCTAAACTACTAGAGAGAAAACTACTAGATAGAAATTAAAAACAATGTGTTGTGGAAATGACACACATAATGCAGTTTTATAACAAAACTGAATACTGTATTTTCAGTTTAGAAACGTATACATTAACAGAAACACGCAAGAAAGTAACATTGAATTATAAGCGCTGAACTGGAAACATGAAATAGTCTTGGTCAGTCGATGATGATATCCAATATTTTGTCTTTTGCATTAATCTCGACTGCTAATTCATTGTCACTGGCGTTCTTTTCATGGCATAAAACAGAGAAACAAAACGCATAGAGCACTTCATATTTACGTCTTGACGAATAGTTTATGTAGGGACACCAAGCCAAGAAAAGTGAACAGGGATAGAAAAGAGAATGGGTATAGCAATATTATATACAGACTTATTTCTACACATATATTACAGACTGGGAGAATGATCGCATTATTTAAGATATACATAATTCAATATAAAATCTCGAAATAAAAATAAAAATCTGATACAGTCATAACGATCCAGTTCCACATTTGACCAGTACCCCACACAGGCAGTGACAGAAGTGTAGTAAAAAGGTGCTTACGACTCAAATGATTGTCTGATGAACATAAAGGAAAAGAGGATTGCATCCTGGCTGCTCGTCGTCACTCGGACTAAAACAGAAAAAAAGGCGATGGACACCGGTTTCGGTAATTCCCTCTTCACGGTGGTCCTGGTAGACATAAACGTGGGGCATTTCCCCATATACAAAAAAAGAAAAATATATATATTTATATATATATATATATATATATCATGCAAGTGAGGGGGTGGGGGAAAGGTGACGGGGTCCATTGAAAGCGCTTGAAAAAAGACGTGCTTTTATGTTTTTCTTTTTACAATAGCAATATCAATTGGTCCTTTTTCATCTTCCCCGATAATTAATAAAGTTTTTCAGGTCCTTTTCCCAGTATATATTTCTCTTGTGCGTATCATACGTCGCATTCCGAGTCACTTGACGTTACTGAAAGGATCGACGTGCCCGTGTCGACTCGCTCTGTCATACTCGAGACACTGGTCGTCGGACTGGCTGCGGTGGATGGCGACTCCGCCGAACTGCGTGGGGTGCAGCCGGATTCTGAAAGGGACCGCATGCCATTCTGCCCTATTGCGTGATGCTGGAGCCTATAGCAGAAAAGTGAGACAATGGAATGCCGTTAGATATAAGTCGCAGGCCATTTTCATTAATTATTAGGCTATGCTAGGCTATATTAACATAGTTCTTTAAAACGATATAGATACAAATATCTAAAATAGATAGATACAAAACAACATTTGCTTACATGGTAAAATAAACACTAGCCTACAGCTGTTGTTTTTGTGGAAAACGATTATATAAAGCATGGCCGCTGCAGGATTAAGTCTATAGCTACCACAATATTATCATATTTATTTTCGAAATTTGATTGACTTCTCATTGTATCTAGTATTGATAGAATTAGTTATTGTATTCATTTGTAAGTCTATATGTTCAAATTATGTGTGATTAGTTAAATATGTCAGTTTTAGTATGCTACATGACCAGACCAGTCATAGTTCGTGTTTAACGATTTGTAATCATCCAGTCAAGTCCAATTTGTAGATTTCTCCATTAAATAATACAAATCACTTACGCCAGTCAAAGTGTGTGCTTAGTTTGTGCTGCTTTCTCTTTCTCTAGACGCACAGTGTGTATTTGGTGTTTAGGAGGACAAATCATTTGACTAAAATCACCTGAAACGACTCTCACTTTAACACATTTACGCCATGCTATCTGTAATATAATTACGAAGTACACTGGGAAGTTAAACAAAGCCTAATCATTTGCAAGATGTCAAATATACCAAACATTAAACCTTAGAATAATTTTTAGCCTTATAATGATTTATTTCTCAATGCATGAGTGTCCGCAGAATATGAACTATTTGTATTTACAATGTCATGTTGCAAAAGTGTAACTGTCTAAGAATGTTTGTGATAAACTACTCTCTAGAATTACTTTGAATATAGATGATTTGGATAGATTTTACTTTTCCAAATATAGCAACAGAGAAATGCTATTAATGCTATTTTTTAGAAGTAGGCTATCCATATTTGTTTTGGTATTGCTAGTATCTAAACATTGGAACAACTGTTAAATTAAGATTTAAATACTTATATGTTAAAAACGACAAAAAATTGTCACACAATTGCTTTGCTGTAAAGAATATATACATATTTGATTACATGTTATTTTTTGCTATTTCAGGTTTCATCGATGAATCAGGAGAATATTTTCCTTTGCATCATTTTTTTCCACATGTTAATAAAATTGATACAGGTATGTTTCATCTACTTGCTTTTATATTCTGGTTGAGACTTTCAAAACATCTTGCACATGGCACAAATAAAATGTCGTCGTTCTCCCTCCCTCGTCTCTAACATTTGATTGTTTTTACTGCAGTGCTTCATACCTCGTGTTCACATATTTCACAACATTTAATTTTTAAAATAATAGAAGTAATGATTAAACACTTAAAGCGCAAATTTCCATGGAAAGTTAAACATGCCTAACGTGACTGACCTGTTTTTTGCTGCCGCTGCCCTGTCTCGTTGTCTCCGGTTTTTAAACCAATTTCCGACCTGTGTAGGAGTGAGTCCAGTGGCTTGAGCCAGTTCCCTTTTCTTGCTGGGGTTTGGGTAGGGGTCCTGAAGGTACCACTCCCGTAACAGACCCCGCGTCCGCTCTTTGAAGCAATGCGTCTTCTGCTCGCCGTCCCAGATGGTTCTAGGCAGGGGAAACTTCTTTCGCACCCTGTACTTATCAACCGGTCCTAGGGGACGCCCGCGTAATTTCTCGGCCTCCTGATAGTGAGACTCGAGCCACATCGCTTGTAGTTTACCATGCGAGTCCTTGGTAAACTTGTGGTTCTCCAGAATGTGATAGAGATCGCGAAAATTGCCTGTGTGGAAGGCAACAACAGCCCGGGCGCGTAGGATGGATTCATGCTTGTTGATCGCCTCGCAAGCACCCGGTGCCACTGGAAGCGACCATAGGAAGCGACCCAGCCGCTCGATGTCCCCGGTCTCCTCCAGCGTCTCGCAGACGCTCGCCACTTGCTCCGGAGAGAAGTTTAGGGTCGGTAGCTGAAACATTGACAAGTCTTCGAGAGACCTGGTGCTGGGCGCACTGCTCGCCAAGAGCAAAGGGCGATCAGCAAAGTTTGGCAGGAAGAAATGAGAGGGATAAAGCTCTAAAGGCGATCTGAAAACCATGGAAATGACCTGAGAGAGAATTAAATTTGCTAAGGAAAAAAGAACGACGAATTCAGATTGAATGATTCAATAGCTATCGCGTAATGACACCAGCCTCATAATATCTCCCCCTAAATCCACCGTGAGTGTAGCATTGAAATATTTTGTTTCGCTTTTCTATTGGTCTTCTTGGTGTCGTTGTAGGGTTGTCATGGCAGCCCTGCCAATCACTGTCAAGCGTGCCAATCATTAGCCAGTACGTAGAGGCTTTCACCACTTCGGCTGCATGCACGGGGGGTTATCAGGAACTCCAATCTCAACAGCACCCTCCCTCCCTTGACTCGTGTGAAGTCGAAGCAGAGTCTCGTCTATTTGTTGAATGGAATGAGCAATTAGTGGGTGGAATATTATTGTGATCTTAACGAGGCTCGTTAAAGTTAAGAAGATATGTAGGGAGAGAAGGCAGGGGTGGGGTCTCGGGATGACAGTCACGGACACGGGAATTTAAATGAAGCGCTAAAACGGAATCTACGACAGGGTACACAGATAGGCTATTTCGTTCTTTAGCGCCTTGTATGAAGCTGGAAGAAGATACGATGTTGCGCCGCCTCGCTTAGCCCATGCACACAGTAGCCGTAAAAGCATGTACTGAATTTTATATTTAAAGGGATAACTTGTTCGCTTTGCATATGCGACGCTGAAAACTCCCGGATCGTTTTTGTACTTCGATCGCATTTCGGTACGATATGACTGCTATTCTCGCACAGTGACAACCGTTTAGCCTACAGTGGACCGTGGACGGCGCATCTCTGTTGCTCCGCTGATGCTTTACTATGCTCAGAGACCGTGGCCCATTGCCCCATGCGTGTTGAGAAAAGCACTTGATCGTTAATGCATATTTGGTTTTATTTAATTAAACTGTTCTCTTTTTCAGTATATTGTTAGCGCTACTTAAGGTTCGTTAAAATTAGAAAGCCCGTTTGCCGAGAACGAAGGACATAATCTAGGCTATAGGCCTAGCCTATGTCACGAGATTGGGCTTCCAATGGCATGTTGGTATAGGTTTCGTCTGGGTCTGCATCAAAGAGTTTGTGCTGCACTATATTTAGACAGTGCTTAGTTGGTGTTAAAATATACGCGTAAATCGATTAAGAATAGCCTAATGACCATTTTGATAGAGGCGTAATGAGACGCAGCATCCAGACTTTCTCTAAACTAATGCTGAAATAATTTAATGCATTTCCCAGAAGTGTTCAGGGATTCAGAACGTATATGTCTCTTTCAGATATTTAATTATATATTTTCAAATAACTATGTAAATGGGATAATACGATTTATTTGTATTAACATTCCTATTTCCTATTCCGGTTACTTTTATCATTAGCCTTTACACAAACGTAATGCAAGCTCGTCTGTGCTTAGCAAAATGAGGGGCGGGGAACAGATCCTAATATATGTATTGGGTCACGTTGTGTCTCCTGGATCAAATCTTTTTGTTCTTCTGTCATAGGAAACTTAAGTGAAGCAATTCCAAGAGGCACTTGAAGTGGTCCCTTTGGGGAGATTTGTGGACTGGAAATAACCTGTGTTATTTCATTGTTGACCGTATTTTGGGCCAAGCTGTTTTACATTTAGAAAAGCTCTTATTAAAATAATAACATTTTGGAGACATCGGTGTTTGCATGACACGGTTCAAAGATGATTTGCAAAAAGTACTGGCATAATAGTGGAAATGGCTTTAAAACAGAAAAACGTGCCAAGTTGTAGTAAATTCACTTTGTTTAACATAGCCTTTGTTTTCGTTAAGCAAGTCATTAGCATCCCCAAATAAGTTCATTCACCTGGTTTAATCGTCTGTTTATCCCCTAGCTTTCATTACTCTGTTCTATGCCAAAATCAGCGGGGAGCAAGCTCCTCAATACCGATGAACGTTTAGCTCCGTCTTTGTTTATTTACTGACAAAGACTATGAAGGAAGAACGCAATAGACAGTGGATTATTTCGCAGAACATAATAATATGTGTTTCTGTAATACTTTCAGTATTTTTGAGTGAAGTGACATCAGGGGTTTGAAACTTAACGCGTAATTTCGGCGTTCACTGTCTCTCTGAGAGAGCCATATAGCTTAAATAAAGCTAAGTGTCGTCAGCATGCCAGAGATCATTGGGAAGAGCTCGGTCGTATGAGAAGGTAAGCAAACCATTTCTTAAGCAGCTCTCTATTCGAACTTGCTCTCACTTCTCACCACACGAAAATGTGTCCTCCCATACTCTTACCAATGTTGGCGACTACGCGGTTAACATGCATGCGTAATTTTGTGCATTGTGTGGTGAGTCGGGGACTTGCAAGTGTTTGAGAAGGAAATGGCACGGGACAATGCCTTCTCGTTAAAGGTTTTATTTTATTTTAAACACTTGTTCTGTTTTTTTTTTTTTCTTCACATCCACTTAGGTCATAACACATTGCCAAACAGGAAATCGATCTTCAGGTGACGGCTGCAGAAACAGAGTTCTATCAAGAGACATCTTCTCGGAAGCGGTGTGGTTTGAGTCTTTCAGCTTTTTCTCTTTTCTAAAACTAACTTATGGGTTGTAAAACTGGACGTGGTTCCATCGATTTTGATTCATTACACGCTCTTTTTTCCCTTTTATGTCAAGTCCCTTTCTTGTCTGTCTTTTCCGCGATATTTTCCCTGGTTTCATCCAGTTATAAATTATAGGCTGTTTTCTGGTGTTATACCGCAACAGTTCCATCCAAAATGGACTTGATTTAAATGTGGCCATGATGTCTGTGTTATTTGTACAAGAATGGACATCTTTGCATCATTTGAATCGTATTAGCCTACTTATTTTTAAAATAGCTAATTGTTCCGAGAGACTCACCAGAGAGTTGATCAAGTTCTTAAGAGTGTTTAGGGCTTCGTAAAATACACCAAGATGCAGTTCATAAAGCGAAGGTGGTAGAATAAACAAAACGCATCGTTCAATAGCAATTGTAGCCATGCATATTCCCAGATTGTCGCTTGTGAAGTTGTCATCCTCTGCCGGGACGTTGCTCTCACTCAAACGCAGCTTGCAGCGTTGTGGGGCCGTCGTAACGGGGCGCAAATGCCTCTTTCTATTCTCTGCTCAGGGTCTTAACCTCGGCTGGATTTTGAATCCGCGTGGCTTGTTAAATGTAGGTAGCACAATGGATGCGTTTTATTACTTCTGCCTATATGATGTAACACCTAATTATGTAGGTAGCCAAGATACCATTCAGAATAAAAAAATTTTGTGGAAAAGTCTAGAATGACATATGTTTAATTTGTGTTATTTGTAAAAGGATATTGGGTCATTTTATAATTTTGTTATATGCTGATCATCGAACTCACTCTATGAAATTCTCTATATGATTGATTTGAGCATTATTTTTGTTTATAATTTAGCCTATTTGCATTGGCTATAGTATAATAATTTCTAGTTAGGCTATTAGTTATTCAGTTATTTAGTTACTTTTTCTTTCTCTTTTTGGCTGGGGGAGGGAGGCAATATGCGAGCACCATTTTCAACAGAGATGCCCCCCCCCCCCTCGCTTTTTTTGTGTGGTCTCATTAAGTGGGCATCCTGCTAGGTCTGCGGAGTTATACGGGAGCTGTCCAATCACTGCATTTGCACGGCTTGTTAGCGACATTTAATGAGGGTTCTCTGCGAACCAAGTGAATGGCGCTTCAATGTTAGATTTACCTTGTGTCAACTCGTTACTTCTAATGAAGCCATTGGAGGTTTCGCTTGTGAATGGAGCCGGACGCCTGGAACTACAGGCCCTCTTTCTTCCGGTTTCTCTTAGAGCTTTGGCTTGGCCCAAATCCATAGCGTGTGATGTGGGTAGTAGTGTGCACTGTATTTTGGGGGGTCGAGCGGAGTAACGGGGATATTCATACATAGATAGCTACGTTGTATCCATTCTATTGTGCGTTAAGCGATTAGTTGATTTTAGGACCTTATTCGGGATCATCGTCATTACCCTTGAAGTGTGAACGAACTCCTCCAGTTCCCTCCTCGAGATAAATATACCTACAACCACAAACATACAACGCGCTTCTCTAAGATCCACCACTACAATCACATTTACACTGTTTTGACATTTAGGAATATTTTTGTGTTTAAAAGGGACTAAAGGAGTATAATCAGTTACTTTAATTAAATATTAAAGTGGCCTAATAATGTGTACAGTATGTATGATGACTGTATGGAATGAATTTATTTTTATATGAACCCTTTGAATGTATTTTTAGAAGATCGTCTGCATAAAGAGTATAGTCAGACTAATATAGTGAGCCATTTTAACCCTAATTAGGCTAGATGTTAGGTGTGTGATGTTTATGATTTTACGAAACTGTACAGTTTTCACTAACAAAATACAATATTTGTAAAAAAAAATAACTGTGATAATTAAAATAAATAATAGACTAAGCACAATTGTTTAAAACTTCAGAGAAGCATGTCGAGATGTAGGCTACATCGATTTAGGCAAAAAAATAAAAAATATATATATATATATAAATAAAAAAAATAGACCATAGGAATTCGACGTATTTTTGTAGGCTACATCATGTTGTCATTTACTCAGTTTTGTCAATCTTGCAGGTGCAAAATGACACGATATAACCATTGAGGCTCTGTCATAACGACCCGGGGCAACCCGACAATAATTCATAAAGGCTGGCAATATGTCACTTTGCATTTACGAGGAGTTTTCTGTTAGAGGTTTTAAATAGGCATAAAGTGAAACACGGATCTGCGCCTAGTAAGACAACCCAAACTGGAGCAAATCGTCAACGGGCAAATTATTAGCGCCTGAGTTGAGCTGCTGCTGAAAGGGCAGACGGTCGCAGACCCATTCATGAATTCTGCTCAGTCTCTTCGTCCATACCCTCTCAGTCATTCATGTTATATCATGATTCATTTAAAAGATGAGAAAGAAAAATGAGACTCGGGTGTATAGGTGGGGCATTTTTTTCACTTTAACTTATTATAATTGTATTTCAGTAATCTTATAATTTGTGTATCTGATTGATTTGTGGATAAGGACAGTTTTTTATTTTTTTTATGTTATATATTTTCCCCTCCACCATATTATCACTGTACTTTGGATGTATATATAGCCTTCTGTGGACGTGCTAAACTTTAAACATAAGTTTGAGGGCTGAATTTTAAAAAAAATGAATTAAGCATTACTCATTAGAATTACTCATTCTTTCATAATAACACACTATAACATTTTGATAAAATACAGCGTTAAAGACTGCATTTTATTTATTTGTGTTTTATTATTATTCGACTCACTTGTTCACATTTAAGCGAATTTCAGTGAACACAGTGCTTAATAATGCAAAATGCAGCCTGTCCTTCCCTACTGCCTAAACTGCTGTGTTTAACATAAGCCTTTTCCTCGTCCTTCATTTGACAGGGAGTCAAGTGACTGAAAAATTACACGACTGAAACCAGCGACAAGCCCTGCTATTGTAGCCTGACGTGTTTTTGTTCCTGTTATCGAGAATGACAGTGATTGTTGCTTGAGAATGATAAATAATAATTGCACTTTGTTTTTTGCTCACATCAGGTGTTTTTTTCTTCTTTTTTTGGGGGGGGGGGGGGGTATTTGGACACTGTCTAAACTGCTGTGTGAACATAAGCCGCAATACACATTTTAATGTATTAGTTTATGTATTGGTATTTGATTGATACGTCGAATAGGGCTGCTGGTTCTTAAATTCTGTATTGACATCATGTTATATTCCTATGTTTTTGATCGTTTCATCATTAAAACTGTTTCATCATCGACGAATGCAGGCTTGTTAAACAATAAATCTAAAAACATTGACTTAGCTTGTCTGCATGACCTGTGCTGACCCACAAAAGCTCTCATTTGTAAAGGTTGCCAGGAAGTCCTTTGGTAAACATGTCGTATTAAAAGTGCTTATCTCTGATATCAACTTACAGTAATTCCATCTCACTTAAAAAAAAGACTTAGGCATACGCGTAAATGCAACCAATGCAAATTATTTATTACTGATGCCCTGTCCTTGGATAATTCTTTAACATTTTTAATAAAATGTTTAATTTTTCATTTAATTTTAGCAGTTTAAATATTATACCTTCTCAGAAGTTAAAGTCAAGGAGGTGAATACTGAGATGTTTAGGCCTTGCTTTGCATTAACTTGGCAGTGACTGAAAGTGTAGCATCTGGAACTTGTTATTCATGGGTGAAAAGCATCTGTCGAATATGATTTCTGTCTAAAGAAGAGTTTGACCACAGCGATCAATAGAGGACGTCTGGGTTGCTACAGGAGATGCAATGCGCTACATTGCTGTGACAGGTACAAGGCGCTACTTTCAGGAGACGCTCCCAACATCAACAGGTAGATCTAGGCTTAACGAACAGCTAAAGGCAAATTAAAAACATAAGAACACCAAGTGATTCAAGGGATCACGGTGGGGTGGGGCTATTGTAGTATACATGTATGTATCCCCTAGCACAGTATTGTAAAATAACTTTGATCAAGGAAAATGTGAACTTTCTTGATCACACATATTGCAGAACTGATGTTTTTAAACGGAATATTACCATCAGGAAGTTACAAACAAAGAACTCTGGC
Organism: Ptychobarbus kaznakovi; assembly: GCA_027422405.1. Lineage (NCBI taxonomy): Eukaryota > Metazoa > Chordata > Actinopteri > Cypriniformes > Cyprinidae > Ptychobarbus > Ptychobarbus kaznakovi. The sequence continues at coordinate 11,999,673 of CM049801.1, read as the reverse complement.
GTTTTGGTCTGTTCCTCACGAAAGCAGGACGTATCTATACTCTTTTGACGTTCGATATACGACAGATCAACGAGGAAAAGAAAGAGGCCATTTCTGGTCTAGCTGTTTACTTTTCATATTTATATGACTTACAACATATGCTGCAAAATTGCCATTCGGTTTCAATTAATGTTATTTGAAGAGGTTTTGTAATATTACAGAATTTTGTTATGTTTGCCATTGCATTGTCCGACCAAAAAAATCTTCATACAATTTGCAGATTTCGTTAATGGATTGATTTTCCGTGAATATATATGAGATGAAGCAAAGCTTGTGAGAAGGTTTCAGTCAGGGGTTTATAGTCTAGTCACTAATCACACAAATAAGACTGATTAGACAGTGTCTTCAATTCACAATGGATTGTTTCCTTTGGGAAACTGTCCATGACACCCAGTGATAGGCTAATGTTTCCCTCGTGTTTAATTAGCAACCACTTAAACTTCACACTTGTTGTTTATTACAGTTGACTAGAAAAATAAATAAAAATGTTGCTCTAGCGAAATACTGAAAGAAAAATGTAATTAGATGCTTCTAAAACATTGTTTTATAACGCCTGTTTAACCATTTTTTTCCACCATTTTTTTCTTGATCACAAATTAGCGCACATGCATTATTTATTAGATCACTTTACTAAATTATTAGCAGATACTCAAGCAGATGTCAAAACGTCTTAAAAATGTTTATGAATGAGTGACTGAGCCCAGTGCGCGACGACTTATCCCGTGCCCAAATGAAAAATTAATAACTGACAGCTGTAACCTGCCCTCGGTCTTTCAATGCTGTGATGGTTATCACATCCACCGGTGAAGCATCGTCCCAGACTATTTTCTCAAATACGAGATAGTTATTGATTTATGCACTCTTATTCCCTGATATGGATTGAGAAATACAAAGGGAGAACGAAACCCCAAATCATCTAAATAATTCTCTACGTTTTTGGATTTCATGGGTATAGTCTCTTTTGCCGAAATAACAGCAGCCATCTATAAGGCTGTAGCCTATGCATGTGTTTCTAGTTCAGTTTTGACCTTATAGTGCAAGGCTCTCGGATTGTTTGCTGGGAACGAGACAACTATGCGCGCGCACTCAGACAAGGTGAATCCCAAGGCAAAATGTCACGCAGAGGTAATGGGAAGTTATTGGGAGGTTGTCCTACCGTATTGTCCTCCAGGTCTGTGGTTCACGACGGGGTTAAAGAAACTGTTGATATCTTTGTTTGCTCTCTCCGCAAATCCCTTTCCTTCCTAAAAGAGGATGTGTCCAGCCCAGCAGCGCAGGGCTCACCGGCTCGCACCCCTGTTTGTTTTTATAGGTTTACAACATTGACCAAAACAGGAACACAAATAATATTGTCATAAACTCCACGGTTTGGTCTTGTCTCTGTGAAAGCAAACACCCGTCCTCGAACTAAAGTGAATTCTTTGTCTTTGGCTATTTTTGTCTGCAATAACCCAGAAAATCCTTCTGCCTGTTTCCGAGTAACCTGCTATTGATATTGCTATTCAACCTTATTTAATAACCCTTTCATATGAACATAAATGTGTTTTAAAACGGGGATTGGGTTGTGATAATGTATGATAATGGACTATTTATTTAAAACAATAAACATTTCACATGTAAAATCTATTGTTGTTGTTGTTGTTATTTGTTAATGTAAAAATTGGCTTAATTTCATAATCAATATTGGTCTTTGAAATTATGGTGTATGATCAGTCGCATACATGCTCTCCTTTCCTCACTCAGTAAAAAACATTCTCTAAACTGCAGTTATATGTTGTCTTTGAATGCTATGGTTCATATTACTGAGGAGCTTGCAGTATTTGACCCATCAGAACAATAACATTGTTTGTCAGCCTGTCACTACTCGGATGACTGAGCTGCTAGCAGTGTGTGAGTGTGAGAGTGTATTTGAGAGAGACTCTGAGTGTATAAGATAAAGAGACAGAAGGGGTGGGGAAAATATTATGTCCTCTGTATTCCAGAACATGACTTGAGGCTCTTAGCACTTTTTCATTTTTTTTCTGTGTATGTGTGTGTTTGCATGTGTTGATATTGCCTCCATTAGCCTCATTAGATCTGTTTAGCTGCAGAGCATCACAAACAAGTTAAACATAATTAGAGCTCACATCTCTCTCACTCTCTCTCTCCCACTTTTCCATTCTCCTAGTCTCTCTAAGTACTGCTATCAGGTGGTGTAACATGTACCGCAACCTGAAAATCCTAAAACTTATGTTATACCGTTATGCAAATCAATACACTGTTTTTATTAAGAACACTTTGGGATACAAATATTATTACACTACTGCAAGGAGTATTTTATTAGTCAAGAAAGTGATACTATTTCACATGGACACATTAAATTGATAAAAAGCTCATAAAGACTAATAATATTACAAAATATTTTTATTTCAAATAAATGTTGTTCATCAAAGACTCTTCATACTTTCCACACTTATTAAACAGCACAACCATTTTCAACTAGTAATTATAAGAATAATTGTCTCTTGAGCACCAAATCTGCATATTGATTTGAAGACAGCCTTATTAGCTGCTGAAAGTTCAGCTTTGTCGTTAAATAAAAAATAAAAATGACTAATAAAACAGAAAAGAGATGGGTTTTTTTTACATTGTAAAAAAACATATAACAATGGCACTTTATTAATAATGGTTCTATTTGGTTTTTCGGTGGGTGGTAACTTTTTTGTAATAGAATCGATCTTTCAGAATTAAATACAGTGAAATATTAACATTCAAGCCTGTGATACTGAAATTCTAGTACCTGAGCTGTAAATAAATGAAGCTGGAATGTGCTACATGACTCCGCTGGACAAATGTGAACAATAACAAAATGTAGTGCTGTGTAATCCTGTATCTAAAGTATAAATCCTAAATGAAATTCCATAAAAGGATTAGTAGAGTGTCACAGAGGAGCCGGTTAAGAGTACCAAAGGTAATTTGTAACCTTAGCAACTACTGGAAATGGGGATTATCACAGCCATGTGGGCCGCCTTTGTGGATTGGGCCAGAGTGAGGTTGCCCAGGCTACAACCCGGTTTCCTAAATCACCATAAAGAGTCACAGACAGATTTATACATTCTAATTTATATAGAGGACTTAATTCTAGATACCATCACACCTATTTATTTTAAAATAATCTTTACTGACATTTAAAAAAAAGGCAACTAAATTGTACGGTTTAAATGTGTTGTTTATAAATTAAGGAAGATCTGTACCAGACTGATAAGCATTTTGAGGGTTTCAGCCCTTTTCTTCTTGCTGCCACCTTTTAAAAATGACATGACACAGAATGACGTCTGTTGTATTGTCGAACGCCCTTAAAACAAGAGCTGATCTAGTAACTGGATTTAACTGGCTTTTACCAAGCTGTTGTCCAAAGCTTCAGTTCAAAGCAAGAAACTCACAGTCTAACGTTTAATGACGGAGGCATTATCCAGCAAGTTTAACCACTTTCTTGTTGGGACTTCTCAAATGTCTTATTGCTCAATCATGTGGAAGTGACAACAGCCAAACCCTCTCTATCTCTCTCTCTTCTCTCACTCTCTCTGTCATTCTATTTTCATTTCTTTGTAAGTTTGGGGAAGCTATTAAAGCAACAGTAAAAGGCTTCACAAATGACATTTGCTGACATTCAAGGAAGTGCATTTATCAGCCAAGTACAGTTCACCTTGGTGAATGAAATCCATTTGTGCCAGTGTCTGCCTGGTGGCCTCTCTTTCTCTCGTTTGCTCTTTCTTTCTCTCCCTTTCTCTCTCTCTTTCTCTCTCTAAATTGATGCCCAGCGAATGGGGAAATGGCGAGGTGGCGCACGGTGCGGCAGCTGCTCTCAAATGTCACGCTGGAAAATCTTTAATGGGCTAAGTGTAGCCTTTCCGGCCCTAACTTGTCAGGTAATCAGAAATCTCTGTGACTCCTCTCCTCTCCTCTTCCTACATTTCCAAGCTCCCCAGGGCCACATCCCAACATTAATTACACGTTACTCTGTTCGAAACTCTACCGCCGTGAAACAGATAGACTGCTTTTAAAAGTCAAGACACTGGAGGAACAATCTTCACTGCTTGGTTATACATTTATTATCTACAGGGAAGCTTATCGTAATTCATCGCTTGTTTCAAAGACTTGTGCCATAACTGTGAAGGAACTCAACGTAATGGTTACGGGACAAGAGGACAGTATTTCTTCAACTTATGCACATTATACATCTTCCTATAGCAGACAATACAATTCTTGAGAAAGGATTTTTGATGTATTAACAAATCCTATGTTTTTTTATTGCGGTTTAGCTGACTTTATATGAGTAGCTTGTCAATTTAATCTGTTATGTGATTTATGATTGTATAAACACTGGATACAAACAATAAACAAGAATATTTTCTACATTGTTATTGTTGATGTGATCTTTATGAGAATATTTATCACTGATTTAAAAAAGAGATTGTTTTCACAAAGTGCAAGACGCTGTTTCTAGTTCATTTTGTGTTTTGGCCCATCTGCAATCAAAGACGTTTAGCTTTTCATGTTTTGAGTATGAATATGATTGTGACATTTCATGTTGAATGCAACAAATATAGTATACATTTATTGTAACGTAATTTTTCGACAACATTTCAGCTAAATAATAGCCTACCTTTAATATTTTCCCATAAGTCCACTAAAATGCCTCTACTTCAAGTCGTATAATACATAGTGATAGTGTAAACGAAGTTAGCCTAGCATTCGAATATTAGCATATAAGCTACTGTTGTATGAAGGTAATTAAAATGCTAATACAGGAGCAGCCACCACTCTTCAGGATGCTTTGTCCTGCTCAATAGCCAGGTCAGGACAGGCGATGTACAGACACGTCAAGTCATTGTTGAAAGAGCTAGAGAGAAGTGGCTTGCTGTTGCTTAGCCACCAAACCATCAGCCCCATTCACCAGAGTTAATAACTTATTGTGAGGAAAACTCGCAGCACTGATGTATGATAACATTTATATATGTAAGAGGACGATATAGGGCAGTGTTGGAGTAGGTGATATAAAGTTGTGTATTAATCTTTCTTTAACTTCATATTCCAACCAATTATGAACTCCGTTCTTACCTTTAGTACGCAAAACTGTGCTGTGCATTTTCACGTTTCTCGGATAGTCTCTCCATTGAAGATCAGAACATGTAATCATAAGGACATAGCTTGAAAACAGAGGCTTCTGAATGGAGCTGATCTTTTGTGCCAGAAAGCTTTCCACAGTAATAACTCTTTTTCCAGCACATTCAGGTACAAGATGGCTGACTAAGTTTCTCCTAAAAACTCTCTGGGTGTAGGTTCCAGAGTTGTGACTCTTATTTTCAACCTCAAGGTGGTGCTGATGGGGAGAAAGGTGGTACTGTAGTGTGAGTACTGTAAATATGCACAGAGAGAGTATAAGAATTTGAGAGCGCAGACACGCATATAATGTATTGCAGGAGAGACGCACAGCACAACACAGACGCTCTCATGTTGAGGGATCAAAAAATGTGAAGAGGTTGTTGTCAGTGTCACGAGGGCTGTGTGACACACACACACCCACACAAAAGACACAACTGCTGTCACCGAGGGAGTGGACAGGCTATTTGGATACGTGCAATACTCTCAGCAGTGGATGTCCACACATCTCAACTGGCAGCCTGTTTGAAAAGTGCTTTTCCGTGTTGGAAAAAAATAAGAATGATTTTTTTCCTTTCAATAAACTCCCTTGACAAGAGCTGCTGCTGACAGAGCACTGTGTCTGAAAATCTCTTGCTGTTGTGATATCATGCCATGAAAATAAACTGCCATGGAGTCACTGCCTTATCAGTGCACACCTCTGAATAAATCATGGGACAAAGCACAATCTGCATTACAGAACAATGTAATCGTTGGGCATTATCATTGCTGTTAACTCTGTGCTACTTTTAAAAACATTTTTTTAATCATAACTAATTAATTTGATTCCACACAAAAGCACCACGCCTGCAAAAGAGCATAGAGAACAGCAGCGAGATAAGATTTCTATGAAATCATATGCGTTAATAGTGTCAGTGACTGTAGCACTTCACTGCCATCAAGGCTGCCTTGCTTTAAATGAGAGGACATGCATTAATCATTATTCTTTAATATTACTTCAAGGAGCACATAATTAATTCCTCATCTTGAACTTCGAGATTAAAAGCGGAATTCATTTAGGACCATGCAAGATAATGTGAAATCCCCTACTGTGGTCTGATGTAGGGCAGCAGGGTGCTGTTGCTGTCCAGCTGTTCCAAAGCAGATGCTGCAACAGCAACATTGTGGAATTATCATTTCTATTTCACTTCAGGAGTACTTGATGGGGTCAAAAATATATACTGGGTCATCTGTCATCTGTTAATGCATTGGCTGGGGCATAAATAATTAGGACTATTTAAAAATGAATTGCACTATGATGCAGACATGTGTATGTTTACTATATAAACACTATAGGTCACTATGGAATAATAAAAAAAAATTTTGTAATGATTTTAAAATAAGTTTCTTATGCTCACCAATGCACGTATTTGATCAAAAATATAAATAAAATAAAAATAAAAACAGTGAAATAGGTAATACAAAGTAAGATATTCATACAGGAACTTTTTATTTTAATGTATGTTAAAATTTCAATGATCCTTCAAAAATCATTCTAATATGCTGATTTGGTGCTCAAGTATGATCAATTATTGTTAGTGCTCAGTTAAATAATAGTTCTTATTATCAATGTTAAAGAATGTTTGAAGAATGCTGTCAAAACTTTATGCCCCCCCCCCACAGGATTCTTTAATAAACAAAAGTTCAAAAAGTAAAAAAAAAACATTTATTTGAACAATTTAGTGCATCTTCGATGAATACAATTATTTATTTTTTATTTTATTTTAACATCTAAATTTACTTCAAACGTTTAGGTTTTCAAAAATATATTATTCATAATAAAAATAATTATATATATTATGCAGCAAAATATAAGAATGATTTCTGGAGGATCATGTGACATTTAATACTGAAGTAATGGCTCATGAAAATTAGCTTTGCCATAACAGGAATACATTGAAAATATTTATATTTAAAAAAATATTGAAATAGAAAACATTTATTTTAAATTGTACTGTATTTTGATCAAATAAAAGCAGCCTTGGTGATCTCGTTTTGACCTTTCTGAATAACTGAAAAAACAGGGGAAAAAGAAAGACAGCACATGTTGGAAACTACCACATTAGAAAGTCCCATATATACTGGGATATCCTGCCTCTCTCACGCACAACTAACAGGCTGTAGATAAATTATAGTGTAGACTAGAGACAGTGACACAAGAATGAATGCTGTCAGTTGTAATACAACACCAAGATCAAAGGTTTACTAGGGTAACAGTCAGTACAAATCTGCATTATTACCTTAAAAGATAATGATGATGAAGATGCAGGTGTTTTAAAAAAAAGCCAATAACACCTTCATTGTCTCCTTATTCTGTTGGCGATTTTGTTACACATCAGATAACTTGTGAATCGGTCATGACAACAGCTTATGACCCCTGCAATGTTAAGTGTGCAAATTACATATGAATTATGAGCATAAATGGCATTTGAAAATCTTCTTTTATGACACAGAAGAACGCTTTGTGCTTAATCTGACTTGGAATGCGAGGTGTTAGACATTACAGCACACACACACACACACACACACACACACACACACACACACACACACACACACACACACACACACACACACACACACACACACACACAGTGAAATCACATACAAGTTCCCAGGGCATATTAACCACAGTTTCCTGCGAGAGCTGTCAATCTGAATCACAAACCAAGTCCAGACGGGTCGTGTGCATGTGTGTGTGTTTATAAAAGTTGATATGAGCCTGTGCACGAATTTGAGTGCCAAGTGTGTGAGGGTTTCACTGATATTTTGACATGCACAGGTGCCCTGGATCGAAGAAATTGGAGAAGCCTTGTGTTTGTGTGTGCATGTACACCCTGAATAAGAAGCTGACGTGCCTGGGCAAAGGAATTGGGTTTTCTGCTTTTAGAATCTCTTAAGGCACAAAGGCTAAGGATTTAGTTTCATCAGTCTCCAGTTTACACAGACACTAATGAGCAGGCATGAAATTGGCTGCTGCGATTACCTTCTAAACCCATAGCCTGTTGGAGCAAGGCCCGAGGGCCTGCCTGGAGCCTGACTGCCATCGAACTTCATCGGAACGAGACATTAGCAATATGAATGATAATCTGACAGCCTGACATTTTAGTTAAGATCAACAAGAAGGTGGAGGACTCAACTTTAAAGCATTCTGTAACATGATAAACATTTATATTGGCATGTAAGCAGCACATAACTTCATTGCTATCATTTTCTCCGCTATTGATGCATTGATGCCCGCGGGCCGATTGTGTAAATGAAACAGAAAACGTACAAATTACATTGTCAACTCAAAGTTCGAGTTCAACGCACCGGCCCGGGTCCCTCAGAACGACACGTCGTAGGCCAGCTGGAGGAAAAAAGCGACAGGCAGCAGCAGCAGCGCCGAGCAGGCTACACCAGAGAGGAGACGCGCTACGACATGAAACATTCATCGTCTCTGCCTGGTAATTCACTGAGCTGTTTTAATTTACGTAGGGAAGAGGCTGTGTCGAAGGCCAGTTGCTGTTCTAATTAAACCGATACAACTCTCAGAATTGGCGCGCTCGTGACGGCGGCGGCTGTCATCGCCCGCCTCGCGCATCTTCAGACTATTTGAAAATCAATTATCTCAACAAACCAGCTGTAAGGACTGCTGATTGCCAGCCACTTATTCCTGAAGTGAATAACTTATTTGAAATTCATTACGCCACAGAGGGACGGAAGTCTCGCGTATTTATTCATTTATTTATGTCCGCTATTTATTGGCATTCTTAAACAATACACATTCTCATTTTCATGTTCTCTTAACCTCCATGACTATTACATGAGTTCACCCAGCTCACCTCCGTCATCGCCTCTGTCTGCAGATTGTGGTGGAGTAACCTCACCGGCTCTTTTCATTTATTTATTACATGCAAATCAAAGCACTCTTGGAGGTGCTCTCCCGTTTTGCATAAATATTGATGGGTATGCTGCAGCCTGTGTGTGTGTTTGTGCCGGGGGAGGGCGCCGAGGGGGCCGGGCTGCTCAAAACATTATCTTTGCACCATCAGATTGACCTAGCGTAAGAACCCGCTGCACATTTTGATGACATCCTTTTTTGTCACCTCTTTTGCAGGGTAGATGACAGGCCAGGGATGAGCTTCAAGCAGCGGTGTGTATATGTGTATGTATGTAACAGGCCTGTGGAGTGTTTGTGTGTCAAGGACGTTAGCGGGGTGGACAGCTGATGGACACCGGCGTGGAGGAGATGTGATAGTGAGTTGATTCAATGTCACTCGCACTCAGATCTAACTTGATCGCTTCCTCCCAGTCGCTCCCGTGCCTCGGTTCCTCCCTCTGCAACTGCTTTCTCCCTATCACGCTCCATTCCACACCCCCTTGCTATATCTCTGTCTCTCACGATGTTCGTTCCTAGCCTTGCTTTCCTTAAGCCCTTCACACAGGATCAGGTCGCAGGCGTGAAGGGGGGCGAGAGAAAACGAGAGAGAGCCAGAGAGCGCTTTATCAGCAAGTCTGCTCGATGGGGTTGTCAGCCGTGAGTCAAGAAGGGTCACCGTGGTGACAGGAGGTGTCACTTCCCTGCATCGCCGCCTTTTGTGCCACCAGCTGCAGTCTTGAGCACGCTTTTCACAGACCTGACTGGAGCTGTGCGCACAACATGTGTGTGTGTGTGTGTGCAGAGTGTGATCGAGATGCTACTGCTTTTCTATATCCTCTGCCGGTGAAGTGAGACTCTGCAGTAAAGGTGGTGTGCATAGCAATAGTGTTCAACAGTTCTCGTAGACTGAAGAAGGTCACGGTATCACATGACCTAAGACTGAGCGCACACACTCATTTGTAGAAAGCATTTCTTTTGTATATTGATCCATGACTAAATCTCATGCACTTCTTCATCCTGCAGTGTGTAGGCGATGGCAACAAGCCTTTTCAGAAAATAACGGATATAGAATGAAGCGAGCTATTGAGCTGAGCTACTGTGAAATTCTATTATTTATATATTAGTTTTAATTCAGTAAATGAAAACATTTCATTTGTTTTTTTTTATAAATGGGATAAATAAATATACTTAAATGTATTTGAAATACATTTATTTTATATTAAGTATACAACAAGTACATTTACATATTTATGTACTTAATAAAAATACCCTGCAATTTTACTTTTGATATACTAAACTGGTATACCTAAAGTCTGCTAAATTGGAACAATTAATTTTGTACTTAATGCATTTTAATTGTATGGAAGTAGTGCTGAAGTCCAACTAAAGACATCCTGAAGTATATCTGATTGTGTTAAAGTGGAACTATTGCACGTATACTTCAGGTACACTTTAAATATCTTGCATTTAAAGACCGATATTACTCAAAGATCATACAATCCTCATCAATAGTGGCATTAAAACACATTTTGGGCTTGACATAAAGTACTCCAAATAAAGTTTAATTATGATTTTTATATCAGTAAGTCTTGAGCGATATATCAGTAAATATGTTAATAGATTTGAACTATATTTAGTATGAAATAAATGTATTTTAAATATATTACTTTTTTTAGTAGGGTATAGTTCGCCCAAAAAATAAGAATTCTGTCATCTTTTACTCACCCTCATGTCATTTCAAACTTGTATGACTTTCTTTCTTTTGTGAAAGGCGAAAGCAGATATTTTGAACAATTATATTTTAATTGTATTTTTTGACTTTCATTGTACAGGCAAAAACAGAAACGTTCTTCAAAATATCTTCTTTTGTGCTCCGCAGAAAGTCATACAGTTTTGGAAAGACATGAAGGTGAGTAAAGGATGACAGAATGTTTATTTTTGGTTGAATTATCCCTTTAACAATAACACTGGTGTAAGGTGCACCGTGAGTGTATGTGTATGGTGTTGTTGCTGTGTCCATCGCGCGTTCTCAGTACAGTAATGTAAGATAAAGTAAAGGTGTTCTCTCATTCAGTCGCAGACTAGGGGCTCACAGGAAATCAAAAAGCAGAGCAGAAGGAAAATGGGGTCAAATTGCCTTTCAGCCGCCGTAATCTTCAAATCGTTGGGAAATTACCTCAGGAGTGAGCGCTAGCAATTTGTTTCTATTCTGAGTAGTGGGATGAGAAGGCCACTTGAATTACTTAATTTCAGAATTTGACGAACACACAGACATGCTATGCACCATGTGTGCTCAGCACCACTGAAAGGGAGTTGTTTACATGCAAAAAGAGAATGGGAGCTGCAATCGATGGCCAGGCCATTACGGGATATGCTTAAATGTGGCAGAAACGTTTTAGCAATTTGCCAGTGTCCAGATTCTGCAGAAGGAATTATTTGATCAATATCATTGCTGGCTAATAGACAAGAGTAAATTATATGATCAATGCCGCTGCCCTGTGTGTGCAGGACAGTGATATATCTTTGTACACACTTTGTCCTTCTGCATACTTGTGCATGTATGTGGCCAGTGCTTGTATTTATTATTTCTTTAATGTACCTCCTCTTTAAGCGTATTGTGGCCTAAATGTACATTAGAGTCTATATTTGTACTGTACAGGCCATGTTGCATTGAATTTGTTCACTATTAATCTTTGATGTTGCGATGACTACATTCCAAATCATCAGCTTAACCCTAAATATTAATCTCTTCACTGTAAAAATAAATACAAATAATAATAATAAAAATAGGGCAAAATGTACTGTATCAATATGAAGGAATTTTTTATATGTATTTATATTTATTTATTCATTTGTTACAAGTGTTTTTACTTGTATTTTGATTTTGGCATTTAATTGGGTTGTGCTTTAGGGTCAATAGAAATGTTTAGGAAACTTACCTGTAAATCCCCCCCACACACACACTAGATTAGTATTGTTTTGGACCCAATTGACCTTCATTGTACAGACAAACACAGAAACATTCTTCAAAATATATTTTTTAAGAAAGTCACACAGGTTTGGAAAGACATGAGGGTGAGTAAATGATCTCAGAATATTTATTAACTGCGGTTTACTGTACAGAATGTTGTACTGAATTTGTTCACAGATTAATCTTTGATGTTACAATTTATTTTTTCCGTTACTACATTCAGTAACAAGGAACTCATCATCTTAACTCTAAATACTAAGCTCTGGACTAACTTGAGAAATGTTATGATGGCGTATTAACTTTCTCCTGATCTAAAATGATATGTTTACGTGTCTTGCCCGTGGTTGGATACACAGGAGTATGTTTAGTTATCTGAGATGACATGTTAGGGACCCAGAATTTGCCAAAACAAACACGATGATGCAACTCTGTCTGAAGTGCGCACGGCGCTTCGAGACATCACTCTCCTGCGATGAGTGATCTTCAGGACGGAGGGAACGCTGAGGTCTTTTCATTAGATGATGCCTTCATTTCTTTCTTTTTTTGAGTTAGATTTATTTTTCTGATTGTTCACTTCTCATATTCATCACATGACAAAGCATGGTGTGCTTGCTAATGCAAAGCAAGTGAGACGAGAGAGAGAGAGGAGGGAGCGAGGTCGCAGGAGGGAGGGTGCGAGTGGGAGAGTGACACAAAGAGAGCTTGTCATACTTGCTTAAGGATGAAATATTAAGTGTGCAGCCAGGTTGTAATTTTCTCCAGCAAGTGCAGAAAGGGTGTGGGGGAGGAATCACACCATGACTTTCCCTTTTATTCTCCAAGCTGCATATTGCTATTTAAACAGCATTATTTTAATTACAGGTGCAATAAACCTGAGCTGTTTAAAATCCGGTGTTCTACTTCTAATACACCGAATAATTAATCAATAAACACTGTGCCACTCTGTCTAAACAAAGGACGTTCTCCTATAAAAAAGTGCGCTTTTCCTGCAAAGTGAGTTGCAGTTTATTGAATTATTTGTCAAAATCTGAATAAATGTAATGTGAAACTTCAGTTAAACAATGTAATCATTTGATTGACCAAGTTCATTTTATTATTAATCTGTATATATATATTTTTTTTGATTAATGTGTGTATGTTTCTGCACTTTAGACAAACTCTTGAATATCATGCAGTGTACTTCATTGCTTACTGGAGTGGACTCAGTATCTGTGTGTGCGTGCGTGATATTCTACCTTTCCTGGCAGGAGTGTGTGTGGAACTTTTTCCTGATGTGATAAAGAGGGACAGGTGAGGGTTTCATCTCGCTTTCACTAAGTCAGGTCGCTGGCTCATCTCACTGTCTGTGTCTCTCTCACTGTCCTGGGAATATACCCTTTTCTGACCCCCTTTCGTCATCCTCAAAACACACACACTCACGTTTTTCTGTCATATTGAGTACTTTTTACTCCTATTAATACTGAGGTTATAAAATGTTATGTCTTCATATTTGTAAGGACATTCACGAGAACATGAGCACAAACAAACACACTCAAGCTGTCAGACAGTAGAGGAAGATTCAATCTCTGAACTATGCTTGATTGTTTCTGCTCGTATTAGAAATCAATAAAATCGCTCAGGCAATTATGTAATTCTTTGCATTTTTTCTCAACATAATTTCTGTAATAATTTATCTATAATTTTCACACAATAAATGATATGTTTGCTTCACTCTTTGCTTAGAATATTATCATTTTAAACATTTCTATTTTTATGATTTTCATGTTTTAGGTTTGAAAGTCATGATTTAGGTTTAAATAATAAAGGATTATTTAAATCATTTACATGATATAGGTTTAAATAATAAAGGATGACAAAAAAAATGAAAAGGAATTTTAATGTGTCCTTATAAAATTTTATGAAATAAAATATTTTAACTAAAATTATATATATATATATATATATATATATATATATATATATATACATTTCCAGTTTTACAGTTTCAGTATTATTTGTTTTCTTGCAAGTTATTTCATGTAAAACATTTACAAAACTTATCATACTTTCCTTGCATAATCTTGTATAAAGTTTAGGGTACTAAATAAATATATGATGTGCTATGTGCTGAAATGCACTAAAACATACAGTTCAAACTAACTAAAACAAAATGATCAATGATTCTCAATTAATTATATAAAAGACGAACTGACTTTCTCAAGACAGTCAGCCTTTGCCATTTCTTTGCATTTAAGAAATACAACACAACTAAAACTATGTGTGTTTTAGACTTGTTTTATAAGGTGTGATTTATGAGATTATGCACTGGCCTGATTTCTGTGTATGCCATGCAAATGATACCTGGCTGTAGATTTATTTCATGATGATGATTATTGTAAGACAATCAAACATGATCCTTTCTTTGTAATCTTGTTTTACGGTAGGTTCATCAAAATGATTTGTGTCTTATTCAATCCAAGAGTAATGCTGTCATAAGTTCATGACCTATCTTATATTATTGCACTAGAGCGCCTTTATGTGCAGTGAATAGAAAAAAGAATTGCAGTAAAATATTGCAGTCCATTTTCCAGGTCAAGCTGTATGATGCAAAATGTGCATGCTCTGGATCTCTAAAGGGGATGGTGGAGGAGTGAGCCAGACCGATGGAAGAGTTAACAGGATGAGTAGGGTTAAGGAGGTGTGTGTTTGTGTGTGTGGGTGTGTGTGCATGTGTGTGTGTGGTTCAGCTTAGCACCACTGATTAAATCAACTTCATTTCTCATTCAGTGCAGACCTATAGGTTATCCTCATCCAGCAGTGAGGCTGATAATCACAACACAGGATGGAGGATGAAGACAGGACATTTGTACATGAAAATTAAACCATTCACTCATAAGAGTTTTTTTCTGAGGAGTGGAATTATGTCTGTCAGACTAACATAATTCAAGCATCATAATCACTCGATTTCCCCAACGAAGCTCATCTAACATTAATCAGAATTGATCAGCGATGGTTTAGATTAATCTCAAAGACATTTAGATTTGTGTGATACAAAAAGAGAGAACTTAAATGCATAATACAGACTTTCCTACGTATGAATAGGGAAAGTGTTATAAAAGAGGTGAGAGTAAAAGGAAAATCTTATCGTGCCTCAATCTTTCCCTCTATTTTCTTTCCCCAGCTCTCTTCTTCTGTCTTCAGTGCTGATGAAATATCTCTATTGTTTATGCTGAAGATTAGAATGAAATTGGGCTGAAACTGGTTGTTCTGAGGAGATGGAGATAAGGCAGAGGATTTGTATGGGGCCGTGTGCGGGACCTTCTTATCGGGGCCCCTGCCACAGACACCATATGAAGTTGTTCATGCTAATTAGCCCTGGCAGGAGCCCAGCCCTCACTATGACGGCAATTCAGCGAGACCCCCACACAAACACTCATAAACACACATCCTGTTCATTATCATGACTTTTATCCTTTCTCCTTTCCATGACATGATAAGAAATTGAATTACAGAAATTTACATTTCACAGCAATGAGTCTGGACAAACAAATAGTTTTCATCAATGCCGTTTTTGAAAGAGAATGTCTGACACTTATTTCACCAAGACATTCCACAGCTATATGCGCATTCACCCAAAACTGAAGAAAACTGAGTGTTAAATCATGTTTGCTCAGGTCTTTGATGAAGAATGCTTCATTTGATGAAATAGTATTTGTAACACATGAATTGATTAAAACTCTTTAGATAATTTCTCTGTTGCCATAAGACACAGGTGTTGTTTTTTAGTCTCAGAGACACAGAACAGTCTAGTTTATTAACACTCTCACCTTGACACACCCTGCCTTATGTGAGCACCCACTAGAGTCATCTGACCTTTGCAGAAAAAATGGAGTGGTTTTCAATATGTGCAGACCCCAAGGACTCCTATTTGGGCTTTTAAATTACATGTATTAGGCATTTTACACATCTCCAAGCTTTCTCGTGTGTGTGTGTGTGTGTGTGTGTGTGTGTGTGTGCGTGTGCGTGTGTGTGCGTGCGTGTGCGACTGCGCATGTTTTATCATGAGTGCTTTTGGATGGACTGTAGACCACCCATTACAGCAATACACAACTTCTGGTAACTGCAAGAAATGTGGACGTGAAGCATCTACTTCTTTTATCAGTAATGTATATATTAAAAGAGAATCGAGGACAGAGTGTAATATTTGGTAAATCTATCAGATAGGCAAAAGGCTATTTCTGCTTCCTTAGCACCAAGTATTTATAAGAAATGTGTCATAATTTGTGTAAACATTTACGTAACTCTTTTGTGCACAATAAATATGTTCACTCATTTATGTTTTATATACAGTATATAATTATTATTTTCTAATTAATTTTCATATTTTAAGGTAAAAGTGTGTCTGGGAAAAGGGCAAAACAATTTATACATGACGCATTTAAAAAAGTAGTAGCTAAATATATTGAAGGAATGGAAAAGAGTTTACAAGAGCGTTATGCGACTTTCATATATAAAAAAAAAATATTTGGGTTTGGTAAGATTTTTTATGTTTTTGAAAGAAGGCTCTTTTGCTCATTAGTAAAACAGTAATATCGTGAAATATTATTTTAATTTTAAATAATAGTTTTTTGTATTAATTTATTTAAAAAAATATTTATATTTATTTTACAATATAATTTATTCCTTTGATTACCAATATGAATTTTCAGTAACCATTACTCCACTACTCATTCTAAAATATATATATATTTTTGGAAACATAATACATTTCTTCCAGGATTCTTTGACGAGCAGAAAATTCAAAAGAACAGCTTTTTTGTAACAAGAAAAATCATCTTTACTGTCACTTTTGATCAACTTAATGTGTCCTTAATGAATAAAAGTATTAATTTATTTTCAAAAATCTTACTGACCCCAAAGTTTTGAATGGTATATTGCAAAATATATTGAGAAAGGAGGGCAGGGTGTAATATTTGGTAATTCTAACAGGTAGACAAAAAGGCTATTTTTACTTCCATTTCAGGTTCTTATCTATAGTACGCTTCTTTATCTACCTGGTGTTAACAGGTCAGCCCACAGTGCATTACAGTGAGTCACCAATTAGCACGTTATTAACTCCTCTTCTGATACGTAAATGCTGTGCTAACTGGCTATGCTAACAAATCCCAGATGCAAGCATGCTAAATTGCTCGGCAGGTGAAACCACACTTGTGTGTGTATTTGCAGTGTGATTTGTATGAGATTTAATGGAATGTGGTGCTTTTTTAGAAGGCTTGCTTTAAAACCTCTCTTCCATCAGTTGACCACATAGTAGTATGAATGGCATTAGCACACAAACAACTTCATCCAGGAAGCGGGTAATTCAATTAGCGCACTTAGCTGAAGGTTAGAGCACACACATAAAGAGTTGATTCCATACTGCACAAATCTTCTGGTGTCTTTCAAGGGATAAAATATAATTTATACATCTACTTATACAGGTGTCTTAATGTCTGAAGAAGGCAAGTCACCTTGAACCGCAGCAAGTAATGCTAATTCATTTGGACAATAGAACACACTCTGCATTCACAGGGCTGGAGCATATTGTGCCTGCTTGTCTCGTTTTCTGAAAACAGAGGGCAAAAGTAAGACACCAAGCGAATGAGTTTTTGTGTTTTTGAGTGAGATAAAGAGGGAGAAAGAGAAATGCCAACTTGTAGTCTGACAGCCAGTGACCCTGTGCATGAGTATATTTATAATCTCAAGGTAAACCAACAGAGCAAATCAAACACAAGAGACAAATCTTTGTTCATAGAGAGAAACTTGCTTCATGGTTTCTATTCCCATTGGTAAAAAAGCAATTAATTACAAACATCAAAAATAAAGGTAAAGCCCTAGAAAAATACTGGCCAAGGAATATAAGATTTTTTCCTCGAAAGTGCATAGCTTAAGTTTTGGCTCTCATTATCTTCATGTCAACATCTGACACAGTGGGCATAAGTGTATATGTGTGGGTGGATGGGTGGGTGTGGGTGTGGGTGTTTGTGTTCACAACATAAAGTTGGTTTCCTTCCAAAAAGGACACAGCGTTCTTCATCCGTACCGTGATGTGGAGCAGTATGTTTGTACGAATGCATCTGACAGCCATTGCTAATTAGGCTGGAATGTTTTGGCCCGGTTTGTTAATCCCTCACGCCAAACCAAAAATTGCCCAGCTGCCCTGAACAGGATCACCTCTAGATGATATGAGCGGGGCTTTCTCTGATCAACTGTCACTGTTTTTTCCATAGACATGGTGTCAGGATGTCATTGGGTCTGCTTAGACACGCACACACAGATCCTCTGATCATACGAAGATTAGAAAATGCTGCACTGAGCCACAGACACGTTTTTAAAAGGACTGAAGTGAGTTTTTAATGATAGGCTACTGATGCTCCTCTACATCATCGGTCCACAGAGACAAGCTCACACTGAATCAAAGCTTCAAAATTGGCCTCCAGGTTTATGTGGAGGATGTCAACATTTAAGTGCCCTCGCTGCTGTCATACAATATTCAGAGCAAATTCCCTTAGGCAAAATCCTGCTGCTTAATGGATGGAACCGCTCAATGCATTTACAGGAATGATGGAATAATACGACGTTCATTAAGTGAATGTACAGGTGAACCTGACTATGAGTCCCTTGGTGGTTCTTGGTTCGCTGAAGACCTTGTATAACAATGCAGATGAAAATGTAACTGGGCCTCTTTTGGCTTCTGTTTATCAGATTGCATTACACACTACACCAATATTCTGCTCAAAATGCAAATTATCTGCAATATTTATTCTGCTTTGTCCATCTGGGAGAAGGTACGGATGCAGCAACCAATCCCCCTGATTTCCCTCATCACCTAAGCTCTAATGGAAGTTTCATGTACTGAGAGACACTGATCAAAGTAGCAGTGGATTGACTGGGAGGTGACGTTCAATGAGTGGGTGAGACCAGAGGAAAAAGGGCTGAAAAGTGATGTGTTTATGTATGTCCGCTGCACACTACAAACATAAAGTAGGTCATTTTTTAAATGTTAAAATATTTTCGACGACTGTGTCATTTGTAGATTGATTCCCTTCAAAACGTTGTTCTGTGACACTATCAACATATTGATCTGCTTGTTTGAGCAGACTAACTAACAAGGTGAGTTTGTGGGCGGGGCTAACTATTTGCCTGATAAATGGCAGATGGAAGTGTTTTTTTTGTGCAGTTCTGAGTGAACACTCTAATGTTTTTGCTGTGTTTTCAATGTTCTCTGAAATTTTTTAATCTTTACTATATATATATATATATATATATATATACACTGAACAAAATTATAAACGCAACACTTTTGTTTTTGCCCCCATTTTTCATGAGCTGAACTCAAAGATCTAAGACTTTTTCTATGTACACGAAAGGCCTATTTCTCTCAAATTTTGTTCACAAATCTGTCTAAATCTGTGTTAGTGAACACTTCTCCTTTGCCGAGATAATCCATCCACCTCACAGGTGTGGCATATCAAGATGCTGATTAGACAGCATGATTATTGCACAGGTGTGCCTTTGGCTGGCCACAATAAAAGGCCACTCTAAAATGTGCAGTTTTATCACACAGCACAATGCCACCACAGATGTCGCAAGTTTTGAGGGAGCGTGCAATTGGCATGCTGACTACAGAAATGTCCAACAGAGCTGTTGCCCATGAATTGAATGTTCATTTCTCTACCATAAGCCGTCTCCAAAGGCGTTTCAGAGAATTTGACAGTACATACAACCGGCCTCACAACCGCAGACCACGTGTAACCACACCAGCCCAGGACCTCCACATCCAGCATCTTCACCTCCAAGATCGTCTGAGACCAGCCACCTGGACAGCTGCTGCAACAATCGGTTTGCATAACCAAAGATGTTCACTGTACAGGGCAGATGGCAGACAGCGTGTATGGCGTCGTGTGGGTGAGCGGTTTGCTGATGTCAACGTTGTGGATCGAGTGGCCCATGGTGGCGGTGGGGTTATGGTATGGGCAGGCATATGTTATGGACAACGAACACAGGTGCATTTTATTGATGGCATTTGAATTCACAGAGATACCGTGACGAAATCCTGAGGCCCATTGTTGTGCCATCCATCCACGACCATCACCTCATGTGGCAGCATGATAATGCACGGCCCCATGTTGCAAGGATCTGTACACAATTCCTGGAAGCTGAAAACATCCCTTGTTCTTGCATGGCCAGCATACTCACCGGACATGTCACCCATTGAGCATGTTTTGGATGCTCTGGATCGGTGTATACGACAGCGTGTTCCAGTTCCTGCCAATATCCAGCAACATCGCACAGCCATTGAAGAGGAATGGACCAACAATCCACAATCAACAACCTGATCAACTCTATGCGAAGGAGATGTTGCACTGCATGAGGCAAATGGGGGTCACACCAGATACTGACTGGTTTTCGGACCCCCCCAATACAGCAAAACTGCAAATTTTAGAGTGCCCTTTTATTGTGGCCAGCCTAAGGCACACCTGTGCAATAATCATGCTGTCTAATCAGCATCTTGATATGCCACACCTGTGAGGTGGATGGATTATCTCGGCAAAGGAGAAGTGCTCACTAACACAGATTTAGACAGATTTGTGAACAATATTTTAGAGAAATTGGCCTTTTGTGTACATAGAAAAAGTCTTAGATCTTTGAGTTCAGCTCATGAAAAATGGGGGCAAAAACAAAAGTGTTGCGTTTATAATTTTGTTCAGTATATATATATATATATATATATATATATATATATATGTTATTTTTGATTTAATTAAATATGTTTAGTTTTAGTACATATACAATTAGCTTAATTGTTTTAAAAGCAAATGTAGCTGTTTTGCCATTTACCAAATTGTGTTGTTTAAAAAAAATCATTTTAAAGTTCATGAATCAAATAATCAATTTGAATACACCAATTTACTTTCATGAAAATCTGTCATAAAATTGAAATCCGTAGATCTTAAAAAATTCTTATGCATATAACAATTACATCACATAAGGGCATTTCCAGTTTATCTAATCTTTCAGTTTAAAATAAATATGTAATATTTTTTTCTGTATTGTACTATTTAAAATAACACTTTGCCCACAACCTCTGTCCACTTTGTGTTTAAAAACGGTCATCTTTGCATTTACAAACTAGTTGTGTAATATCCCAACTTGCCACATACTGGTTGATATAACTCCCACTGTGATTACCTCTGTTTGTTCATTTAGCCTATAGTTGAGCTGCTTGTCTTTGAGTTAATACCCAGGCATTAGTGGAAATGTAAAGAGGGATGCTACGTCCCTACATCCCAAAGAGCAGGTGATTGTGAGTGATGATGTCATCAAAGAAGTTTTACATAAGCATTGCTATTATGCTAATTTGTATGGATGGTGCTGGATGAGGATATGTTGCCTGAAGCTGCCTGGCTGGATCTACCTGAGATCAGGATCTCTGCTTTCCGAGGTGTTTGTTGCTTGGGTGGTGAACCACTGAATGACATTCACACTGTTTTGACACCTAACTGCCGATTTGACTAAGCTAAACTAAGGCGTTGTGCTACTGTCATGGAGCGTGGGTACGCTCTCCATCACTGTGTCTCTGACACACTCCGTCTCTGTGTCAGTACGTCTGGCTCCAGCGTTAGACTTCTCTGTACTGATCTCTCTCTTAATTTAACCACAAAAATGTCACGCTGGCAAATCTACAAGTCCTGGTCATGATGTGTCTTGATATGCCTGTGAAAGAGGAAGTGAACATGATTAAGAGTGAACATCAGTGCCCTAAGAGGACTGTATTTATTCAGTAGTAAACTAATAAGTCCGCTATTCATTGTTGTTGCAGTGATGCACAAGAAATTGAAATAAAAATGAAATATCATATTGTTCAACATGGACAAAGGGGTGTTCAGTAAATGTCTTCTCTAGTAAGGCAACGGTACAGTTCGATTCCCAGGTTATAAACATTTGTTACAGATGCAAATAGGGAGTGACATATCACTCAGTCGCCCGAAGGCAAGTTCAGATTTTATTTGACTGGTGTTGTCTAATTGATACAACGATGGTCTGTCTGACCACAGTCTCAGGATGATGAGTGTGCACAATTGTGTAGGCACGTTAGGACAGCGCAAAATCTCACTCTTGACATATAAAAACTCATATAAATCCAAATGTTATATATAGCAATGTTTAACATGTGTTAAATTATTTTGAGTCGTTTTGACCCAGAAACACATTTTCAAGTTTTATGAGCTGGATGAAAAAGGAAAATCTATTTTAATAATTTAAATGATAGTTTTTATAAAACTGTATTTCTTTTTTGTTAAATTAAACAAAAACGGCCTTTAAAAAACTGAATTTGACAAAAAAATACAGTTTTATAACAACTACCATTTACAATATTAAAATAAATGTTCCTTTTTTGTCAAATTCTGTTCTTCAAAGGCTGTTTTTGCTTACATTAAAAAAAACTAACTAAACTATGAAAACATGTTGTTGACAGCTATTTTACTGTGACATTTAATTTGAACCAATTAAGTTACACGACATGCAGAAGAAGAAATAGATATTAAGAATTCAATTCAATTCGACCAATTAGTTCAAGTTAAAGCATGGTCAACGTTGTACTAATTCTTTGTGATTTAGTTAAATGTAACTACAATGAGGGAAAAAAATGACTTGTTCAGACACAAAATGAGCACGTGTACCACACAGCAAAACACAACATGCATCAATGTGTACAAACAAACTTGTGTTGTAACATGCTTGTGTACAAAATGGAAATCGTCTAGCAGATGCACCCAGCACAGCTAACAATCCCCCGCACAATGTGGCGTTGTGCACTGTGTGCTTTGGCAGCAGCTGAATGACAAGCCTGAAGCCCCCATCCACCCCTCTCATCCCCTCCCCTTCACACCCACCTCCCCTCAGCTAGGCTGCCAGTCTTTATCTCACTTGGTTGGGTACAGAAAAAAGCAGCATGTGTGTGCGTATTGGTGTGCGTGTATATCGGAGGTCTTGAGAGTGGCTTGTGGCCCTTATAACATGCTTGTGTCCAGTGGGGGCTGTTTACATGAATGTAAGGGTTTGCTTCTTTTTGGTGGTGGTGGTGGCGATGAAGGCGAGCAAGGGCTCAGCGCTGCTGAATGGAACGCCCTTTTACCGGACACTCCCTGCCAGCCTGCCGGGTTAATGGAACCGTCATGCGGGGGTCAAGCGCAGACACCTGGGTCTCCGTTAATATGCTCACAGCGATTACTGTGCCAAATGGGCTGACCTCCTCTCTCTCGCTTGCTTTTTCTGTCTTTCTCCTTTTCTCATTCTCCTATGCTCTCTCTCTCCGTCTCCCTCGCACCTGCCATCTTGCTCTGGCATTGTGTGTCAGTGAAAACGTTTAACCGACGCTGAATGAGGAACCCCTGTGTTAAAGGGGAAGGGGGCAGGACACAGAGAGAGAGAAAAAGAGGCCAGAAAGGGCATGTCCTCCCTCCCGCTCTCTCTCTCCACTCGTCCCCGCCGCACGAAGGGCACGTCTTTGTTTGCTTTTGAATGAGAGATGTTTGGAATGTCTCCTATGTTCGAAATGAGCAGCACGGTCACAAATATGAGCGCCGCAACACGGATAGACACACACCGCTCACTCTTTGCTCGGCTCAGAAATAACAGACACACCTTGAACAGCGGCTGGATGTAGCTCGAGGGTGTGTGGCTGGAAGGAATGTTCGATCCCCCCTCCCTTTAATTCTTCTTTGTGGATTTTAAGCAGTTGCATTCCTGCTGGCTTTTGTTTTGGGGGTGGAGACGAGGCTGCTAATTGGTAATTGTTGTCCCTCTTTTGGCCACTCAAACGCTCTGAGAGCTGTTAAAGGATCACCTGGGTGACAGGTCACTGTGGGCACTTCCGCTGCACATGCTTAACCCTTGTCCCCTGTGTCTTCAGACCACCTCTGGACTTGCAGATCACGACCTCTGACCTCTTACCTGTCCCAGCATGGGGTCAAATTGAAGGCTAGCCTGGGGTCAGATCTACAGGACTACAATACGTGCTTTTTGAGCCGAAAACGAATTAACATGTTGCACTCATCAGGGTCGTACACTGTTCAGAACTGAAGAATTGGCTCTCTTACAGTTCGTGAGTGTGAATTTGAATTTAATTTACCACAACCCACAGGAAGTTGGACTGGAAAGTTAGGGCCCTGCAAAATGCATTTTAGTTTTTCACACTAATTCCTTGGTTTCCATTTTGTTCGTTCTGGATTCTGTTTTAATGGTTTCTTTTAATTAAATTTGAATAATCAAAAAGTATGTGGCAGTGGCTATTTGCACTAAGTGTAAATAGCGATAGATGCTATGTACACAAATTTATACAACTAAATGTTATTTAAACTAAGTGCAAATAGTGATGGATACTACAACACTAAGTGCAAATAGCGATGGATACTACTAACACTAAGTGCAAATAGCAATGGATTATATTTACACTATAGGTTTTCCTGCTATTTATACTACTTGCTGCAAATAGTGGCAATTATCTGCAACTCAGTATTGTAGTACAGTATAAAACAGTATGCAATATGTATTATGTATTGAGTGTAAATTATAATGTCAATTCAAATTATTGGGACAATAAAGCCCTCCCTACACCTACCTTAACTCTTCCTGATACTTTATTTTCAACTTTTTGGTTATTTCCTTAATTTTTATTGAAAATAAATGCCTCTCCGATGTGATAGTAGATTAAAAAGTTTGACAAAAAGTTTAGCAAAAGGCAGATTAAAACTCATGTCGATCTCGTCAAAAAGACTCTAGTGTATGCTTTGACATCTACACCACTGGAGCTGATAATTGATCGTCTTTCGTAGTGTTGACCACCCCAAACACACATTGCTGGGAGGAGTTATTGTAAATAGCCTCTGCCAACAAGGCAGGCTATTTACACTTAATGTAAATTTACACTCCAAATGTTTAACACTCCAAATGTACATTTTATAATTTATTACAATTTTAACAATAAATGCGCCCTAAACTGCATATTTTTTCTTCATTCTGTGCTTTATGAATTAATACAATTGAAATATGGTGCTAATCAAAATAATCTAAAAACTTTATTTTGCCAAAGTAAAAATCAAATAAAATTGTAACAATTCCTTTCATTTTTGGCGAACAAAGTTCTATACAAAGAGGGTTACAGTTTAAATTAAAACAGACATGAAATTGTACATTCTACTGTATTATAGTAATATATATATGATAATAGTTTTATCAAATGAAATGGGGATGAAGTTCATGTGTTCGTGTCCTCATGCAGTGAGACGGCAGTGTCCTACGTTTTTTTTTCATCCAAATTTAACTGAATTCCATGATAATCTGCATAAAACAGTTATTCCATTTTTATGACTGGATTTCATGATTCTGTCAATATTTTTATTGGAAATTATAAATTGGAAAAATAAAATACAAAATTATTAAATACGATATAAACAACATACAACTGTCTAATCAACCAGTATTGCCCTTAAAGTTAATAACAATCCTCACAATACATTTTTAATTCGGCACCCTGTTCGCTGCCTTCAGTTTGTTATAAATTCAATCCAGAAATTGAACCGAAAACTACAATGCATTTTAAATTCAATTCTAAATTGACACACAACCCTGGCATTTATATCGGTGTAGGTAGTGAAGTGATTGTTCAAGTGAGCTAGAAATTCTGACATTACTCCTGACCATAATTGTTTTATAATCAAACGAGTGAAAGAGAAACAAATGAGAAACATGTTATTCACTCATTGGATAAGAACAACTCTCTCACACACTCTCGGACACTGCACGTATCCATGGAGCGAGCACACACACACACACACACACACACACACACACACACACACACACACACACACACACACACACACACACACACACACACACACACACACACACACACACACACACACACACACACACACACACACACACACACACAAAGAAACAATTACAATTTTTCATTAAAATACTCTTAATCCTTTTATACGAAACATAGTTACACAAGTCCACACAATAAGGGGCGAAGAAAGGAGGAGAAGTCGTGGGGAATAATTACACATATCATGGAGCCAGGCTTTTATTTGGGGTGTCACTTGTGATGTCACAGGCTGCCGGCACTAATTTGAATTCAGACCTTTATCTCTGGCCCGCAGCAGATTTGAGTGACGGGCCACCAAACGCTCGCGCCACTGTCCTATTGATTTCTCTAAATCCCCAACAATGGCATTTGCATGCTTGTTTCTGTAATAATACAGATATGCCATTTGGAATGAAAGGCTGCGCAGACCAGAGGTAACTAATTGTGTGGCGTGTAATGAGTGCAGTTTCAATTTGATATAACCCACAGCTCCACTCGCCGCAGCCCCACGCTAAGTACTTTCAAGTCTTTGTGGGGAAATAATTGATTTTTTGTGCTTTGGGCGCGAGGAAAACTATTATGATCTTTTTGAATAATGGCAGCGGAAGGCCCGTGAACGATTTAAATTGGTATTAGAGGAGGAAGCCGTGGTGGGAAGATAGCAAAGCTGCTTGATTGACAGCTTGCAAATGGAGCCCAGGCTGCTTGATTAGTCATTCTCTTAAGGTGGAGACGAGGCTTCGTTTCGAGCGCCGGTGGTGGACCAGCTTAATGGAGAACAGCGACACTGGTTTCTTGCTTCCACGAGTGCACACTATCACCGAGGCAAGGGACATTCGAGGGGCTGCTTCATTTGACTCTGGCAGCCCTTCGGGGTGTTTTTATGTGCCGAAAGAGCCCACGCTCCGAAGGCGGATGCTGAAGAACACTTTTCCACACCTCCTTTTCAGAGTAGCCAGTGGACGGTCTTAAATGAGCTCTACCTGTGCCAGCTACAGGGATTTTAGGCAGAATGTGATTATTCTGGGTATCAGTGAGCCTTGGCGCTGCTCTCTCAAGGTTGAAAAACTAATTTTTTCCCCAAGCTTTTGTTTCCTCAGGAACAAAAGCGCTTTCTTAGTTAACGCAGCATGTTCAAATTTCATGCTTTTAATTGTGCCCATAGATAAATGTGTCTGCGGCGCCGGGGGAATGTTGGCTGCACGTGTGCATGCGGCATCATTGTGAAGAAAACTGTGTGTGTGTGTGTGTTTGCATTCAGAAGTATGGCGTTCTTTCAAAGGCACTTGCTCATTGCAAGAAATCCAGGGGCTTGTTTCCAGTGCGGTAATCCAATTCCACCGTCACTTTCAACAAGAAGACTTAATCCGGTTGAAAATGTGACTAGCTTGGATGGCTATGTACTAGTGTGTGCACAAGTGTCATCCCGTGTCACGTCTGTGAAGTTATCTTGCAGAAACACAGCGCCCGCTGACGGACCGCGTGTGATAGCTTTCAAATTGATGGTCGTGTGAATGTGTTTAGGCCGCAGTGTGTATGAAGATTGAGGATTTTGAATGCACGTCGTCATGACTAATGGTCCAGCGATTGAAATCCCATGCTCTACTCTTTCGATGTACTGATATGATGGAAAACGCTTTCACGCAAATCTTCACACATTGCATTTGAGACAAAATATATTGAGTCTTGATATCATATCAACCACTAAAGAGAAGTCGGAAAGAGTGAATGAGATTGAGAGAGAGCCTGAGGCATAGGGTGCAGTCAGATTTAAGTTTGTAAGGATAACCTCATCATATCTCTTGTCAGTTGGGCCCTGATGTGATGGCTTAATATGTTCAGCTCTGCCAGTGGTGACAGTGTATGTGCGTGTGCTGAGGGAAACCGTACAGATAGAGAGGCAGTGGGCTGTACAGCACTTTACCCCCCAGCCAGAGCGTGGTTATCTCATCTGGAAGCAAACACACACACACAGTCCTTTTTTCTGGCTGAGGCCTGCTCAACATATTGTCTCTATCACATTATTGCTTTGACCCCTGTCAAGAGCAGTGAGCTCAGACTGCAGGCAAATAGAGCCTCTACATCCACTGCCACACTGACACGCTCACATCCCTCTTTTTATCCACATCTGCTGCAGTTTCTACAGTTTCCTCACATTTTCCCACTTAACAAAGGCCTCTGATTACAGAAATAGGCAGAAAATACTCCAAAAATATGGAATACAATAGATACACACTGCATAATACATACACAGAAAACATTATTTTCTGATTTTGTACATAAATCACAATCATTTAAGGATAGTATGGACAGTTAATATCTAATATACAACATATATAAGAAAATACCAAATTATATATTTTTTTGCTTTATTTATTATATTCATTGCATTTATTCATTATATTTACCATTAGTGTGTTCCGCTGTTTTTTTTCTCTCTCATTTATTCGTTCAGTCATTCAAGGACAGATTGGATGATTAATATGATATCACATTAATGAATAAGCTACATATCTGTATATAAAGTCATTTGTGTGTACGTTTGAATTTTTTTCATCGTATTTGTATTATGCCTTCACATTGCCACTGGCATCTTTTTTTCTGTTTCAATATATAAATGAATACATAAAACTCAGATAAAATTAATTGGAGGAAAAGAAGTCAGTTACACATATTTCTTAAACTGTATGAATCAATTATGATTAGAAATATAATCTCACACAATAATTGTTTTTCCTGTAAGCATTAAGCAATGTTTTAATGATTATTCCAAATCAATTTATTGAAGTACCATATGAATTAGAATTAAATGGAACGGTTTTATTTATTTATTTAGTTACACAGATCTTTGTTGACTAACAAGAAACGGTTGAATTGTAATGTCCGTGATTTGGTGAATCTTAATTCTACTGAGTATTTTATGCTTCATTTACAGTATATGTTGAAATGCAAGGCAAGGAATTGTGGTTATCTATAGACATGCAAATTTAAATATAAGCACATATTAGTGAATATGCATATGCAATACAATATAATGCTAATTTGTTCCAATTTAAAGGCCATTCCTACAGCCATACACATATGACCGGTCCTCTGTCTCTTTCCTGCTATCTGTCTTCCTCTCTCTTTCTTGCTCTCCGTCTAGAGAGGCGAGAGCTGTTCATTTAGTTAGTCATAACTAATAGTGTCTAATCTGAGAGAGGGAGTCTCCAGAGAATATTGGACAGTGTAAAGGTTAATCACCACTGCCTGGTTAGCCAAGGAAGACGGGCTAATTCCTCGGAAGGCAAATGGCATGCGCTTGTTATCTGGACCGGCGATAAGGAGTGTTAATGTACCAGGCAGAATGGATGCTCAAGGGCCGGGTTCGCTTATCAGCAAACTTTACAACAGGAGCCCCGGAAAGCGCACAACCCCCCGCGCCAGACAATAAGCACCTCAGTTTACCTCTCAAGCAGAACTATCTCAGACCCCCCCGATACACACCCTGAGCGATGCACACACACACACACACACACACACACACACACACACACACACACACACACACACACAGTGCCCCCAGATCCCAGGGTATTATGAGCGTGGACTAATTGGAAGATCACTCTAATACATAAAGAGATAAAATACTTTGGCCAGTCGCCTAAAGCGTGGATCAGGACAACATTGGACAGCTATCTAGCCTTGTCACACACTAAGAGATTTCCATACAAACACAGCATGAGCAATTACCCAAAACACATCTCTGTTTGTGCTACAACATACTCCCTGCCAGTGTGGCGGCCCAAGGAAAATTAGAGGAGCTCTGTGTGTGTGTGTGTGTGTGTGTGTGTGTGTGTGTGTGTGTGTGTGTGTGTGTGTGTGTGTGTGTGTGTGTGTGTGTGTGTGTGTGTGTGTGTGTGTGTGTGTGTGTGTGTGTGTGTGTGTGTGTGTGTGTGTGTGTGTGTGTGTGTGTGTGTGTGTGTGTGTGTGTGTGTGTGTGTGTGTGTGTGTGTGTGAATTAGTGGGGCTGTGAAGGGGAAATTGGCTCCATGTTTGTCTGATTGTTTATGTATTCATTAGGTGGGGAGGAGAACTGCCTCCAAACCTTGTGTGTGTGTGCCAAAGTGTTTGTGTCTTCAGGGAGGTGAGAACTATCACGCCTTCTTTAGAGAAACGAATCCTCAAAGACAAAGACATCGAGGTAGAATTGTAGCTGAAATAAAAGCTGACATACACATGCTTCGTTGTTATTGTCTTTCTAATTACTGAATGGCGTCTCCATCCACACTGATGTCTACATTTGATCATTAGTATCTCATTCTCTGGCCTTTAGTTACAACAGCAGGGGGCAACTTCACAATACAACACTGGTTTTCCCAAAAAAGGGATAGAAGTCTGTTTATATGGCAAACATATAGGAGCATTGCATTTTTAGTTCTCAACAAAAAGTAAAGACATTTCGTAGAAATCAGTCTAGACAAACTGCAAATTCTTTATCAATACCCAGCACACAATAGTGTTGTGATATGTATTATTTGAGATAGAAATATTGCGTTAATGAACTGTTATTTGCTATACTAATTTTTGATGTTTTGAGAGGTTACTAAGTCTAAATCTTTCCCAGACAGCAAGCAGTGTCGGCCCACATCTGGCCCGCATGGATTTCACAGATGTGGGCCGGATCTGAGCCAAAACTATGTTGCTGTCTGGGTTTTTAAACCTAATTATTAAATTTTTGCTCTTGGCATATAGGACAAAAGATAATAAAATGAACTATTTCTGCAGGCAGACGTGCAAAAGTCAGAAAGCTTTAGAATAGTCTAGGTAAATATTTAATTGTTCTTCTTCAGAAAGATTCTCTAAAGAACCAACTCCAAAAAAGAGGTCTCTTAGCAACCATCTGAACTGTGTTGTCATAAATACACATTGAACATATTATTGCTGAAGCTATAGTTCTGTCTAAGAAGCCATGTAGCATACTTAGTAATGTACACCCTATTATATATTCTACTTAATAAATATGCATGAAAAATGAATCAGAAAGTTATTTAAAGAACCTACCTTCACAGAATTGCAGTAATAATTTAAAGAGATGAGATTTCATACCTATATATCTTTCTTCTGTCACACAAAACTATAAACTACATTGTGACTCTAATTGTATGGATGGAAAAAAAACAGAATATCTCTTTTTGTGTTTCACAGAAGAAATAAAGACATGCAGGTTTAGAAGGGTGAGTAAATGATGACAGAATTGAAGCCTTTAAGCAATGATGGGAGTTGTAAATAATGAATATTTTCTAGTGTCTTTAGAACAGCAGTAGTCTGGATATGGCTCACCTTGTAGCACAAACTAATACTACAAACTGATCTCCATCAGTGGTGATCACATCACATCCATATAGCATCCTAAACATGCTCAAAGAAGATGTTATACATGATGCAGAACCCTAACTAAACAAAGGAACCGTGGCTTTTAAAAGTCAGATCAATTTCATACTCTGTAAAGATGACTCTGTTTGGGATATTGGGCCTTTTGTGTTGGCAAAACAACACGTCACAGTGTACTCCGCTATTGTTGTGGTGATGCGCCGTTAAATCCGATTTTCTGCCCGTATGGAAATTTCGTGTCACCCCTGCTGAATAAGCCCCTTTTTACACCTCCTATCCTGTTCTTCATCCGCTGCGGTGCGGTTCTGGGAGTTAATATCGCCTGGAGACACATTATTTACACAACGGATGTCTTCACTCAGTCTGTAGGCCTTTTTCATACCACCCACCACTTCTGATAATTAGCCGCAAGCGATGACTCAATTCACTGCTAACCCAAAGCAGACTTGTGAGGTTTGATACTGTTAAGACAGCTTTGAAGGTGATCGTGTTTTATTTTGTGCATGTAGTTTTGATAAATGTGTCTTTTTTTAAACAGTTGAGCTCTTCTGGTCCAGAGGTGTGCACAGCACCCCCTGCAGGGAGACACAGCTGGACAGAGCAGTTCACACATTACAAACACTGGAACATAGACACAGAGGAATAGTTCTTAGAATAAAAAAAATATTTTATAACTATTATCTCACATATGATGATTATAAAGAGTGCAGACAAGTATACTGATATCTGATGGATGCCATATGACTTCTTTCAAAAATGTGTATTAAAAATGGTATTCATTATATTTGAGGTATATTATATGTGATTGACCTATGCACACATAATATATACACACAATATTTATATGGGCGCATACAAATTATATTAATTATATACATTTGATTAAACTAAGAGATTTTAAGTTTTTAAGTTTTAAAAAATTATTACAAGCATACATTCCTTATCCATTACTGTAATTAACAATACAAAATTAATAATACTTTATTGATTGATTCATTGATTGTCGTCACTTGTTAATATAGTAGTTATATTTGCTATAAAACACAGTTTGTAGGCCCAGTTGCCTGATATAAACTGATGCAAGTCTGGAAATATCTATTTGAATTGGCATTTCTAAATATTGTCTAATGATTAAATTGCTTATTATTATGATTAATAATAATAATTTTATTTGTATATTTATTTATTGGCTTACACACCATGGAAGAATAGGCCCTCTATAAATATGCTATTTATATGTTGATAAACAACACAGATTATTGGTCTAGTTGAATGACATAAACTTATGTACGTCAGGAAATATTATACAATAATAATTATACAAATTTCATATTATTAAAATAATCATGTTTATTTGTTTTCTTGATTTATTTGATTATACAATACATACTTTTATCATCAAATAATCTGTTAATATGCTCTTTTTAATTTTTTATACTAAAATAATAATAATAGTTTATTATTATAATAATAATTTTATTTATTTATTTGCTGATGTAATAGATTATATTAAATCATCAGAGAATAGGCCCTGTTAATATGCTCTTTTTAAATGTAGCTAAACAACAGCGTTTCTGGACCCAGTGGCCTGATATAAACTAACGCAAGTCAGGAAATATCTATTCGAGTTTGGCTTTACTAAAGAAGCCATATCTTTATTGTTCCAGCTAGCTCAGCACAGACCCTTGGAAACGTGACTCCGACAACCGTTCCAGGAGCCAAGCTCAGGTTCATACCCTGCTGAAAACAAATGCGTGGAATCCAGTACATGTGACAGGCCTTGATAGCGATGAGGAGGGATTTCAAAGAGCCCGGGGGAGTTTCTGCTCACCCTCTCCTCTCTCCTCCCTGCTCTGAAAGCACCACCAGTCGCTCTGTTAGCAAGCTTCCGCATCACTGTCCAAGAGCCAAAGCTGTCTTCTTTACATTGTCATGAAGGACGCCATATTCCTTCTCGCTCTCTCTCCCTCTTGTCTCCATCCTATTTTCTCCTCTTCATTGTCTTCATGAAATTGGCAGATATAACATTTAACTAAATGCAGTATCTCCTCAGGGCTGTCTGGCTGTAGTTCACTTTGTGAAGGGGGTCGCATTACAATTTGCTGAGGAGCACGATTCGAGAACGGTAGACAGAGAGAGCAGGCCGGGGTGGCGGGGGAAAGGAAAAGTAATTTCTGGATCCTTGTTGAAAAAAGGTCAAATGCTTTTTAATGACTGTGTTTTCCGATAATGGCAAACGGGGACGGGCAATAATAAACTTGCAGATTGGTATCGTGCGTCGTGCACTTAAGCGGCGCGTGGCATTGAGGACTTAATTTACTGCCGTAGTGCTAGGCGACTGTCACCAGGTGCTATTTCTTTATTCCAGATGCTAGCCCTGTTTGCCACAGGCCAGAGCCAATTTAAAGAGAGCAAATACAGAGGTGCGAGTGTCTGTGTGCAGATACGGCTATTGAATGATGAATTGTAACCGCAAGATATGAACAACGAGTGGACTGCATTCAATAATGAAAAACCTTGTTTTGGATCCAAAACATGTGCAATTAAAGAGAAACAAAGAGAGTGACATGGATAGGATAGCAAGAGAGATCACAACCATAATGGTTAGCTATCAGAACGCACTGTTGACTTTGTTTAATTAATAGTGAAGTTCTGATGCCTCACTGACCTAAAAGCAGTTCAAGGGCATATTATTTTTTTGCATATTGCATTGTTAACTGATTTGATTGGTAAGCCTAATTATGTAAGATCAAAAACAAGTTCATATTAGAGGAAGTTAAGTAGTATTGTCATATTTAGTTGTTTACCTCAATTATATGGAGTATTTTATTAAGAAACCCATCAGTTGTAAAATTCTGCACCAATAGTGTTATTATTTGTATTATTTTGTCAAATGAAATCTTTTAATCTTTTGTGAGCATTGTCAGATTAAATTGCATATTTTTCTTATCGATAAACTAAATAAATAATGTGCTAAAATTCTCGAAACATGGTATTAATGACGTCGTCTTCTGCAGTTCTTAGAAAACTCATTTGCACCCTAACTAAATAAAAACACTGACATTAACATGCATTTATTTATCAGTGGAGAGGCTTCTTAGCATTACATTTCCCTTCTGCAGGAGCAGGCTTCTAAACGCTGTAGTGCTCGAGGGATTTTTGACTGCTACAGCTTGCGGCAAAATGTTTCAGTGTAACGCAGAGATTTTCACTTCGCTCAATGCTTCAGTGTTCAAGGGGCTTTTCATTCTACTAAACGCTACAATGTCTAGAAAATCTCCACTATGACAGGCTAATTAAAAAGAGAAATATGAAGTTAGTGTTCATTAATCTTCACCCATCACATTCTAGATTCAAATTCTGCTGCACGTGTCATATGATAAATCTAAACAGATGTGATTGTTTCTGTCATAGCAATTCAATACTGTACAGTGTTATTATATTAAATATATGAGATTCAAAGTTATTAAATATCATTTCCATGTGTCATTGCTATAAAACGACCAAGGACCATGGCATACTACATTTAAAAAGCTGAAATTTGGAAGGAAACACTAATTTATCATGTTGTCTAAAGGACAGACATGTTTAGTAAAAAAGATCTGCAATTCATGTAGTTGTGTAAAGATCTCATATTTGTGTTGAATATATATATATATATATATATATATATATATATATATATAGAGAGAGAGAGAGAGAGAGAGAGAGAGAGAGAGAGAGCTACACTGTATTTGATGAGAAAGGTATATATATATATATGTAAATATATTAATCATTTTAGTTTTAAATTATTTTAAATTGACACAGTTATAAGGATTTTAAAACAACAATTGGTACTTTAAATATTTTAATAAGCTATACAATTCTTAAAAGTGCACTATTCTTCTGCTAAACATGATTAATTTAAATACATTAGAATATGAAAGATATATTTAAAATTTGTATAAAAAAGATCAATTTAATTGCTCATTGTATTTGCCATTTGCCATCCTTCACTGCTAAGTAAAAGACATTTATTACGAGCTGTCAGTCTTTTCACATCAACTCCTACATTGCATTGAACCTGTGCGATGATCAGTGATCCGAATGTCAAAAGCACATTTTTAATTACAGAAAAACATTTATTTATTATTTACTTAATCCCCTAGGAGCAGTTAAGTATTAATAAGTGGAAAGATCTGCAAAAGGAAACGGACTGAAAATGCCTGAATACAGACAAAAGCATAACGGAAGTCTGGCTCCTACGATTGTTTTCCATGACCTCTGCCAAACAAGAACTAGCGCTTGTATTGCAGGATTCGATTATTACACAGCAGAACACTGAGTCAGTCATTAGCCCTGCTATCATGTTTTAAAAATAAATTTAAAGGGCTTTCGCTCTTTAAACTGGGCATATAATGGCAGCCTGAGATTCACACCAGATATTTCCATTTTGAACATTTTGATTGTGAAGATATGTGACTTAGGAATGTGACTTATGAAAACAGTGAATGATTCTTTGTCTTTGGATCATTCTTACATGCGCTATTGTGAATTACTGGCAAAACACAAACACATTCCTTTTTGTCTATTTAGACCTTGTTCCAATTGCGGTCGCCTTGTTCAGAATTTTCTTCTCGCCGCCGTATGCCAAAACAAGCATTTGTTTAGCTGAGGAGGAGGAGGTTTAATTCAGCCAGTCATCTGAAAGCGTCGGGTTCCTCCTTGAGCTTTTGACAGCGTACTACACTAACATTCTTGGCAGCCTTAGAGGTCTAGTGCATTCCACAGAGAGTGAAATCTGAAGCCAACCTTACATATCCGTCTATAGTGACATACTATTTTTTTTGTTTTTCTCTCCACCATTATTTTTGTTACAAGCATGCACCCCCCACCCCCCACCCTTCCTTTAGTCTCCGCACTGTTGTTCCTGTCCTGAGAGAATTCTCAGGGGCGGACAATGCATCCCAAGCAGACCCACTGGACCTGAAGGGCACAACGGTTGGGATGCAAAAGGCCCATCGCCACCCGCTTCAAGCAAGAGAGCACTTCTGTGTCTCAAAGGTGCATTTTGGGGATTTTTGAGGGCTCCAGTAGTGGGGAGCTTTGGACAAGGTAAATAGATGCACTCATGAGGGAGAAGAGCATCTTCGCTCTTAATTGGGGATCTGGAAGGGGGGTGCTCACTTTGGCACTGTTGCGAGTTGCTAGCGAGCCTTTAGGCGCATCCTCACAATGTGAGGTAATTGGGATTTCTACCTTTGCGAAAGCTGCTAATTTTCCATAGGAAGTGCTAACAGGACCTTTGTCCAATATGTTTTCCTTTTTCCTTCCTCAGAGAGTTACAGGACTGAAGAGCTGGGAATGGCTGGGGCCACTACCTGAGTGGAGGAGAGTCTCCGTAATGAACCACTTCACATAGTGGTTTACAGGGGGAGAAAAGAGGGAGAGAAAGGCCACAGAAAAGGAAGCCTAATTCTGTGGCCTGAGAAAGGCTGGGGCCACAAAAGGTCTTGTTTAAGGACGTTATTAAGGGTATTCTTCAACCATGCTTAGTCTTCAGCACCAATGGGGCACTTAGGACAAGTGTACCAATCTCAGTCCCCAATGGAAACAAACTGACGCCATCTGTCAATGTTTACCATTATGGATTTCATGTACCACATCCCATATGCATGGCTTCAATACTACTTCGGCATTGTCTGAGACCAAGATGTGTTGACCAACTCCGTCACCGATCGTGAAGAAACGGAGCTGAATGTCTCTTCGATCTTAAGGCGGGACGGCTTGTGTTTGGCTGATTGTCTTTGTTTGTCAAGTGACATTATTTTCTTTCTCAATGTTGTCATAAGTGCGATTCACATTAATGTCTCACCAAACATAATCAAAACAGGTCAAACACAACGTGTTTGCGATTTCCCTATCATTGTAGTAATCCCTGAAATGGCACCTATTAGAAAAAGTTAAACGTCATAGCAGACTATTACAGTTTTGTACTCAGAAATATGTGCTTATTGGCTTGCAGAACTTACAAAAACCATTTATTTAACACAGACAGGAGACCAAAGGATTGAGAAATACATTTTGTTCCAGAGGCTAGAGAAAGAAGCTGTTTCTTTTCTACTTCATTCTCCCCCTTTAACCACCCCTGTCTCTCTCTCAAACAATAGCCCCCTACCCCTTGCCCTGAGTCAGTCTGTTGCCCTATAGGACATTAGGCATTCCTTAAAGTTAGCCCTTCTTCCGTCGTGCTTTTGTATCTTGATGGCCTGGCTCCAAACGAATGTGAACAGTATTGTGGAGGTTGGTGGCCTTTGGTTCTTGGCTGTATTATGTTCTGGATGCTTTTTCACACCGTCTAAAGCGGTTCTGATTGGGCTGCTCGGATTCTAAAAGCCAAAACTTCAGGAACAAGGAACTTGTACAAGGTTTGTACAAAATGGCAGTAACGATTAGCGCTCAGACTGATGCCCTGATAAGGATGTGAAGTATAAAGTATTGAACGTACAATTGAATCAACCGCGTATCTGGGTACAGAAGATAAAAACAGAGAAGAGAGGTAATTTACCACAGTCAAATTTAGCTATTATTACATGCTGCAAGCAATGAGACTTTCAAATCTTGTTCATGAAAAAGCAATGCAGTCAGAAAAGATCTTATTGTTAAAAATTAAACTATACGCTGAAAAAAAAAGTCGAAAAGATTTTTACTCAGAAATTGCACAATTAATTGTGAAAAAAGAAACAACAGGCAACAATGAATTAAACGTGGAATTTGAAATAATGTTTTCTTTAAAACATACTACTTTGTATTATTTACAACTGTCAATTTTTTTTTTACAGTGTATTAACATGAATGAATGATGTAGCTGTGTATATAGAAAACCTTCCCAAAAGGCATGATGCAATAGCACTGTGAAATAAAAGGGCTGTATTTTTTGACAGTCGCGAGTTACATAGTGCTAGAGATGTTGCGGTAATGATTGTGTAAATCTTAGAAATGGCTGGTATGACTGCATGATTCTATTCAGCAGTGGAATATGATGATTGTAATTTCACACTGTGAGAGACAGATTGACGGCCAGTGTCACGGTTCTATTAGACTTACTTCACTGTGAACTGGCGAGATGCTCTGCTCTAGAAACCACTGTCACCACGCTGCTGCAGAAATGACAAGCGCTCCAAAGAGAACACGGAGATCGGCTGTGAACGTGTGTCATCTTTTCTTCTCCCCTTGCAACGTCTTCCTCAATAAAGCAGCAGCAGAGGGAACAAAAGGAACAATGAGAAGAGAGAGAGAGAGCATACTGTATTATAGAGAGAGAATCTGCGTTGACATCTGAATTACATTTCAGACGTGTGGAGAGAGAGAAAGCGAGAAATAACTGCATCTCAAATGTTTATTTAACTCTGGCTTTGTCTTGTCACTCACAACTGAGAGCCACAGCTCAAATAGGCATGTATACGTTCACTGGCTCACTGATGACTGACAGACTATCTGTACATATTGCAGGTTTGGACGCAAAAGTGGCATAGTTGACATTTATATCATTTAACTTCACTGATATTTTACCCTATTGCTCAGTATAAGGCACTATCTTTGTATGACACGACTGACAATGTGTCAAAAATGGCCCGATCACACGTATAGAGATGTTTCATGTACGCATATGGAAAGATGCTATCCATAATACCACATAACTGGTATTCATTGTGAACCTGCCAAAAAAAATGATACATTTTGTTCATCAGTATTTTTGTTTATCAGTTATCGGTTAAACAACTAATTTTCTAGCAAAAAAAGAACGTTTTCAGAAAATATATTGTGAATATTTTATACTTTAATGATATATATATATAAGTTTGATATTGTTTTACAGTTCCATTTCTTTTTTGTTTTTCTTCGAATCTCTTTAAATAAATTAAATGCTGGAAAGAGGAGAAGACTGTTTTCAAATGTGGTTTTAAGTTATTTGCTAATTGCAAATTTGACATGGTTCTCTTCTGTTTTTACTGCATGAATAAAACAGATTTCAAGTTTTAATTGTTTTCTATGGTTTCTCATCTGTAAAATTGTTTTGTTGGCCTTTGAATTCATGTTTTAAGCTTAAACCTCTTACACTTAATATTGTTAAATGCTGAAAAGAAGAGAAAACTATTTGCAAATGTGCTAGGAAAAGTTAAGTTATTGTAAGTTATAGTCAATACAAATAATTTGTATTACCCCATGAGATGAACTTTGCCCAAATTGTGCTCTAATTTTTCTTGGAATTTTAAATTTTGTCATTGCAAATTTGACATGATGTTCTCTTGTGAAAAAAAAAACTGATTTCAAATTTTAATAACATTGTTTTCTCATTACTAAATGAAGTTGCACATGTCAGCGTTCCTCTTCTTTTTAAAGAATAACATTTAATAAAATGATAATCTCAATATGTGCACATATACATGTGTATGTGTCTCGGCAGTGTGAGCCACCCTGACTAAAATGACAGGTTTGGTGACACTATATCACAGCACAGCAGGGCCAAATTATCCTCTGTATGAATAGGGGTTATGAGTGTGGTACGCTGACAGTCAAACCCTCATATACACACGTGCATGCATACTCTTAATGCCAAAGGGAAACAGAGAGACCTAATGGCTGACACCTCACCCTCATATAACCTCATTACAACCTTTCAACAGAGGTTAGAGCCCCAAAGCATACACTTAGTGTGCTTTGATGGTTCTGGATCTCAAAGTGACAGTCAAACACCCCCTCGCCACGCAACTCACGCTTCTCTTCTCTCTCTCTCCCTCGTGCGCTTTCCCTCCACACTTATTTGGGAGTAATTTTATGTGCCGGCGTGGCACATAATACACTTTTAATGGACAACTAATTCTCTGCCATTAATTTGTCAACATGATTACTGGATCTGCCGTTTCAACTCGCAAAGTCTGGGTTCCTTTTAAGTATATACAAGACGTTAATGTGTTTCTATTCAGGTTTACATCAAGGGACGTCAGAGATTTACATAATGCGACCATTGAGGTCCATGACAGCCTGCTTTCCCCCGAGTTCACTTTTCTCACTTGATTCATACAAAAGACCTCGACGTTTTCAGGCTTCACTCTGCTGAATACTGTCATTTTTCTGAAGTTAAGATGTGACTGGAGGTTGGATAGCTGGGTTAAAAGGAATAAGGCATGAGAGAATAACCCGTTTGGTTACAACAACAGAAATATGTGTGCATACTGTTTTTTAGGAAGTGGAAGTATTCTGAAATTCAAATGACATGGTAATTTTACTCTTTTGAAAATATGCCAAATGTGCACCGACCCACAATTTTCTGTCAAAGACCTCCTTCCCTCAAAACAGTCACCGTGACTAAATTAACTCCACGTAAACACCTATGCAAACAACGTATGTATATGTGACCCAGACTTCTGTGGACAGGTCACAGCTACATACATACCCTGACCTCTTCACCACCCAGCCTGGGAAACACAAGCTCCTTCTGGCAGGAAGCTGATGAGGCAACAGACTAAGAGATCAAAAAAATAATAATCCTGCACTGAAGTTCTGGCACTGCTCCATAGTCACATACTGCATGTGTACAGTAGTCTGTCATCAAAGGACACAGGATTGTTTTTGCCGGTTGTTGGACATTTCCTTATGAGCAATCTTTGATGTATGAGGGCAGTCTGGAGTTGACAGACTGGACAGGAAAATCTCTCCCTCTTTTCTTTCAACACAGAGGGGGAAAATGTATTTTAGCTATTGTTTCCCTAATAGCTTGTAATATTAAGTATTAACCATTGGATAAGGATGCAAATGTAAAGATGTACATTAGTTAAGCAAACAGACTTATGTGTTAAAAATGAACACATTTGAAGACTAATTATTTTATAATTACTAAAGAATAGGTCAAAATAATTATTAATATAATATAATATATAATATAATGAGAAATGCAGTTTTAGATATGAAGATTTTTAAAAGTGTTGTTACATAAAACCCTGTAAAACCATGTGGATCACACAGTTAGAAATGAACTCATTCCTTAATTCTCAAAATGGAGCAAGAATTTGAATTTAGAAATTAAGAAACCAAAATGGCTCATAATACACAGCGAGGTGGAGCATACTGTAAAAATATATATTTTTGCAAATAGAGCCATTTATAGGACTATGTTTTACAAGAAAATACAATTAAATTTGTTCTACTTCAAAAGTTAATGTTTAGTTAAATGCATAATTTTTTCTTTGTAATTAATTTTGTAGTTAATTTAGAGTGAAAATTTGAAGTTTCTACAGCATGTTTTTTGTCAAGTG
Organism: Ptychobarbus kaznakovi; assembly: GCA_027422405.1. Classification (NCBI taxonomy): domain Eukaryota; kingdom Metazoa; phylum Chordata; class Actinopteri; order Cypriniformes; family Cyprinidae; genus Ptychobarbus; species Ptychobarbus kaznakovi. The sequence goes on along the minus strand of CM049801.1, from coordinate 11,958,052 downwards.
TAGCGGTTTCTTTATGATCCCATATTTAATTTGTGATGAAATATTATTTATCAAAATTGAAATTGTATTGTAAGTAATTAATACTCTTACATATATATATTTTTTAAATTGACAATTATTTATTCCACTAAAGGAACAACAACAAGAAAATACTACTAAGTTTTCACTGTGAGTAATTTTGAGAATGATAGAATCCTTGCTGCCAGTAAATGTGTCGCGGTTATTTTGATAAATTCACACATATCTGGTCACGCGCTGCCTAGTAAGAGAATCCTAGACTCATTTATTTTTATTCAGTCTCTGATTCACTCTCTCTCTCCATCTTTGAAATACAGCTGTTTATTTAGGGCTCATCAATTGTATATGCCATTCAGAGTGTTCTTTAAAACTGAGTTTGCTGGAGAAAATCTACAGAATATGGTGGAATGGATTTAAATGTGCTGAAAGCTGAGAGTACTGCCCTAACTCCCCGCTGAAAGCATAATCAGATTAGATACAAATATCTAATAAATTAAAAGGGACAGAACTTTGAATGAGAACTTGGACATTTAAATTCTGTGGACATTTGTGGAGATCTGCAGGCACAGATTTCATGAAGGCAAAGTTATGCAATAGATTTTTAAGAAGAGGCAATAGCACAGTGTGACAGGCAAAAAAAAATGCAGCTTTACTCTTGTTGAGAGTGGTTTGACGTTATCAATTTGAAAAGCGGTGGGAACCCAATTAACAGCATCAAACACCTAATTAGCATGAGCTGTGTGAGTTAAACTGCAATAAGACCTGGCTGTATTTTATGAGTTAAGTCTGGATACATGTTCTGTAATCCGAGCTTCGAAGTGTGGCGTAATCTTCTTAGAAAAATACCCACGCAGGAATTCATGTGCTAGACAAAGGGCTCGGATTCAGGATAGCATTACAACCTTCTGACTCGTACATCCAACAACAGCTGCAATATAATAAAATTACATATATCTTGGACACATTTTTCCCCCACTAAAAACAGAGATATTTAAAAGTCGTTTTCATATAAAATGCTATTATAGTCTGATTTAAAGCAAGTGCACTATGCCAAAAAGAAGAAAAAAAGCTCTGTAAGCTCTAAACTAAGTCTTAATATTGAGACCAAGTACCGTCAAGCATGAATCAAGCTAAAAACCAAGCAAAAGCTCACATAAACTAAAACTCCTCTAAGAGAGCTAAGTAAAGCGTGTTCACGGTGTTGAATTAAGCAACAGCTTAATCCAAGTAAAGTCCACTCAAATATAGCCTACTACACTAAACTTCCTGGAAATAAATGCATGCAAAAGTGTGTTCCGGTATAAATAAGAGCTATGCATTACACGCAGTTTCTTTTGAGAAAATACTACAAATTCTGACCCAGCATATGTCATCAAAAGAGATTTCAGTCCGTACAATATGTCGATTTTCCTTGTACTGTATGTGTGTCCGTCTGGGGGTAAGTGGAGCACATTGCTGCTTCATTGACCTCCAGTAAAGAAACTGACCCTCTTAGTGCTTAGCAGGCCACTTGTGAGAGGAAGAAGCTTGTTGACCAATCGCTGAGGTTGAAAGAGACGAGAGAGCTTTAGAGGCATTCACAGAGTCGCCTTGACGACCAAGAGAAGCCCAAAGAACTTCATAGCACCAGATCCAGTTCAGATTGTACGGAATGAAACAAACTGCCCATTTAGGACACACAGAACCGTTGCAGTACAAGAAGCCCTGTCAAAACTGCCCCCCCTCTTCTTCATGCAGACTGCATACTATTTCAACATTATGTGCCACCAATCAACTCCACAGAGTGCATTCACTTTCACAACGGCTCTACCTCTCGAGCGCTTTGGATCTTTTCCAAAAGGCTTAATGTCAAATCCAGGTGGAGGATAGGATAAGTCAGTTTGATGGAGAGCTGGCTGATTCTGAGACTGCTCTTTCAAATGGCCACTTCCTCAATAAACGGAGCCAAGAAGTCGCTCTTATTGTGCGGCGTGAAGTTCCAGTTTAGCATGATGGCCACATGTTCAAACAGCAATCTGTGAACTGTTAAAAACGGCATATATGCTTTTTGCTTTGTAATCAGCAGCATTTAGGGAGCTGTAGGATGTGCATTACATTTTTCTGAGTCATTCTCAGCTTCAAACCACAAAGTCATGGTGCGCAGGCATTGGGTTGTTCTTTGGTACAATTGAATGGTACAATTTCCTCTCCAGAGGGCATCTGGAAAAGGTATAACTGACTGATTACTTTTATTCTTATAAGGCTGCATGTCAGCAAATTCAAAGAAACTATTTAGGCGAACAATGCTAAAATCGTACCATTTAATCTAATTTCAGGCACCGCTCAAAATGTTCCTGGAACGTTCTCGGAGATACAACGTTTAAAGTGGCACCACGCCGCAGAGATGCCAGTGCTCAGAAACAGGCCGAAGGGTGCACGTTTATCTTGACTTCACTTAGCATGTCGGCTCTCTCTCTGCAGAGAGGGTGGAAATGAAAAGGTAATCCAGGCCCCACAGGGCCGGTAGCAGGTGTTGGAAGGGAAAGCATTCCAACTCCTGCTGCTAACACACTCAATGGCTCTCAGTGGAGAAAATGCTTTCAGGAACCGTGCACTCACTTCCCTAGATTTACTCTGCCCGTTAGACTGAAACCTTTTTAAAACCCAACTGCGGAATTAAGGACAGAGACTTTAAAATCTACTTCTTCAATAAAAGCAACATGCCAAAAAAAAGAAGAGGAATTTTAGGAGGGGACCTTTTATTGGTTTTATACTCAAGGTCAAACAATGTGGTTTGCACGGTGGTCAAAATTTTGGAAAACAGCAATATAATGTCTACAGAGTGCAACCAGCACATTTCAGAGTTTGCTATTAATGGAGTTCAGGTGGAAACAAGCAACACATATGTGGCCCAGTATTCACACAGAAAATTGATTTGATAAAATACTGGTAAAAGGCAAGGACAGATGGCCCTGCAAAAGCTCCCCATTCAGATACTTCATGTATAGCTTTAATTGCAAATTAAAGTCAGCTTGAAAAGAAAATTCTCTCTATTAATTTTCTAACTGCACACTGTGTTCTAGATCTTATTGTGAACAATTCATATTTAAAAAAAAAAATGTTTTAACCTCGCAACGTGTAATCAAAATGTCACAACTAGAGCTACTGATGTAAACGACAGATTTCCCTCTTGTGATGAATGCAGGACGTCTCCAAACTTAAACCCAGGACTTAAACCTGCACTCACAAGTTCACACTTATCTGTCTATCTTAACTTTTGAGTGCAATGCCCACATTTCAAAATACAACCAATACCCGTTGGATATAACTATATATTTTTTTTTCTACAATCCGTTACACTGCATGTACATCACAATACAAATGTTTCTGTTTCATCATGATTTTAACATTCAACAAAAATGACTTTAGTTTTCAAAAATGCAATTTTAAATTGTATTGCCTTGAATTAAAAGAGTTGAAATTAACATATTTTATTGTTAAATGCAACCTAAAAAAAGTATATCTCACATTCTTATTATTTATTCCATGATTAACATGACTTGAATTTTAATTTCGCTGGTACACAATCAAAAGCTGTTTTTTTTTTTACATGTTCCATTTGCAGTGTTTTCTGGGTCTCGGGCCCCACAGCCAGGGGCATAGGGCCCAGAGGTCTGGGGGGGCACGCGATCGCCTACAGGCCATCGGGAGCACCAGGACATTCCATTCAAGTAGTGGGCCGATCGCCGAAATGAGGGACTCCTCCCCGATATTAGGCGCTGTTTTTAAATTACAGTGCATGCGAGCATAAAGCAAATATGCATCCCCGATGCATCCACCAGCCGCGCGTCAAAACAGAGCTAAAGGACGTGTGCGTCTGCCACGATTCATAAGACAAGAGATAAACAGCAAGTCGCTTGATCCATTCAGATTTGACACATAATTGTTATACAGTCTGTGATATGAGTGTGATATGAGAACATTAACCAGTTAAACTGGATACTTCTTAGTTTTTAGATGTATAGTTCTAATTAATTTTAATTGATGTAAAAATGTTCAATAAGGACCTGATTAAAGATAAATACCAGTGTCTTATATAAATTAGGTGCTTCTTATTTACAAATAATAAAGCTCTTAAAGGGAGATTCACCCAAAAATGAAAATTGTCATAATTTACTAAACATCATGTTGTCATTACAAACATGTATACATTTTTTTCTTCTGTGGAACATAATTTGAGAAATTCAAGACATTTTTGTTCATACAGCAGAAATCAAGGGTAACCCAAAAGGTTTGGAAACATTCTACAAAATCTTCTTTTGTGTTCAACAGCAGAAAGTCATTTGGAACGACAGGACAGTGAGGAAATCATAACTGATAAATGTATTCTCAAAATCAATGTTTTACTGTAAAGCGCTTTTCTATGTGACAAAAATGCATTATTACGTTTGTTGCATCTGTCGTTAATTCAGTAAAAGTCTCTGTCCTGTTTTATTTACTCATTTACTTACTCAAATTGAAAGCCCTATGACCCATCACCCCAAACATTTTATTTTACGATCGCAATTCATACACCCCCACTGAACGTGATTTTGAGGGGCCCCCATAGCAAATTCAGTGCACAGGGCCCAGTATTTCTAGCGACGGCCCTGCCCACAGCGCAAGGCCTGTGGCAGTCAAGCCTGGGCCATAATCCATCCTTGGTAAAATGAGAAAACATGCTGATCTAAAACATCTCAGTACACCCTCACTGTCAGTTCACCTCCTTTTACCCTGACGATGCCAACCAGCCTCAGAGAGATGGGCATAACCACAACAGCGTGGTGCATTCAGGAACAGCATGCTTCTATTAGAGTACAACACATGTTAAACAGATGCCAAAGCAAATTTGTGCGGTATCTTATTTCAGAACTAAAACGATCAAAACACTTTCTTCTTTAAACACATTTTCTCCTGTGCCCACGCACTCACACCAGCACCACAAGAACAATAAATAAATAAATATGGAATATGTCATAATTATTTACCATTACATTAATAAACGTAATAAAATTGTACAAATAAGATTATCTACTTTGTAAAATGTTTTAAAAACTCAATATTAAATACTTGAAGTAAACGTATGAATAGTTGTAGCCTGCTAAATATACCATAATAATGATGATATTAGCATTAACATAAAATATACAAAACATTCAAATATATAATATTGAAAAATAAAATCATTTAGATAACATCTTACAATAAAATACAATTTGTTTAAAGCATTATCACTAAAATGAACAACAATGCTTACCGTATTAATTCTGTTTTAATGTATTTATTATTCTAGATTAATGCTAATTTATAAACGTATTTTTGTTATAAATATTATTGTAATTTATGTTTGTTCATAATACATTCGTTTTAATTCATATAACTTGAAAACGGTACAAACATACTCTAAAATATTCAGTTTGGTTCCTAAAGCACTACACTTCTGCACAACAAAACAGCAAACAATGTATTTCAGACTGTCTGTACTGATAGACAATAAGCCAAACTACAGGTAACAGGCATGCAGTGTCTTTTAATAACTACCCTCTTCCTTTATTTCTACTCTCTCCCTCCGTTTACAGAGTATCTCGACTCTCTCTCTCTCTCTCTGTTCCTCTGCATCTTGACACAGCACACTGAGCTTAATCGCACATAATTGGGTGGGTGGGACAGTGGGCCGGCCCAGGCTTTGTGTGCAAAGGGCAAGTGGTCAAGTTAATGGAGCCCTTGTACTGAACAGGGAGCTCTCTCCCTCTACTGGGACAGAGGGAGGGGACAACGGACCTCTTTCAAATCTCAAAAGACAGAGTTGGGTTCCTTTTACCCCTCCTACTCCCCCCCCCCCTCTCTTTTCCATAAACTGACAGGATTAGCTGCATAGCACCTCTACAGCTGAGCTTCATCAGAGCATGGGAAATGAAGAGGTCTAGAGTGACAGTCAAACTGTGAACTGAGGCACATGTGAGGACATCCGCTAGTCAAGGGACATTGCAGGACATATAGTCAGGTCTGAAAGTGAGAATTTTTCTAATTTAATACACCTGTTTTCATAAATATATTAGTAGCATAACAGTGAAAATTGAATTGAAAATTAACTTGAGAATACCTCAGTATTTGATTTGAACAAATAGTATTTGCTTATTTGATGAATGATCTATAAATAGTGCTGACTTGGTTAAAAATGTCTGAAATCCTTAAACTTGATTTCTAGGTTTAAACTGGAAAAATTAAATCAGATTTTTGGTCCCAATGAGGGATGATTTGACCAAAATGGTTCTAAGAACAAACAAACATAATTAATTTGTACAATTGATGCATTAAATACAATGAAACGATTTTGGCATTAATCACCATAACAATGAGCCATCACACCACAAATCAATTACACTATGTGACACAAAAAAATGAGCAGGACACAGAAGGATTCAAAACAATGATTTAATCACAAGCACCTGCAGTGTCAGTGAGAAACAATCACTTTGGACTCATCTGTGTTTTGTACAAATGTAATCACAGTGCAGAAGCACACAGCCCTGAACGATTCTCAACAAACCAAAGATCTCTGAATGAGGCGTCAGCAGCTCACAACAGGGAGGAAAAATCGAATCAACCAAAGATTTATTTGTTAAAATGCATAAAATATTTCAAGAGTTTAATTTTTGGGTGTAACATTTCTGAATTCTCAATGTACACCAAAAGCCAACTTCTGTAATCCCCTTGATTTACAAAAACAGAACTATTGAAGCTTGTTTCCTCCATAAGATTAAAATAAATTTATAAAAAAGGTAATTGTGACTATTTATATCATAATTCATACTTTATATTGAGTTAAAGTTTATATATTGCAATTCTGAGTTTGTATCTCACAATTCTTAGAAGAAAAGTTTAAGTTGTGAGATATAAACTTGTTAGAATTGAGTCAGAATCAAGAGAAAAAAAATCATAGTTACCTTTTTTTATTTCTTATTATCCAGTGAAAAAAACAGCGGGATGTAAATTTATAGCTTTTTAGATTTGTAGAAAAAAGTCAGAATTGCGAGGTATAAACTTACAAAAAAAGGGTAAGATGCCAGATATCGCATTTACTTTTTTATTCAATGGTGGAGAGGGGCATCTAAACAGAACTCCTATGAACTGTATCTATTAATTACATTTAAACTTGAAAATCGTCATCATTTACTCACCCTCATATCATTTCCAAACACTTTCCTTTATGGAACATAAAAAGAGAAGTTTTGCAGAATGTCCATGCTGCTCTTTTCAATACAATCAAAGCGGATGATGATCAGAGGCTGTCAAGCTCCAAAAAAGGGCAAAATAGCACCCAGTCCACCCAGCGTTCACATTATTTCAAGTCCTCTGAAGCGTTTGTGTGCAAAAAAGACTGAAACTTAAGTTGCTATTCTCTGAAAACGATAGTTATGATCACCATTCACTTCTATTGTATAGAAATGACCAATTTGGACATTCTGCTACAAACAACCCATTTTACATTCTATGGTTCAAATGGGTTTCAAAAGATATGATAAATGATGAGGCCATTTTCATCTCTTTATGAGGCCATTAGTCCAGCATGCACAGTGAGTGCGCTCTAAACATACAGGACTCAGTGGAGAACAGTGCTTCGGGTCTTACCAGTGGTAGTGTGACGCTGTCAAGACATCAATTCAGTCTTAGTCTGGCCTAATCTGTTATATCTTGTCAGCTCTTCGATAAAAAAAAAAAGTCAGGTGAGAGCATTTCACAGTGAAGCAAATAACATTCAGCGCAGCAGCATCCATCTCAACCCCTCATAACCTTTGGTGTCAGAATGAACCTTCGGATGTAGATACAGAATCAGTAGCTAACTGAGAGCTGGTGTCATTATGATAACAAGATCTCATGATCAAGACGACCCTGCGGCCTCATTTACGTCTTTGTAAAGAGGTGAAGATAGTCCCGCGAACCTGATTAGCTGTATCAGCCTCCAGAGTCAAATTCATAACGTTCAGCCCTGAAACATCATCTCTGATATCACGCACACTCACAGGCATTGAATGAGTTCATATCTGAGCATCACATCCGCAGTGTTTGTAGGATGAGAGGGAGGGATGTGTTCTCCATTCCCATTTAATGTATTTCACACTGCTGTTGCACAGTAAACAGGTCAAGTATACACACACACGGCAACTCACCTACATAGTCTGTTTTCACTGCACACACACACACACACACACACACACACACACACACACACACACACACACACACACACACACACACACACACACACACACACACACACACACACACACACACACACACACACACACACACACACACACACACACACACACAGTAGTTAAAAAAGTTATCCAAGCTGAGGAGTGTGATTAGAGGCTGTTTAGTCCCAGCACACACACACACACACAGGAGCTGAGGACACAGTGGCAAAGCCGGGGTGGGCGGTACAGAAAGGCAGCCTGGCATGCGATGGCTTTGCCCAGCTCAGATCAGGGCTGGACTGGATCCGTGAGTGAGAGTGAGGAGAAAAGGATAGTGGATGTTCTCATCATACACTTCCTTTCCTTCTCTCTGCATCTGAAAAACAAGATTCAGAAGTTCTGAAGCAGGATGGGGAAAAACTACATTACTGAATCAAAAGTTACTCAGATGCATGGTTTCAGAGTACGCTAATAAACATTAGAATTAAAGAACTATATAAATACCCATGCCAACGCATTGACATGAATTCATTTAAAAACATTAAAAATGCACTTCAAACATACAATGACTTGAATACACTTCTTCTATGAAAAGCATATTTAAAAAATCTGAATTAAAATTTAATTTTAATATTTTTATGTCAGAGTAATTATTTTAATGAGGATTTAAAAAAACATGATATCAGGAGAGATCTCATTTCATAATTAAAAAAATGCCTCACTAAACGAATGACATTCCTAAAAAGAAAACCTTAAATAGTTTGGCATATTTTATGATTTAATATAATTATTTTTTACAAAATTGCACTGCTTCTAATATTGTTCTAAATGAAAGGTTTGAAAACTATGAAGAGATATCATAAAGAGGAGACTATCATGACAAAAATATTCCTGTTTTTTATTATTGCTATTAGTCTTAACTTACTTTTATTTCAGTACTTTTTTGTTTAGATTTTTTGAAAACATTAAAATGTTGCCTTGCTAACTGAAATAAACAGTTTTCACATAACATTTATATTCATTTAAATTACCAAAAAACATTTTAATTATTTTAGTTTGTTGAAGTAACAACAACAATGCTACCCAAATACTTACTATTTATGAATTTTACATATAAAAATGACACATACATTTATTTTGATAAATATTTGTAAATCTTTTTTTATAATGCTTATATGATTAGGATTTGGGATGCTAGGGATTGACGCACAGCCTCAATGTTCAAATGAAACTTACTCTACTGCTTTCACAACTGTTCTGACAAATTAGAGTAAGAACATTCTATTTCTGCTGCATTTCATTAAAAAAGCTTTCTGCGATATGCCCTTCACTATTCGTATGTGCAGTACAAGAACTCCCTCTAACAAACAAGGACAAGCAGCAAGAATCCCACTAACTGCTTCATAATGGCCCGCTTAGAGCAGAGGTGTCTGCAGAGGGAATGTCACGCAGCCTTGCTGTACAATATGCCCAGTGGGTCTGCTTTTCTGCCACCGTCTGAGCTCTAGAGTTGTGGCAGTAGTACACTCAGTGCACTGCCAGTCTCTTCTGCCCTGGAGCTCAGCCCTGTCCCAACCAATCAGATCCTCCAAAGTCCCACACACTCCGCCAGCACTTAGAAAGAGAAACGTGCAGTTCATTTATGAAAACAAGATCCCTCCGAACAGCAAACACGGCTGACGTGTCAGTAGATTTTCAGAATGATTCAAATGTAATCAGGGCAGAATTGGTCACACACACAATCACTACAACCACTTATTTATTTTATTTGTGGGATATTTAATGCAAACACCATTCCAACAGGACCATCATATACAGAGCTCACCAACTCTAAAGTTATATCATTCACATGTGAAACTGAAGACAGTTTAAAAGCAAAGTTATACACAGTATCACTGATGTAACTAAGCATCATCCATTGACTACAAACTGAGAGAATAAACCATTACCAATGAATGTTAAATCAGTATGAGCACCATTAAGTGATTCCCAAACGGATACACATGCTCCTTCTGTAATACTCTAATATTCACCTCATCATCTCTGTGGCCTGAGATAAAATAAAAACAGATAAAAAGCCGCTCTCTTGCCCTTGATGTGTGTTATCTCTCTTTCCACCCCTCGACACAGCAGCCAATGTTTGAACCCGTGACCTCTCTGTAATCGGGGCAGCCAGCCGACCAACACTAAGCCCAATGCGAGGACCGACACATTCACACCAACCCAGACAAGTGAGAGAGCAGTGCAAGAGAGGGTAAGATCAAATCACCTGACGATACCCTGCAACATACACTTAAAACCATAGGGAGCATATATGTTCCGTCTGAAGGCCACTGTAAACAGCACACGGAGCAAGAGCTCACTGATACTTTCATAGAGACATTTACCAGTCACTGAGAGAACTGTAACATTTAGCAATCATTTCACATCATTTTGGTATTACATGAAGTGTGAGAAAGAGTTATATTGAGCTTAATTCACCTCAGGTTTTTGCACTACTGTTTGCAGGTATAAAGAATGACTGTTATAATGCCATGATCAAATATCACAAAATAATTTAAAGAAGATACATACTGTAAAATAAACAAATAATTTATTTCCTTATTTATTTTTATAATCATATTATCATTTGGGAATGATGAACTATAATAGTTAAAGTATTTTTATTTAAATCTACATTTAAATATTAAACAGCAATTCATTCTCCTGACATTTGGGGATTTCAGGTCAGATATATGAATATACATAATTATACAGACATTTTACGTTAACTCTACAGTTCAAAGGTTTGGGGTCAATAAGATCTTTAAATTGTTTTTGAAAGAAGGCTTTTATGTTCACAACATTTACTTAATACATTTCAAAAACAGTGAAAAGAGTATTATTTTAACATTTTATTACAATTTATTTGAATACCTTTTAAAAATACAATTTATTTCTATGATGGCAAAGCTGGCTTTTCAGCAGATATTACTCCAGTCTTCAGTGTCACATGATCCTTTAGAAATCTTTCTAATATGCTGATTAGCTGCTCAAAAAACAAAAACATTTTATCATAAAAATATTATCATTATAAATGTTGAAAATGGTTGTACTATTTAATGTTTTTGTGGAAACTGAGATGCATTTTTTGACTTCAGTTATACAGAGCAGCATTTATTTGAAGTTGAAATCTTATGAGATTTGACAATGTCAGTCTTTTTTATTATTAATTTACAGCATCCTTGCTATCTATCTATCTATCTATCTATCTATCTATCTATCTATCTATCTATCTATCTATCTATCTATCTATCTATCTATCTATCTATCTATCTATCTATCTATCTACTATACCAAACACTTCTCATCTTCCATGACTGAAGTGTTTGTTGCAGAGTGAATTAATTTTGTCAAGTTAGATGACAATACTTTAGACATACTTTAAGTGAACACTACGTAGGGAGCTTATGAATTAGAACACAGCTAGGGAGCGTGCACATGGAAGTTAGGATTGAGAGAGGCCAGAAGGAAAGAGAGAGCGAGCAATAAAAGTGTTAGAGAGTGATATAGCAAAGAAGCTTAGAAAAGAGAAGAGAGAGAGAGAGAGAGAGAGAGAGGAAGGGGAAAAAGGCAGCGAGCTTGCAAAGGTGAAAAGTTTAACAGGCAAAGCTGTTCCTCCTGATCACAGCCTGCTAATCAGCTTCATGGGTGGCTGGATAAATCGGCTCCTACTTTTTAATCGCACGGCTGCCAAGATGCAAGTCATTTATTTTATTGCTGCTTTTCCCTCTCTCTCCTCGTTCCTCCTCAGCCTGCTTTCTGCATCGAGGAGAGCGAGAGGCGTTCTTTAGAAAGCACGGGATGAAACGGAAAACCGGATGCTCGCGCTACAGGCCCCAGAAATGGATAGATTCGGGTGTTAAACGCGCCAAGAGCAGATACGGCCAGACAGACAGCTGGAAGTTGGGAGGATGTAGAGAGATTAAGTTAATATGTGTATGTATATGTGTGGGTGTGAACGGGGGATGTCTGAATTAAAATTCATGACTCTCTTCACAACCATTTGAGTAACAAGATTAAGATGGCCGAGTAGAAAATAGCTGCATTATCAGGCGGCTTGCAGTCCTCCAGCTGCTGGTGCTCTATTCCAGAACAGTGGGGATAAGAGGATAACACACAGCCCCCTCGCCACGTCCCCACACCGCTGAGAGCCCCATCCGCGGCCGGCCTGCGCACGCGGGAGGGAGGGAGGAGATTTAGGGTCTTAAAGGAAACACTTCAATCTCCAAGACATCAGAGGCTGGCTGGAGGTGAGGAGCGACAGACGACCGTAGGTGTAAGTCCGGGAGGGGCCCGTAGATGCTGCTATAATAGAAGACTGTGATTTGGGATTCTGAAGGAGGTGGGGCATGCAATCTATTGTCTGCCGTGCGTTTCTTTGTGCACTTCGTTTCTTACGTTCTCACCCAGCGCACACTCGCAGGGGCCAGGGTGTTCATCAGAAGATAAGAAAGAGGAATTAATCACTTTGAGATATGATGAGGGCACTTCAGTTCGCCCCTCGTATCACACACACAGCTGACGGCAAACCGAGAGTAAAGACGCACGCACACAGGCGCGAACAGCAGGACTCTTGACTCCGCTATCTCGGCCCCTTGCTGCTCATGTCATCATCCGCACAGAAACACAGCAGGTGGTCGGGCTCAAAAAGATCCCGTTAGACTTCAGGTGCGTCGGGGCAACATGAGGAAAAGGTGACTGCATTAGCTAGTTGTGTGTGTGCAAATGGGCAACAGTGGCACCGTTTTGACTCGTCTGGACAATACTTAAAGGCGCTGTGAGCAATTTCACACATTTCGCTCGCTTCCAACACTGAATACATTCGCTGCCCGTAGTATCAGCCATGTGGCCTCTCTGCAAAATGGGTCACAGGGTAGAGAGGATTTCTGGTTGGCTACAAATAAAATCACAGCTCGCTCACCGAAAAGCTGGAACACACTATACTAATTGGAATAGATTTTAAAACACGAGGCATCATACGCTTGCCAACTTTGTAAATGGTTACGGATAAAAATTAAGCATCTTACACTAAATGACACTACAGAAGTCATTCCAAACACAACAAACTTACACAGAAACATGTGCATTGTTGCTAGAAAAACGGAAACGATATGTTTTCTAAAATAGGCTCAATATATCAAACATAATCATAGTCTGAAACTAGAAAATTGGAGAACACTACTTGATTTTTTGTGAAATCTGTCAAGTCCGACTGCCCAAAATCTGCAGACTGGCTCTGACTTTTGACAATGTGTGTGGACAAAAATCTGTACAAATCTGAATTTAAAAAGAAATTACTCTAATGATTATGCATTAAAGTGGTGTTTGTTATGTATTTAAGTGTTTCGCTAGATAAGAAGAACATTGTAAGAAAAAAATCATTGAAAAATGGAAGAGATACTGGTAATTTTCTGCCAGGACATTATCTGTTACAAACATTTATTTTCAGCCTATGCGTAACTCAAACTATGGGTAAAACACCTGAGAAAAATCAGTATGGAAAGTTTCATCATATTAACAGTACATCGGGCTGTATTTTTATGGACTTTGTGTAAGGCTTAAAACTTTCCACTTAAGCTGCTGTATTAGGCCTGTTCATGCTTATTAAGGGGAAATAAAAAAAAAAACACTTATTTTTCCTCTCTAGGGCTTCTATGTATGCCATAATTCTGCATTTCTCGTTCTCTCTCCTTCTGTCCTCTCGATTGACGGCTCTAAATTCAAACACTCTTTCTTCGGTAGTCACAATGACCCCTCAGCGTTTTTCTGCCCAGCCATGTCCATCATTTCAGAAATAAAGTTCCAATCACTCAGCTCTAGAGTCCTGCTGACAGGCCCATTTTCCTCAGGCATGGGCAGGGCCGCCACTGTTAGACCTGTGGGGCATAATGGGTCCTCACAGCTTCTTCGGTAACAAAAAATGGCAGCCGTGGCTGTGCTATCGGTGCCAGTTAACCAGCTGGACGGCACTGCTGCTTTGACCTGGGTACGGTATTTGTGCTTTCAGGCAGGGGGAAAGGAGTTGCACCCTGTCCCATTCATTTAGAGTTTCACAGAAAGACATCTTTTGAGTTCTAAGAGTCCATTTAGAGCTTAAGCTTTCAGACTCCCTGTTCCTATTCCTGCTGACATAGCACACTGTACTTCAGTGAAACGTTCAAAATACAAATTTAGAGCACAAAGGCGGTGGCAAATGCAGTCACACTTAAAACTTTGATTCTCAACTTTCTGATACTTTAAAACATTTACACCCACTTACACATACAATACACACCTTCAGGTGAAGGTCCCACAAGTGTGAGTCGTAGTTGTCATAGCGACACACTCTCAGGCCTGCGCTTTCTGCCAGTCTGCAGAATCCTGCCAGCGTGTCTCCTCTGGTAGGGGCAAATACTAGAGCCGTGCCCTAAAGGGACAAAACACAAATATACATAGAGTAGAGACACTTTACTGGTGTTTCACTTCACTGACGACAAATTGTGCATCTGGTAGCACAAGTAAAATTAAACAAAACGTATGTTTGAAGACCACATTAAAATACTTTCTCATTAACCAGGTAAGGACACTACTTTTTGGTATAGAAACAATTATCACTCAGAAATTACTAGTACATTTCACAAACAATTACAAAGAAATGGCAAGTAAGTATCACATTGAATTACATTTTAGATGAAAGGCTGAGATTGTTTTACTTATGTAATAATCTAATCTTTTATTTACCTGTTTTATTTGAAAAATAATTTTTACAGACTTCCAGACACGGCCAGTGAAATCATACTAATATAATTTACTAAACATTTACTACACACACACACACACACACACACACACACACACACACACACACACACACACACACACACACACACACACACACACACACACACACACACACACACACACACACACACACACACACACACACACACACACACACACACACACACACACACACACACACACACACACACACACACACACACACACACACACACACACGGTCAGAATTGTTGGCACCCTTGGTAAATATCATCAAAGAAGGCTGCGAAAATAAATGAGCATTGTTAATCTTTTTTGTCTTTTATAAAAAAAAACAAAAATCAAAGCTTTCATTGGAGAATAAGAATTTTAAATGGGGGGAAATATCATTATTATTAAAAAAATTTTTTCAAACATATGTTGGACACAATTACTGGTACCCCTAGAAATTCTTATGAGTAAAATATATCTGAAATATATTCCCATTCATATTCACCATTTTGAGCACACCAGCGTGATTATGAACATGAAATTATCCAGCCATGGCTTCCTGTTTCACAGAAATATAAATAGGAGGGAAACAAAGGCCAAATTCCAAATTAATCACCCATCACAATGAGAAAACAAAACAAAGAATATATTTCTGATGTGCAGCAAAAGATAACTGAGCTTCACAAATTAGAAAGTGGCTTTAAGAAAAGAGCTAGAGCAGTGAAAATTCCCATTTCCACCATCAGGGAAATAATTGAGAATTTCTAATCAACAGAAAATGTTACGAAACTGCCTGGAAGAGGACGTGTGTCTATATCGTCCTAATGCACGGTGAGAAGGAGAGTTTGAGTGGCTAAAGACTCTCCAAGGACAAAAGCTGGAGAATGGCAGAAAAATCTTGAGTTTTCGGGGTCAGAAAACCATTTTAAAAAAATATCAAACAGCACCTACATCACCACATGTTGTTTGGGAGGGCTTCAAGAAAAAAAAAATCAAAAAAAATCAAGAAAATAAAATGCTTTCACCAAAAAACTCTCTCCAGCATATTCAGTTGCCAGACATGACTGGACCTTCAAATGGGACTGGCTTCTATGGTCAGATGTAACAAAAAAAATAGCTTTTTTGCAGCAAACATGGGTTTGGTGAACACAGGGATAAAAAGTACCCCATGTACAATGAAATATACTGCTGTAGTTTTGATGTTGTGGGCCTATATTTCTGCTGGAGGTCCTGGACATCTTGTTTAGACACATGGCATCATGGATTCTATCAAATACCAACAGATAAAAAAATCAATAAGTGACAGACTCTGTTAGAAATCTTATAATGGGCCATGTTTGGATCTTCAACCGTACAATAATCCTAAAACAAACCTTAAAAACAACACAAAAATGGGTCACTGGCACAAAACCAAGCTTCTGCTATGGCCATTCCAGTCCTCTGACCTGAACCCTGTAGAAAATGAGTGAGGTGAACTGAAGAGAAGAAGCACCGTCATGGAGCTGGGAATCTGAAGGATCTGGAGTGATTCTGGATGAAGGAATGGTCTCTGATCTCTTGTCAGGTGTTCTCTAACCTCATCAGGCATTATAGGAGAAAACTCCTATACTATTTTGGCAAAATTGAGGTTTCAAAAAGTATTGAATAAAAGGGTACCGTTAATAGTGTCCAATGTATATTAGAGAACAACATTTATTTCATATTGATATTTCCCCCCATTTTAAATTCTTATCCTCCATTGAAAGGTTAGATTGTTGTGATTTTTTTAAATAATGGATCAAAAGGATTAATAATACAGATTTATTTCCACAGCCTTCTTTGATCATATCTACCAAGGGTACCAACAATTCTGACCACGTGTGTGTGTGTGTGTGTGTGTGTGTGTGTGTGTGTGTGTGTGTGTGTGTGTGTGTGTGTGTGTGTGTATATAATATATATATATATATATATATTATTGATAAAATAATTATCAATTATCATATTAGTATTGTTGTTAATATAACTATTAAAATACTGTTGTCCTGTTTGAATGTGCAGAGACAGCTGTAAATAAATAATTTTTAGGTTGATTCCCTAAATAGTCAAAATACTGTGACTTGCTTGAAAAACGGTGAGAGGCAGGGTGGAATAGTACAATAGTTCGGACATCTGTTTGAATAGAAAATACTCTTTTTTAAACAAAACTACAAAAAAAAAACATCTATAAATGGCCTAGTAAATTACCAAATAAAGACAATTTTAGGAAGCGGATTTTAATTTCCTTCAAATGAAACATTGTGGTAGACTGGTAAGCTTTTAGTGTGGGGGCTCTTTTCTCCATCCGGCCCAGCCCATCTCCACTGCGTCTCAAAGCACACTTGCTGTACGTGGCGCTTTGCATCATTACATTCTATTTGATTTCTCCCAGGTATTATATTAGATAATAAACAAAAAGATTAAAGCTCACCTAATCCAATCAATGGCTGGAAGCGCATCCCCTCTCTTTATAGATCAACAAGCCCAAACCAACCAGGCAAGCTAAGAGGATTACCCAATAGTTCAAAGTTTCTTTGAAATCCTTCGGTTTCAAATACTATTTCATATTTTGTTCATATTATTGCTTTAATTAAATGGGCAACGACACAAATGAAACAAACAACTACTAATACGACAACAGGATCATCTCAATACAACAGATGTTTTCATTTTTTCATAAGCTCCATGCGGGACATACGCTGAAAGCGCACACATACACAAACGAGCATATCTACAGATGTGTTAATCAGCTGTGTATGCTGGCCGGATGGTCTGCTGCCATTTTAGAATAACAAATTAGAATCATTAGGAGGAAAATTAATTGGTTTCAATAAATCGGCTCAATTCTGGTCAGAATGCTATAGGGAAAATCACAACAATAAATCTGTTTTACCACTTCTCGACTCAACAATGAGCCAGGGAAACAAGATATTTTCATTTACTGAATGATGAATTTTTTTTTTACACATTATTATTACCTGACTAGGAGGATTAATACTTTGATCAAAAGTTTTAACAATTATTAACAGCTTTCATCTTTTTTCCTCCTTTTTGTTACATGGAGGTCACAGTAAAACTTGTCTTGGAAATACATTTATTGCTGCCAAATACTTTGTGTATGGATTTTGTGTTAGCCTTTTACGGACCCTAAAATATGCAAATCTTAAAAAATTACAATCATAAAACTATTGTATTTTATTATAAAAATATATAATTTATAAATAATTAATACAAATTAGTGCTGTCAAACGATTAATCATGATTAATAGCGTCCAAAATAAAAGTTTTTGTTTACAGAATATACGTGTGCGTATACTGTGTATATTTATCATGAATATATAAAGACACACATACAGTAGATATTTTGAAAATATTTACATGAAATTAAATGTATATATTTATATCATATAATTGATATTATATATAAATATATTTAATATATAAACATAACATATTTTTCTTAAATATATACATGCATGTGTGTGTATTTATATATACATAATAAATATACACAGCACACACACATATATTATCTAAACAAAAACTTTAATCATTTGACAGCACTAATAATAATAAATATATACATTTGACAGCACAAATAATAATAAATATATACATTTGAAAGCACTAATAATAACATATACTGTATATATATATTTTTTTTTATTACCATGACTATTATATTCATTGGAAAATACAAATTTTCCTGTGATGCATGCATGTTAATTTTATTTTACAGTAAACAAATTAAATAAACAACAATTTAGCTAATCAAAATTTCTTGAAAAACACCAAAATAAAATTATAATTCTCACATACACTCTCTCGGTCTCGGTCTGTCTGTCTCTCTCACACTCGCACACACACTCGCACACACACATACACACTCACACTCGCACACACACACACACCATAACAGCCCTTTACATAAAGACATCAAATATCAAAGACGATTCATGAAAAACCTTAAAGATAAAAACAAATCCGTTGTTATCTTTGAAGTGTTTTTCATTTGCTGTTCAGGGTCTTATATCAAGAGGGCATGAAAGAGGACTTGTGGGTCTTATGATTAGTGCAGTGCATAAAATAGATGAGATGACCCAATCTAAGTTGCACATAATAAGTATTAAAGTATTACATGATATTAATCCTGCCATTCCATTACACGCTCAATCACTGCATGCCAACTAATTACTGAGACACACACACACACACACACACACACACACACACACACACACACACACACACACACACACACACACACACACACACACACACACACACACACACACACACACACACACACACACACACACACACACACACACACACACACACACACACACACACACACACACACACACTTACATCAGGTCGCAGTAATCTTCTTAGTGCATCAACCAGACTGCTTCTGTACTGGTCAAGAAACAGACTAAGAGAAAAAGAGAAAGACAGAAAAACTCGAAAGATTAGAATGCATTGCTATGATAATGGTTCCAGATAAAGCAGCAGGCTATTTATTTTCACTGTTTGCGAATAAATCCAGCAGCACGGGCAAAAAAACTAGCTGATGCTCTTTTTTCCTAAGATGTGAACAAATCTTGTTTCAGTGGTGTGACAGCATTCAAATCAAAGGTAAAACACACACGCTAGCAGTGTTGAGCGATCAAGGAAGTATCAGGTGGCGTTAACATGATACAAAGTAATACAAAGCAACAGAAAAAGAAAAACCCTTCAGTGACACACACAATTACATACAGTATATACAAATTGCATACAAATACAAACATATAAATATATACCATCAAAGAAATAACTTCCATTTTAAAATATATTCAAATTGAAATCAGTTATTTTAAAGTAATATTTTACAATAATAGTAATATTTTCCAAACTTTTGGCTTGCATATATACACACGGTTCTTTGATCTATGAAAATTTAATTAAACAGCATTTTTAAAAGAGTAAGTACAAATCACCAGCAAATCTCATTCACATGTTGTGGGAATGACCTAACTTATTTAATTATTGGACTAAAATATTTAAAACTTTGAAAGATGCCTTCAACATAGATATTGATACAGATCCACTTTTGGCCATTTTTAAATTATCTGCTGGCTAACTGTCTTGATACTTAAGCTGAGCATTAATATATAAACAGACGATTTTCATTCATGCTTTTTAAATTTATTTTATTTGTACCAGTCTTTTTTTTATTTAATTTTTTTTTCCTGTGGGGAATTATAGGTTGTTAAGGGAAGGAAGTGTTTAGTGGGGTAGTATCAGTAATACCATGGAAGGATCATTTTATACAATTAATTTTGTAATTTGTTGAGTTGATATTCCATGCAGAAAATCTAATAAAGAAATTTGAAATAAAAAAGAGTAACTACATATTCTTGTGCTTTTTACATATTCATAATACTACAGCTATTTTTACAAGAGCAAACCATGTTCCAGACTGAATTTACTTGTAAACGTTTTAGTCCGATCACTTCTGGCCCTGCTAAAAACACTGCTCTCGTTTGCTAGGGGTCAAAGGTCAGAGTTATGTTGATTATTTTTGTGATCTAACTGGCCACGTCTAGCGGTCACGAGTCTGATGCTTGAAGCGTTTCATTAGCAGTTCAACTTTTGACCCTGTGTTTTGGGTGGAGTAGGTCAGTCGGGACAATAGAGGGTGAGTTTAGGGGTGAGAGTGCAGGAATGTTCGACTGGCCACACTGGCCTTGACAGGGTACGTCAAACAAAACCCATCCCACATTACCAATGGTACTTCCTCCTTTACGTGTATGTAATACTTGCCTTTCATTCTTTCTCCTTTAAATAAAAATTATTTTCTGTTTATTAAAAAGGTAATGACCATCCACAACAGCACCAGCAGTATGTCAGAGTTTTGGGCCGCAAGATTTGCTTGTCGAAATTGTTGTCGTCATCCTCACTAGTGGTTAACTGACTTTCAAATCCCTCTCTCTTGCCTGGCCTGTTTGATCAGTGCATTTACAATGCTATAAATAGAAGTGTGGTAGCATATTACAGAAGTGCATAACTTACACAGCTCACCAGGATGACAAACACAAATTGAAATATTTTTGGATGTGGTAATCTGAAGGTGATGGTAGTAAGATTAAAATATGGGTGGGTTTTTATACTTGATCTGACCTAATCCAGAGTGCATTAACTTCATCCCCTCATTGAAACCTATAGGATTCAGTGACGGCAGATAAATGACTCATGAAAATCATACCATCAATAGGAGCTTATGCTAAGATGACTGACATTACTGATGGTTAGAGAGAAAACCTTTCATACGTGGAGATGTCTTTACAGATATATACTGAATTTCCGTTATGTTTCCTGGACATGTGATGGCTAGTTTTTTAATCATTACATTTTTTAGGTTTTCATTTATTTATTTTGTAATCTAGGTTTATTTTGTTAATGTGTAAACTACATTTAAACATACACCTTAAGGTTAAAAGGTTTTTAGGATCATAAGAATCATTTTAGTCAAGTGTGTCCAAAATTGTAACTGCTATCCATCCATCTATCCTCAAAGCCATTCTCATTGGTCTGTTTGTTTATTATCGATTCACTAATTCAGCTAACTAAAATTTTATGAAGCTTCAAACCTTGAAATCACAAACAGCTGTACAGAAATCAACACTGAAATGCTGTAAATGACCAATTTATCTAAACGACATCTAAATAACTGGTAAATTATACAATTTTTCAGAGCTATTGGAAAACATATTGACCAGTCCCATTTTTGTGCTATTTTTAAAGCACTTCTATGTGTTGCTTTATTTATTTATTTTTTCCTGTGTGCTATTATAGTTAAAAGGGCTAAACAATGCAGCTAGACAGGTGACACAAAATATCATACTTAGGTTTTTAAGGTAAGGCACTCTAAAAATACACAGATATGAATAGAAAAATAAATAAATAAAATCACATAATGAGCAACAAGGGGCAAAGTAAACAAGAAAAGGTGACAGAAAGGAATCAGCTAAATAACAGTGACTTCTTAAAAACTAAAATAAATAAACAAATAAAAGTAAACAGGCACAAAAGCTTTTATCTTGAGTCCACAGACACGGGAAGCTTAGAGGAAGCCGAGATGCCAAGCTCTCCCAGTCAGTCATGCACTACGCAACAAGACCACTGCAAGAATTCACACCAGCCACCTAAATTACACGGTGTGTGTTTGTGTAGTGAAGTGCTTCAATGTTCTCTCTCTCTGTGTGTGTGTGTGTGTGTGTGTGTGTGTGTGTGTGTGTGTGTGTGTGTGTGTGTGTGTAAAGCAGCATAAACCAGGAATCTCTAAGAGACATGCACTCTCACTTTAGGTTCAGTTGCTGAGGGAGGTCACAAAACATTGCTGTTTATTAGACAGCAATAAAAGATGTTCCATCGCATGACTACACACACACACACACACAGCACTGCTTCTTCACACACAGACACTGCGATTCCAACTAAGGATCTAAGCGATGGGATACGCCGTGTTTTTCCTAAATGTGCCATTCCATAGCACTTTCAAATAGACTCCCTGCGAGCATGTTTACATGTAGTCACTATAGAAATGGAGCTGAACAGAAATAGGTTACGGTGTAAAATTCCATTATAATGTCATGAACACATTATATAATGTATAAGAAACTTAAAATATCAGTAGTTCATATACATTCAATATCAATGCAAATGAAAACACTGAATAAATGTCTCAAGATACAGGTACATCTAACAAAATTAGAATATGGTGAAAAAGTTCATTTTTTCTTGTAACTTATTTCAAAAAGTGAAAATTTCATATTATTCATTATATGTAAAACAAAACACTTCAAATTTTTTTGTTTTAATTTTGATGATTAGAGCTTACAGCTAATGGAAATAAAAAATCTCTCTCAGAATCTCAAAATATTAGAATATTTACATTTGAATTTCAATTAATAACCATCTATACAGTATACATAGTGGGTATCTCTTGTTCTTTGAAACCACAATAATGGGGAACACTGCTGACTTGGCAATGGTCCAGAAGACAATCATTGACACCCTCCACAAAGAGGGTACGTCACAGAGGGTCATTACTGAAAGGGTGGCTGTTCAAGGAGTGCTGTATCAAAGCATATTAAATGCAAAGTTGACTGCAAGGAAGAAATTGGGTAGGAAAATGTGCACAAGCAACAGGGATGACCGCAAGCTTGAGAAGCTCTTGGAAATCAAGGTCCCAGAGTCTGGAGGAAGAGTGGAGAGGCACAGAATCCATGTTGCTTGAAGTCCAGTGTGAAGTTTCCACAGTCAGTGATGATTTGGGCTGCCATGTCATCTGCTGGTGTTGGTCCACTGTGTTTTCTGAAGTCCACAGTCAACGCAGCCATCTACCAGGAAATTTTAGAACACTTCATGCTTCATTCTGCTGGCAAGCTTTATGGAGATGCTGATTTCATTTTCCAGCAGGACTTGACACCTGTCCACACTGCCAAAGGTACCAAAAGCTGGTTCAATGACCATGGTGTTACTGTGCTTGATTGGCCAGCAAACTCGCCTGAGAATCTATGGGGTATTGTCAAGAGGAAGATGAGAGACACCAGACCCAACAATGCAGATGACCTGAAGGCCGCTATCAAAGCAACCTGGGCTTCCATTACACCTGAGCAGTGCCACAGGCTGATTGCCTCCATGCCACGCCGCATTGATGCAGTAATTCATGCAAAAGGAGGCCCAACCAAGTATTGAGTGCATAGAAATGAACATACTTTTCAGAAGCCTGACATTTCTGTGTAAAATATCCTTTTTTATTGATCTTATGTAATATTCTATTTTTCTGAGACACAGAATTTGGGGTTTTCATTATCTGTGAGCCATAATCATCAAAATTTCAAGAAATAAAGGCTTGAAATATTTCACTCTATGTATAATGAATCTATATAATATATGGGTTTCACTTTCTGAAATGAGTGACAAAAATAATTGACCTTTTTCATGATATTCTAATTTTTTTTTAGATGTACCTGTATATCTATTTGACATACATTATCATACATTTGCAAAGTGAAGCTGGATGTCAGGCAAATCTTAAGAGTAGGGCTTCACGATTTTTACACATGAGCAGCTTATTATCTGGTGCTTTCAGTGTATCGGAGCAGCATGGAACTCATTTCTGGATATGCTGTGGTTTTGGGTTGCTTATAACTTGAATTTTGGAAATAAACATACGTTAACCATCTTTCCAAACTTGTAATGAGAAGTGCTTATAAACTGGCTGTTGTCAACAAAAGAGATGCTTTAAGGTCTCTCTCTCTATGCAGTTTTACGCCAAAAAAACGTAATGGTCTCACGTTTAAGATTGTCTAATTATTATTATTATCATTACTTTATAATCATATTGATACATAATCACAAAATTTTGGCCAAATTGTCCAGCTCAACAAATAAGCATAGCCATCCCAGAGAGAGAAAAAAAACATTAAATTGCAACCGTAATTATTATCAAAAGAAAAAAGACAATTATTTGAAAGATTATTTTACATACATTATTGTAATTCTCAAAGGTGCACTCTCGACAACCTTTTTTTTTTTTTTTTTACAATTTATGGACATTTTTTAAGAAATTTTCAATATAGTAAACAAGAAAACACTTTACTTTTTTTAAACTCTGCTGTTGCAGTTACACGGTTTCATTTACACATTTATTGTGGTTCTATACTGAAAACTCAGAAACAAGGGCAAGCAGGATCACATTTAGTCATTTTAAAAACAATAACAAAAGTGCAAGAAACTCTGAAACAGGGAAACAAGAAAAGACCTACTGCTTCACATGGGATTCTAAAGTGCTCACCTGATGGACACTAGACTACACCATTAGGAAGAGCTGACAATGGCAGAGAAGGTCACATGACATGGACAACATGGTAGATGTAGTGTTTAGGTTTTCATTCTACACACCTATACATTAACTGTAGTACCTATTTAGACAGTATATTTTCAAACACAGCTAAGCACACAGATGCTGACAATCAGGGAATAATGATGGGATGAACAGGAACCAGGAACAAGACAGAACTACAAACTAAAAGACTACAAAACAAGAGCACAGACTAGCAATACATTACATATGTAATATTAAACAGGCCCATGTGAAAGAGACACATGAAAACTTTTGATTAGAAACAGCATATCAGTCTTTAACCTTCTCAGCAGTGAGGAAATATCGCTTTAAACAAAGCTTCACAAGTCAAGTAAAGAGCTGTGGGCCTTGAGTGCTAATTTATTGCTTTTGTCAACTCTTTGCATAGCTACAAAACATAGTTTTCAGACAAGAATAGCATTGTCTTGTGAAGACAAAGACGAGGTGAAATAGAGGGCTGTCTTTTGGAAGAACCTTTTGCTATCATAGCTGAGACTACGTCTCTATCTCTCTCTCTCTTCTCCTAGTGTGAGCGCCGCCGCATTACGTCCTGCCTTTCTTGACGATTGTCTGAAAGACTATAATTAATCGGAGCAGAAGTGTGGCTGTTGACCTTTTCGCAGGTGATCGTCAGCATGGCTATGTTCGTTAATCGCCGAGCGATCACTCTCCTGACGACGGCAATTACAGATGAGTTGCCAGTGCAAGCAACGGGGGGACAGCCAACGCGGCATGATTCATCCTCACCTACCTTCTTCCACTCTCTCTCTCTTCACACACAGACACACACACACGTACTATCTCCTTACTACACACAAATCAATCTCATGCTGGCCCTCTGCTGCACATTTTACCTGCGTATTAGCTGCCATTTGTCTGACATTAGAATAATAGTAGGCTGTACCAGGCTTTAGTGATCATCGCCAGAGAACACACAGGTATCATTATACCCCGCCTCCACCAGCCTCACCACTTTGTGCTAGATAGAGACAGTGCCAAAGAACACCCTGTTTAGAGCTGGGCTTATAACAATGTAATAAACTATAATAGTGTTAAGGAAAAAGTTGATAAGGAAAATGTGTATGATTTGAAAATGTCTATAATTAGAGTACTAATTAGGGTTATTATAACACGCAATGAGAGCAGGAATCAGAATCAGACATGAATACACACGAACCAATAAAATCTCACTAAAAATCTCCTGTATTCATTGGTCATTTTCTGTATATTTAATTGTAGATTTAATATAAATGCATAAAATATTGGCAAACAGTACATTACTGGAACACAGTTTAACATATAAAATGTATTACAAGGGCAGTTCATCACAAAATGTATTTACTGTCCCTCGTTCCAAAGCTGTAGGACTTTTTCTTCGGAGTAAAAGAAATAAGATATTTAGAAGATTGTTTCAACTTTTTTTTCTGACTGGATAATGAAAGTCAATGGGCTCATGAAAAACATCGGAGTGCATTCACTTTATATAGAGAATTATACAGAAGAAATAAAGTCACAGGTTTGCAGCGCCATGAGTGAACAAATGAAGACAGCATTTACAAATTTGGGTGAACCATTCCTTTATCAACTACATGATCATGTAAATAAAGAGCACTGCTCATCTTTGATCACATGATGCCTCCCTAAGCTGGATTTTCTAAACTATCCAACATAGCATTCAAGCAACATTACATTTTCTTGCATTACATAATGAATAGGGGTGTGACGAGACACTTATCCCACGAGACGAGACACGAGACTGGGTTCACGAGAACGAGACGAGACTTTTTTTTTTTTTTAAAGATACTCAATGATGAAATATATAGGGAAAAATAGTATTTCAATCAACTGAAAAACACAATGCAAAAAATGTAGGTGCATTTTGAAAAAAAACCTTATACTTTATGAAATTAAACTTATTTTTAATTGAATTATATGCAGTAGCCTAATAAACAACATGTAAACTAGAGCTGCACGATTCTGGACAAATTGAGAATCAGTTTAGTTTTTTTATTGGAGATCACGATTCTCTCACAAAATATCGTAATTTATCTAAAATATATATATTAATTTGAACAAAATAAAATGAAGGAGTCAGTGTCTCACTTCATAAAGACTCCTGAATGAATGATTCAATGTCAAATACATGATTTAAACTGTTGTCGCCACATCCTGGCGGAAGATGATAAGCGTTACAATACAAGTGTTAAGATACTTTCGATTTGATCGCTACTGTAGACAATTAGTGTTTATACACAAACTATAAACTTTTATCCTAGTACTTCTGTTATTTAGATGCTGTAAGGCTGCAGCTAACGATTCTTTTTATTGTTGACTAATCTATGGATTATTTGTTCGATTAGTCGACTAATCTATTGATTATTTTTCAATTAATCTATTTATTATTTTCTCATCAGTTGATGAATTCTTTAGTTAAACTATCAATACATAATAACAGTAAATTCTGCTATTAATCTTTTATTTTATTCAAACGTTTTCTCATAATTAATAATTTACAAAAAATAAATAATAATAACAACAAGGAAAGAAAGAAAATAACAATAAAGATAATAACAAGAAAAGAGAGAAAAATAAATAACAATAAATAATTAATAAAAATAAAAATGAAAGAAAATAACAATAAAAAAATAAAAAAGAGAGAAAAATAAAAATAATAATAAATAATTAATAAAAAATAAAAAGAAAGAAAGAAAATTACAGGGCAGTGATAGTCAATAGAAATGCACATTATGGTGCATTCACAGTTCTGTTTGGGACTGACAGCAGAACAGCTGAAGTCACATCCGCATTCAGGACACGAGAGCGACAGAATCAAAAATAGCGTCATAACACTGGGAAGTTGACAGCCCGTTTTTAAATGAATGATCCCAGTCGAAGCTTGTCCTATACATCACACAGTTAAACAACTAACAATGACTTTAAAAGCTTTGTTATGGAGTGCAGAGCGTGCGTTTGGTGCACGCGTCTCAGAGCTCGAGTGATCGCGCCCACGTGACTACACTGACGGCAGCTCCGGTTTAAGATGAACGAAAATCATTTCTCCTTCTCCGTCTCTGTGAGTGCATTAAACCTGTCATGATTATATAGGCAACTCGATGTCCCGTGCTGTTCCGTTCATTCAGCGCAGCTTTGAATGCGGTTGTGAATCCTGACAATGTAAAGGCATCAGTTCGGCTATATATATATGCCGGTTCTGACGGTCGTATAATAACAGAATGCTCTGTGAACGCTCTATGAAGTGATGTTGTTTACCTTCTGCTCTAGAGTCTTGTTTGTCTTAAACATGGCAGAAAAACAGTCTTAAGTAGGGATAACTGCAGGCTGTTTTTAAAGATTAATTGTGCAGCTCTAATGTAAACATTGCACAATACTTTGCGAGGATATCGTGACGTTCTCGCGAGACCAGTCAGATCTCGCGAGATCTCGTGCCACGGGATCTCGTCACATCCTCTAATAATGAAGTGTGAATGTACCAGTAGTAAAATTTACATCCGAATGATTGTAAAAGACTAGTGTAATGCACACACAACAACGCATTTACGCAGACACACAAAAGAGAAAAAAAAAAACAATGGTTCCACATGTTCAGGACCTGGCTAATTGAAATGTTTGTATTGCTCCACAATCTCTCCCTCGCTCTCTTTCTCTCCTTGCACAGGCATAATTATTTGCAATTTGTCTAAGACATCCATTTGCTGGGACGCCAAGCATGAAAAAGAGGCAATTTCTGAAAAATGGAAATGCCTGGCGGAGCTGGCGGAGGGGAAATAATGCAGTGCCATTCGCGAGCTGATGGCTGCCATCTGATAAGCGTTACGGGCGCAGGAATATTAATGCCACATCACCGGGACACAAGGTGCACACTTTTATTGAGGGTGTAGACATATTGTGGCTGGAGATGCTAGTAAAGTGTGAGATATGATATTTATTTTGTAATAGCTGTAAGAACGTCCGGTTTGGACAGATGTACAGAATCTCTTCGCTTGCTTAGAATCGTGTAGCAGTATAAAGAAAAGGCCTGAACGAATCTGTTTTGGAGGTGTCCCGCAGCAATTATGTACAGGTGTCATGTTTTGGATGACGGTGGATCTCTAAAGAAGTGACAGTTCAACAAAAGGATCAACCTACCAGTCAGCGCACATCACCACGTCAAAGCGACCCTCCAGAGCGGACACATCGGCCTCATTGTCCCATCTCACCACCCTGAAAGAGGACAGAACCAGGATCATAGCTGCTGTGTCATCAACCCTGTTGCGCAATTTATCGTTCACCCCCATAATCCCTCATAATTCTGCATCCAGAGACATTTCACACACCTGACACTCGCTTTATTTGCGCCGTTGTCTGGCAGCGATCGTTTTCTCTCTTTTCTTTAAGTGCTAGGGCCGGTTTCCAGGCAAGCAAATCTGATTATTAATTAGCCATTATTAACAGTCAGTAAACAAAAATTACGTCTTGTGGAAATACAATCTCCTCTCTCAGCGGGGTCCGCGCTGCTTATTCACTGACTTGAGAAAGCGAATCCACCCCCCCTCCCTCAACCAATCACACGCGACCTTCACCCCACTCAAACCGCGCGCTCTGACAGGAAGCCTAATCTCTAAAGAAAACAATCAAAGTAATGCAGGCTAATTATACGTTTACTCTTTCACTTCATCAGCCCAGTGTAAATACACAGGGAGGGGGAAGTGTGCAGAGCAAGAGAGAGGGGGAGAGAGTGGTTAGATCACTGAGTGCCAAAATTACTTTTTAGGTGATAATGCATTTGCCTGATGGTGTGCACATTGGATGAGCTGTGTTTTGGCAAATGTGAGAGAGGGGTGTTAGAGAGTGTGTGTGTGTGGTTGAGTTTTCTACATGAGGGCATTCAATCACAGAGAGTGGCTCATCATCACTCTGCCTGGATACATCTCGGTGCGTTAGAGAGCGTAGCGCTCGCTATGCGGGCTGTGGATACCTCGTTACCGGGCCAACTGGGTTCAGGGAGTGATACGGAGCCTTGCACCTTCATTTTTGCCTACTTATTGACACTATTATGTTCCGAACACAAGTGCCATAAAATGCCACTTTACCCAAACACACTTGTCTATACTTCATGGCATGCTCGACTATGCGAAGCTTCAGCGAATTATAACTCTTGAATATGTATTGACAAGAGATGGACTCTATATGGCTGTAATGTAAAAGCAATATTAGTGCTCTGTCTTTCAATATCAGAGATGTTGGGAGGTGTATGAGTGATTACCTGCTGGACACGTTGGTAGACAGGAAGAGCCCTTCTCGTCTGTTCCTCTCGATTACACTGCGCACATCTGATGCTCTTTGTCAAGAAATGCAATACTGTTTTGTGATTAATAAAAGCAGGACAGTTAAACATCAACTTCATGAAGACAGATGTATCCACTTGCATGTCAAAAGTTTGAACAGACCTACTCTTTTCCAAAAATGTTTAATAATAGTGAAGGCATCATAACAAATTAGTTCCGGTCCAGGAGGCCTGATTGGCCAACAACACTACTATGCAACCAACCCGAGCCTCAGGTCCTGAGATGCTTCCTGGGATGCTTTTTTGAATACTGTTAGACATTTGGTGGCTGCTTTTTCTTCACAATTGTATCCAAACAATCTAAAACAAACAGACTTTTTTTTTACTTTTTTTTTTAAACGTTCCAAAAAAAACGAATGAATGAATTAATGAAATCATACTTTTGTACAGTTATTCACATTGTAGGAACAATACATATTTATCTACAAAAAAAAATCATAACATGATAAACATTAGATTCATAAATTCATTCAAAAGTTTATCTGGTATTATATTTATGTTCATTTGTAACTGTCAAATGAGGAATACTACAACAAACTGATCAAACTTTAGAATACAGAAAAGTTTACCAAAATAAATAAATAAATAAATAGCCACTTTAGAGATGTAGGTGAGACACTGCTGAACAACAGCAAGACCATTTTCCTGATTCCTCTGATCAAGAGCCTGTTACACCTGAGCTGATTTCTTGTTTAACCATGTTACAGAACTCTATTATGTCAGGGCTTTTCAAATGACATCAACCCACAGCTTCCGTAACAGCCGTCTCTCTCCACACCTCATCCACAGATTACCACTGAGCTCAAAACCAACTCATGCAAAGCATCACCATAGGTAATCAATAGAGAGGCTTTTAACCTGCGGCCATCTCTTCAGATGGGCCTCCACCCATTGTGGTTATACTGCGGGATTGATGTCAGCACATCTATGAATAGACCCTTCGACAGTTTTAAACTAATTCAATTACGATTTCTCGCTTTTTCTGCCCTGCTTTCTTTCTCGCTCCATGGAAAACAACCGTAGCAAATCCAATCTATAGCGCAGGGATGGAGAGCAAATCCCTCGATGAAAGAGGGGAGGGGGCTGGGTGCACACTGCACACTGGTGAGATCCGCTGCTAAGAAGAGAGAGTGGAAAGCTTACAGTGTAATCCCACCAGGAAAAGACCACAGAGGTCAGCACTGGCGAGACTCGTTCTCTTTTAACAGTGAACCGAGACACAATTTTAATAAAAAATGGACTTCCTGTGTTACACCTGTGCATATATTGTCTCCAAGTTTCAGGGCTGCTGCTTAATAGAGTTTGTAAAGCTCTAGAGAGCAGCAGCTATTAAAGAACATAATCAGTGTGTGAGAAGAGAAATTTAGCAGTTAACAGTAGGGTCTCTTGATTACACATGCACGGCTTTAATACGAGCTCAGCTAGTCTTTTGAACACACAGACTGAGATCAGAACTGAGTCATGAA
The DNA here is from genome assembly GCA_027422405.1 of Ptychobarbus kaznakovi. Lineage (NCBI taxonomy): Eukaryota > Metazoa > Chordata > Actinopteri > Cypriniformes > Cyprinidae > Ptychobarbus > Ptychobarbus kaznakovi. The sequence goes on along the minus strand of CM049801.1, from coordinate 11,926,282 downwards.
ACCACTCAGCACTTTCTGATATACTTTATTAATTCCCACTTGGGCTCGCTGGCCTGCTTTTTTGATGAAGTGTACAGAGTGTGTGTGTGTGTGTGTTCATGTAGTAATACGTCTAATCGGTCATATTTGGTATAGGAAATAAGAACACTACTTGGATTAACATCTAATTGTCCAGCAATAATACAAGTACTCACACAAAAGTAAGTGAAATGTACAAAAATTTAAATATTCCAAAAATGTAACAATATTAAAAATCATGGCCTGTTTAGCAGGAGCTTCTGTAACCTTTAGAGTCCAATTGTTTGAGTTTTAAGAACAAGTGTTTATCATTGTGACTGCGTACACAAAGCATGGCAAGACTTCATCAGCGAAAAAGAATAGTGGGTGAAACCGAAAATGAATGATAGGGACCATCAACCCTAAAGGTCATTGCACACCAAGTCCGAAAGTTTCGTATGTGTTTTTTTTTTCTCGTATTTATTATCCTAAAAATTTGTCTCGGACAGAAACTTTGCTCACTGAGTCTGATGCGTATTAATTAATCCATTGCCAAAAAAATTTGCAAAACCGTACTAAATGGAGTCTTCAAGCAGTGAGGATGATCTTGTTGTCCAGAGGCAGTGTGTAAATGTGATTGACATAACGTGAGGTCGTATTTATTTTTCAACGTGTGAAAATTTCAGACTCAGTGTGCAATGACCTTAAGAAGGATTGTGTCCAAACAACACAGAAAAACTGCAGAAAAAGTGACAACAAACCTCAATTTTCACCTTGAAGATCTTGTTTCCATAAAAACTGACCACAGAGAACGTCACAAAGCCAACATCCATGAAAGAGCTGCAACTGATAAACCTCTAACTACAGATACCAATGCTAAAATGCAACAAACGTGATGTTAAGATCATGGAAGTTAGACAGTTGGAGCACTCAGATTAAATGGATAGTTAAAATTGAAAATTCTGTCATTAATTACTTAATCTCATGTCCACAACACAAATTATTTTTGATGAAATCTGAGAGCTTTCTGACCCCGCATAGACAGTAATAACTACCATGTTCAAGGCCCAGAAAGGTAGTAAGGACATTGTTAAAATAATCCATGTGACATCAGTGGTTGAACCCGAATTTTATGAAGCTACGAGAATACTTTTTGTGCACGAAGAAAACTAAAATAATTACTATGCTCAACGATTTTTTCTTTTCTAGGGTCTTTAATACGTTCCTGTGCCCTTGAACGTATTAGTTTCCTTGTTGTCTATGGAGGGTCAGAAAGCTCTCAGATTTCATCGAAAATATCTTTACGAAGATGAATGAAGGTCTTACGGGTTTGGAATGATATGAGGATGAGTGATTAATTCTGTAATTAATGGCAGAATTTTCATTTTTAGGTGAACTATCCCTTTAACTTCAATATCTGCCCCGGTCTTCTCAATCACCTGACTTAATGTCAAACCACTGTGGACAATTTTTGGAGAGAAAAGTAAGAAACAGATCCCCTCCTCCAACATCTACAGCAATTTACAGACGTTCTGATAGACCAGTGGTTCTCAAACCTGTCCTGGGGACCCCCAGGCACCACACATTTTGTATGTCTCTCTCATAGGCCACACCCATTTCAAGTCTTGCAGACTCCACTAATGAGCTGATGAGTTGAATCAGGTGTGTTAAACGAGGGAGACATACAAAGTATGCTGTGGTTAGGGGTCCCCAGACAGGTTTGAGAACCACTGTGATAGACAACATTCAACTGGAGACTGTTCAAACATTATGTTAATCTATTCTAAGGCTGAAAGCTGTATTAAAGTCAATGGTGGTAAAACACCTTATTCTGTCCAAATAATTATGTTCACATTATTTAGTCCAACCCTGTACACTATATATATATATATGTGAGTACACCCCTCACATTTTTGTAAATATTTTATTATATCTTTTCATATGACACTGAAGAAATTACACTTTGCTACAATGTAAAGTAGTGATTGTACAGCTTGTATAACAGTGTAAATTTGCTGTCCCCTCAAAATAACTCAACACACAGCCATTAATGTCTAAACCGCTGGCCACATAAGTGAGTACACCCCTAAGTGAAAATGTCCAACTTGGGCCCAAAGTGTCCATTTTTTATGTGGCAACCATTATTTTCCAGCACTGCCTTAAAGGGATAGTTTACCCAACAATGAAAATTCTGTCATCATTTACTCACCCTGAAGTAGTTCCAAACCTGTATGAATGTCTTTGTTCTGCCGAACACAAAAGAAGATATTCTGAATAATGTGGGAAACACAGCAGTTCTGGGGCACCTTTGACTTCCTATATATATATATATATATATATATATATATATAAGTTTTTAATAATTAAACAAAGTTCAAACCTAAATGGTGAAAGAAGAAATTGCTTTACATACCAGATTCGAAAATGTAAGGTTGTATGGAGCTATACAGGACAGGTAGTTTTAACCCTTTAAAACAGGAAAGGAATGCAGATTTTTTTAATGGATATATATATACACTCACCGGCCACTTTATTAGGTACACTTGTTCAATTGCTTGGTAACACAAATTGGTAATCAGCCAATCACATGGCAGCAACTCAATGCATTTAGGCATCTAGATGTGGTGAAGACGACTTGCTGAAGTTCAAACCGAGCATCAGAATGGGGAAGAAAGGGGATTTAAGTGACTTTGAACATAGAATGGTTGTTGGTGCCAGACGGGCTGGTCTGAGTATTTCAAAAACTGCTGATTTACTGGGATTTTCACGCACAACCATCTCTAGGGTTTACAGAGAATGTCCGAAAAAGAGAAAATATACAGTGAGCGACAGTTGTGTGGACGAAAATGCCTTGTTGATGTCAGAGGAGAACGGGCAGACTGTTTAGAGATGATAGAAAGGCAACAGTAACTCAAATAACCACTCGTTACAATAAAGGTATGCAGAATACCATCTCTGAACACACAACACGTCGAACCCTGAAGCAGATGGGCTACAGCAGCAGAAGACCACACCGGGTGCCGCTCCTGTCAGCTAAGAACAGGAAACAGAGGCTATAATTCGCACAGGCTCACCAAAATTGGACAATAGAAGATTGGCAAAACGTTGCCTGGTCTGATGAGTCTCGATTTCTGCTGCGACATTCAGATGGTAGGGTCAGAATTTGGCGTAAAGAACATGAAAGCATGGATCCATCCTGCCTTGTCTCAACGGTTCAGGCTGGGGTGTGTCAGGGGGTAGCTTGGCACAGGTGTGGTGTGTTTGGTCACAGCCTCTGAGTATTGTTGCTGATTGTCCATCCCTTTATGACTACAGGACTGATGGCTCTTCCCATGCACCAGAAGCTGCTCTCCTGGGATTCTCTCATTTTATTTGAAATAGAGTAGGGATCGTCTTGAGATTCGCATCATGGAATTAATCTTGTATTACGCAAGTCATCATCAGTCATGTGGACCAAAATCTGAAACTTGCGAATTTAATATAGCCACGAAGAAGTGGCCACGAAGGGGTACTAGAGGGTTGGGTAGTGGGGTATATATATATATATATATATATATATAACTGTAGATATTGACAGTTTGGAGCAATCCTATGACTCACATGCTAATATTATTGTTTCAACACTGTAGATCCCTTCATTTTCTTTCCTCTAAAACAAAGAAAGAAAACATCATATGGTATACGGTTCTCCCAAGACAGCTTGTCCTTTCCTGGCCTCGTCCGATCATCAGATCATCTCTTAGCGTTCTATTATGGCAGAAACATTTCTGAAACAAAGCACTGCCAATTAATGCTCTATCAGCCTACTGCCAGTCTTTTCACACACTATTACAGGAAGCAGTTTAGAGACAGACTATGAATGTTTTGAGTATGTCTTGCTCTGCTCCCTTTCCCTCCATTTTCTTTTAAACAAATCTCTTCTCAATGAGGAATTGTGTTAATTTCATGCCACTGCTATTGTTCTTTGAGTCTTGATATTCAATAAAAGCTCATTGTAGTGGCAGCCTTGGCTGTTGTGCTAACGAATGTGGGCACGGTAATTTTGCTGCGTTTTGCTGTCACGTCTGTCGTCTCCATTTTTCCTGCCTTTGTGAGCCAAACGACATGGCTAATCTGAGTGATTGCGGTGGGAAGACGAGAGATGGAGAGCGGGAATAAGAAAAAAACAAAGAAAGGGAATGAAGAAAGAATGTTCGAGCTGTGCCCTGTCACCTGTTTAAGCTTCATCCGTGCTCCTGGCAAAAGAGAAAGTCAATAGAGGAATGGAAGAGGGGGGGGGAGGTGAGAGACAAGGAGCAGGTGAGTCAACACACACAGCGGTAGCCTTCAATGACATGAATATGTATTAAACATGCTAAATGCAGGTTTCGGGTGTCAGCTGGATGATTTGCCTCACATTCAGATATGTCGAGGGGTGTGTGTGTGTGTGTGTGTGTGTGTGTGTGTGTGTGTGTGTATTCTTTGACGGAGTGCACATTAAGAATGGCTGACAATGTGTGTGTGTGTGAGGAATATCTGAGGTAAATACGGGTTAAATACACAGCAAGGTCTTATTTTCTGTTCACATGTGGCTTCCTTTTTGCATAATAGAGCTTTAGTTGGCATCTGCAGATGGCACGGTGGATTGGGTTTACAAACAGTGGTTTCTGAAAGTATTCCTGGGCCCATTTAGTAATGTCAATGACAGAATCATGCCGATGAGTGATGCAGTGTCGTCTGAGGGCCGAAGACCACGGGCATCCAACAAAGGTCTTCGGCCTTGTCCCTTAAGCACAGATGGCCTCATTTATCAATCTAAGGTAGAAAGGAGCGCAGATCTGTGCGCACAAATCAACTTACGACAGAGCTCACGTGTGATTTATGAAACATTCGTATGCCGCCAATCCCATCGTATGAAAGATCGTACATTGATAAATGTGGCGGCTGAAAACAATCGTCATTTGAATATTACGCCCCTAAAAACACCCCGGTTTAGAAGCCTCACCCCTAGAGTTTACGACAAGGAGAAACATAAAGTGGCCAAAAAGAGGAAGTAATATCATGAAAGAGAAAATGATCTTACTCCAAAAACACCCTTTAACCTTATAATTACAAATGATGGCATTAATTTATATGCATATTAAATACCAGTAAATATAATGAAACATTTATAAACATTACAACTACACTATATAGATTATTTAGTTCTCCTTAATCCACAACAAACCCTTTAAATTTAACGGTATTACAAAACAAGAATGAAAAAATTAGTAGCTATAAAATTTTATATTAAACTATGTAGTAAAACACAAATTAGGCTATAGTGGCATTCATTATAAACATAATAGAACGTCAAGCTAAAATTATAAATTAATAAAGCAAAACTAAACAGAATTGGGCTCACAAGCCTCTCTCATTCGACATCCAAATGTTTCCATTTTTGCCATGTAATATTTGGTTGCAAAACTATTATCTATGATGTAAACAAAGCTTTGTACTTCACTTTTGTTCCAATATCCACGTAAAATATCACCCTTCACATGTGCAATAAATGTTTGTTTCGGCACTGCAAGCCGATTTTACAGTGGACCTTGTAAATTGCAGTGCAACTTTTATGTTTGGTTGACTGCATTTTAGTTTGATTAATGGCTGAAATGTCATGTTAGTAATGCTGAAATGTTGTGTGTGCGTGCGTGTGAGGCACCTGCGTGATCACCAATCATTTAAATAAAAAATAAATAAAGATATATAAAAAAAAAAAAAATGCATTAAGAGGGTTACAAAAAAAAACGAATTATTTTGTTATTCTGTTAATAAAGATAAATATATTTAGTGTAGCCCTATTTTATCCATTTTATATCTTCTGTTTTTCTCCATTCACAGAAGCGCCGCAGGTGCATGATACAACGATGTGAGATTCCTCATGGTCTGTTGTTTATGCTGCTATTTGCGCATATCAAGCTAAAGCCCTGAAAGGGCAAAAAAAGCTTTGTTGTCGGTTTAGGAAAATAATCTAAATTAACAAAATGCTATCATTCTATACAATTCTACGAAATACTCTATGCTGCAGGCAAGTTCAGGCTAACTCAAAAACTTGCGTACATAAGCTCAGACCTGACGTGAGATTTGATCGTAGCCACCGCTTAACGTCCATATTTGTAAATTCCAAGTTTTGCATAGAAAAGACTGTACGGTCAATTTTCGGTTGTACGTTCGTTTCGTAAATGATGCCCAGAGATTTCTCCAGTTTCTCTGAAACTTTTGATGATGTTATGCACTGTAGATGATGAGATTTGCAAAGCCTTTGCAATTTGACGTTGAGGAACGTTGTTTTTAAAGTATTCCACAAACTTTTTACACACTCTTTCACAGATTGAAGAGCCTCTGCCCATCTTTACTTCTGAGAGACTCTGCCTCTCTAAGACATCCCTTTTATAGCTAATCATGTTACAGACCTGATGTCATTAACTTAATTAGTTGCTAGATGTTCTCCCAGCTGAATCTTTTCAAAATGTTTTCAGCCCTTTGTTGCCCCCGTGCTGTACGACCTGTAGCAGGCGTCAAATTTGAAATGAGCTCATTTAGTAGATAAAAGTGTAACATTTCTCAGTTTAAACATTTGTTATGTAATCTATGATCTATTGTGAATAAAATATTGTCTCATGTGATTTGAAAGTCTTTTAGTTTTCATTTTATTCTAATTTAAAAAACGTCCCAACATTTCTGGAATTTGGGTTGTATACTGAGAACATACACACCAAACACATGGCTGTCCAGTAGATGTTTGGATTGGTTCAGAAACAAACAAGCTCTGTTCCAAAACCATGTGAGCTGCCTCTGTAGGGAGAGTATTGTTTAGGTGTCAATTTAAGATGTCAAGGCTGTTCCAAGGCAACGTAATTATGCTGTCTTTTCCTGTGCACTTCATTTACAGATCCTGTCTATGTAAGTTGTTCCAGATCAGTCACTTACGAGGTTCCATTTCAGTTCATATGCTGCCTTAGAAGGCAGCAGCCTATGTAGGGAGTGGGCAGCTTACTAGGTATTAGAACAGAGCTACATACCAGTCCAAAATGCAAGGATACTTTGAATTGCCTTCTCGTTGCCATCAGATAGCAGCACTTCCTTCACATCAGCACAAACTGCAATCTGCAGGAAAGGAAAACAAGATGAAAATAAACAAACAAATAAATAAATAAATAAATAAAACAAAAGCAAGACATCCTCAGCACACTGTTTGCAAGCAGTCATATCTGAAGAGCACAGTTTTTTAAAGCCCTACTCCAAAACGACCACCCCTCTCTTTTTCTCCTGCTCCCTCTCATCCATCGCTGTCTGTCTTGGCCATTTTTTCATTTTACGTCTGCATTATTTTAATCATTCAATCAAATCAGTCAATACTTTTATCATTCCCGGTGGCTGGGAGCCCTCTATCTTGCTATCACTCTGTTGGGTAATTGCATTGTGACAGGGGATGATGGTGAGCGCCGAGCCTTTCATTTGCAGTGTGGCGTTTATCAGGCGGGGCCATCACGCTCTGCTGTCACTCCTTACTCCGCTCGCGAGGCCTGCCTGATGCCCTTCATATAACTTTGTACTGCGAAGCTTCTGCCTTTGTGCTGCTCCACTGTCAGCTCTTTCTGTCCTCCTTTTATACAGTCTTTTCATTCAAGTAGTCGTCTTTATCAGGGGCACTGTATAACAGTTGTTTGGAGAGGCGCAGTGGGCAGAAGCAGGGAGTGTGTGCGTTTGTAAATGTGCTTGCAAGGTTTTATATTTGTGCTTTTGAATAAAGCGATTTCGAATTTCTGACATTTCTCAAACACAGGAAGCAAAAATAACTCTGACACTCCTGCCAAGGCAGAGTGAATTTAAAAAAATGTAAAGTTTAATGTTTTATTTAAATATTTCTTAGAAGACATGAAACTGTTTTTAATTATTATTATTTATATATTTATTATTATTGTCCTTATGAGAATGGGAATATTTAGTAGTTTAGCGATGGGATAATTCTTAAGGAATATTAGCTGTTCTAATTAGTACTGTTCTTTCAATAAATTAATATTTTATTCAGCAAGGATGCATTAAATTAATCAAAAGTCACAGTAACGTCATTTATAACGTAACAAAAAATTATTTTGAACTTTCTAATTGTTAAAGTTTTTTAACGTTTCTTAAGCATCTATTCAGCATATTAAAATGATTTTTGAAGGATCATGTGACACTGAAGGCAGGAATAATGACTGCTGATAATTCAGCTTTGCATTACAGGAATAAATTATACTTTAAAATATATTCAAATACAAACCGTTATTTTAAATTGTGTTAATATCTGGCAATATAACTGTTGAATTATATTCTATCAAATAAATTCAGCATAAAAAAAATTCTTAATATATTTGTTTTGATGGTAAAATGCGGCGAATATTCCATGTCATCACATACAGAAAACCAGCATCTTAGAATACATTTTACCAGGTAAATGTCACAAATTGCAACAATTATTTTTCTTTGGCAGACATTTTTAATGTCTTTAATTTGAAACGCTCAAGTCATACAAAAAGGGTACATGCACTGACAAAATGAGACAATACAGCACAATCATCTCTACAGAGTGATGCAGTGTTTTTTGCCCTGTGGGCAAGAGTCAGGTCACGAGGCCCCGCACCACCAGTTAGCCATATGGGCATCAAGACCTGCAGGAAACCAACCAGTCACCCAAGAAAAACATGGAGGGCACTGCCAAAACCAGAGCACTCCAGGGCACAGGACAGAAGAGAGGAGCCATTTTTCCTTGTGAAGGACTTGAATAAACACAAGCATCAATAAGCTCTAAGTCAGACCTGAGAAAAGAAGGAATGCGAGTAAAAAGAGACAAAATTGAGTGGGGGGGACGAGGAGGGCGATCCACTGGCGGTCCGTAATGTCACAACACGGGGGTATTGAGTAGAGAGATACAGGAAGGCTGGTCTTGTGAAGGCGAAATCGATAACATGTTAAGCCTGTCCATCTGGAGAGGCTACAACAAACTACTATACAACACACACAGCCAGAGCCTAAGCCACTGATGTGTATGTGTGTGTGTGTGTGTGTGACCAAGACAGAAAGTGTTTGCATATGCAAGACCGTGTTTGAACGCTTTTGATGAAGTTAGCCTATTGGGGCACGTGTGTTTATGGTCACTGAGGTAGAAATGTCAATGTGCGCTGGCCGATTTCATGTTGCTTACAATATGCCCATGTTAGATTACCCATGCTGATGCAAATTGCCCATTTGCCTGTGACTGTCTGTCTGTGTGAGCACTGAAAGTCACTTTTGCATTCACTTTTGACTTACCATGAGCCCCGCAAGACAGGTCATCCCTCCACCCAGCTCACACACCGCCGAGCCCCTGTGAGACAGAGAGACACAGAGGGGTTTGATGTAGGGGCTGCACGATATATTGCATACGATTGTCATGCGCATCTCCTCAGTAAAGCCGGTTCTGTGATTATTAATAAATCTCCATCAGCTGTTTTCAAATGGAGCGGCATTTAATACACAGAGCCGTAGTTCACTGACAAGCTACGCAATATCACGCTCAATATCGCAGGCGGTTCATCTGTGATTCTGAGCGTGAATTGCGTAGCTTGTCAGTGCTCTACGGCTCTGTGTATTAAATGCCGCTCCATTTGAAAACAGCTGATGGAGATTTATAACAAATCACAGAACCGGCTTTACTGAGGAGATGCGCATGACAATCGCATGCAATATATCGTGCAGCCCTAGTTTGATGCACCGTTTAGCGTTAACATTGAAGTACATAAATATGAGAGTGAAGTTTTTCAGCTCAAATGAGACTAAACAGGAGGATGAGAGCGATAAAGACAGACAGAGAGAGAGAAGGCTGTTGTGTCTTGACAATAACACTAATTAACTTGCCCGTGTTGGGGGATGCCATTGATTGGAATGCAATTCCGCTGGGCTCATTGATCTCAACCTTCCTCTCCCTCCTTCTCTCTGCATGCGAGGGGGTGTATATGTGTTTACAAAAGAAAGCGCAATTGTCCTTTTTCCTGCTGGATATGTGGATTTGTGGTACAGCAGGAATGGGAAGTTAATTAAATGTACAGGATCAGTATTCTGCTTTGATTCTGTAATGGACTTTAAGTACACTGATGCATTACAGATGGTAATACTGCAGTGTTTTGATGTATTTATCATACTAAATTAGGTGTGACAATATATCATATAACTATATATATATATCATATATATATATACTGTTGTAAATAATGCAAATATAACTATATATAGTTTATATATATGGATTCATAAAAAAGTTAATTTCATAAAAAATACAGGATTTTAGACCTCCCAGTTATTTTGAAGTTATTTTTGTACAATTTTGTAGTTATTGTTACAAATTCTCTCCCCGTGCCTCCCAACACTTGCATTTTGAGCATTATTCATTTCATTGTAGGGAAAATCTGATATTGTGTAGAGCCCTATACTGAATATTTATACTCAAATACACTTTTGCCATTTATATGGTACTCCAAAGTACTTGAAAGAATTAAACAACTTGAGTAAATTTCCCAAAAAAATTTACATTTGTTGTTTAAGTGCTATGTCTGATTCACTGAACTGAACACACATCTGGGGAAGAGTTCAGAAAAAATTCTGCTTCATTGAAGGTTCACAGAAGCATGTAGTCTCTGTTACCCTTAATGGAAGAAGTTTGAAACAACCAGGACTCTTCCTAGAGCTGGCCTCCTGGCCAAACTGAGCAATTGATGGAGAAGGGCTTTGGGAACCAAGAACCTGATGGTCCACTCTAGTTGAGCTCCATGATCATATGTGGAGATAGGAGAAACCAACAGAAGGACAACCATCACTGTAACACTCCATCGATCTGGGCGTTATGGCAAGACTCAATCTTCTCTTCAGTGTAGACCCATGAAAACACAATTAGAATTTGCAAAAAAGCACCTAAAGGACCCTCAGACTGTGAGAAATAATATTATCTGATTTGATGAACCTCAATTCCAAGCATCATGTTTGAAGGAAAGCAGCTCTGTTCATCACATGCAGAGTACCATCCCAAAAGTAAAGTGTGCTGTAGCAGCCTCATGCTGTGGGGCTGTTTTTCAGCAGCAGGGACTGAGAGACTCGTCAGAGTAGAAGAAAAGCTCAATGCACCAAAATATTGAGATTGCCTTCATGAAAACCCAGTCCAGAGCATTCAGAACCTCGGACAAGCGGACAATGACCCTAAGCACACAGCAAGAGTGGACTTATAGACAACTCTGTGAATGTCCTTGAGTGGCCCAGCCACAGCCTGAACATGAACCCAATCAAATATTTCTGAAGAAACCTGAAAATGTGCATCTGCCCTCATCCAACCTGACAGAGCTTGAGAGGTGAAGAGGTGAGGAGAAGAATGGCAGATAATTGCCAAATGCTGATGAGCAAAGCTCGTCGCATCAAACAAAAAAGACTTGAGGCTGTAAAGGTGCTTCAGCTAAATATTTAGTTAAGGGTATATAATTATGCAATATACTTATTTCTTTTTATTTGTAATTAATTTACAAAGTTGTGACAATTCTGTTTTTGCTTTGTCAATATGGTGTATGGAGTGTTGACTGATGTAGATATTTTTTTAAAGCAGTTAACAAGGCAGCAAAATAACAAAACGTGAAAAAAATTAAGGGGTATGAATACATTCGCAGGGCACTGTACCTATTGTATATATAGAGACCTACGCAACCGAACAGAATAATTCATATGAAAGGTAATTCATATAATTCTCACAGGAACGGAGGATTTACACAAAGACTATAATTTGCATAAAGTTCATTTGTGTTTGTCATACACAAAATATACAGTAGAGAGAGTCCTCGTAGATCAAAAGCAGCCCAGAGCTGCACACCAGAACTGTCTTCTCACACACACACGCACGCGCCGGCAGCTTGACTTCATCATTTTGCCAGTAATTTCTGCGCTCCGTGACAACAGTCTCCATGTGTTTGTCTGCTCTCAGCCCGTGATCCGACACCTTCCATTGACAGAGAGACAGAGTGGAGGATGAAGAGAGAGCGATTGTTGTATGAGGGAGTGCAATTAAAAATTAATGCGCACAAAACTACTAGTATGAGCCGTGGCGGGGACAAAGCCCCAGTGACAGGTAGCTATTTGGCTGTACATTGGGAGAGTGGAAAGAAAGGCAAAAAACTAGAGGGATGAAGAGAAGAGATGGGCGCTCTCTGTAAATTGACTTTTTTGTTCTGCTTTATCCTCCTCTTTTTCTCTTTTTGGTGAGTGCCTGATAACAGGTCTGGAAGATAGCGAGAGGGTGACAGTTCTTGATGACATACAGGAACAAGAGCACACGTCGACACACACAAACATACTACACACACATACACATGCAAATTAACTCTTTTTTTAATTTAGAGGTCTGAATATGCACAAAAGCAACACACAGACCAAATCACAACAGATCACAGGTCTTAACATCCTCCATACACACACACAGACTCCTACAAAAGCATTGGCCCAAGGGCGCAAAACCCAGCTCTGTCTCTATATGCCCAGTTGACCTTCAGCTTGCCGCTGTGTGATCGATAAGCCTCTCTTCCCTCTTCTGCCTCTTGAATGTAAAAACAGGAAATCAAAGACTTGTGTACCGCCTTGAGTGCAAATCAAAAAGTGCCACTTGCTTCTCTGTCATATGGCCAAAGTGAGAGAGAGAGTGCAAGAAGAGAAAGGGAGAAGGGGGGCTCACGTAAACATGTGACGTTTCTTCAGGCAATAGTAGGCCATCACCTCTTCAGAAGGCCAGACACCTGAAAGAGAAAGAGAGAGCAGTTAGAAGAAGTGTATGAAGTGTGCTGCTACTTACTGAATCACCATACTGTCGAGTTTGTTTACAGTACCAGGAATACTACACAGTTTTCACTATCACATTCAATTTAGTGCACATTACAGCATAATCTGGCCATGAGTCGTCCATTTAGATATGAGGGGGCATCTAAATGACATATTTAAACCACCAATCATAGTTCATGTGATTTACCATGATGTTTATGGGTGGAAAATAGATTTGCAGTAAAAGTGATAGTTTGGCAAACATACAGTATACTACCACTCAAAAATGGGCTTATTATTTTTTTAAGGCTCCATTTATTTGATAAAAAATACAGTAAAAACATAAATTTAGCGAAAATTTTTCTTCTTATTATCAATGTTGAAAACAGTTGCATTGGTTTATATCTTTGTCAAAACTGTCATATATTCTTTGATCAATATATATAATTATGACACACAATTTTTTTTTGGTGAACATTCATCTATTCAACAATGTCATGTAGTTACTATAGCATAACCATCACATTTTAGCTCACATTCCCTTGCATAACGGGTGAGAGGGATACTTTAATGTATAGATGGCCAGATCATTTATAAAAAAAACTTACTATGATGTTCATTATTCAACAAAGACTCCATAGAAACATTCAATGTATTACACACCACAACCTTACACAAGGACACTACAACCTTCACATGATGCAACAAAGACAGTGTCTCACTCTCTTTTACACTGGCGCTTTCTCTCTGTTCATGAAGAACGCTCCCTGCTCGCTACAGTTCGCTTCCAACACACACACACACACACACACACACACACACACACACACACACACACACACACACACACACACACACACACACACACACACACACACACACACACACACACACACACACACACACACACACACACACACACACACACACACACACACACACACACACACACACACACACACACACACAAGATTCTGGCTACTTAGGCTTGTAAGCTGTGCACAGAGTGAGTGGGGGTCCAGCGAACGATTATCACAAGAAGCAGGCTGGTGGTCTTATCACGCACTGTCAGCCTCTGCTCCTTCTGCTAGCTCCAGCAAGAGCCATAAAGCTGCTATTGTCTCTCAGATACACACATACACACATGCAGCTGAGGAAAATAGTCATTTCAATAAACTTAGGCCCCTGAGCTGTCTGCCTTTGATGGGAGCTCTTACGTGTTTGGATTTGTGTGTGTAACTTTACTTTTGTTTGCAACGTATCTTCATGTAGAAATGTGTGAAGTGTTTTAAAAGAAAGAAGAAAGAAAACAGTGTTTTTGGTGTGTGAGCGCTGTGTCATTCTAAAAAAACGCTTGTACCTTTCTACAAGATTTGAACCATTCTGTCAGAAAAAAGTGTTTAAATATTAAAAACTTAAGTGTGACTTAAGTTAAAAGAGAGTTCACCCAACAATAAACATTCTGTCATCATTTACTCACCCTCATGTCATTTCAAATATATAAGACTTGGAACACAAAAAAAATATGTAAGATATGGAACACAAAAGAAGATATTTCAAAGAATGTTGGGATAAATGTTTTTACCATTGACATACAACTGTATGGATAAAAACCCATATGCAGCATTCAAATATCTTCTATGTTCAGTAGAAGAAATATTCATAAAGGTTTCATTTTTTTAGGGATCTATACCTTTGATTAACAGATAATGTCATAATTTAATATATGTATTTAATTAATTAATTTAATGTCATAATATAAAAATGCTTATAAATGACTGTTAACATTTAATTCCCAGCGTTATGATACAAGGTCCTTCTTAGGACAATTTAATATCAATATGTGCACAAATATACAGTTTTTAATTATCACAAGGTTGAAGGTAACAGGGTTGACATTTTAACAGCATCCCCTACTGATAAACGTAGGGAATGTAGGATAACATGATAAAAAGAGGAGACTTTAAATTGTCCTGAAAGGATTCATGTCTGGAAAATGATGAAAAATTGTCATTATGACAGATTTTTTTTTTTTTTTTAATGCAAGAGTTTATTACTGAAAAAGGGAAAAATATTACAGTAACAGAGTTCAAGTGCAACCTAACTTTTCATAACTTCAAGATTTTTTTTAAATGATACATAATATCAACTAAAATAAAAACATATTAATAGCAATAATAATAATAATAATGATGATGATGATAATAATAATAATAGAGAGAGAGGAAAATGACAAAATGCTAGCATTTATTTTAAAAAGTCATCATTATACTGAAAGAAAAGGAATACAAAAAAAATCTAATAAAATTAATGGCTTTATAAAAAAAACATTTTGTATTAAATGTATGTCTATTACAATAAAGCTCATCAACTATTCTGTTATCCCAACAGTTATTTTTCACATAGGAGTATGAAGCACACCAATGGTGCCGTTTTGCAGGAAGACCCTGCTAATATTTTTTGTTCAGTGCATGCAAGAACGACAGAAAAACAGACGGTTAGATAAAGAGGGTGAGAAAATGTGTGTGTGAGCGTTTGTAAGACAGAGTCGATATAATAAGCAGCTTATGACCTGACTTTCAGGAAGGCCTGTTAAAGCCTGTCCCTCTCAACCTCTCTGCGCCATCAGCTTGAGATTAACTCACCCAAGCAAGATTTAATAATGTCTATTGATAAAACGTCAACATATGCCTCTGCCATTAAAAGGCAGCAGCACCTGCTTGCTATTCCACTTGCTGATGAACCATATGACATTTTGAGAGGCTAGTGTAAGATTTATCACATGAGGATTGTAGCTAGACAGAAAAACTCATGACACTTAGAGGTCACGACAACAACTTCTAGGTTCATCCAGGAGGTCCTCTTGGGCCGATTAATTCAGCTCCTTGTAATCTCTGAAGTCCCAGCATCCTCTATGACTTATATGACAGGAAATGCAAAAATCCAATAACTGTGAGTTTGAATGATGGGCTAAATCTTAGCGCTCTGCATTTTGATAAAAAGAACTATGCTCAAGAAAAGTGTAATAGAGGCTTGCGGTATCTTCATTTATTAACAGCTGTACTGTTACATACATCAAAGAACATTTCTAGCAAAAGCATTTGAGGTTTCTTAAACTCTCAGAGTACAAATGGCTTAATGACATTCTCATAAGTTAGACGTTTTTAAAAATGACATTTGAAATGGATTGATTCAGCAATTGTACAAATGGTGAGATAACACTGGGGCTGCTTAATAAGGGCAGGAGTTTTTCTGCTTTTAGAGGTCTTTTCAATAATGATACGCCGAGATACAATTATGGCAGTAGGTGGATTTCTTTCCCTACCCTCAACTGAACCCATGAAGAAATACAGTATTCCTTTAAACCCATCCCTTATTTTTATTCACTGTGTTGAATAGCGAAAATGCACTACCATCAAAAATACAGTTGATGTGCAGAAAAATTGCAGTAAATCTGCAAAAAAAAACAACAAAAAAAACGTCTTTATTATTTTTTTTATATTACTCAAACTGCTTTGAACTGGACAAAAACACTATGAAACACTATGTTATGCAACAATCATCCGACAATACATAACCATAATACCACAATAATATTTTGTAAACATTTAGGCACGTTTATAATTATTTCCAAAAATGTCAATTTGACAAACCTAAACATTCAGAAATTAGACACATTTTGTCAGCGCTTTGAATGTGCAGGTTTTTGCATAATGTTTTTGTCGTGACATTAATAGTTTTTTTGTGTTGTCCGTATATGTGCAGTCATATAAAATGGGTTTGTATAATGAGCTTATGTTTATAGTTATCAAAGTTTTGTTGACCATATGCACTATCATTCAAAAGACTGGGATCTGATTTTTTTTTTGGCAAGCATGCCCTAAATCAGTGGTCGGCAAGTAAGTTTGGCATCGGGCCAAAAAAAAATATTCGCCACTTGATGGCGGGCCAGAACATAGTGAAAGGATTATTTAAGCAATTATGAAAACTGCAACTAGAATGGCCTGTGACAGACTGTTACAGTGTCTTTTGTAACTGGTCTGGTAGTGAGCTGTTACTCTGCTAAATCCTGTAGGAGGACAGTCATTAACAAAAAGCCACATTTGTGTGGCGCTGTCCGGCAGAGTATGTAAGCGGAGTGGAGCATCAACAATTTCCCCTCCGCACTCGAGCATTTAATAATCACTCTGCTGCGGGTTCATCATTTCCCGCTCCTGCTCCACTCCACGCTCACTGATATCAGAAACCCCGCTCCGCCTTCGCTCTGAAGCTAAAGCATTTCAGTAGGTTTGAAATATCTACTGTTCGTATATTAAAAAAAATAAATTAAATAACAAGAGTTTCAACATGGCTTATTGGAACACTAGTGTTAAAAAAAATCCTACCACATGACAAGCTATGGTTGTCAGCATTAAAGGGTATAATTGCTGCTTTTTGTTTTTTTTTGTGACGAAAATAACAGTACGTTAATTCGTCAGTTATTTTACCTACGGATCGATGCATTTCTTACAGATTTCTGCTTATTCGAAATCGGATATAGGTTAAGTAGCACTCTAAGATTACATTTGTTTGAATGCATTATTGAGAGAGCGGTTGCGTGTGAATAAGTGTTGTTGCACTTCATAAGTGTTGTAAATCATGCTTTCAGCTAAAAATATTCAGTAGCCTATATAGAAGGAACATACTAATTCCTTGAGAACTATAACTTTTGTCCATTGCCATCATCATCATAGCCTTCACATTCTTTCTGATTTGGGTGATCCTTCTCTATTAGCTAAATATGTTTAAAGTGAATTCTTACTAAATATGCAGTTTTATTACGGGCTGTTGGCATGAATTGTACTCGTGATAGAACGAGTAAAAACCATGACGCTCCGACCTTTAAAAAATCAGCTTCTCGCTCCAGTCAAAATCACACCGCTCTGCTCACATACTCTGATTGAGAGTAATGGTTGCTGTCATGGCGGATCTATTTAAGAACCAGCCGCTATCAAAATAATCTGGCTGCGGTCGCCTGTTGCCGACCACTGCCCTAAATTGATCAAAAGTGTAAATGCTATTCTTTTGAACTTTCTATTAATCAAAGAATACTGAAAAAAGTGTATCACAGTTTCCACAAAAGTATTTAGAATATAAAAACTGTTTTAAGAAATGTTTCCTGTGGCTCAGTGGTAGAGCATTTCGTTAGCAGTGCAAAAGGTTGTGGGTTCAATTCCCAGGGAACACACATACTGACAAAAAAACAATGTATAGCCTGAATGCACTGTAAGTCGCTTTGGATAAAATCTGCTAAATGCATGTAAATGTAAATGTTTCTTGAGCACCAAATCAGCATAATAAAATAATTTCTGAAGGATCATGTGACACTAAAGCCTGGAGTAGCTATTTCTTAAAATTCAGCTATACATTTTAAAATATATTCAAATTGAAAACATTTAAATTATTTTTAATTGTAATAATATTTCACAATATAACCGTTTTTACTGTATTTTTGATCAAATAAATGCAGCCTTGATGAGCAAAAGAGACTTTCAAGAACATCAAAAAAGTCCTACCCACCCCAAACTTTTGAACGGTACTTTAAATACATTTAGTATTAACATGGACAGAAAGATTGAAACTAAAAGTCTCGAATCTAAACAAAAAAATTACAGGCATAAAACAGACAAGTGTATGTAAAGGTGTGAGTTTTATTTTGGCCGGGAGTCAAGATGCACTTGAGGAAATGAAGAAGCCACGAGGTGATAGCAGATAAAAGCTCTTCCTGGAGATAATGCAATCACTTCTCACCCTCAATTACCAAATGAGACACAGAGCCGTCTCTGCTACACTCTTTACCTCCGTTTACTTATCTTCAAACCTTTGTACTTCACTTCCTTTTTCACTTTTTTCCTCAAAGTTTGATGTAAACCCCATAACAAGTGCTAATACGTAGATTAAATAGCAGCTCACTATATGCTAGCTGAACAGCAAAAATCAAACTAGTCATTTGGTGCCTTGTTTTAGCTATACTGTCCTCTACTGAACATAAAGGTGAAGTGTCTTAACATAGCTAGGGTTAGAAAGGGCTGGAAGTGATTTGAAAAAAAAGTGCTTTTTTTCTTTTTCCAAGTGGCGAATAAATTTCCCACTATCACTACGCTGTTGTGGTCCTCCTGGAAACAGCCCATGTGTAGGTGACCTCTTAACCTTGTGAACTTTGGAAAAGTGCAGCGCCTAGCTTATCCCGGTGGAAATGCCAGACACTAATCATATGAGCCGGGATGAGACGCACAGATGCCGTCCGGCACTTACTTACTTACACTATAGCCACAGTGCTCTGGAGTGGCTTGTTTGCTTGCATATGTAAGTAGAGACCCTCAACGTCATGGGTTTAAACAGAACAATGAACAAGACAAACAATCAGCTTACCACGCCACTTTATGAGCTGTTAGATACTGAGGTCACAGATTAACATGCCATAGAGCTTTAGCTACAAACTTATTATGAAATCAATCATGACATTAAAAATCTAAGATACAGGAAAGAGAAACAAAAAAAAGAGAAAGTTGTGCATTCCCTCCTCCCTTTCAGGACGTGAGGCGGCCCTGAGCTTTCTCCAGATGATCTCCACATTACCGCCGGCCTCTGATAATTCCTAAGCCTCCTCCATTTCAGATCCAATAACGGATAAGAGCGCATTTCAGCATGATCAACTGCAATCTGTTCCCTCACACCGCTACTTTACTCCAACTCAGGATTACTGAACACACACTTACTCACTCTCTCTCACAAGTACACCCACAGACAACCAAAGTTACTGCATGGCATCTCAGAGAGGACGGGAGAGTTGGGGTCTGAAGCAATCAGAGGTGCAATCTTGTCTCCAACATGGAGTACAGTCCCTGAGAGAGCTCAAAAAATGGATGTGGAAACCAATCATGGTTTTTAAGATCTGGGGCCATATTACAGAAACAGCAATTTTGTTTTGATGAGCAATACTAGGTTGTGTCCACTACACAGTGCCCACTCACTAGTGTTCTGGTTCCAGAACTTTTTGGTAATTAATTTTTTCCCATGGGGATTTAAAAAAAAGTATTTGTTCAAGAGCTGTAAGCCTTGAACCAAACTAACCAGCTACAAGGTGAATCATAACATTACAAACTTTGCAAAAATGTACTTGAAAATCTTAAAAAATAAAAAGACAAAAGACAAAAGATACAAGAAAATGTGTATTTTAAAGTGGTCATGCACTGAGAAATCAAAATTCCCTTGATCTTCTGATATATACGAGATCATTGTGCTATAAAACATCCTGTAAGTTAAAGAACTCAAAACTTTCTTGTTAGTCTAAAAACAGCTTATATTGAAGCCAATCTGCCAAAATGGTTGAGGAATGTGCCACTTTATGATGTAATAGTGTGGCTAAACACCGCCTCCACCGAGGAAGATCAACACCTGCTGCTACAGCACTGCCTGTTTAGTCCTGCCCACCGATTCGTGCATGTAGTATAAATAACGAGAAAGGCAAACTCAGGTCTATGAAGAAATCAAACGATAAACTTTATTTGATTAACTTTATTCTTAATTTTACCCTGGATTCGTTTACAAACAAGGCACAACAGTTCTGCTGTCGTGTCTCTTTATGTCACTGCTCTGACATATAAGCTGTCTTTTAATGGCTTTAAATATACTGTACATTATCACATTTAAAATGCATTACTGTCAGTCTTTTGTTTTTCTTAAACTTGAATATAACATAATGTGAAGCGGTTTTCGCACTCATGTCAGACTTATTAGTCATCCTTTTATGAATAACCTTTGGATTTGCGTCCATCAAGTTTCCAAAAACAAAGTTTCAATTTTAAGCCAACTACATCTATATATATATTGTTACTGTCTTATGAAATTACTCATACCATGATATATTTGGACATACCGCCCACCCTAAAATACTCGGTTCACATTCGACAAGCTTAATCTTTTACAATGCAAACCCACACAGGCATTCATACAGACACACACACACACACACACACACACACACACACACACACACACACACACACACACACACACACACACACACACACACACACACACACACACACACACACACACACACACACACACACACACACACACACACACACACACACACACACACACACACACACACACACACACACACACACACACACACACACACACACACACACACACACACACACACACACACACACACACACACACACACACACCTCACCGATTTTCAGTGAACACACCGAGCAACAAAAAAGGAAGCCTCTAACCACACAGCTCCAGCACACTGAAATGACAGAATACAGGGGAAAAAAGCCTTTTCGTCTTGCCCAGCTGCGCACACGAGTGTGTTTTCAAAGCCGCAACACTGTGCCTCGGGTAGATAAGGCTGCCCTCCTCTCTTGGTAAACAACTTTTTTGGATTAGGGGTGGCGGTGTATAATGAGGGGAGAAGAGCCATCACTGCATTGTCACCGGCGTGCGCACTACTCTTTGCTCTGCTATTTATCCGGTGGCCTGATAGCTTACTTATCTGTGAGAGAAAATGCCAAAGCTAGCGGAATCTCATCTTCACAGCGGCGTGGCGCTGACGGCAGACTAATAGATATATCAGCACGCGGGTGTGGGGCTAAGCCGGTCAGATGAGCGGGTGCAGGCCGTAGCTGATTGATTAGCATAGGGTGGAACGGCGCGGGCCGTTGACAACCCCAGATTACAGCCGCCACGCAAGCCTAAATTGCTTACTTCTCTCTGCTGCACCGTGGAACAGGGGCCTGCCAAATTACAGCCCTGTCACCTGAACAAGGTCTATTTGGGGAATGTTAATGCATATAAACAATTAAAGCGAGAGGGAGAGAAATGATAGGGATGAATAGAGAGAGAAGGAGAGGGGAAGAGTTAGATGAGGAAAAAAGAGGGGTGAAGAGACGGGTGATGAGATATTGCAAACGTACTTGCTAACAAAATATCTCTTCTTCTAGGCGCAGATCGTTCCTTTGTGAGAAATGAATTGTTTTAGTGCATGCGTGTAACCACTTTTTTAGGTTATTGCAAAGGCTAATATATATATATATATAAGGGCTGTCAATCGATTAAAATATTTAATCACGATTAGTCGCATGATTGTCATGAGTTAACTCGCGATTAATCGCACATTTTTATTTGTTTTAAATGTACCTTAACTTAATACTTTGCAAGTGTTTAATACTCTAATCAACATGGGCATGGACAAATATGGATGCTTTATGCAAATGTATGTTTATTATTATTGAAACCATACTCAACATAGAGCATGAAGTCTAGACATATTTCAAAGGTCATAGGTATTTTTCAAAGAACTTGTTCATGTCTATTAAACTCATGAAAAAAGAAACACCAGGTTCCTATTACTTCTCTTTCCTTGCACTGAGCAATTTACTTACAGAAACCCATTTACATTTTCACACGACAGGGCAGCTCTTCTTCTGAACATGCAAAATGTACATATATTATTTATTATTGCATTTGTTGCCCACATACTGTATTTTGATGCAGCTAAATTCTCAATAAAACAGTTTTCATTGATATATTTTTTCTGTTGTCAGACAACAGGATGAATATGAAATAGTGAAAAAGACTAGTCTACATAATCAGCTCTCCTTTTCAAGATGTTAATCTGCAAGACAATAGCTGTGCTGTGATTTCAGCTATACTTGCATGTAAAATTAGAGAAGCAACATAATATCTGTGTTTAACTGAAAGTGTTGCTCGTCTCCGCCGTGCGCTGAACAGAGCAGACGCACAGAGAACGAGAGAGGTGTGCGTGCGCTGGGACAGCAAGACCTTGCACGGCAGTACCAGCTGGTCTCAGAAACTAAATAAGGTTTGGGCTTTTTTTGAAGGGAAAAAAGTCGCTAAAGGCATCTGCCATGTTGCTAAGTTGGCAACACTGTGCATCTCCATTTTTCCAACTACGGGTTCGGCCACGGGTCAAACTGAAAATACGCGCTGCGTTAATAAAATTAGTGCTGTTAAAATGAATTAGCGTTAACGCGTTAACTTTGACAGCACTATATATATATATATATATATATATATATATATATATGTTTGGACAATGTGTCAGAAGCAGGACTTTTATTTAGAAAATGCTGAGTGCGAGAACACATTGAGCTCCCTTTCTCCATCTTCATTAGTTTACTGTCTTTGCGACAAACTTTAAGTCATTGATTTCAAAATATGCTGTGCTATATGCAGTTTGTCGCTATGTCATATTTACATCATTTTCATTGAGTGCTAATGCTAATATTAACGCTAACTTGTCTTTATTGGAAAATTATTCATATGTTTTGCTATTTCTTTATTTGTGAAAAATACTATAACAGAAGTACAGAAACAAGATGCTTTTATCAATTTCAACCTTTTTTCATTATTTTTAATATTAACATTATTCTTTTTACATTTTTTCATTTTCCTAAATATTATGTAAAATAGAATACATTTAATTGCAGAAATTGTTATACATGTGCTTTTACTATCTTTCAGTTCAATTTTGGGATGTGATATATGTTGAGCTTTATACCAGCAATCGGCCACCTTGCTTTCCTAAAATATCAGAAGCCATATCTGTCAACCCCTAATAATGACTAGCCGCCAGGAATAAAAGGTATTTGAACAATAATTACTTTATTAATTAATAATTAATTAAAAGTTCCTATCATAAACGTATTGAAAACAACAGAGTCATCAGAAGAAAATAGTGTCAGTGCAGCCCACTACCCTTGTTATATAGCATCACAGCACTCTTAACCTACATTACTGCACGGCCCTGTAGGGAATACAGGAACAGCACTGTGAGAAAATGTGTGTGCTCAGTGGGTGATAATGTGTGAACAGTTATCCACTGCTGCAGGTGTGTGTGTGTGATAGATTTAATGTGTACAGGTGAGAATATGTTAACAGCTATAACAATGGACAGGCCAGAGCCAGACATACACACAGACGCAACCCAAGGGCAGCATTGTCTATCATAAAGACGGAATGTACTTCTAAACTGTAACTATGACAACGTGTCATCATGGTGTCATTCTTCTGACAGGTATTGCAACCAGTTTTTGACCCTATCGGTGAATCTTAAAGCCCTTTATTGATTGATTCATATAATAAAGATATTACTTGAGGTTGAGGATTAAAAATGTTCTGATCATTTATTCACCCCTATCTCATCCAAGATGTTCATGTGTTTCTATTCTCTGTCAAAAAGAAATAATTTTTTGAGGAAAAATTCCAGGATTTTTCTTCATATGGCCTTCAATGGGGATCAACAGGTTGAAGGTCCAAATTTCAGTTTTAATGCAGCTTCAAAGGACTCTACACAATTTCAACCGAGGAATGAGGGTCCTGTCTCAAGGTCATGTTCTAAAAAATAAAAATGTATGTACTTTTAAACTACAAATGCTCATCTAGCACTAGATCTGCGATGCACGTCCACAACCTCACGCATTGCAGAGTAACGTTGGAAAGGTCAGGCGTGATGTAGGTAGAAGTACAGGTACATCTTAAAAAATTAGAATATCATGAAAAAGGTCAATATTTTTTGTCAATCATTTCAGAAAGTGAAACCTATATTTTATATATATTCATTACACATAGAGTGAAATATTTCAAGCCTTTATTTCTTGAAATTTTGATGATTATGGCTTACAGATGATGAAAACCCCAAATTCAGTGTCTCAGAAAATTTGAATATTTCATAATTTAAACAGAAATGTCAGGCTTCTGAATAGTATGTTCATTTCTATGCACTCAATACTTGGTTGGGCCTTCTTTTGCATTAATTATTGCATCAATGCGGTGTGGCATGGAGGCAATCAGCCTGTGGGGTTCAGGTCAGGCGAGTTTGCTGGCCAATCAAGCACAGTAACACCATGGTCATTGAACCAGCTTTTGGTACCTTTGGCAGTGTGGGCAGGTGCCAAGTCCTGCTGGAAAATGAAATCAGCATCTCCATAAAGCTTGTCAGCAGAAGGAAGCATGAAGTGCTCTAAAATTTCCTGGTAGATGGCTGCGTTGACTGTGGACTTCAGAAAACACAATGGACCAACACCAGCAGATGACATGGCAGCCCAAATCATCACTGACTGTGGAAACTTCACACTGGACTTCAAGCAACATGGATTCTGTGCCTCTCCACTCTTCCTCCAGACTCTGGGACCTTGATTAACAAATTAAATGCACAATTTACTTTCATCTGAAAAGAGGACTTTGGACCACTGAGCAGCAGTCCAGTTCTTTTTCTCCTTAGCCCAGGTAAGATGCTTCTGACGATGTTTCTGTTTCAGAAGTGGCTTGGTAGCCCTTTTCCTGAAGATGTCTGAGCGTGGTGACTCTTGATGCACTGACTCCAGCTTCAGTTCACTCCTTGTAAAACTCTCCCAAGTGTTTGAATCCCAATTTCTTCCTTCCAGTCAACTTTTATTAGCATTTAACAAAGCATTTAATATGCTTTGATACAGCACTCCTTGAACAGCCACCTCTTTCAGTAATGACCCTCTGTGACTTACCCTCTTTGTGGAGGTGTCAATGATTGTCTTTTGCAATTTGTCTATGGCAAAACCATTGCCAATTCAGCAGTGTTCCCCATTATTGTGGTTTCAAAGAACCCCCCAATTTAGACTGTATTGATTGTCATTTATTGAAACTTCAAATGTAAATATTCTAATATTTTGAGATACTGATTTTATACTTTCATTAGCTGTAAGCTCTAATCATCAAAATTTAAACAAAACACTTCTGAAGTGTTTTAATTTAAAATAAAGTATTTTAATTTAATTTAAAATAATCTAAAATATATGAAAGTTGTAACTTTTTGAAATAAGTTACAAGACAAACTGAACTTTTTCACCATATTCAATTTTTTTTTAGATGTACCTGTAAGTACTAAACTCCATCTGATTTCCTCCTCCAGCTTCAAAATCTTCCGACATCATTGTTTTTCCTTTTTTGTAAAGGGTTACAGATTTAGGCTTTGCACGTTCTCTTAGTAAACAATGGCTCAGTACTTAAGCCTACATTACATGTGACCTTCCAACGTGACTATGTAACGCGAAGTAATTTATCGTAATTATGGTATGAAAAACAGGATTTTTTTTCTTATACATTTTATATATATATATATATATATATATACACAAAATTCTATTTAATTAAATATTATTTCAGCACAAAATATTATCAGAATGTTAATTAAACAAATCAATAAGTAAAAGTATATACATTTATTAATAAATAACTCCAATTAAAATATATTTATTTCATTATTCTTTTATTTAATTAGTGTGCGGACAACATGCTTTAACTGTCGTGTTTTTTTTTACACTAAAACCTTCTTGAAAAAGTTTGCAACATATTAAAACTACATTTAGATAATCCAATCAACTAAAAGAGAAAGGGACAGAGAGTTGTTAAACGAAAAATAAGCAACAGACAAGAGATAAACGGCTCCAGTACGTGATTGAGTTGAATGAGTCAGTGATTTGCATTCATCACTGTCTGTGGCGGAGCATTAAGGTCAGAGAGCATTCCATAGGGCACATATGCTGGCTGTACCCTCAACACGGCATACAGCAAGGGCCACTGCATTTCCTCTGTATCTCTCTCTCTGACTCTCTCTCTCTGTCTGAGAACGGACAAGCAGGGCGCCTG
Organism: Ptychobarbus kaznakovi; assembly: GCA_027422405.1. NCBI lineage: Eukaryota > Metazoa > Chordata > Actinopteri > Cypriniformes > Cyprinidae > Ptychobarbus > Ptychobarbus kaznakovi. The sequence goes on along the minus strand of CM049801.1, from coordinate 11,899,753 downwards.
CAGGCTGTGCTTTGCGTTGCCGCTTTTCACTCTAAACGGAGATGAGTGCGGTGATATCCCCGGGCCAGCTCAGGGGGCCTCTATCTAACCCGAAATGATTTTTAGCACGCCGACTCAAGCACTTCCCAGAAGCAATGTCAACCCACTGCCAGCGTCTCTCTTTTTCTGCCTCCTTCTCTCTCTTTCCGTGTGTGTGCGGGTGTGTGGATTTGTGTGGGGAGAGAGAAAAGCAGTACAGACAGGGGGAAGTTAAAAAGCTTAGCAGCGAGGGTCAGCTCGCGACACAAGGGCTTATCGTTTTTCTGTCGCTCCCCCGCCGGCAAAAGAAGGGACCTTTTTTTCTCTTCCTCTTTCAGGTGAAAAGCTTACTACTTCCCCTGCTCTCTCTCGTTTTCTCTGGCGCACACTCTGGCTCCTTTTCACATCTTGATGCCTTTTAAATGTCACTTATTTTACATGAGGTACTTTGTGAAGACGGGGAATCAGGAGCAATCAGGGCTATTATCCCTGTGGGGCGATGTCGGGTCCAGATGCATTACGACACCCTTCCTCCGGCTGGCCACTGCTGCATTGTGCCACTTCTCAGGGAATTAAGTGGCATTATGGGGGAAGTGGCTGTGATGGGAACAGCATGGGCAGTGCAGGTAGAACGCTACTCTCCCTCAGCCTTAAGTGAGACCTCACCAGGGCCTAATCAGAGAGAAAGCCCTGGACAAAGCAAAGCTCCGGACACGGCAAACCCCGGCCCACCAGGGGAGAGCCAAGCCATTTAGAGCCACCTGTGTGCATGTACACACACCCACACACACGCACGCACACTCGTATTTCCCTAGGATGCTCACACACTTTTGAGTTGACACCTCTTCTAACATCCCTTCCACTCTTTCTGTGAATATGTAATTCATATATTAATAAGTACATTGCGATATGTGATACCATGTTTTAAGGAGTGCCATTATTTTGATGAGGCACCAGTGGCAGTCTAGGTTAACTTGCCCTATGTGAGATAATAATGACAAAAAATATATTTTAAAAAAAGTAAACATGCAACAATGTAACAATCAATATGCTGTCAATTATTTAGCTTTTTTTTGGCCTTACATTCATTCTTTTTATGCTTGTTATTATTCATTAATGTTAATTTCTTAATTTTTGTTTTATCTTCTCTGTAGTTCTTTGCCATGCATTTTTTGTGAAGGGGCACAAATGGAAGTTGTGGGTTACTTAGTAACAAAATTTAATAAAATTAAATAAAACTAAAATAATAAAAAAATGATAAAAAGAATGTGCATATGTAAAATTTTAGACTATATGCTGTCAATTTTATTTTCATAAAATATTTCTTTGCTCTCTTTTTGTTTTGCAAACTGGATACCCATTAAGTTAATACATCAAAAGTTAGCCAACTATTTAACAACTAGCACATTATTTTCCCTAACAGAATACAAGTTCCCAACAGAAAAAAAGATGTTACAGTCTTAGGATTGGAGTTTCAACAAGGTATAAATGAAAAGACAAAAGGTCTACGACTTTGCTAAACAACACTACCCAAATGTGACATCTCACTGTATCCCAACAGACAGACGCTAACAGTGCCAGAAAAAAACATTAGCGGGAAAAGCCAAGACGCTAACACATTAAGCGAGAACAACACTTCATGTTACATCACAGTGGATCTAGAGTCCAAACACCTTTTATGGATGACTCAAAGCATTTAGATCGGAACAAAAAGATTGAATAAGGCATTTTCTTTGCGCCTTTCCCTCCTCTGAGCACTTGAGGCACCCAGCAAATGAGGGATATTGTTTTAAAGACTTAGCCCACAGGGCAAAAATACACATTCTCAATCTGTGTCACTCCAGATAAACTTGGAGCAGGCAGATATTATGCCATCAGGGAGTTTTCTGAGATATCTGATGTTGGAGGACCATCTTGAAGCAAGTTACAGATAAGATGAACTGAGTGCTGAGTACGCCGCTAATTAGCGGCAGATACTATGAGAGAAGTTAAGCGAATAAACGCACTTGACACAGTCTTCATCACCTCATGCTGTATAATAAAGACTGGGCTTGTAGCCGAGGGAAAAATTATAGTGAGGTAGTGCAAAAAAGGTTGGAAAAAAAGATATTGTGCAAGGATTCTGCAGGTGTTCTGCAAGCTGGTGATTCAATCCCATGACTGTACCTGAGCAGCGCTTCTTTATAGCCACTGGTCAAACAGAGTCATGGGCCAGATAAAGCCACAGGCGTCACAGACCCTGCTGCTGTGGATGAGCTATTTCAGCAGGCTAACAGCAGCACTGCATGGGCCGGTGTGTTGTCCACATAGCACATACCAAGTCATTTTCATCAGCAGAATGGCAGGACACGCCAAGATATGTGCAACAACTGCACAAACAAATCAAAGACACAAGGCACTATTGATGAGAAAAAAGACACACACAAGAAAAATTTTGAACTTCAACCTTTATCCACCGAAAGTCAAGCTGTTACTCCCCACAGCAAAAGGACTAATCTCCCAACATACCAGCGTACAATTGAAGGGCCTCTCTGGTCTGTAATCTATTGTGAGCGCCATATTCCCACCTCTAAGAGCCGAAAACCATTGTATCCCAGCAAACCACAGTCACTGAGGTGGCATGTGCAAGGAATAATTGTGTGAGTACAGCACTGCAATTCCTGAAAGAAAGAAAGAAAGAAAGAAAGAAAGAAAGAAAGAAAGAAAGAAAGAAAGAAAGAAAGAAAGAAAGAAAGAAAGAAAGAAAGAAAGAAAGAAAGAAAGAAAGAAAGAAAGAAAGAAAGAAAGAAATAAGCTGGTTTTAGAGAGCTTTGGGCACTTATCACCCGGTCAGGCTGAGAGACCAGCTAAACACCAGCCATGTTTTTTCAGGATGGATGTGGTCCCTACAGTACCCATACATGAGGAGACCTCAGAAAGCAAGCATCTCTTGCATTCATTTTATTAATAGGTAAATACCAATGTGTTCATTAAAGCAATTTCAGGGACTGAGGCCTGCTGAGGAGCCCTGTTATGAGACGGCTTTCGCTGCTGGCCACAAACTAAAATAGAGACCTTAAGAAGAGGTGACCTGTGATATGCCTGCTGGTGAGGGACAGCACAGAGATCCTTATTACTGCGATGAGGCTTCTTGTTAAGACACCTCCAGAGGCCAAGGATGAAGAGAATGGGGGAGGCAAGTGTCCCAATTTACCCCCCAGCACTACTGGGCACAGACTCACTGCATTAAGGTACAGTCAAGTTTATCGGAGTAAAGATAGTGGTCAGTTACTGAGACAAGCGACCTTGAACATCATAGCTCTAGTGAGCTAGTGACTTAGTATGTTGCTTTATTGTCTGCTGCCTACATAGACAATTAACTTCGAAGGGACCATTAACATAGAAGGCCTTTTAACATTTAAAAATGCAAGATGCAGGACAGTGGAATTAAAAAAATAACGGTCTAGAGAAATGTTTTGTAAAAGCTGAACTACTTTCAACCCTAGCGGCCGCAGTTTTAGTGTGCTTTGCCAAGCATAAGACGCTGCACAAGATGTTAAGCATGAGCACAGTGATCAAACGTGTCTGTTTAGTGCATGTTTACATAGAAAAACAATGGAAAAGCAGTGAAGTGAAATGTAAAACTTTTGAGAATGGCTGAGATATGCTAACTGAAATGCTCGATGTACAGTAATTTTAGCATGTTGCTAAGCTAACAACATGGAAACAACAAGCTAACACTTCCAGTCCTGAAGTAGTTCCATCATCCTGTCAATAAGGGTTGTTTACATAGAAAAACAATAAGCAGTGAAGTGAAATGTAAAATGAGAATGTTAACATAAAAAACTGAAATTTGTCCTGATGAAAAGAACACATAGGTTGTTGTGAAAAATAGCTAATAAATGCTAAGAGTGTCCCTTATGGAAATTAACCATGGCTTTATTGTAGTGAATGTGTAGTAACCATGTTTTTTGGCATATTTGTATAACCACAGTTTTACTACACACACACACACCATGGTTAGCATGGTTAATTTGTGGTTACCATAGTTTTTTTTTTTCATGTGTGGTAAAACCATGGTTAATTTTCATAAGGGTGGTAGACTTTTATAGCCTCATTGTGTTTATAATCACTCTTGCAAAAGTTTTTGTTTAAGTTGATCATTTGTAAAGATTATCATGATGGAAAAAAGCATAAGAATCAACATAATTTGTTGGTTCTGCAATAGTCCAAAAGCCAATGGAAAAATCCAATTTGGGTTTTTGTCAAGGGAACCTTAATGAAAAAATACATCATTGTAGAATTCTATTCACAGAGCTCATCGCAATGCATTCTGGGACTGCCTTTTCTCTGAAGCATGTAAAGATGCTGCTTTTGATTTTGGCCATACTTAAGTATTTTAGATAGCATAAGGATGCTGACTACATTTTGGAACAAACTTTGTGTGCTGTCTGGGTAGGTACACTACGTTTTAGATCATATCTCATTTGTAATGATTTTTAGATAATTTTATATTCCGTGAATTCATGCAATTTGGGGTAAATGGAACACATTTCGACAGCTTTAAAGTATAAAAATGATCAAGGTACAGCCACACTAATCCATTTAAGACTAACGATAAAAGACAGCACTTCATTCCCTTTTAAGGGGTGGATAAAATCCCTCAGCAGATGAGATATTAATCAGAGTGAGCAGGAGACACACACAGTCTAATTGGAGATGCTGATTTGTTTAAATATTTAATTCCTTGAAAAGCCATGTTTCCCACAAGCATCTCTCCATCTCTCTTTTTTCCGCATGACCTTTCATTGTCATCTCTTTTTTAAAGTCTGGTTTGAATGCAGTGTAAAGACTCGCAGTCTTGTTTTGATCTTACTCCAAGCCTCTCACTAATCTATACATACAAACATACACATCTATATCTGTACACTTAAACAGTAAATATACACACACATAATCTCCAAAGACTGTAAACCTATTTCATATGCAATGATACAAAGCACACACTGGAAATAAAAAAGGGTTGGGGGGGGGCTCCTGTCAGTGTGTAATTAAGCATAATTATGTACCTTGCTTTAATTAGGCTAAGTAATAGGGCCATGTTCTTGCCAAGTAAAACAGCCTTTCACGGCACAGGCACAAACAATGGCTTCACATAAGTGGCAGGTTGGATTCGTGGAAGGCATGATCTCTGAGAGCTAACCCCCAAAACAGATTTGAATCCTATAGGACAAAACATTCAAATTAACTGGTCATAGTTTTAGATTAGAGGAGTCAAAAAGTTGATCTACATTTATGTTTTTATATACACTTCAACTGTGCTTGAATTTGCATTAGCAATACAGATTGCTAGATTAAAACAAATTCATTTACTAAAGTAACGCCCCAAAAGGCCAATGCTGCAGTGTTATTAAACAATATTTATTGGTGTACATCATTAAGTTTTTAATTAATGTTTTTAATTAAATAATTTCTTCCTTTCAGCTACCTCTCAGCTAGTCAGATATTAGCGAAAAAGACAACAATTCAATAATACAAATCAATTCACTATTGACAATTTATTGTTGCAGGCTTATTGTAGTGATTTGGGTAAAACAAAGACATAGTTTTGAAAATTGACTTTTACTCACTTGGATTTGTGTTCATTTTTACCTAAAAATATTTTATAGTATACCTTGTGGGAAGTCGTGGCCTAATGGTTAGAGAGTCGGACTCGTAATCCAAAGGTTGCGAGTTTGAGTCTCGGGCCGGTAGGAATTGTAGGTGGGGAGAGTGAATGTCCAGCGCTCGCTCTCCACCTTCAATCCCACGACTGAGGTGCCCTTGAGCAAGGCACCGAACCCCAACTGCTCCCCGGGCACCGCAGCATAAATGGCTGCCCACTGCTCCGGGTGTGTGTTCACTGCTGTGTATGTGCACTTTGGATGGGTTAATTGCAGAGCACATATTCAGAGTATGGGTCACCATACTTGGCCATGTCATGTCACTTTCACTTTTTCACTTTAAATTAATTGTTTTTAAAACTGCTGTTGCGTTATAGCTCGTACTTGCAAGTGCAGTACTAAGACAGGGTTTAAAAAAAGTGTTTAATAAATGTAAAAAAAAAAAAAAATTTAAGCAGCTCAAGGCCCCTGCATTTTGCTCTCCTGTTACACTCCATGTAGGTGTTTTGCAATAACTTATTTTCATTTAAACACATTTAAGAAATGCAGGTTCAGGTGAACAAGACTATATTATTTATTTATTATTTATAAAGTTACAAGGCAAGTATATGTTGTTTTGGACCCTCTTGACTTTCACAGCATGGACAGACACAGTTCTTTAGAAACAAACAGAAACATTGTTCAAAATGTATTCTTTTGTTTTAAAGAAAGAAAGAAAGAAAGAAAGAAAGTCAGGTTTGGAATGCCATGAGAGCAATTTTTAGGTGAACTATCCCTTTAAGTCAATTAGTTGAGAATTTAGCATTGTTCAAATCAAACATTTAGCAAAGCATCCTGTTTCGAGACAGACCAAACAGATCGCCCCTTGCTGTGGATGACAGCGATCTGTTGTATGTAGATGTGTGTGCGTCGCAGTACGGAGAAGTACCGCGGTAATGAGTGCTCTCTCTTCTACGGCGAGAGCATCATCTCACTAACCCCGCCAGCACTAGACGGCCACGCGCTGTGACGGACAGGAGCTATTGTTCGGGCGGGCTGGTATCTCTGGGTGACGAGTTGCCTGGTGCTCTTGTCGCCCGTGACACCGATGGACTCAAATGAAGAGAGCTCATCCCTCCCACTCAATTACTGACCCTGACAGCTTGCCATTGTCTGCCTGGCTCTATCATTAACGTCACTTATGAACTAGCAAGGCATTTATATATAGAACAGCCTGCTCAGCCAGCCACTTTCCACAACCCTTTTACACACACACACACACACACACACTTTTGTGCTCTCTCTCCAATCCATATACGTATACTATTCGAAGTGGTCCTTCTATGTCTCTCGCCATTTCAAGACACAAACGCTAAGGAAAAAACAAACAAAACTCATACGCACCCACAAAAAGTCATATTGACAGAATACGCGGTTGAAAATGAAAACGCCATACGCTGGAATATAATGCAGTGGCATGTGCTATTCCGTGGGCTTGATATCATACAAAAGCGAAGGAGCTGAGAGATAAACAGAGGCATTGCAAGCGACAGTACAAAAAAAGGAGGCAGGGGAGAGATAGGGAACAAAATAGAGAGACTGAGAACGAGAATGAGAGCGGGCCGTGATGCAAGCCGTATCACACAGTCATTTTAACCAGTGTGATTGAAACGAGGTGAAGGCTGCGGTGGGCCCAGCTATTCCACTGTTTGCATTCATTCCAAAGAGCAGACTAAATAAATCCCCCACCATCTTCAGGCCAGCCGCGGAGATTAGAATGTCAAGATAAGCAAGGACATATGGCAGCCATTCAAAGAAAGAACCAATGAAACCAGGGCTGCCAACAATTCCCAATGTCACACGCTTTTCTTTCTCTATCTAATGCACCCACTTCTCCCTCCCTTTCACTGTCTTTCGCTCTCTCTCGCTCGCTCACACAGAACGCTAGTCACTCCTCTGCTCTAGTGTGCGTTGAATAACCCCAAATGTAGAATATACTAGCAGATTTGCGATTTGGACTTGGCTTGCTTTGAAAGACAATCTAACGTCCGTGGTGTGCAAAAAAAACTGAATAGGGAGTGATTATAAATAAATAAAAAACTGGGAAAGCAGGTTTACTTTGCTGATGTTTATTCACCTACTTAGCAGTCGATACATTTTCTCCTCAGGACAATTGTAACATTAAGTCATTAGATAAATACCAATTTCTGTTAAAATCGTTTCACTTTGTCGCAGTCAAGTTCCGTTCCTCTGCTTTACAAAGAGACAATACTCGCACCGGCGTCCTCCTGGGTCTGTACTGACTGACAGCGCATGGGAGGTGTGTGTGCGGAGGGGTGGAGGAGATCCTGCCAGGCCTGGTGGGGACCTCATATGAATATTTCACATCTCCATCTGAATATTTTAGGGCTGACATGCGCATGTAAACAGAAGCAGGCAAAGTGCCCAAATCCACTCAGGAGAGACTATTAAGCCGTCAGGCTTTCACTGACAGTCACTGTGCGATGTGGCAACACAGGAAAGTCAGCAGACGGTGAGGCATCACTGCCAGGCTGCTAATTTAACTTGTCTTTGGGAAAGAGAAATACAGGAAAGAAATACTTCACGAGGATGCCGAGGGCAGAGAGCAGAGGATGAGGTGTTGCTGGTCAATAGGCATGGGTTTTGTGAGTGTCTGTATTGTATGAGAAGGTGTTTTACTGTGAATGAACATCTGTTTATCTGGTGACTGTTGAACTAAAGGTGCAGCCATATTAGTGAAATTTCACAGGCAAAAAAAGCACGTTCACAGAAACGCATGAATACAGAATAGCCGAAAATCCATGAAAATTCTCCAAACAGTTATAAGTGTGTGTAATATTTTGGGTTAAAATAGTTCATCCTATCACGTTTTATATGCATAGAGAAGTATACCACTTGTAGCCATTAGCCACTAGCCATATTTATGAGTAGGCCTATTTCTAGTTCTTCTAAAGTCATGTTTGTGGTATGACTGTCTCAGGGCTGGAAATTAATGGGGGCGTGTGGCAAAAATGCCACCAAAATAAACAAAAATTCAAGATAAAGGGGCAAAAATTGACCCTGCATAACTTAAACAATCGATTATGGTAGTCACGATTAAAAAGAAATGTGAAAATGGATTAAAAGTGGCTATTTGCAGAGTTACATTTTATTTCACACATAATGCTTTTTACGCATCTTTTTTTTTTTTTGCAGTGTTGTGCCTTATAACCAATCACGCGTGTTTCCGTGTCTGAGCTTAGAAATGCAATGGCCAATCAGAGACGCTTAGATTAGTCAGTGCTGAAAACTCCTCAGTTGTTGTTGAGTGTTGAATTCTTTATGCTCATGAATGTAATGTAAATAAATGTTTTTTTAATCATAAGCATTTAAGGACTACAGTCTCCACAAATATGTAAGTTTGCATGCTTATGTACAAGTTTATATAATAACTTATTAGGACATTAAGGTCCAAAGGTGGACTCAAAACTCATGAGGTATGACTGTGTGCAATTTGCTGTATAACAGACCATATTTTACTTTAAAAAACATTACAAAAACTGATTCCTGAGGAAATTATGGAAACATTAGCCTTCCATGTTCCATGTTCCAACAGCCCTAAAGCAGTGTTTGGCAATGTCTTTGTTTTTTTTTTTTTTTTTACAAACACTCAGTTTTGCAATAATATTTGGTTCCACTAGAGGTGCAGTAATTGCATCACTACTCTCCCATCTTTATCTATGAAACAGTTTGCTTCTTGAACATCCACATCCTGATACGATATCTGATAGGATAGTTTTCAGCAAAACTTGAATTGAATAAATATCCAAATTACAGTAAACAAACAAGTCTGGCATTGAGGACAAAGGAAGTGAGGAGTGATCCATAAACAACTGTCTCAATCATGCCATCTTTCTCAATCACACTCACCATTTAATGTAGTCATTCCTTTATGTCTTCACTTTTCAAGCGGCATGGGAAATAAGCACAAACTATCAAAAAACACACTCTCAATAAACTCTGAACAAGTCTTAGTTTCTCATGATCCCTCCCACTGTCAGATCACTGGCTATAGTTTCTTCTTTGAGTTTATATCCTTGAATCAACTGCACAATTTCACACTGAATTGGTATCATTTCAAAGCCTCTACTTCAGCCATGCCGAGCTCAGTTATGCCACTATATGCACCTCTTATTTTTCAAGGTGACAGATATGATGGTGGTAACAAGTGGTAACAAGAGTGAGCTGTAGACAGACCCGCTACACGTTGGTATTACAAAGATCACATTCATGCTCTTTCTGAGTGATGTCTGAGGTATTGCAATCAACCAGCCACTTCGTTAAAGACCCAATCCCAATTCTATTTTATACCCCTTCCCCTACACCTACCCCTTTCCCTTGTCCCTTGAAACAGAGTGCCAAGGGGTAGGGGTGAAAATATTCCCCTAAGAATTGGGACACCATTACTATACCATCACACGTGATCATACGTTGTCTAGCTCCTACAATACACACACCTATACTGGTGTGCATTAGAGACTTTAATTACCGTTCTATATTAATGCACTGCTTACTGACACACACGCACATATCGGAGATCAGCTCACATCCAAGAGAAAAGAAACTTGTCAACACTGCCCCACGACTTTTATTAATAACAGTTTAAATACTAAATCGCTACATTACATTTTCCGCAACCAGAGGATAAAATAGCTGTTTTTGAAGTAATGTTAAACTCACTCATTGTAAAAAGAGATGCACAGACGCACGTACACTTCTCTCTCTCTAAAAAAGGTTTAGTGATTTCTAATTATTGGGGGTACTAGCCCTTCTCAATGTCTATGGTGGTTATCGCCCTGATCAGACATGAAAATATGTTGTAGCACTATGGTGCAGTCAGTAATGATATGACGTTAGGAAACTTTAGTGATTTTTTGCAAACATTTCTTTGAATTACATGACCGTAAATATGAACTCACGATAGAATGTAACAAAACAAATTATTACTTTTCATTCAAATCTTTATTAATGCCAATAATGCTTACATTTATGTGTCTTTTTGTTGGCTCGGGCAGCCATGTTGCCGCTGCAGCCGGTTTACGTTGAGATGATTCACACCCCTTCGTTTGTAGTGTGGTCCCGAAAACCTTTGTTTGAAGGGCTATCTGGCCCTTCCCCTTACCACTCCAACCAAAAGAGAATCGAGACACCCCTTCACGAGAACACGCAAAACAGAGGGGTAGGGGAAAGGGGAAGGGCTAAGGCAGGGTTTCCAAAGTGGGGTTCACGAACCCCTGGTGGTTAATGAGGGAATTGCAGGGGGTTCGTGAGTTGGTATGTTTACCATTAACAAATTAATTAAAAAAATATATGTAAATTAAATAAAACGTTTTTGAAGATTTATACAAATGTGATGTAAATGTAAAATCTTAAATGTATAAAAAAATGTTTTGGGAAACACTGTATTAAAAAACATTCTGTAATAATTACATTGAAAATGACTGTAATATGATTTTTTTATAACTTGCTAAGTGTGATAACAATAGCTATGTAAATACTACTGAAACTTTAAAACTGATAAAACATAAATGTTTTTAAAGTTAAACATGCAAATGTGCCATTAAATTATTGAAATATTTACTTAAAATCTCAGGGGGTACTTCAAGCAAATAATTTAGGTCAAAAGGGTTCGGCTGAGAAAAAAAGTTTGAAAACCCCTGGGCTAAGGGGTAGAAATGGGATTGGGCCACTCCAACCACTCCAAGTCACTCCAACCTTGCACCTGAAGAGCTACAATCCTGCAGCTTTCAGCTCCAACCCCAATCAAACACACCTGAAACAGCTAATCAAGGCATTCATGGTTACTTTACAATTACAGGCAGGTGTATTGGAGCAGGTTTGGAACTGAAGTCTGCAGGATGGTAGCTCTACAGGAGCAGGGCTCGAGATCCATGATCTGGTATTTATAATTTCTGTTTTCTGTGGACAGTGTTGGGAAGGTTACTTTGGAAATGTACAGGTGCATCTCAATAAATTAGAATGTTGTGGAAAAGTTCATTTCAGTAATTCAACTCAAATTATGAAACTCGTGTATTAAATAAATTCAATGCACACAGACTGAAGTAGTTTAAGTCTTTGGTTATTTTAATTGTGATGATTTTGGCTCACATTTAACAAAAACCCACCAATTCAACAAATTAGAATATGGTGACATGCCAATCAGCTAATCAACTCAAAACACCTGCAAAGGTTTCCTGAGCCTTCAAAATGGTCTCTCAGTTTGGTTCACTAGGCTACACAATCATGGGGAAGACTGCTGATCTGACAGTTGTCCAGAAGACAATCATTGACACCCTTCACAAGGAGGGTAAGCCACAAACATTCATTGCCAAAGAAGCTGGCTGTTCACAGAGTGCTGTATCCAAGCATGTTAACAGAAAGTTGAGTGGAAGGAAAAAGTGTGGAAGAAAAAGATGCACAACCAACCGAGAGAACCACAGCTTTGAGAGGATTGTCAAGCAAAATCGATTCAAGAATGTGGGTGAACTTCACAAGGAATGGACTGAGGCTGGGGTCAAGGCATCACAGATGTGTCAAGGAATTGGTCTACAGTTGTCGTCAGAGGCATCTTACCTGGGCTAAGGAGAAGAAGAACAGGACTGTTGCCCAGTGGTCCAAAGTCTTCTTTTCAAATGAGAGCAAGTTTTGTAATTAATTTGGAAACCAAGGTCCTAGAGTCTGGAGGAAGGGTGGAGAAGCTCATAGCCCAAGTTGCTTGAAGTCCAGTGTTAAGTTTCCACAGTCTGTGATGATTTGGGGTGTAATGTCATCTGCTGGTTTTGGTCCATTGTATATTTTGAAAACCAACGTCACTGCACCCGTTTACCAAGACATTTTGGAGCACTTCATGCTTCCTTCTGCTGACCAGCTTTTTAAAGATGCTGATTTCATTTTCCAGCAGGATTTGGCACCTGCCCACACTGCCAAAAGCACCAAAAGTTGGTTAAATGACCATGGTGTTGGTGTGCTTGACTGCCAGCAAACTCACCAGACCTGAACCCCATAGAGAATCTATGGGGTATTATCAAGAGGAAAATGAGAAACAAGAGACCAAAAAATGCAGATGAGCTGAAGGCCACTGTCAAAGAAACCTGGGCTTCCATACCACCTCAGCAGTGCCACAAACTGATCACCTCCATGCCACGCCGAATTGAGGCAGTAATTAAAGCAAAAGGAGCCCCTACCAAGTATTGAGTTCATATACAGTAAATGAACATACTTTCCAGAAGGCCAACAATTTAATAAAAATGTTTTTTATTGGTCTTATGAAGTATTCTAATTTGTTGAGATTTGATAAATTGGTGTGTTTTGTTAAATGTGAGCCAAAAAATCACAATTAAAAGAACCAAAGACTTAAACTACTTCAGTCTGTGTGCATTTAATTTATTTAATACACAAGTTTCACAATTTGAGTTGAATTACTGAAATAAATGAACTTTTCCACGACATTCTAATTTATTGAGATGCACCTGTAATTGGTTAGGACCAACAGATTACACATCACCCTATTTAAAATGTTATAAGTAGTGCAACTTTCAAATACTTTATTAAAGTAATGTAACTGATTACTTCTTGACTAACAAAACAGTTTTCAACTGTTGATCATTTTAAAACATTTAAACCAGACTGGGCTAACCTACAGTAGTAGCCTAATCAACACTGATTAATGTCAGACTTTCAAAATCCTTGAAAACAGCACTGTGAAAAAGTGAAGCTAATGTCTCTTCGTTACAAGCTATAGTGACCAGCTCTTCATTCAATCAAAGTCAATGGGGTCCAAAATTACACATCACAAGACCTCACTGATTTTCATTGTATGGACATTGAATGGAACAACATTAAGTTGTGTCAGTGTTGTCGTCGAGTCCAGCTCATTTGGATCAAGTCAAGTCAAGACCAGAAGAGAGTCACTTTGAGACAAGACTGAATCCACATGTTGTCTGTAACAAGACAAAGGCCATGAAATTATAGTCTCTGACTCTTCTGGTCTCAGTCATGACTCAAAGTCAACCCTCTTCTCTTCTGGTGTGAGTAAATGATGGCTAAATTTGAATTTTTGGTTGGAACATTCCTTTAAATGCCATGGGTAGGTTGTAACTGGAGACAAGCTAAACTAATTTCCTTCCAGCAGTGGAAGCTAGGATCATTTCTACTCATTGAGTTATGCACCAAACATCACGAAAAGAAGGACAATGGGACAGTACAGTGGCTCAATCATGGTGTTCTGTAATTTCATTCAACACTGATCACAAAGGCACATCAACATACGACTTTGCCTGGCACTGGTCCAGTTGTGTCAGCTAGACTGTATAAAGAGCAAGAGTGACTGAAACAGATGCCCATTTAAGTGCCTGATAAAAAGTTAATCAGCAGACGACAATGTGAACACCAGCCTTAAGCAAGACCGGGGCCCTGCCAGCTGCTCCTCTCCCTACAATGAAGTCTCCAAAGCTGGGCACTCAGTGGGGGAGCAGGGCATCAGACGCCAACTGGAAAGCACGGGACAGACTTTAACTCTACGTGTCAGAGAGGTGTGTCAGTGCTGTGGTGAGCAGACATTATATCCTGAGGGCAATCAAAACACATTTGAATAGACTTCCTCCCAGATAAGAAACGGCAGCATTTTCACAACATATAGCCATGTAAAAATGAAGATGAATTTTACATTAGTACTAATTTTGGTTTTTAATTATCTTTCGCAGCTTTTGAATAATACAATACATTAATTATCATTTATGAATGTTCAAGAGTTTGGGATCAATACAATCTTTTAATATTAGGCTACTATTGAGCAAGGATGCACTAAAATGATCAAGTGTGACGGTAAAAGACTGTTATCCTGACATTTTTTTATTAGTTTCCACAAATATATTAAGTAGCACCAAATCTGCATATTAGAATGATTTCTGAAGGATCATGTGACTCTGAACACTGGAATAATGGCTGCTGAAAATTGTGCTTTGTCATATCAAGAATAAATTAGATTTTAAAATATACTGAAATAGACTAAAGTTATTTTAAATTATAATAATATTTCACAATATTACTGCTTTTTCTGTATTTTTGATGAAATTAACCTTAGTGAGCATGTTTCAAAAACATTTAAAAAATGTTACTGATCCCAAACGTTTGATTTGTAGTGTATGTTAAATAATATGTTAACACATTTTATGTTCGTTTAGTATTGTTATTCATTTAATAGTATAAAATACTTCTGACAAAATTCATAATCTGCATCTTTAACTACACAAACATCAATCAGTAACTATTTACTGCAAACCTCACATTTAATTATAAACTGTGTTTTTGATTCACAAAAAAAGAATCGACTCAGTCATTTGTTTTGTGATTAGACTACACTGGGTGAGTGGCCTGTCGGTGAATGAACAATTAACAAAGCCATATGTGACAGACATCCTTGTTGTGTAACGGTAATGCTTTACTTTAGGGGGCCATTCTCACTATTAACTTGTTGCTTATTAGTATTTGTGACATTTGTAGCATAATGGCTTTTTATTAGCACTTATAAAGCATATATTAATGCCTTATTCTGCATGACCATATTTTAGATCCATAAATCCTAGCCCATAGCTAGGGCTGGGCGATGGCCCATTATGGCCCAAAAAATTATCACAATTTTTTTCATATCAGTCGATATCGATAATTATCACGATAAATGTCACATCTTTATTTATTTCAAGTTTAAAGCCAGATTTTTGCTCCAAAGTTAAAGTTGTAGAAACAAGACCATTCATTTTCCTTAACAAAATAATATCTAAATAGAAAAAATATTTCATAATTTCTGCATGTTCTAATGAGTGATATTGTTTCAAATCAAGAAACCGGTTTGGGTTGCCTGATAATATCACTTTTTTGTCTCTTAGAAATGCACATTTGATAGTAGCTTGAGTTAGGATGCAGAGGTACACTTTCGGTTCATTATCAAAATCAGTAACATATATAAAAATTGTAGCAACCTTTATTCTGATCAAGTTTTTTTTTTTTTATATTAAGCATTTGTCTCCCATAGTAGCATACATTTAAATCATGATAAACAGTTAAAACCACACATATAGCACCTCAATACCGTGGTAAAAATATAACTATATGGTTTTTAGGTAGCCTATTTGTATGAAAAACAGTCTAAAAACATGCAGTATAAATGCACACATGCTATAGCTTAACCACACATACTTACTATACTTATATACCTTTACTCATGTAATAAAATTAATTGTGAATATCCCACATTTCTGCCACAATACCATGGTGCAGTGAGTGTTACTACAGTAAATCCATGGTAAATAATGGAGATGTGCAGATTGAAAAGCCTTCTGACTGTCTCATTGCACTCAGTGTTTCTCATGTTTGGCTTTAAACTTTAAACTATCACAGAGTCATTTGTAGTGGCGGCTCAAGGATTTTTTTTTTGGAGGATGCTTAACAGTTCAGAGGGGGTGCTAAAAAACTAATTAAATTGAAAGAAAGTAATGAATGCCTAAACTATAGCTATCCGTTTTTTTTATATACAGCAGCTTCCAAAAAGGCATATTTAACTTTTTTCCTGTGGTATTAAACTTCTCATATGTCACTGTTATTAATATAACTTCTAATGCCAACTGCCAAATGTGACACTTACAAGTAATATAATTTATGAATGAATATACAATTTTTTTTGTATAAATTACATTCTTTCAGTCCCTTATTTTTATTTATTTTTACACATATCTTGTAATTTTCTTTTCTGACCATCAAGTGTCAGTCATTCTCAGTGCCAACTGTTAGGAACACATGGTAAATTCTAACCATTTACAAAAGATAGTGCCGACAATTCATAAAATGATTTCCACACGGGCACACATTGCAGGTGATAACCTCCCGTGCTGATTTGCATGGTATCATGTGTAGATGATAGCCAGAGATATGGTCAAAAGCATCAAAAATTGGCAATATTAAGAGGGTTCAGCATTTCCAATAAATGTAGGCCAGTTACATTATTATTATTATTAGGCCTCAGGGCTGCTGCTGGCCAAATGGGTGCCATAAGCAGGATTGTATTGTTGTGCCCGCTCCCTCAAATATTATGGAAGTAAAAAACAAAAAAAAACATCTACTATAGGGGTCAAAATAGAACTTTACTAAAATATAAAAATAAATGCATAAATTGTATTACTTACAAATTACAATTGTAGCTCTAGACAGTTACCTATGGCTATTATTTTATTAATACAGATGTCTGATTGAGTTTATGGTCTCAAGCATTCAGAAACCACGCAAAATAAAATTAAGCAGTTTTACTACGAAAACCATGGTTAATTTTTGTAAGGGTTGTGATGTCCACATGTTTTTTGTTGAAGAAGTTATAGAGGCTGTGTCATCTATAGCAAAAAGGTGGCCAAAAAAATAAGATTCACTGGATATTTGAATTAAATGTTTGGACAATAGCCTATTAAACAAGGATTTGATCGTCCTGTAAGTGTAACAGCAGCAATGACCAGGCCTTTAGCGCCCTTTGCAGGCATTTGTAATAACATGTAATGTACATAAATTGTTTATTTTGTATTAGCCAACATAATGTAGCCTATTTTAACAGTGTTATTCGATGAAACCGTATAATTATTAATTAACCAATCATTATTGCATCATTGTTTTTATATAATGTATTTTAAGTCATTTTAAAGGCTGTTGTTGGCTTAGGTCTGTTTTTATAACCACAAAAATTATTATCTTAATACTTCTTTGTAAATTATTATTTGAAGTAATAAAACTATGGTTCATTTCCTGTTACCGTGGCTACAAGAACAATGATTTTTGGTTTTATTCGTGTTAAAACCATGGCTAATTTCCGTAAGGGAACATGGCAATTCAGAGAATATTAAATTAGTTGGTGGTGGTGAAATTACTTCCGACATTAAAACATGTCAACTACCAAAACAATTTCACAGGATTATGAAGTGATGCACGGGCTTCGTTTTAGTTTTTCGCACCAGATAGCTGATGTCTTTTCACGGGCATAGTTGTCCATCAATTATGATCATCTGCATTCAGCCGCAAACATGAGGTGCGAGCGGTCGCGGGCGCCGATGCGGGAATGGCGTGTCGTTTTTTTTGAGCAACTAGGATGGTGGACTTTTATTATTAAATTACATGAAATTTTGCATGATGCGCTGTGAGGATAATAAAATAGCTTAGGCTACTCCTCATTGAAAATGAAAAATGTTATATCGCAATAATTATCGTTATCGAATTATCGCCCAGCCCTACCCATACCTAAACTTAACAACTTACCATTTATTAATAAGCAGCAACTTAGGAATTTTATTAAGGCAACAGTCATGGTTAATAGTTAGTTAATAGTGAGAAGTGGTCCCCAAACTAAAGTGTGACCCTTTAAACATAAACCTGGAGCTGGTATGTTCCAGGTGGTATATCAGACAGTCCTTAATTATACTCGTATGAAGGAATGTTTTTCCTACTGTCCACACACTTTTCTATTAGCCGTCCTTTTGAGGTCTGGAGTATTGTGTATCTCTGGGAGGAGGGAACGATTCAACTAGAGGCCATAGAAAGCTCAAGGCTGGCCTTGCAGCAGAGACACATCTGTGGAGCACTCCATACATGAAAACAGCATGTGTGCACAATAGACTCCCTTCTCATTTCCCTGCAGGAGGAGATGCATGGATACTTGACTCCTAAACTGGGAGAGAAAAATAAGCACCCTTTAATTCGCAGTCAATGGTGAGGGCAAGTAGACGTTTTTGCATAAAACACAACCAAATGCTTCCTCTTACTTATTCGACTGCATTGAAAGCTAAATAATACTCAGGATGCAAAAAGAACAGGCGATCACACTCCCAAGTGTTTTCCATCAATCACTCCACATCCATTCACGTGCGGTGTAAATAAGTTGGTGGAGAATGTGGGCTTTTGTGTGTGTGTTCGTTTCAAGGAGGTGTGAGTCTCCCAGCTCAGGTCAACAGGCAAGCAGCCAATAATTTACCCACCAACTTCATATTTCATCTGTCTACCGCCTCCACCAACTGATTATGCCGTCAATACTCCGCGGATGAGAGGAGCTGACAATTGACCAAGCCGGATCAATACGGGCTAATAAGCGTTTCATGGAGGAGAGAAAGGAATAGAGCGAGGGAGTGTGGGCCAACTGGAGAGACAAGTTTGATCCAATTCAGTTGTTCTGCATCTCGTGGTGTAAGTGTGATGATTGGGGCTGTTATTGCCGGTTTAATGCTAGGCAATCAAGCTATAGTGGTCTAGATATCAACAAACAACAACAAATTGTCCCTTTTCTTCTGATACCCTCTTCTCTGACTCCGCCTGCCCTTGTGGGAACAATGCCTGAACAATCGAGCCAGGAGCTGTGCTTTCAGAACCAGAGGAGGGAGAATTGATAGCCACGGATGAAGAGAGAAAGCTTTTTGTTTAGCATCTTCACTTTTTTTCCTGCTATCATTTGTGTACAAATGTTTTCCCTCGCTTTTCTCTCTTCTCCCCATGATACCCAGCGGAGGAACCCGACGGTCCAACTCCTGAGATAATAACACAGCCAGGTGTCGATGAAACGGTGTGATTTGACTTTGCGTAAATCACCATGTTTTTTTGTGCTGGTGTCATTTTCTTTTGCTCAAATTACCTTTTCCGCTGCCCCATAGATCACACAATTGGAGGTGCTCTATGGATACTGATTGAGGCCTTTTCTTGCTGTCGACACGCCGGCGTATCTCCACCACTGTTAAAGACGCTGCTGTTATTACAGGCAATTGTGCCTTAGGTATAGGGAGAGACATAAAGGGAGGAGAATATTGACTGCATGAGTGGAAATAGCTGGGTTTCCAGTCTGGGTTTTAGGCCAGGAAATGGGTGAGCTTTTCCTCAATGGAGCATCACAGGCAGTAGGTGCTGGAGTAGGTTTAAGGGGGAGTCTGTAGAGGAATAAACTGGTTAGAGAGGCGTGATTTCGGGTTGATTGTACCATTTGGTGGTGTTTTTCAAACAACAAACAGCTACAAGATATTGCTACATCAACAGAAGATCGATATCTGGTCTGAAATATGATTCAGAGAGACTTTGATGGTAAAGTAAGGGTTGGTGTCGAGATGAAGGCCGGGTAATGGGTAGCCGTTACATCCAACCGTCCTTTTTCTCAAGCAAGTTCCAGCAAAGGCGCTGACCGCTGCGTTCGCCTGTTAAACGGTTTTCATTGCTGCTTCAGATTCCCCTGCTATCTCCAAGCAACTTCATGCTCATTTACATTTTTATAGATCTTCGGTGGGGACGGAGCGAGGACGTGACCAATTATCAGCCCCTGCTGCATGTGACAACATCCTTGTCTCCATCACTGCTGCCTCATCTTCTTCCCCGCTGAATATCCTCCACCCTCGCAGTCACTCTAAGACGATGTGATGTAGCGGACAACACTAAAGAGGCACAAATTGAGGTTGCACAGCAGACTAAATAGTTACTTGGGGCAGTAGCATATTTGGAGGTCTTTTGGTTGTGGAGGACATCTTGAAGTTCTTCTAGACACTGATGTCTACGACATCCAAAGATCAAGTCTTTGGTGGGATTATCGGCCATATTGTAGGGTTTTAACTGTTCCTGATTTCTCTATAAATCCATCTAGGATTCTATTTCTAAGCATATTAGCATCGGGAGCTGTCATGTCTACACAAATTAAATTCATTCATTCTACTTTGAACCATCTGGTCTCTCCAGGTCCTCTAAGGAAATTACATTACTTATAAAAATGAAAATATAAGGGTCTCAGAGCTGGCTCTGCATGATGAGGGCTGTTAGCATTACTTTATGTGGTATCACAATTTTAAGCCCTTTAGGATCACTACAGGTAATCGGATAATCTGGGAAATCCAGACATTATCATTATACTAACACTTGTTCATTATCTTTATTGCATATAATCTGTGCAGACTGTGTCAGAGTTCACTTGAAGGGCATCATTTGAAATATGCACCGGAGTATAGTACATCACAGCAAAAGGAAACCTAGGCAATGTTAATTCCTCTTCCATCTAGAGGCTTTGTCCCAATTAGAATACTTTGCACTTCAAGTATGTACTTGACAAAGTCCACACTTTTGAGTGTGTGGTAATACAACATACCAGATGCTGTTATCATGTATCATTTGCATTTGCTCACTCCCATGTTGTCCCAAATTACTTTTTCTTTTGTGCATTACAAAATAATATATTTTGAATTGCATTTCAACTGTTTTTGTCCATATACAAAATAACATTGGACCCCATTGACTTTCATTTTATTAAAACAAAATTCTTCGACACAAATAGAAAGTCATACAGGTTTGGAATGACATGGCCGTAAGTAAATGGGTGAACGTCTTTTTAAATTCATTATATGTATGATATGTAATCAACTTTTCCGCATTTAAAAACTCCTTTGGAGCTTCATCCTGGCATTGCTTATCACTTTTCTTCTGAAAAAAAAAATAAATAAAAAAGAGAACAGTTAAAACGTCCATTGTGCAATGGAGTGTGGGAAATATGGGAAGCATTCCCATGCACAACATTTTGAATCCTGGCACCTGCGTGCGTTTTCAATGTACTACGATTTGCTCCACAATAATTCTCATCTCGCTTACTATTAAAAAGGACATAGGGTGCTCTGCCGCCCACTCCCCATGAAAGGAATGATTGACAGCTGACTCCTCAGCTGCAGAACAGAAGGGCTGCTGACACAGCGATGCATTTCATTAAACTCAGCTCTGTTATCATGAAAAGTAATTTACCTAACGTCTGCTCTGCCATCCTATAGTCTGTCAAAAGACCTGATGTGAGTGAGAAAGGAGAGCTGAGGGAAGCAAAGCAGAGAGGGGGTGAGAGAGAATGAGAGACCCTGACATTTGAATAAGACATCCTTCCTGCACCTGAATAACAATAAGGGATTATTATAGGCTATTACATCTGAGGAGGACACAACCTTTGGCCTACACTGGCCAGCACTGAAGACAAGACAAACAGAACCGGACATGAAAATAATAGTGTGATGATGTCGGGAAAAAAGGGGTTGAAAAGACTGAGACCATATTGAATATCCATGATTCAAATAACATTTCTAATTCTGCACCATTTCTGCATTAATAATAATAAAAAAAATGTTTGGATCATCTTAAATCTCAAATATTCATTCAACTGTGTTTATTTAATAATTTATTTAATTCTAATTACTAATTTATTGATTGAATTATAATATAGTCTAAAAAGACACATAAGGCATATGTAACATAGCACTGATTATAACAGATAGACACCTGAACACACCTCCACAGATACAGATCCTGTCTTTCACTCTCCTCTTCTCCCACTCCTCCCGAGGGGAATTACTCACACATTGTGGAATATTAAAAAGAAACAAACAAGAAAAATGCACTTCCTGCCTGAATTACTGCCTTCAAGATTACATCTGACCTCTCACCTTGTCTGTCACACACCAATCACAGACAACACTTGAACCCTTCACACATATTCTCGCATTTCCACTTCCCTACTGTCATGAACACCACCCTCTGTGCGGCCTCAGTAATAGGACAGCGACACATGGAAGGATATGGCTGCTTTTGTAGATATACTGAGTTTGACCTAGGTCATGAATCAGGATTGACTGACAGGCTGAACACTACTCATATTTATATATTTGTATTTATTTCTGAATGCATATTTAATAATGTAAACTCTTTGTTTATATAATTATTTACTTCCATTATTTTATTTATTAATTCAAAAGGTCAGGTTGGGCCTTCAACTTAATACCTGTTAAAAGTTCTAGTTCAGAGCCACAATTACTTTTTTTGTGCTAAAGCCACAATGTTTGTGACCAAACAATATGCATAAAATAATTTCATCAACAGCACTGAAAAAAGTGACAATTTCAACTGCCATGAATTTAAATCACCTAATTCCTCTCTCTGATATGCCTGAATATTCACCAGCCCGGCAGAAGAGCAGGCAGAGACATAAATGGATGTTTAATTGGGCTTAATTCGTCCTGATTTCCTCTCATTACAGTGCTGCGTCTGTCAGTCAGGAGCTGGAGTGGAGGTGAAGGGTCAGGAAGAGAGAGTGTCGCTTGGTGTGGTTTTAAACGCAGAACAGCTCTCTAAAAGACAGCCTGACTATCACAATCCATGACACCTGCTGCCCAAGACCTTGAGATCGCCTCTATTATCCAGCTCAAATACACTCCTCCAGTCGCTCTCTCTTTCCCCCCACAAAAAGCAATACAAAAAAAACACTCAAACAGAATCAATGTATGTTCACACGCACACACACTATTCTGATTTAAACCAAAATAAGCACATACACATCCACACAGTAATATTCTATCTCCCAGGGATGTCCAGGCCCGCCTAGTTTAGGGCCCTATGTAATTAGTTTTATTTTTTCCCAAATTCCATTTATTTTTTTCTAAATTAATTTTTTTCCATTTAAATTTTTCTGGATTCCGTTTTTTTTTTTTTTAAACCTTCTTAAATGGTCAAATAAAATTGTATTAATCAAAACGCATGTCTAATTAATTTAAATAATAAAACTTATACTATTTAACATTAATTTATTAAAAGTGTAACAAACATGACATGTTTAGGGCCGTATGAAAAGTTGTATTTTTTTCCTCACCTTCTGTTTTGTTACCAAATTATGTGCTTTAGCATGTCTAATTATTTGAATGCATACAAACAATTTTTATTTATTATTACAGTATAGCCTTATGATTTCCCCCCCCTCAAATTCTGTGTTGTGTTGTGTAGTTTATATACATTTTACTGGTTAACAGATGAAGGCATAAAACATTGATTTATATTTTAATGAATGAAAATTAAACATTTAAATTTTTGGCAAATAAAGGGGATTTACTATTAAAATTGTAATATTTTGTGATTATTTATTTTTAAGTTGTATTATTTTTCAACAGTATTAGTAATAGTAGTAAGTAGTAGTAGTAGTATTACGTTCATTCTACTAAATAATAGTAATATAACCTATTTCTGGCACAATGTCTTTAAAAAAATTCAAACCAAACTTTTATTTTGACGGGTTGCCGTGAATACCTTTAAAGTCGTGTTCGTATATGATATGACAATAGTTTTACTAAATGAAATGGTAAAATGATACCGAAAGCTCATCATTCTGTTTTTACTTTCACTTTCTGCTTAGTGAATTGACTGAGACGTTCACCGGCACAACTCTTGTGCACAGTTTGCACATTGCTTGTATGACATCCATTGGCTCGCCTTCATGGTTTAAAACAGAAATATTTCCAACATTGCGACGTAAGCAATTAGAGTTATGTAAAGAAAAACTTTATTTTGAATGCGATTAATCGTGATTAATCGTTTGACAGCACTCAATTTATAAATATACACAGTACACATACATATATTATGTAAACAAAAACTTTTATTACGGATGTGATTAGTCACAATTAATCGTTTGACAGCACTAAAATATACACACACATATCATGTAAACACAAACATTTATTTTGTATGTGATTAATTGTGATGAATAATTTTGACAGCCCTATTAAAAAGCCTTCATTTTTTTTACCGTTATGTTTATCCAACAAGATCCAACCAAAGAGCATCTTGTGTGATTTCACAAGGTCCTTTCAACCAGAAGAATCCCAAGATGTTACCTCCTAAAACCAACTAACAAACAAATAAATCTACTTTGCATTATACTTTGTTACTCAGTGACTTTACCCAGGCCACATGAAGACTTTGATAAGTATTACCAGCACAGTATCAAGTTGTTGAAGGTCAGGGCCTTCTTAAAGATGACAGGATGATCCCTCAGTATGACACAAAGCTCAGGTGGTCTGTGTGCAGGTAAGCAAGATGATCTGAAGGCACAGCTGATCAAAGCTCAAAGCCTAATCTCAAGAGGCCAAAGTGTCTTTACGAGACTCCTCAGCAACGCCTCACTACACAGACACTATCGGCTGGGTCACTCAACGAAATGAACTCCAGGACAGACAAATCCTATTTTTTAAGGTAAGTCGAGCACCTTGATGAAGATCAGCCCAATGGATCCTGGTCTAAGATGGCTATGAGATCATCTGCCTTGTTTAAATCTGCAAGCTAAGTCCAACCAGATGCTGTCCACAAGCCTCTTACACACCTGTGCACCAATACACAAGCCATTTAAACCATTCCGTTGTTGAAATCTCAATCTAGTCTGAAGGTTAATGGCTTTGATAAGAGGGAAAAGGTATACTCCAAACTTCAGATCCTACAAGTCAACAGTACAAACAGGACCCCTGTGGAAGAAAGCATCCACTTCATGCCCAAACAAACATATCGCTTCTCTCGCACCCTGAGAGCAATGTTTTTCCCGCTCAACCTCTTTCTCTCTGAGATGGTTTCTCTGCACTCTCTCAATTTCTTTCTGTCTCCCAGATGACAGCAGTCTGATCATTCACCCTCTTGTTGAACTGCTCTTGGGTGCCGGGCTGGTTTATAGCAGTCATGGTTGAAAGGCTTTTATATACTGAGTGAGATAGCACTAAGGTGCAGTCATCAGGGGCTTAGGGGAGCAAGTGAGATGTATCCATCAACAAGAACCGAATCAAACCCACACACACATACACACTTGGGTGCTTGTTTGGTTCCCTTCTATACAAACCATGAAGTATCCAAAAATATGCTTGCAAAAACCTTTCGAAGGATTGCTGTAAACAACGCAGAGCCACAGAGAGCTCTCAGCATCATGAGGATATAAAAACAAATAAAGCATCTGAGCTCAAACACTCCAGTGTCTCTGTGTGTGTGTGTGTGTGTGTGTGTGAAAGAGTCCATTTGCTTACGTCACATTGCCCTCTGTGTTATTATGAGATGACATACTCACTGACTGAGTAGACTGATAGAGAAGGACATGATCAATGACATCTTTTAAAGTCTATGTGAATTGCCTTTTAC
Organism: Ptychobarbus kaznakovi; assembly: GCA_027422405.1. Lineage (NCBI taxonomy): Eukaryota > Metazoa > Chordata > Actinopteri > Cypriniformes > Cyprinidae > Ptychobarbus > Ptychobarbus kaznakovi. The sequence continues at coordinate 11,874,089 of CM049801.1, read as the reverse complement.
AACCAGGATAATGAAACAGGATATTCAGCAAGAAAAAAAATAGGGTTTTCCCTTGGGATTTGACTGGATCATGGAAAGTGGACATTACATGCAAGAATAGATATGGTCAAAGATAGAGTTTGCTAAAACATTGCCTACAATCGCTATCTGGCCATTGATTAACATTGTGCAGTTAACTAATATTGCCAACCAAAATAAAAATAAATAAAAACTTTATTTTGAAATAATGTAAAGCTGAGATAAAATGAAATATAAATATTAGGCCTCGTTTACACTGTCAGTTAAATGTGACCCAATTCCAAATGTTTGCTCATTATGTGACACAGATTGGGTGTTTTCTATGACGGTGTAAACGGGGGAAAAAAACGTATGTATTCTGATATTTAGAGATCAGTTTCAGGCCTCATTCATATGTGGAAATAAATCAGATATAAATCTGATATGTGCACAATGTCACAACTGAAAGAATGTGTAAACAGACAGTGAAAAAAAATCAGATATAGGCAACAAATCAGAATTGGGCATCAAGACCTGCAGTGTAAACAAGGCCTAAGACGAAAAACATGAAACTATTTTCAGTTAAAGTTAGGGTAAGTGTTAACGTTTTTACTTTTTGTTAAATTTTAAGTACTAAAATTACTACAACTAAAGCTAAAACAGAAATAAAAATAAATAAACAAACTGAAAATATAAAAGTTAATTAAATTAATATATATTAATAAATGTGTAATTGTAATAAATATTATAATTAATACATACGAATAAATGTTATATTGTATAAATAATACTAAAATAACATTGACATTATCCAACAGCTCACAAAGTGATGTCAGCGGAGAGTCATTTCAGTACAAACACAAACTACTATATTTTTAATTGCAGCCACAAATCAATCACAATAAGACCAGGGATGTGCATTGAAGTAAATTTATGTTGATTTTAAACATAGCCTAATTCACTGACAGTGCTATAATGGTATATAGACCCAGTATGTGGGGTCTCTGTGATATCCGTAACACTGTACAAAATTGCTTAATTAATTGGTTATTATTAGTTCATGCATTAGGACCTTACAGCATTCATTAATCAAGGTTAATGTTAATTTATAATATAATATTGCTCATTGTTAATTCAGGTTATTTTATAATAATATATATCAATTAAAAACATACTAGTATATGAAGAATTTAACAATAAATAAGATTAATAAATGCTGTAAAAAATACTGTACAAGTTAACTAACATTAATGTTACCATGTTGCTTATCATCAGCCTGACATAATATAATACCTGATAGCATAATACTGTCACAAACTGGATGGATAGGCACACGAGGATGATTAAGGTAAGAGCTTCTTTATTTAAACAAACTGAGAGCAATGTCGAAAGGAGAGTGCAATAACTAAGAGTTCAATGAAGCTCAAATTAACTGAGGAAACAAACTTCCTTATCCTTTCCCCTCCTTTCGAAGAATCAAGTGGAAGAAGGCATCCACGGAGCAGCAGGAATCCAGCAGGTAAGTGACAAGGCAGACAGCGAGCTAGTAACATCGAGACCAGTCAACGAGGGAATGAGGTGAGTAGACTTTTATAGTGCATGGGAAGTGGAGTCAGGTGAACGTGATTTGTAATCTGGTGATTGTGATCGGGTGTAGGCCGGTGGCGTGGCTGGTTTCTGTTGAGCAGTATATTAGAAATATACATTCTATGTTAGCAATATCACATATCGTCAACTGATGATTATGAAAACTGAAAAGAGTTCTTTCCTCACCGCATGTCCTCCCATGGGAGCAGAAGGGGTATATTTATTTGTGTGCGTGTGACTAAAAACAGGAGTTCTGATGAGAAAGTGTGAAAGGGAGCCCCAATTATTAGTGCTCTGAGGTTAGCCTTTAATAACATACAGGGATGTAAACACATCATTAACACAGTAATGAGAGGAGTGGGTTTCAGGGGAAGGAGGAGGGGAGGGCGCGAGAGAATCCGAGTAGATGGGCAGGAGGGCACGGGGCCTCGAGAGGGTAAAGAGATAGTTTGGGGGTTTTGCACCTCACCTCTCGCTGCAGTTACAGAGTCATTAGAACCACAGAGAGTGCATGTGGCGCGCAACCTGATGACACGCTACCAGGCTGGCCAAGCACATGGCACCCAGCAGATCGAGAGAGTAACCTTATACACACACACACATAATATTCTCGCCTGAATATTATCGTCCAATGCCTCTAGCGGGCACAGAGATAAATCACACTATTCAAACTGTAGGCAGATTCTGGATATGTGTGGCACAGATAGGAGCCTGCTAAAAAAAAAAGCTCCATTGAGCATGTGTAGTCATACAAAAAGGCCCGTATATGGTGGAAGAAAAATTTATTTGCCCTTTAGACACTCTGTAACCTTTTTTGTTCCAGTTCCATGAGGAAGGCTAACCAGAACTGGTCAATTACAGCCAAATGAATAGAAGCACGGTTGTTTCAAATGGATGTGGGTCCAAAGGGCCGACTTTGGCTCTGGCAGAGGGCATCAACAGAATGGATGAGGTCCCTCGCTTTGCCCTGCTCATTTTGTACAAAGAAAGAGCCATTTGGAAGCTCCAGATAGATAGAAGTCTATACAAACGCAGGAGTTTCGCAGCTGTCAAAGCAGCCCAATCAGAGCTGGAGATGGAGGTTGCGATGCGGGGCCGGTCTGGGTCATGCTCACACACAGAATACGCTGAAACCATTTCAGCTCTGCATTGAACAGGCTGAAATAGGCTGACAGCAGGCTGCAAGAGCGCCGGACACGCATATTCCTCCTATGGACACATACGTGCGCACACACACAGAGCAAATTAACATCACTGTGAACTCTTTGAAGCATTACACTAGGCTTGATCTCTGATCATTCTTCAATAGTATTTACCTTTGAGAGCTGCAAGTTACCCATGTCGCCCCTCAACCCGACTCGGACTCTTTGATCAGAATATCAGAGCGTAGCAGGAAGTTTAATCACATGACTAATGCTGGCTGTCTGAGTGGAAGAGAGTGAGGAAAGATACCATTTGAATCGTTTTAATCATTTAATAAAGACCAGAAGGATTATAAGGCCCTTGTAGAATCATATGCTTGTGCCTGATCAAAAACATATCGAAATAGTTTTAGCCCTATGCTAAGTTAGTAGGCAAGGCTGTATTGTTTTGTTTGCTAACTGACAACAAATTGAAATTTGTATTGTTGGGAATTCTGTGTGACTATTTTTAGCTTTGGAAAGGTAATGTGCTGAATATTTAGGAACAAATTTTTTTTTGGTACATACACATAAGCCAATAAATGATTTCTAATTGTGTTATGATTGGTAACCATTAAATATTTGCCATATGGCACACTACTGTGGTACTGTAAAATTCTAATATAAACATGATATGAAGTATTAAATATTATATTTCATATATAAATATATTTTTGTGAATGTAAGATTTACAAGACACAAAAATTACTGAAATCTAAAACCAACTATTTTAGATGCTAAAAGTGAATTTAGCATCACATTACTATAGCTGAATAGATTTTAATTTTTAAAAGAGTTTTTTAATAGCGTTTTTAAAGATTAAAACTTAGAGACCGTTGTACAAGTAGTACATATACATAATATAAATATTAACCTGTACAGTATAAATAATATTTATTTTGAGATTTGCTAAAGACTAAAATTAAGTGCTTTTATTAGTATTTTTAAAGATTACTTTTATTAATTGAAGGTTAGATCACATACATATGTAAAATGTAAAAATAGTAGACACGAGCATGTAAAATTAAAGCCAATATTACAATAAAATCTAATAAATATCCAATATTGGCAGATATATCTTCAATATGTTAATGGGGTCATGAACTGCCTCTGTTTTTTATTTTGTACTGTTATCTGAGGTCCGCTTATAATGTTATCAAGATTTTTACATAAAAAAAACATCATAATTTAGAAGTAATAGGCTATTTTCTGTCGTGTTTATAATGCCCCTCATCAGAACGCTCTGTTTGAATAGGCGGGCGGGTTGTAGAGTCGGAAGTAAACAACCAGTGCAATGACAGCCTATGTCCATCATAGATTTTTTATAGTACTAGGACCTCTTATATGTCAAAAGCATAAGCCTACATTTAATTTTTGTCATTTTAACTTAAGGTTGTCAGTCAATTAAAATATTTAAATCGCGATTAATTGCATGATTTTCATATTATTTATTATTAGATTTGTTTGCCTCTCTGTGCCACATACTGTATTTTGATTAGGGTTGAAAAACTCCAGGAATTTTCAAGACTGGAAACTTTCCATGGGAATTAATGGGAATATATGGGAATTAAAGGGAATAACCTGGAAATTTGCAAAATTGCAGGAGCTGGGATGATGATTATAAGTTGTATCTAATATATAATCAATGATGGAAATCTACTTGATTGTTTTTGATGAATGAAATTTGAATAAACATGCTTTGTCAACCAAAAAAACCCTGTTTTGATTGTTTAATACCGTATACCATGATACAGTGAAACCGTGATTTTTCTGAGACTATTATCATACCGTCAAAATATCATACCGTTACAACCCTATGTGTGCTGTGTATAATATACTGTTAACCACTGTTAAAACAAATACACTGACTGAACAAACATTTAGGTGAGATAATAAAACAGAAGTCTATAAATGACAGAACAGGCAGGCTGTTAGCAGGCCTCAGTCAGGGGGGCACAAAAATCCTGATAATCTAAATTAATGCCATAGTGCCGTCTGATTAAATCAAATAGGCTACACAAAAGATAAACAATAGCTGTGCTGTGATTTCGGCAATACTTGCATGTAAATGTAGAGAAGCAACATATGTTTTTAACTGAAAGCGCAGATCCTTTCAGCCTCGCGCTGGGAAAGAGACCTCGCGCTCGTGCGGCAGTCAGCTTCAGATGCATAATATTTTCATTTGTTACAAGCAAGATACACAAGAAGCACGTTCAACTCGGACACGCAGACGGTTGTCGTGGTAATAAACAGCAACCGTTAGCGTGTCCACTCTTAATGCTCATCTCGTATGAAAAGCATTTTAGGGGGCCCTTGGCTTTTGGGGGCCCAAGGCAGTCGCCTACCTTTGCCTAATCCAGGGGTGGGGACCGTTGATCCTGGAGGGCCGGTGTCCCTGCAGAGTTTAGCTCCAAACCTAATCAAACACACCTGAACCAGCCAATCAAGGTCTTCAGGATGCAATTAGGTATTTCTTTCCCAGGGTTTTTCAGGGTTGGAGCTAAACTCTGCAGGAGAGTGGCCCTCCACGATCAACATTCCCCACCCCTGGCCTAATGGGTAAGTCCGCCCCTGCTTGGATGCCCTTGGGGTAAGCAGATAAACATCACATTTTAATTTTTGGGTGAACTATCCCTTTAAGTACCTTTGAGTAGAAAGAAAACACCTCAGTCCAAAATGTACACATTTCATGTACCCTCATTGGACTTGCATTTAAGACACAAAGGTGACACAGAGGGACATATGGAATGTAATTTGGTAGAAATCTTTTATTTCTAATCAGGCACTGAACAGAGTGACCATAAAAAGTTATATCAGCCAAAGGAAGTGCATCGAACAGAGGCAGTGGAGATTTTTTTTTATAGTGAATTATATTCTTACAGAGTCTCATAGGCTTGTATCACTAATTTGCATTTGGTTGACAAGAACATTGGGGTGAGATGCTAAGATCAGTCTGTGAGGGAGTCTGTGTCCTATGGTGTCTATTGTTTGCTATTGGAAGTGGAGACAATACGCTCCTTTGAGCTGACAAATACAGCCAGACAGTGGAAGGTCGTGTGAGGAGTGGGAGAGAAGGCCTTGTCAACACGTCTGTATAACAATAAGGGTGTATGACACAGGATGTGCTCAGAGGACAGGCAGGAAGTGTCCTTTTGACGACTGGTGTAACCGTATTCACCACTGAGAGAAAACAGCAAAACACATTCAGATGTAAAGATAAACATTTCATGGAAGCGTAAACTTGTTTTTTGAAGCGTAGGCTACATTTTGTTAACGCACAGGTGAGAAAATGAAGCTGAGATATGGGGATGAGTAGCAATCATTCAGAGAAGTGGGAACCTGTTTTTCATGTTGTATTGTTTGGGAAATTGACAATGTCTGCACTGAGGCGGTGAATTTAGAAAAGATCAAATTTAAATGTGAAGCATGTCATTTTTTCTTTGTCAAAATGCTTGTTCCTATCACAGTGTTTTGTGTCTAGACAACTACAAGTAAGCCATTCATACAGTAGCTTGATTTCCCAATAGCCACCATCTTACCTAAGCAATGGTGTGTGTTTGGAACATGAATACATGAAACCAGTTTGAAAATAATAAAACTAATTGAAAATTAGTTTGTTTCATTGGTGTTTCAAAAACCTCTGTGTCCCCCCCAGTACCACCAGTTATCATCAAGTATGAATATGACCAAAAAAAGACAGAAGGAATCACTGATTAGTTAGAGACCTACAAACCAGTAGCACTTTGAATAAAGGGTTAGTAAGCTTTTTGAATAAATGAAGAAATGAATAAATGTACTCAGCAAGGATGCCTTACATTGGTCAATAATGACACTAAATACACTTTTTTAATAGATTAAAAGATTGCTACATAACATTTATATTTTTAAATAAACCGTTCTTTTGAACAAATATTATTTCTATTTAATACAGATGATGCTGAATCATTAATACATTAGTCATGACAAAAAAAGATGATATCCGATGTATTTTTTTTCTGTGAGCGATTATAAGGTTACCAAGCTTAATACCGTAGCTTGTCACCCCACTATAACTAACATGGCGATAAATCTGTGTGTGAACTGATATTAGGCAAATATTGTAGACCTACCGATGTGTTGGGTTTTGCTCATTATGATGTTAAGTGGCAGATTAGTGGGATTGCTATAGTTGAATATTTAAAGAAAAGTCCTCAGTCCTAGACGAAACCTAAAATACTATGGAGGACGCAAAATAATAATTATAATATGACTGCATGGTGGTGAACCTATGAACTGAACTCATATTTAACGGAGTGTCTATTTTTACACTAAGTGCAAATAGCCCACCCGTTTGACCATCCCAACGTGTGATTGGGATGGTCAAAATTACAAAAGACCGTCACTTGTCATCAGCTCTAGTGGCGCAGATGGTAAATTGCGTGTCATACTCATTTTGACGCAATCGACCAGGGTTCGAATCCGCCTGTTGGCGAACTTTTATTCTCCCTTTTCAAATCACATCAAAAAGCCTTTTTATTTCAATAAAAATGAAGTAAATTAGCAAAAAGTTGAAAATAAAGTATCGGGTAGGTGTAGAGAAGGCTTTATTATCCCAATAAGGTGGCATCCATTTAATTATTTGAATTAAAATTAAAATTTACACTCAATTTATTATTGCATACTGTTTTATAATGTACTACAATACTGAGGTGCAGATAATTGCCACTATTTGCAATAAGTAGTATAAATAGCAGAAAATCCTGCTATTTTAACAAAGTGTAAATAGAATCCATTGCTATTTGCACAGTGTAAATAGCCTCTATCATGATATTTATAATATTTAAACATGGTCTCCATACTATCTACACATGCTGTGTACACATATATATCCTTAAAAGTATAATTTTGGCTGTATTATTTGTGTCCCCTTCAAAAATTGCTCTTAAGAAATGTTATGTTTATTGTCCCCCCTACTGTTAGATGAAATTTACGCCGCTGCGAAGTATATGTAAAATATGCAGAGTGGGGGGGCGAGGACTGGAATTGAGAACTGCTGCATTAGACTGACTTTAGATGTAGACATTACACAAGGACATGCTCTAAAAAGGCTCTGTAGTGTTAGCAGAAAAAAAATACACCTCTATAACTGATCTTCAGTGACTCTACAATATTTAATCAATTCACTCAAACCGTTTGAATACAGTGTGTTTCCTGTCAGTCACCTGCATGTGCAAAGAGCAATTAATTCAATCACAACACTCACATTTTACCCCATATTGTATCCCTGGTCAAAACCCATCAGGAGATTATAATTCCCTCCTCCTGTGCAATCATTATTGAAAAGTGTTGGGCATAATTTGGGTGGATTAGGAGATTAGCTTCTTATTGTGGGTTTTACCCATGGGCCTTGTCTGATGTAACCCCACTGATGAAAGGCTTTGTCTCCAGTGACTGCCAGCTATTGTACACCTTTGTCAGGGTCGTTTAGAGAGACGTCGGCAGGGGAGGCTTTTAAATTTGCAAAGCATATTTCCAGATTTTCTCACTGTTTCATTATTTCATTCATTTGAGTCTGTTAACGCACTGGGGTTTATTCCTCAACCTAGACCAAGTGTTTTATATCATCATAAAAAAAATGATTAGGAAAATGTTTCCCTTTTTAAATGAAGCCACAAACAACAATACATACAGGAATAATGGTGTAATGCATGAAACTTTACACAAGCCAAAGATCGCCAACAACTAAACACATGATGCATAAATCTGACAATAACATTTAAATGCATTGATAATAGAATTTATCTACTATTATGTGATTAATCTATTACACTACACTGTAATTTTTAGGGAAGCACTGATAACAAACTTCCAGCTGATAATTATGGAATGCTATGCAATGAAATGGCGGATAACTAAAAAAAATGACAACATTAACAAATGTAAGTTTATATTTCCTAAAGATTACATTTAATAGAGTCACTTATGCATTTGTTTAAAGATCATGAGTTAAAGTGACTATTAGAAAACATAAATATTGCAAATAAAAATACAAGTAAAATATATCAAATGTCTAATATCAGTTGGAATCTTATACTGACTGAACACCAATAATTAAAAAAAAAGTCACCTTTCAAATAATAATTTGAATAATAATAATCCCGAGTTACCCATCAATACATGCAATACTAGAGCTGGTGCAGTGGTCAGTCCCACACACACATACGAAATAAACACACATTCACAAACACACACACACACACCACTGTAATTAGTGAACCTCCTGACTTCCTTATCCTGCTGCTGTCCCAGCATCCCACCTATTGAAGTCCCGCTCTAGAGAAGTCCTCTCCTCCCTGGTCACAGGGTACAGGGAGGGGAAGCACCTGTCTGCTGAATGCTGGGTAACCCAGATAATGGGACTACCAGGAGAGGCAGCGTCTGGTCAAATATTAACCCCCTACAGAGGAACGTCTGTCTAGACACACCTAACACCAGCCAGCTAACTTTATGCGAAAGAAAAGTAGAAGGATTATCCTGGCAAGCTAATCTGCGGTAGCAGTCTCTTATTTGTTATTAAAAGAGCATGGAGCCATGTTAACCAAGTTAAATGCTAACATTTTTGTTAATAAAACCCACAGCAGGAAACGAAGCAGATTTTTAAGCATAAAAGTAGTCTCTGAAAGGAACAAGCACTAGCTCTTTTTTTAAGCACAACAGCTTGTAAAAGACGCACAGGACAACACGGAGTCCTCTTACAATACTAAAACACAAACACATTTGTGTTCATTCAGTTATTATCTAATTGACAGTACTTAGTCCTAACAAAGACAGCAGCTGGTGTGGGCTGGTGCACCGGGCAGGTGTCTAACACCCTCTGACACCCAGGTTCACTCATACACATTAGCGGGACGCCAGGAAAGGTGCATGCATGGGGTATTAAATGAATGACACCTTTCGGAGGGTGGCTAAACTGGTAGTTTGAAAAATCTAGTTACAAACTAAACTCACCAAATATTACAATTTAGAGCTCAAACAAAGTCATTCTGATGATGTCTATAAGGCCGAATTCTACCTGCGATGAGTCACAATGGTCGATTAATCGACTAGCTGTGCAACAACTGACTAGTTGATTATAAAGATACTTGAGATGCTTTTTACTGTGGTAAGAAAACACAGTAAAACAGTTATATTGTGAGATATTATTAAAATTAAAATAACTGTTTTTTATTCAAAGTAATTTATTCCTATGACGGCAAAGCTGATTTTTTTCAGCAGCCATTACTCCAGTGTCACATGATCCTTCTAAAGATCCTAATATGTGCATTTTCTGCTAAAGACAATTATTAATATTTAAAAAAACTGATGTGCTGCTTAATATTTTGTTGGAAACTCTGTGGAGTCTCTGACAAAATGGAAACTTTAAAGAACAGCATTTATTTGAAACAGAACTATTTTGTAACATCTTGTTACTTTTGATAAATATGTGCTGTTGCTAAATAAAACGTAATTTATTTGTAAAAATTACCTTACTGAACCCTCTTTTTTTCACAGGAGTATACAGTATATCCAATTTCTTTTTAAAATCCCTTGTGAAATATACAAATCTAGTACAATAATAATTTAGGTCATTCATGCCTATGATTTTGTACATTGATAATTTTACACAACCATCCAATTGCAAACATGCAAGATCACCATATTGTCATGCTGCCATCTGCAGCGACCCACAATATACAATTATATGGATATAACATGCTTGTTGCTGGAGGACACATTTGAATAGTGGATTCTGTGGGAGGCTGAAGTGTGTGAGTTGTGTTTACTTTGCTGGTGAGTGGATGAGGGTGGATGAGACCGTGTGAGTGTGTGTTTGTCAGGGTTTTGATTATGTGTAGGATCTGGTACAATTGAAAAATGTTACTGATTCCTCCCACTTGATTAACAGTAGGCCCACTAGTGTTTATGTTCACAACACTCCGCATAATGGGCTGGTGGAGGACAGGATCCATATTCAGTTATACACTGGAAAGCATGTTTTAAATATGGAATTCTTTGAATCAACAGATAAAGCTGTTCGTTACTTTAGCATATAGTTATTTTCTGCAATCACTGGTCACAGGCACCTCATTTAGAATCATTCAAAACCAAGTCAGTGCCAAAACCACCAATTATAGCAGACACTTTATTCCATAAACACACTGATATACATTCATTCACACATCACTGATGACTATTTTGTCTTTAAAAATATAGGTGAGCTAATGCATCTTTATATACATGAGTACACACATATATATATATATATATATATATATATATATATGCATATATACATGAGTCAAAAAGGTTGCGTATTGACATTTTAATGTGTGTTTTTGTAAGAGAACATCAGAAATTTAAAATACAGGGTTACAAAGCATCAGAGAAGGGCATGAACAAGTTTGCAATAGTCAGGTATTCATGTGTTAATGTCTGCAGGAGTCAAGCTGGACTGCATTAGAAGAGGAGAAACAGGCTTTGGGAATAAGAGCAGAGAACACACTCACCCCTAGCCTACTGCGTACTGCCCCAGAGAGCCAATCACGAATGCATTGAAAAGTCCCCTCACTGCAATTATTCAGCAAGCAAGCTACGATGATACAGAACAAGGTGGAGGGAAAGAGAGAGGGGGCTGAGAGGAGAGGATTACTGTGCAGGCCACACACACAATCCTAAAACGGTAGCACTATAAAAGTCCACAGTCATGACTAATTCAAAGCTCTCCCCTGCTATTGCTATCTGAGATCTGTTTTTCAAAAACAGAGTTGCTGAAGGGGTAAATCAGTCTGACTGGCACACAAACTATGGCTATGTTCCAAAACCTAGTGAGCTGCATTGCTGCTTACCACCTAGGCAGCATCACTGAAATGCAACCTTTTAAGTGACTAAATTTAACAACCCAGGCTCATTGGAAAAACTGGCAATACTTCTGTAAAATTATACAGTATTATGGTTATGTCTTGCATGTTTTGCAACACTTTCACAGTGAGCTTTCCAGTGAGTTGTGCTAAAAGTACATTCAGTTTTTTTTTCCGAAACAGATGAATGTGAATCTGGTAACTTTTTATTATGATGGTTGTTGTGGCAGTTCAGAAATGAAATGTCCGGTAAGTGGTGCTAAAAGGCTAATGTTCTATTGCGTTAATAATAACATACCACCTACACTAAACTAGACCATAAATCTAACTGATCGTGTTAACCAAAGCAAACATGAGATAAAAACACATTTACGGCAGCAGCCATGCCATTTTAGCTTGCTTCTACAAGTCTTTGAGGTCTTTTGTTGTGACTCGTGTTTCACGAGAACTCTGCATTGCAAGTGCAATGCTGCACCAGGTGAGCTACCAAGCAAGTTTACCACATCAGAAAAGACATACATATAGAGCTGGTTATGTGATGCTAACATACTGAATTAGTTTAGACATCATGCTTGGAAGGTACAGTAAGTGCATGAAAGCAATGCTAACAAACAGTATTGTTTAATTTGTACAATTGCAGTTGATGTTTTATTACATGTATATCCTTGTCCAATTGTATTGCTTTTAATGCAATATGTTGTTTGTATACTATTTTTGCATTTATTTAATAAAAAAACTGGTCTGATATTGAAGTATTGTGCCTACACATACAGCAGGCTTGTGCACTCCCATTTAATCATGAAATATGAGTCAGAATAACATGACAACATTTGTATTAATTTCATCATGCCCGATTAATGATTGTAAACTGTGGTTAATATGTTTTGATGAAAAATCTGTGATGAACTGTACATCAGTAAATCACAACAATCCTGTATTATGGGCTTTGTAATTCACAGTGGAAGTTATTTTACACTACTTTCTTCTGCTTTTTGAATGTGGAAGTGTGGCTGACATTTACAGTCGTTGTCACAATGCATTCTAAGACCAGTTGCCACATTCTAGCCAAAAAAGCAGCATAACGTTGCTGCCTACCTATTACATCAGAATTCTGGTGCCTTAAAATGCTCTATCTAGGTAAGATGCACACAAGGTTTTGAGACAGACCTGTGTGTGTGTGTGTATGCATGTGTGAGAGAGGCTCAGTATGTCCACATTCAAGCGTGTGTGGGTGTGCATGTGTGGGTGCCAAGCTCCGTTACTTTGTCCAATTAAAGTCAACAGTTATATGACCGCTAATTCATAACACCTAAACCTGGAAAAGGCACACTGAACATGATAAAACTCAGACTGAAAAACAAGAATTAGTATGATCGTACTTAGCTGTGAGACACCTCAAGCACGTGCACAGACACACACACAAAAGCAGCGAGAGGTGTGTGACCTATGTGACATGGGTAGCAATCTGTGCTTGTTAATAGGAAGTGACATCTGCACGACCCATGGCATGTTTAGTTCACTGCAGTCTTTCCTATCCGGCCAGGCAAACACAGGGCAGCCGGTGCTGGCTTTAAGGCAATGTGTTTGTGTATGTGTGTGTGTGTGTGTGTGTGTGTGTGTGTGTCGAAACCAACCGTACTGAAAGCTGCACTCAGACAAGAAAATAACTGAAAATTGCTTGGAGAGAACTGAAAAAGACTGGAATGCAGGGAAGACGTTTGGCATTTGAAGACGCTCGCAAAGAGTCAGCACGCAGCTCAGCTTTACACACTAACGCTGAAAAAAAAAAACAAGATGATGACCGAGTGTGTTTGCTGCAAGTGTGGGAGTGTCCATTGAACCTTTTCATGCTTGTATTCTGCTGTATGCTTTGTTATGCTATGCAGGCGGCTCTTACCACCTGAGCTGGTTTAGTGCTCAAAGGAAATGTCAAAAGGGCTAGTAGATTGAGACAGTGACTAACCTCCATGTGCATTTTGAAACTTAGTGACCCAGACTTGTCATTGAGTCAATCAAACCATACTGAAGCAACAACTAAAATGACAACTCGAATGTCAGCAAACAAGACACAGAAATGGTTTATGATGGTAGTGCAGATATGAGGATAATAAAAAGAAAAGAAGTTTGAAAAGGAACTTCGAAGAATAGTTTACTCAAAAATTTAAATGAAGCAAACTATGTCACCACAGAATAAAAATAAAAGTCACACTAATTTGGTACAACAAGAGGGTAGGAAACTTGCATTGTAGAATGAAGTAATCCTTTAAAACAAGCAGAAGTCACTGCCAGCCTTCAGCGCTGACAGTACACTGAATGAACACAAACAGCAAGCGCTAATCCTACTATGGCTAACGCCTACTTACCAACGTCCGCCATTCAGCAAATCAATTAGGTTTACTGAGCAACCTCAAGTCACGTAATGAATATACATAAGCAAAGCCGTTTCATATCACTATAACCCTAACACATTAAAGACTAAATGAGAAGGTGTTTAATGCATATTCACCGTTGTATGGATGGACTTTAGCTGAATATTGTATAACACCATGAATGTTGTACCGTGTCCTAACCAGGTGTGACGGGTCAGATTTCCAAAGACAAGTAGTTGCTGATCCCTGATTTCTGAGTTATGTCTATTAAATAACTGGGACTTATTACTTCTGGATGAACAGATTTTCAGTCATTTCTTCAAAACTGTTTATAGAGAGTGTTGTGTCCTTATTTTCCATGCTAGTTTATTATTGTGGTATCATATTTTGTAAGATTTTTGAAAGAAGTTTCTCATGTTCACCAAGGTTTTTACTTTATCCAGCTAAAACAGTAATATTATTACAATTTAAAATGTATTATTACTGTGATGATTCTCTGTGTTCTCATTCATTCTGTTCTGTGATGAATAGAAAGTAAAAAAAAAACAGAAAACAGAAACAGTAAATATTTTGTAACATTACAAATTGAAAAAAATAATGTCTCTTTTGATCCATTTAATGCATCATTGTTGAATAAAAGCATTTTTAAAATTACAAATATGATTTAAATTTAAAATTACTTTTAATATATTTTATATATATTTTTAAAATACAATTTATTCCTGTGATGGCAAAGCTGAATTTTCAGCATCATTACTCCAGTCTTCAGTCATTTATTACTCAATGAATATTTATTATTATTATTATTATTATTATTATTATTATTGTCTTCAATGAACAAAAAGTTTACGTAAAATAAAATATTTTTTAACATTACAAATGTATTTACTGTCACTCTCCATTAATTTAGGGCATCCATGCTGAAACATATTTGCATATTTCAAATAAGACCCTAAACGGCGCATAAAAACAAAAACACTGCTTAGTCACTTTACCAGTAGGTATGATGATGTCTTACTATAAGTGGGTGGCGTTTGGCCAGAATATACCACATAGGGAAGATACTTTATGTCAGAAATTGAAAATCAAGGTCCAGACGCTCCTCTGACTTTGGCTGGTTCATGCAGCAGTATAACAGGAAGTGGGCTCTGGTCCCCTCTAGCCTTCATCTGTACTTTTAAGAGTCTAACACAGAGAGGCTGGTCTCATCAGCAGTTGAAAAGCCCACCACCGGTGATATTTTAGCACTCGGGAAAGATAATAAAAGGCAAAATCAAATCATTTGATTAAAGTTGAACTAGGAGTGCGGGACCCCTGCCTCTGTTAACGACTAAAGCCCTTCTATCAGGAAATCAGACGGTCAATCAGAATAATTTGGCTGCTGTGATGATGACATCCCCAGCCTGAACATACCCCCAACTGTGTGTGTGTGTGTGTGTGTGTGTGTGTGTGTGTGTGTGTGTGTGTGTGTGTGTGTGATCATCAGTGAATGGAGCGGTGAGAATGCCTTCCACAAAACTGGTATGCAACACACACACACACTCTCTGGGAGCTGAATGTTGAGGAGAAGGGAGTGTGTTTGTGTGAATTGTGATTTGGAGTCTGAGTAGTTGAGGGCAACAAATATGCGTGATCCACAAATATATTCTGAATTCCAGGGTGCAAATAGTGCAATCGTCTGTGAGAGGGAACACACACACTTAACCCCACACAGAGACAAAGCCACGGTTGAGCAGGCCAATGTGCCTGAGGATACTGTAGTTACTATAGCACTGCTCAAATAAATTGTGGCTGGTGCGTAGTGGCGACAGGTGCATACACACACACACACACACACACACACACACACACACACACACACACACACGTTAGGAGATTTGGACGGGAATACTAAGGGAATGCTCTGCTTACTGACCACTACACAGTGTTTACATAGTATGCAAATAGTAAGTGAAACAGTATGTAGCATGCAAAGACATACAGTGTGCTTCATACAGTAGTTTTCTACATTGCTGTCACATGATCTCATTAAGTTGCATGCTTAATTTGGCAGTGGTGTAATGACGGAAATGAAAATATTAATGATTTGAATAACATTTTCCTTTTTTACTCCTTTTTATGTAAAAATGGCTTAACCTTTAACAGTCCAATTAAATAAAGAAACAAGAAATAGATGTTCAAAATCAAGGTTGCCATCACGTCTGAATAATAGCCTCAATGAAAAAAAATAATAATTAGCTACTGTAATTGACACATTTCTGAATGAAACATATCCATGGTAATATGATATATAAAAAAATGATAAGGATAAGACATTATTAATATAAAAAACAGATAACATTTTATTCCATTTTGATTGTAATGTAGTTTTGAAATATCTTAATCATAATTAAGTCATATTTAAGAGTGGGAAACAAATTGTCAAATAGAAACATTATGGAAATAATAATAGATAATATACAGGTACATCTCAAAAAATTAGAATATCATGAAAAAGTTCAATATTTTTTGTCACTCATTTCAGAAAGTGAAACCCATATATTATATAGATTCATTATACAGAGTGAAATATTTCAAGCCTTTATTTCTTGAAATTTGGATGATTATGGCTTACAGATGATGAAAACCCAAAATTCGGTCTCAGAAAATTAGAATATTACATAAGATCAATAAAAAAAGGATATTTTAAACAGAAATGTCAGGCTTCTGAAAAGTATGTTCATTTCTATGCACTCAATACTTGGTTGGGCCTCCTTTTGCATGAATTACTGCATCAATGCGGCGTGGCATGGAGTCAATCAGCCTGTGGCACTGCTCAGGTGTAATGGAAGCCCAGGTTGCTTTGATAGCGGCCTTCGGGTCATCTGCATTTTTGGGTCTGGTGTCTCACATCTTCCTCTTGATAATACCTTGATAAATAATAGATTCTCTATGGGGTTCAGGTCAGGCGAGTTTGCTGGCCAATCAAGCACAGTAACACCATGGTCATTGAACCAGCTTTTGGTACCTTTGGCAGTGTGGGCAGGTGCCAAGTCCTGCTGGAAAATGAAATCAGCATCTCCATAAAGCTTGTCAGCAGAAGGAAGCATGCTCTAAAATGTCCTGGTAGATGGCTGCGTTGACTGTGGACTTCAGAAAACACAATGGACCAACACCAGCAGATGACATGGCAGCCCAAATCATCACTGACTGTGGAAACTTCACACTGGACTTCAAGCAACATGGATTCTGTGCCTCTCCACTCTTCCTCCAGACTCTGGGACCTTGATTTCCAAATTAAATGCAAAATGTAATTTAATCTGAAAAGAGGACTTTGGACCACTGAGCAACAGTCCAGTTCTTTTTCTCCTTAGCCCAGGTAAGATGCTTCTGACAATGTTTCTGTTTCAGAAGTGGCTTGGTAGCCCTTTTCCTGAAGATGTCTGAGCGTGGTGACTTCCTTCCAGTCAACTTAGCATTTCATATGCTTTGATACAGCACTCCTTGAACAGCCACCCCTTTCAGTAATGACCCTCTGTGACTTACCCTCTTTGTGGAGGGTGTCAATGATTGTCTTCTGGACCATTGCCAAGTCAGCAGTCTTCCCATTATTGTGGTTTCAAAGAACAAGAGATACCCAGAATTTATACTGTATGGATGGTAATTTATTGAAACTCAAATGTAAATATTCTAATATTTTGAGATACAGCTAATGAAAGTCAAAAATCAGTAAGCTCTAATCATCGAAATTAAAACAAAACACTTTTGAAGTGTTTTACTGTACATGTAATTAATCTAAAATATATGAAAGTTTCACTTTTAGAAATGTGAACTTTTTCACCATATTCTACTTGTGTGAAATGCTATAATAGTATATATTTTCCATAGTTTAATTTCACATGCTATATTTCTCACATGCTATCCTTTTATGAGTGTGGTGTACGAAATGGCTTGTAGACAAGTGTATATTAGTTACTCATTTTTTTTAAAGATTTATTTATTTTTGCCATTTTTGAATCCATTTTGATAGGACAGTATATCTAGGACAGGAATAGTTACTCAATCTGAATGATTTCCTTTATGTAACAAACATTTAGGTTCGATATCATTTATAAATGATAATCAAGATGTAGTTGTTGGTTCTTTGGTTTAGGCCAATTATGTTTCAGACTTGTCACGGAGTAAAAAGTCACTATTGTGTATATATATATATATATATATATATATATATATATATATATGTATGTGTGTGTGTGTGTGTGTGTGTGTGTTCTTTTATATACATTTGTATGTGATTTCATTACAGTAAAGAATGGAACTGTATACTACATGAAATTCAATTATCTTCCTGTGTCAAATGACCTGACGCCGGCGTCAATGTCTTTGTACCCTGACCTTGCATCCTTTAACCAGAGGCGAGTGTGCGAGGCTCCAGATAATGAAGGATGGGGAAAGGTCTGAGCACACTAACAATCCTTCAGTCTCATTCTTTGTTCCCAAGTCCACACACACCACGCTATTTCTGCCCAGGAATTACAGGAAAACTAAAAGCATTACAGGGAACTAAAAACGGGCCCAAAATGCACATGACATAGGGTGAGAGTATGTGAGGGAGAGAGGTGTACTCCATATGACCACTTTAATGCACTAAGATGTTGTTGAGCAGGAATATTATTGATGTTTCTGTGGCAACACGGGCTGAAGCTGAGGATTATACTGCCAACACTCTTGAGAGAGAAAGAGAGAGAGGAAAAACAAGAGGATGAGTGAAAATGAAACAACTAAAAGGGCACTGAGGGTGAGGGGGGATGGAGGGACCACGAGAAAGAGGAAGAGGGGTACGACAACAAGAAACGGAGAGAGTGTCCCCCACTGATTCTATAATGACTGGATTGCTCATTGCGTTCTAAACTGCCAACAGGCAGTGAAGCCACCGGAAGTGTTCAATCTTACTATTCCCTACCAGCAGAGAACACCATTGAGTCACATGCAAAACGCTGACCTAAAATCACCCGATTTGAAGCGAATCAGTCACACGGGATTCATTTGTATGTTACGTGTATGTAAATTAATTTCTACTTCAGATGTTATCTGCAATGTATATGGTCTTTTTGGGCAGGATAAGCGATATCGTTTAGGTGGGTGTGTCTACTGCGCATTGCCGACACAGGTAACTGATCCAACACAAAATATAGCCCATTTCTTTATGTACGTTATTATTCAGGAATTATTAAACATGAAAGTATTAGTAGTATCAGAAATTAATTTGAAAATACAATGAATACTACAATAGGCTAGCCTTTGTTTCTATATTACTCTGTTGTACTGAAATGAAAAGCAGCTTACTATGCATCATCTTTAAATAATGTCTTTAAATCCCTACTGTATGTATGATGTGTATATTTTTAATGTCCTGATTGAGGAACATCTATTTCTGACTCTCCAAGATCGCGCACATATGTTTACTAGAATTACCATTTCCATGTAAAACGTTACGCATGCTATAATCTGCCGTTCAATTTCGAGCATCCAGTAATATAATCACACATGTCTTGTGGAGCGCATTCAGATTATGAATTAGTTTGTAATTTTAACTGTTTGCAAACGGAGCGTAAATGTGGATTTATTATACTATTGCGCCCTCTATAGGACCAGCGACTAGTCGACTTCAAGCTTAAAGCATCATGGCAGAGCACTGAAGTCGACTAGTCGATTAGTCTAATACAAAGCATTAATCTTTCTTCATATTTCAGAATGAGCACTTTGTCATTTGTTACACACACATATATATATATATATATATATATATATATATATGTTGAAGTCGTGTCTGTCTGATGTTTATCGTGTTCATCTGATGTTCGCTACTCTAATGAAGATAACTTTTAATAAGCAGGGGAAATTCCCAAGATAAAAAAAAAACGTTTACATGCCACGGGTGTTTGCACTGTAAGAATGTACAGGGATACTTCAGATTTAAAAACGCTGACTTGTTAGGTGATGCTTTCTCATTAAATTCGTACGATTTCCTATTAATTCAATGGAATGTATGGGAACAGTGGGGAATACCAATATGGTGGCGCGGCGGCTTCACTTTCATGACGTCATGAGCAATCCAGTTCTTCTCTATTATAGATCAGTGGTGTCCCTTCAGCGGGGAGATGACATGTGTGTGTACTGCTTTTAAATCTTCCTAAAAATCCCAGGCCACCTTTCTCTCTCTAATTCTCCCGCTCTTTGCCACTATCAATCAAATTTGCCAGCAAAATGATCATCTGTTCAGGATTATCTTGGCTCAAGCCATCTCTCGAATTACAATAGCACTTATTCATCTATCCTGAGGGTCATCCCTTAAAACGTGTGTGTGTGAGAGTTTGTTAATATACACTGCTGGTGTCCAATTGCATTTGCATAATTGTATGGTATTATTGTGCATGTATCCAATCCAAGAAAAAACAAGATATAGATATGTCTATATATGCGCATAATGCGATTAATCTTCTAAATGTGATGAAAAAAATGCCAATATCATTTCCAAAATCCATTTTCAGAATGGTCAGATAATAGTTTCGTAAATATCCATCCCTCTTTATGTAGGATTTGCAAAAAGCTTTTGTTTTGCTAGACGCTTTCGAACCTCTACGTGAGCATTCTCTTTCTTTTTTTTTTGGATCCCCTCATTTGGTCATTGTAGAAAAACATGGGAAAAAACATAACTCATTTGTTTGATAAATGACATTGGCATTTCAATTATAAAACCTAATTACACACTCTCTAAAGATTGTTCAAAAACTCCCTCCCGCCCCGTAAACACCTGCTTCTCACATTACCTAAATTTAATCTCCTCGCTAAAATTGTCCCCACACTTTAACTTCCAAATAAATTTGCCATTACAAAACGTACTAATATGCTGGAACAGACATCAATAAGACAGAAAAGCTCTGGGTAGTTTTTGCTAAATAAATAGCACCATTCATTATCCAGATTAATACTTACGCCGACTAGCTTCCAATTAAAATAATTTACTCACATTGCCGTAGAAATTTACAGGGGGAGGAAAAACAAAATAGCAGCAGGAGGTTTACGTTTGTGTGTGTGTGTGTGTGTGTGTGTGTGTGTGTGTGTGTGTGTGTGTGTGGGAGAGTGAGAAAGAAGCTACAGGGTTTGCTCCTAAATGGAGTCTTAAAGGCTGTCATGAGTCAAAGTGCTCTATTAAAGGCTGTATGGTCATATACACACACACACACACACACACACACACACATATAAACACAACTGCACACACACACACACACACACACACACACACATACACGCATAACATAATCCAACCCAACAAGTGTGTGGAAAACGAGCTGATGATTGTAATGTTAACAGGCCCAATGCATATCATTCGGTCGAGTGGGGAAAGGACTAATGTAATCCATTCACTTCAATCGCTCCATTCCTTCCTCTCTTCCCCTCCATTTGGTATAAAAAATATCAACATGCTTCACTTCAAGAATCAAACAAACCTCAGTTCGACTACGTGCGGCAAAAAAGTCAATTTTAGGGTTGGCTAAATAATTAGGCAACTGTAAAATAAAGCAAGGTTAAGCAGGTTCTTTAGAAGAAGAAAAAAATTCATTCGTATTCATATTTAAAAAAAAAACACCATCCCTCTGAATCCATGAAATGTGCACATGCTGGTTTTTATTAACTATCTTGACCTAAAGCTTACCAGACTATGACGTTAGGCCACAGGAAAACCTTTGAGAAAGAAAACTGAAAGAAGAAAAAAGCTACACTCCTCCTCAGGCTGGTCCATTTTCTTAGTTTCCATTTCATTAAAATGTTGCAGCTGCTACCACCTACAGGTCAGAGGAGGTACAGCAAGACAGAAACCTTTCTATCCTAAATGTTGTGATCTTGAAGGGTTTTTCACACCCCAAATTTTATGCATAAAGTTTCTTTCAACTTGGGACACTATGTAGGACACTTAAATAAAAAAATTAATATAGGACATTACGTGGACAAAGATTCAGCAACACTTATTTTAAGACATTTTAGGATATAAAAATAAGTGTAATAAATGTATGGGTCAGAAACTTTGAACCTTCATAATTTATTTTTTGCCTTTTTAAAATTAATTTTCTGTAGCAATTTAAATGTTTTACCCTTGTCCCAGGCTCTCAATTGTCAAATATAGTAGTTTAGTTTACATAGTTTAAAATATGAAAATCTATGATAAGAAAATATTACAGTTAAAAATTATGATAATCTATACAAAGAGTGAAATAATCATAAAACTTTTTTTTTTTGCAATTTGCATACAAATTCTGTCTAGCAATGATACAATGTTCGCCTTAGTGTGTGTGTGTGTGTGTGTGTGTGTGTGTGTGTGTGTGTGTACAGACAGACAGACAGATAATTTTTTGTTTATTATTATTATTATTATTATTTAGTGTACTTGGTTACCATATAGACAATGTTTTAGATAAAATATCATAAAAAGTAGATGAAAAACAATCATCTTAAAATGTCACTTGTTTTCAATTACTAAAATGTATCTCGTTTATTTATTAATAGAGGTATTTTTAATTTCAAATCAATCAAAATAATTGCACATCTAAATCACAAAAAAGTATTAAATAAGTCATGTCAATTAGTTTTTTTATGTTTAAAAAATAATTTACATCACATACTATTAAATACAATAAATTACAGAATTTGTTTTTTTAAATACTCAAAAACTGACAGTTCAGAGAGAGAGAAAAAAAAATATTACTGAAATGTACAGGGCCACAAGTGTCCAAAGTTAAAGAAAAATCTGCATGCAGAGTTATTACACAGTACTAAGAGAATGAGGGGTTACAGAAGCCTTGAGGGGAATTATGTGAAACAAGCGAGTCTCAGACTCCGTTACAGTTGTGTCGGAGCGGATGGGGAACAGGCTGTTTGTGCAAACGTATTCCTCACACAGGAAACCCACCTCAGAGTCACAACATCAAAAATCCTGCCAGACTTCAAAATAAACGGCGAAACAAAGAGTCAGATTGCGTGACTGTAGAAAAACAACTGTCTCACAATAACCTCACCTTCTAAACAAGGCGTTGTCATTTTCACAAATGTTTCATGAAAACCAAAATCCATCCGCTTTGTCCCACAACTTCAAGATATAAATGTAAACTTGTTCCCAAGTTCAATATCTTGTTGTGTCTTGAATGTCAAGGATGCTCGGTATACATAGCCAACTTGTATATATTAACAAATTAGTATATTAACAATAAGTCTGTGTGGACGTTTAAACAACGTCACAATCATCTATATAGACCTAAAGTGCTCAGATACTCAGCTGAACGTCTCTTAGAAGCATTCAGGCAGACACTCACACACAGAGAGTATCTGTTGATTTGTTTGTGTACTAGACTGAATGAGCTCTCAGTACGGAGGCCTGAAGAGGACAATCAGCAAGCTTGCTGTATGTGGAGTGCTTTTGAAGGGCAGTAATATTCACCATCAAACAGCTGTAGAAAAGTCTGTTTGTGGGTTTTATGCATTATTGAACTCACTATGGAAATAAATAAAAGCAGGAGTAAGATAATACCTATGACATTTTGTCATGGTGAAATGTATACCAGGTTACAGAGTAAACCGCAATTGACTTGTGCTCACTGTTGGTAGCTGGTGATCTATGGGGGAAAAAGCAGCTGGTGGGTTGGAAATAGGCATGTTTTTGAGCTTTTTTAACATGATAAAAAGAAGAAGAGACAGGAAATAATAGGGTTGCAAGCTGGACTAAAAACAATTCTTAACACCAACCTGTCAAGATCTGGTGAAAACTGCAAACAGTGCACCTGCTTATACATTTAAAAGGCTCTAAATGACTAATGTGAGTGGCAAATACACAAGTACAAAATTGCAATAGTGGGTTCTGAGTGGTTAATAAAACATAACTAGGTCAAAAGACCTGGGATTTGCACCATCCACCATCACATATCAAGTTGAAAGTGAATAAGAGCAAAACAGGTGGACTTAATAAATAATAACTTGTGCAAAAATCTCCTCCCTTCACCTTTACATGCCAAAAACAGTGACAGATCACCAACAGCTCCAATCCAAATTGCAGCTTGTACTTGTAAAACTCATTAATATGTAAATGCACCAAAATGATGGAAAAGGGCTTATCACTAAACTAAACCAAACCACAAACCAAACTAACCTAAAATAAACTGCATTAAACCAAACCACACTAAATTAAACCAAAGCAAATTAAACTAAAACACTAAACTAAACTAAACCACACTAAAGTAAACCACACTAAACCAAAGCAAACTAAACTAAACTAAACCAAACCACACTAAACTAAACCACACTAAAGTAAACCACACTAAACCAAACCAAAGCAAACTAAACTAAACTACTACACTAACCAAACCACACTAAACCAAACCAAAGCAAACTTAACTAGACTAAACCACACTAAACTACTACACTAAACCAAACCACACTAAAGTAAACCACACTAAACCAAAGCAAACTTAACTAGACTAAACCACACTAAACTACTACACTAAACCAAACCACACTAAATAAACCACACTAAACCAAACCAAAGCAAACTAAACTAAACCACACCAAACTAAACCACACAAAAGTAAACCACACTAAACCAAAGCAAACTTAACTAGACTAAACCACACTAAACTAAACCAAACCACACTAAATAAACCACACTAAACCAAACCAAAGCAAACTACTAACTAAAACAACCACACTAAACCAAACCAAAGCAAACTTAACTAGACTAAACCACACTAAACTAAACTACTACACTACACTAAACTAGCTAAACCAACTAAACCAAACCAAAGCAAACTAAACTAAAAAACTAAACTAAACCACACTAAAGTAAACCACACTAAAGTAAACCACACCAAAGCAAACTAAACCAAACACTAAACTAAACAAACCTAAACCACTAATCCAAAAATAAACCAAAACTAAACTAAACACTAAACTAAAACTAAACTAAACCAAACTAAATCAAATTGAACTAAACCAAAATAAAACTAAATTCCATTAAATTAAAAATAGTGAATGTTTCTTGAGCACCAAATCAGCATATTAGAATGATTTCTGAAGGATCATGTGACACTGAAGACTGGAGTAATTATGCTGACAATTCAGCTTTGCCATCACATAAATAAATGGTATTTTAAAATATACTGAAATAGAAAACATTTTAAATTGTAATAATATTAACCAATATTCTTATTTTTAGTATATTTTTGATCACTTTCATGCAGCCTAGGTAAGAATAAGACACTTTCAAAGACTCCATAAGTAGTATATATTTAGACCGAAGCACCTACAGTATATAACTTGATAGATGTTCTACACGTATTTGTGTTCTGTGAAAAGGAAAAGAACAAACCAAACGGTTTTGAAGGCTCACAGTCCGAGGTCATCAACAGAAAGTGCAGTAAAGGAATAACATGCTACCCGAAATACAAAATAGAGTGAAAAGGATGAGAAGGAGAAGAGGTAGAGTGGTAGGGGTCACTAGATTGTAAATAGATGGAGGATGAGAGTGAAGAGGTAACACTAGAGTGCCATTACAACTCCAGCAGCAATGATGACCTCGGAGAGAACAACCGGAGTATCTGTATTGACCAGCAGCTATGTTTCACCCATCTAAACACTCCCCAGCAAAAACGTCTGCTTGTACGATTAAGATTAGATCAGATCTCACTGTACTCTCAGTCCGTTTAATGTGAGATGAAAGGCGTGAAGAAAGACAATGCGAGGTTAGATGCACAAATTCTTCATGTTAAATTTCATATCCAAATCACTTGAGCGCAAAATGTGGGAATTAGTTATTAATTCTTGTTTTACATTATAATACATATAAATCAATTTAAAGCATTAAAGCATAATATAATTAAACTAAATTAAAAATGATTAAAAAAAGTTTTATACAATATTTTAGTATTTAATAACATATATAACATCTTGATGTGGTCAATGTGGATTTTGCTTAGCGTGAGTTACAATGACTTAAAATGAAGTCCCGATGCCCCTTTTGTGTTTAATTATAATGGTTAGGGTGTGAGACATCATAATTGACAAACCGTCTCAGTAGACGAGCAAAGTTGAGGGAATGATTGGTCATATGTGCATCCGATCAATATCTGTGAGTATCTGTAATGCACTTGTCACTGAGACAGACCGCAAGCCAAATTAATAGAGTGCACGCTTGTCTTTGATGAGTGTGTACTATAGCAAAGGTGACGCGCTCGGGGCGAGCGATCGTGCGCTCGGGTCGCTCTTTTAATGTGCAGTGGCATGTATATATCTGTAAGAGAAGAGTGAGGTGTAAATGCATCATGTGCACACTTGTGTTTGTGTGTTTCTCTCTAATGGTCCTCGGGGGCAGGGAGCTCCATCAGCAGGGCATTAGCACTCCGTTGCCCCGCCTGGGTATCGATGGGTCACTGTGGTGATGCCACCCCCTAAGGGCCGCCACGCCCTCTGGACCGTCTGGCTGAGTGACCTCTGACCCCAGGGATGTTTGGCAGGGCTGCGTTGACTGCGACACAGTACTGGCCATTGATCTTCCACTGACACCAGGACAGCACTTAACACTCCGACTGTGGGAGTAATGGAGCCTGCCCGCTGTTATTACTGACCCTGTGTGTGTGTGTGTGTGGTGTGTGTGTGTGTGTGTGTGTGTGTGTGTGTGATAGAGGCCAGTACTGTGCATCTCTCAACCTCTCACGGTCCTTTTTCTCTCGTGGCCCATCTCTATTAATATTAATAATGAACTTCTGTATATCCAGACAAGAAGCAGCGTGTCTACTCAAGAGATTAATCTTTCCTCCCATCCACCTCTCCTGAACCTTCACCCTTTTCTTCTACCGGTCTGATTTCTGGAGCCCAATTAGAAAGTGTCACTTTAAAAAAGCACCATGGTATTACCATGGCTTTGGCAAAAATTTTGTGAGAAGTCACATTTAAACGCAAAATTAAATGAAATGATTTATTATCATTAAATGTTTTATTTGAATTATTTTGATGAAAGAACATGAAACCTAATTTAAATTTAATTGCTTTTTTTATTTTGAGCTACATTAAATGCAAAAAAGCATTTCCTCATTAAAATAATTCATTACAAAAACACACAGCCTTAAATGCTTTATACCTAATTCAGAACTAATTAATAAAAAAGTACTAATTACAAAAAAATTTATAAAAAATCAAAATTGGCCAGAAACATTAAGACACATGAAATGCAATTATTACAAAGAACATTCTCTGGTCACCAACCTTAATTCGTAATTTATTTATGGAGAAAACCAGGCACTTTATTTTTTCTTTATGACATGGCAGCATCATTCTTTACAAAAATTAACTCTAGAATTGTTTTACTGGGCCGAAGGTTATATCCTTGATGAAAAAGTTGGCCCTATTTGATTTTGGTTTGATAAATGTGAAAATTATTTACAAAAAATAAATAATAATATTGATTAAAAAATAAATAAAATTATAATTAACAATTTGTCTTCTTTTTGCCCATTTGATTTTGGTGTGAAATATGATATGAAAAAATGTCCTGAAAAAACAAACACTTTTTTATACACAAGTATTTACAAAAATAAATACATATATTTCCTTTTGGGGGAGGGATTGCTCATTTAATTTTGGTGTGAAATATGACATGACCATATTTTATGTATGTTTATTAAGAAAAAGATAGTACTGATTATAAATTAATTAATTTTTAGAGTGAAAGATGCATGTTTTCATGGCATTTTTTTTCATGGAATGCTTTTCATGCTCACTTGTTACCATATAAATGATTGAATTTTGGCATTTTTTTCTTTGACACTTTGGAGTACCACATGAATATCACAAACATGCATATATGAATATGAAAGTCATTCAGTGCCATAATATACATGCATTATATACATAATATACAGGCCATCAGATACAATGCAGTACCATAATTTATATTCATAGTACTTTTTGCAAGAGTTTTAGACCATGACTGACACAAAGACGATCAACAATAGACAGCAGAAAAGAATGCATCTAATATCAAGCCAAAAATGGCAGGGGAGAGAACAATACATCTGTCCTTCCATTCTACACCCTCTCAGTTTCTCTCTCATGGCCACAAGCTTGTGTCTGATCGCTTCATATCTGCAGCTCATCTCTTCATTATTTACAGTAATAGCCTGTCAAAGCCATGCATTCAATCTCTCCAAATAACACGCACCCACAGTTGGGCAATGTGCATGGTGCATGCACTGGCCAGTTAGAGCTCTCTCCCGGTGGGAGCCCGGGGCTTGCTGCTAAATGGAATGCTTCACCTCAATTCAATGGGAATCATTTCTCCTTTAATTTCTCCATGTGCGTGACCTTGTCTTTCTTCCCCTGGGTGAGGTGAAGGATGCAGGGGGCTCGCCGCTGGCTGGTGGGGGCGTAGTAGAGGCTGGAGAGGGACATTAGAGAAGCGGTCTTTACCAGACGCGGGCCCGGAGCCCAGGTCACGGCAGGGGAAAGAGGCTCTTGAGTGATCTGATTGCCTGGTGCAGGATGCGGCGGTCCTTAGAAAGGTTGCTAATAGCATAGCCCCCTTTTAGTGAGCAGGACAATACTGGCTAATTCAATCTGATGCAGAGCTCTTGTATACACACAAGAGTACACACAAATGTAGACAGGCATTGAACTGAAGTGAAAAAGCGGCCGAACACATGCGTGCGCTTACGCCGATGCACACACATACACACGCATTCCTGCTGAGTTCAGCCGTGTTCGCTCCCTACGAATACCTGCTCACATAGCTACGTGCACTGCGGACTGGAAAAGCTGATGGCACTTGTTTTGAATTGATTGCTAAAACGCTGGGTTTTGTGGCACAGGACTGAATGGACTTAAATGATTTGCATTGATTAGTGATGCCCCACTTTGGAGTTCGCTATGGGTTTCAGCTCACACTCACAGCGAGGGCAACGGCACATCATCAGCGCGCACACAAGCGTTAAAATGAGAGCGAGCAAGTGCGTGAGTTCAGATAGACTGAATTACCTCTTCACGCAATGTAATGTGACACTCCTCAATTAATATCTTCAGCACGAGAGGAAATAAGTGTCAATTTAGCGTGTTAGCTGCTGCAATTTTAACAACACGGCAACTCGTTCGTTTGACTGGGAAATACAACCTTGCAAAGTTCCAGAAAGTAAGGAGTCTGAATTTCTAATAAACCAGATGCTTTTAGATATTTTAAAAACAGAAAGAACAACAGGGGAATGTTTGTCCGATCAGAAAAGGCCAAACAAACCATTTTGCAAAGTATGAGAGTGCCCCCAACTGGACGCTCGTCAGACAATTAAAACAATTAGAGCGCAGCCCGCCATATAACCACCACGAGAGGTTTTAAAATGTCCGGTCTCAAAAAAACACCTAAATAAACATGCCTTCTCTCCACAAGTATCCATGTGAAGAGTTTCGGCAATGTGTTTTTCTCACTGTGTCAAAACACAGAGGTCATATGAGAGGCATTCACTGCCATTTCAGAGGCCCCAGGTAAGAGAGATGCAATTAGGACGCTAGCACGATCAATTAACCAGCTCTCCAAATCTACAGTAATTAGCTTCTCCATTGTGGAACAGTTGTAAAAAGCCACTTGGCAAAGCAGCGAAAAAGCATCGACTGGATTGTTTGGAGGGAATGTGGGTGTGTGTGCTTGTACGAGTATCATTGTGTGCATCTTTGTGTGCCACAAACTGTTATACAGAGTGTGATGTGATTGTGTGCTGAGAAGGGGTGGGTGTTGGCAGGCTCTTTAACTGGTGTACTTACAAAACAATAGTGCGTCTCTCAAACGCTGGCCAGATATGTGAAGATCACGCGCATGGTTTCTACCGAAACGTACAGTTGTGTTACATTTGAAAGGTTCTTTTTTTGAGACAGGCTTTACAGGCACATACCTAAAAAGCTCAGTGGGGAGGCTTGGCATCATCTGGCCACTGGACCAGCACTACATCTATCCCCCATAATCCTTTTGGGTCGAATGGGCTGGGAGAGGTGGGTGAAAGAAGCAGCAACATCACCCCCGCCGCACTCCCCTAATTCTGCGTTCTGATTGGTCAGCCCACCCTCAATGCGTTTTGTGAAGCATGAACCCCTGGGCTGGGACTAATAAATGACTTCTCCTTTTTTGTGGAAGATTACGTCCCCTCATGGCTCCGCCAAGACAATGAGGCAGGAACCAACCTGCTGGAACAGAGGTGGGCTGCTTTGAGCTGGGTGAGAAGGTAGAAAAGAGGCACAGTGGCTGAACCAGTATCCATTCACAAGATATATTCACAACTAGGTCAGAAAGTTTAGTTACCCTCATGTTGTTCAAATCCTGCATGACTTTTGTCTTCTGAAACAATATTTTGAAGAATGTTTTTCACCATACAATGAAAGTCAATGGGGTCAAAACTGGATGGACAAAATTGGGGTCCAACATTGGCTGGAAAAAAAATAAAGTCATGCAGGTTTGGAGCAACATAAGGGTGAGTAAACAATGGCAATTTTCATTTTGGAGGGGTACTGTTTTTCTATAAAGACAAAATACTACCTAGAGTGTTTAAAAAAAAAAGATAAGATAAAGATAAGAGTGGACAAAAAGCAAAAGTATGGGGCCTCTGTCCTGTCCTGAAAAGCTAGTGATGTGAAGCGGCTTGCGGTACATATGAAAAAGTGCAGATAATAGGCAAGCCAAGCAATCAGCCCGCTTCTCCTCTGCGGCGCAACCAAAGAGCAGGGGGTGTAGGCTTCTTAATCTTGCTTCTCTTGCCAGCGCAGGGATCTGGAGGTGTCATATTCCTCCAAAACATTCCTGCTCCTTTCGCTCCAAATGGCCGACGTTTTGTCGCCAGTGCAGGGCCCCTGTAATGAACCTGGGGGGGGGATCTTCAGAACTCAATGACTGGACGTAATTACTTCTCTCCTTTTCTTCGCTTCTTTTCTCCGCACTGGCTCTCCCTCCGAGCCGTACCGGCCCCCAGCTTTCGGCCTGGCTGGTCAAATACAAAAGGCAGGCTGCATCGAGTCCAGCTGGGTAGGGCTGGAAAGGGGGAGTGTTTCAGGATCCAGAAGCCCCCGATCAGCTGTCACTGAGACACCGAGCGACTCGGCACTCTTCACCAATGCCTGTGACCTTACAGAATTGACCTTGACAACCATCAAACAAAGTTGGTTTATTTGACAGATAACGTATGCAATCTAAGCTGTCAAGGTAATACTTACCAATTCATTCCGAGCATCCTCAACTTCAGAGTGAATTATCATTTAGTACAAATTATAACATAACATATATAATACATGTGTGTGTATGTGTGTAGTATTTATCACGTTATGGGGACCAAATGTCCCCACAAGGATAGTAATAAGAGTACATTTTGACCTTGTGAGGAGATTTTTTAGGTCCCCATGAGGAAACAAGCTTATAAATCATACAGAATTAGTTTTTTTTGAAAATCTAAAAATGCAGAAAGTTTCCTATGAGGAGTAGGTTTAGGGCGATATAAAATACAGTTTATACAGTATAAAAGCCTTTAAGCCTATGGAATGTCCCCATAAAACATGGAAACACAATGTGTGTGTGTGTGTGTGTGTGTGTGTGTGTTCATGATCGTTTCTCCTATTTTTACATTTAGATAATTTTGCCATCTAAAATGCACTTAAAAACAAATAATTTAATATTACTGTTAAATTATCTCAAAATTAATATCAACTTCACATACTGTATAGAAAAAAATTTGGTTGGGATGCCTATTCACTTGCAAAATTTAAAATAATTTATTTTAGTTTTCAGTGTCTTATTTTTTATTTAGACAAATAGTACAGAATTTGATGGCCATTTACTGGTTATTGGCCATAAAATTTAAATACTTATCGACTTATTTAAACTCATATTGACCAAAATTTGTGCATAAAAGGAGATAAAATGGTAATTTATTATAATATGAATTAATTCTAAATAAACGTGTAAACCCCTGTTTTTCGACTTCTAATTAAACAAGAGACAAATACATTTGTTATTACCAATTTTCCATAATATAAGAATAAATGATATAAGTTTTAAACTATAAATGAATATTAACATAGATTAACGTTTCTAAAAACATAAAAGCCTATTCAAAAAACACACATTAGGCATGTTAGTCCTGCTAATTAGCTGACATACATGTAAACTAAGAGACAGCACTTATAAAAATAAGTGTGTGAGAGTCATTACATTGAGTGCTTTGCAGACAAACATACATTCAGACAACACACACACGTCCCTCCCGGGAGTCATTTTTGGAGTGCTGCCCAAGCTCGGAGTAAGAAGTGGCTATTCACATGCCTTGTTCTCCACCAAGACGCTAATCAGATAAATGATCTATTTGTTTTAAAACATCATCAAGTACATTAGGGCTGCAGGAGACCTGGCATGGTTGCTAGGCAAACCAGAGGGCGGGGGGCTCGAAAGGGTGAATACGAACATTGAGGGGGTCCACAAACGCACACAACGTGATGAGAGAAAAGTGCACTCTGATAGACACGGAGAAATGAGAGACAAATTAACTACATTACATTAATCACTTGCAAGTCCAATGGGAGCACAGAAACACACAGACACACTCACAGAGAAACAGAGGCCTATGGGTAACCTGTTGTTCGCTGTACAAAAAATAAAAGTGCTTAAAAGTACCATGGTGCTAATATGGTTCTTTGGACATGGTACTTTGAGACATGCATCACAGTACAGCCATAGTTTCTGCACATGTACCATGGAAGTGCCATGGTATTCTTCGAAGTAGCATGGAGTATCATGCAAATATCATCTGATAAAAGTGGGTGGTGATGTCACTAATTGGAGAAGGCTGAGCTCATGAATATTAATTAGCCCATTCTGATTTGGCAAGACGATTTTAATACATTACATTTGTATTAATAAATAATAAACCCAGAGATTGCGCCTGTGTTAAAAAATTATGCAAACAAAAAATATATCAAGTGAAAACAAAAATATCAACTAGCTTATTTAACATCAAGATACTAGTGGCATAAGTCTAAGTTTCCTTGCTTAAGCTTCCTAGAATATGCCAAATATACATTAGACTCTTCCTGGCAACACTGTTGCATTTGGAAGGTTTTAATGTGTTGTGGGAAACTCCATAAAAAAAATGATATCAAGTATTTCCCTCATCAAAGTTTAGCATTACTTTTGAGGCTAGTTAGTTCACAGGCAAGTGAATAGTCAAAATGTAATGCATGAGGGGCAAAAGGTGCATAAAACTTGAAAAAGGATGGAGGACAAGTCTAATAATCAAGTCTGGAGTGTGATTTCTAGGGTGTTATTACTTTCTTCATTCTCAGTCTCTTCCTTCTAATTCCAGACTTGAAGGGACCTTTGCAACAAAAGAAAAAGTGTTACCTGGCTGCTAAGGTATGTTGGTAATTACTGTGGCATTACACCCCGCACAATATCCCTGCAAAGGCTAGTATTGTAATTTCTTTCCTTCAGGGTTCCCTTTATCACGTCTCTTAGCTCTGATACAGCTCGCCCCACTGCTGACCCTGTAGCCATGATTAAGAACATTTGCTTTTATACTCATCTTATATAGAGGAGCAAACCCTTTTATAATGCCATCTTGCACATAGCCAGAAAAAGAACATTATGTTTTATAATAATGTTTCACATAATGACTTTAATCTGGGTCAGTCATTTATCATTCAGCACAGAGTCCCGGTCAGTTCTGGGTCACTCAAACGCAGACAATATTTCCTGTAGGTGGCTTTATCATGAAAGCAGTGCTTGGCCTTTTCACCAGTGGCACTGATTGAAGACACTTCCACTGTCTATGATGAGCTTTGGGAACTCTGACACAGAGCTCTTGCACAGTGTTCAGAGCCAACTTTGTATAAAATTAGAAAATTTTTACAGTCATATTTTAGTGTCATATAACACAGGGGTCCCTAAACATTTCCATTCCACGACCCACCTAGACAAGTACAATCTATTATTTCGAGACCCACTTAAAAAAAACTATTGAAATGACTGTAAGCTTATTCTTAATTAAAAGCTTAATGTGGCAGAAATTAAGAAAAATAACCATTTTATTTTATAGTACAACTGTAATTACATTTAATTTATTTCGTTCAAAGCTGTAAATTCCTTCACTAACGAAACACCGCTGTTGCTTGGAGACACAGACCAGTTCTGTTACAGATTTCATTGGAACTGTTATTATTTCATTGTAAAATATAACAAACAACTTTGACAATATTGTTTTTAAGATGTAAGTTACATTTAACATTTTTGTTGAAAAGCAATTTCACATTTGCAGTCGTTTGGATATTCGGTGAAAATTGCATTCTTGCTCATATTTTGTACATGAAACAATAACTCGCACAGGTTGTTTCTGTATCAACAAGGGTTTCTTAAATCGATCTCAAAGTACAGTCCATCAATAGGCTATTTGTTCGTCATGCTATTAAGTGCTACAAGTCTACTTTAAAGATACAATGAACAGCACGATTTGCTAAAGCAGCATATTTAGCGGGCATCCTGTTAATACGCACTTTGCTTGTGGATGCAGTCAGTTTTGACTGCAAAAAAATGAGGTAATTTGATGATATTTGACTGCTTACGGCACTCCAATTTTCATGTTTTTATACTAGAAACAGCATTTTGCTTGTAATAAACAAATGCTCGGTTTTAATGTTATTTTAAGTTAGAATTAAATGACTGCCAAAATTCAGCATTTTGTTCGTGTATCCCCTCCGTGCACCTCACGTAGCCTACTGCCTACCCCCAGGGGTACTGTACCCCAGGTTGAACTTAAACTCGTCGCGGGGTTCAGCGCAGAAAATGCATTCATGATCATGTGTGTGTAGGGCAGAGCGGAGAACAACCCTTCACTTTATTATTTACGTTTTTTTGCAAAGCAAAAGAAGCGTAGCAGAACTATCTAAAACAGTTTGGAGATTAAAATAATTATAAAATAATGACCAGATGTGTCTCATTTTAAATAAACACTAAAAATATACAGTATATCTCGGAAAGGTAGACAGTGCCGAGTTCAAAAAGATGATATAGAACTGATTGAACATACCTGGAACAGTTTTCGAAACATTTGAATTTTCCGGTTTATGGAGTCTCATGCAGAACACAGCGCAGTGAAGTGAGCGAGTTTCTTCTCATCAATAATGCGGACCGAGCCTTTAATGAACCGTCACAACTTGTGTGCGCCCGCGTTTCAAAACACGCAATTTACCAGGGCCTTTTTAAATCGGGGCCTTTGTGATTCAAAAATCGCATTAGGCAATATCACAATTCGTAATTAATGTTGGTATATCGTGCAGCCTAGACTGAACTGTGTGGTCATTGAAACGCAAATTTAGCTGCAGCCAAGTGACTTTGTGCGACCCACCTTGTCCCACTCAGCGACCCACGGTTTGAAAACCCCTGACATAACACATAAAACTTTTTTCCTAAAGATGTAATATTTTATTCCAAATTATGAGAATAGAAAATATGCTATGAGATTAAATTCATAATACTATGAATATAAAGTCACATAGAAAGTGACAAAGTGGATATTTATATATTCAATTTGACTGATTTCAATTGCTCATGTTGCTTACAATAACGAGGTAGTTCCTAATAAAGTTTTTAGCCAATTGGCGAGAAACTGTTTTATTTATTCACAAAAGACCATTCTGACTGGCATTTGGTGAGTGTTAATTTTGGACTCTGCTTGCACACGTTCAATAGGCCGTTCTGCGGTAATGAGGGCTAGAGTCTGGTCAGCGAGCCATCCTGTAAACAGTCTGAGAGCAGCGTTAATTAACTCCCACCAACACAGGAGAGCAGAGTAAGGCAGAGATGGAGAGCCAGACCTCTGACCTCTGCAGGTCTAACCAGGCCTCATTGGACAGCCTCAATCTGAGCAATTAGTACACCGGGTCTCCCAATCTACATAATTGTCCAAGCAGGGGGTAGAACAGACGGGCATGTGAGTGGAGACCGTTGGACACACATAAACAAACACATGATTCAAATAAAAAGTCACACACACACACACACACACACACACACACTAATAACACTTATTAAGCTATGAAAAAGTCACCATCACACATGGATTTGTGATAAATGCATGGATTCTGAGGAAACCCTGCTGAGACGGAGCGCTGCCTGTTAAGCCTGAATGTCGTGATTTCAGTGGGGATCAGTTCCTCCACCTCATCATGTGACCCCTCTGAAGAATGTTTTAACTCAGGACGCAGGATAAAGACCCTGACTAGACTGGCTAAGAGTATCCAACCAATACCCAATGAGGCTTGTATTTTGTGAAAAATAAGTGTTAACTAGTTGACCTCACTAATCATCCAGTCGGTTGTTTGATGCTTAGTCAACCACTGCAATCCAACCTTGAAAATGAGTTGGAGTTAAACGGCAAAGGTTTGGCTGTATAATAAAGGCTGCTTTCACATATTTGCCAATTGATTTCTTTTTCCAGTAAATGTATCAAATATGTAGCTCAAGTAACAGTGCATTTAGTTTTTTGTTGTTGTAACATTCACACATTATCAGCACCAAAATACCAGTAATCATTACAGAAGAACCACTTGATTTTCACTATCTGTCCAATTTGACAACATTTTTTTCACTTCTTTGGTGATGCAGGGGCAAACTGCAAAGCCGAAGCAATAATCAATGACACTTAGCCATTTATAACATTTTCATAGAAAAACAATTAAAAAGTACCAGAGTTTACTGTAAACTCCGTGGAGAAATCACAAACTTAATGACTGTTCCAAAGCAGATTTCTTACATGCTTATACTCGTAATGTCACGCTTTGTTCACACATGATCTCTAAATGGCAATTTACAAGTCATTTTCTGGAAAAGACTGTTTGTGTGAAAGCTATTGTCTCGTTAGCACATGCTGGTAGATGATGAAACTGCACCATTTGGCTGCAAAGAGCTCCTCTTAAATAAGTATCACTATTCCAGACTAAACTACTTTTCTCTACAGTTTTCAACCAACTCTGACCCAAGCACATGACAGTGGAAGAGCTGATGTTTGAATACAAACCAGTGGTCAACAAGCCTCTTTAAAGCTCTTCATGTCCACCCAGCATGTTCAGATAAGACCTTTTGTGTCCCTCTTGATCCCTGCTGGAAACAACAGCACTTAAACCCACAGCACCGTCAACCCTTCCAACCCTGACAAGTTGGATCACCGTAATCCATACATTTGGATAGCTAATCCACATTCAGTGCCTCAGAGGACATAGAGACCTTTCGGCCTTGTCAAATCCTCAGACGAGGATTTTAAACTGGGTATGTGGGGTGGGTAATACATGGGGCACCCCCGTTTGCAGACAATGAGCTTGCCCAGCTGAGCTGACAAGGACATAGGGGGAGATGTTTGGGTTTACCAATGCGTAAGATCAATTAAGGGTGGTTGAGAGGAAGGTCTGAAAAGAGAAGCGATGACCCTGCCATAGAATAGAGCCATGCTGCCCCTTTTCACTAATCCAGTAAAATAGCCAAATATTTCAAGACATATCAGTTCACAAGCTACTGGAAACCAGCACGGGACCAGTCTGTTTCATTTACTAAAACAGATAAACTGCATGAAAGTTTCTGAGCCACTAGTTTATCTACCTAAAGCACATTTTGTGCTCAACAGGACAATCAAAGTCATACAGGTTTGGAATAACATGGGTGAATAAATTATAACAGAATTTACATTTTTGGATGAACTATCCCTTCAATACTGCACTTTAACGGCAAAACACAGTAGGCCTAATTATAATTGCTTAACTTAAGGAAAATGGCTTCAATTTTTGTTTTAATTTCATTTACATTTTACTCATTTTTTCTGAATCTGAGCATAGTTGAGCCAAACTATGTCACGGTATAGACCATGGCCTAAGAGAATGGATTTTTATCACAATTCAGTTTGGTCAGAATAGTAGTTATTGTGTTTTGTCTTTAATTTATCATTTGCTGCACAATATCCTGCTGCACAGGACCAACAGACATCTAAAGTTGTATATACTGTATAAAGTGTGGGGTCTGGAAAAGTTTTTTTTTGTTTAAATGTTTACCAAGGATGCATTTATTTAAAAATCATTAATCATTTTCTAAATTGCAAAAAGTAATTTACTTCTGTGATGAAAAAAACTAAATTTTTAGTATCCGTTGCTTCAGTCTTTAGTGTCACGTGATCCTTCACAAATCATTCTAAATATGCTTATGATTTGGTACTCAATGCTTTTAATTTATTATCAATGTTAAAGACAGAGCTGCTTAATATTTTTGTGGAATTTGTGATCCATTTTATTCAGGATTCCTTGATTAATAGAAAGTTTAAACGAACAGCATTTGTAACATTAGGAAATGTCTTTACTGTCACCTTTTACCTTTCACCATCCTTGCTGAATAAAAAAAAAGAAAAGTATTTTTTTATAAAACAAACATCTTATTTGCCCCAAACTTTTGAACAATAGTGTATATCATGAACGTGTGCATTTAAGTGTGCATTTAATATACAGAGATGGCATAAATATATTTACAGTGCACAGGAATTACCATTCATGGGAAACAATAAATCAGTTCATTGTATCTGCTACCTGTTGATTCTGCAACTTTGTTCAGTCACTTATAAAGTATGTTTCTGGCCAACTTAAATACTTGCTTTAAATGTCCCTGAAATGGGCATTGCGTATTTAATTGTTCAGACGTCAGTGTGTTGTATTGCTATACAGTGCATGTTATGACTGTCCAGACCTGTGCTGGGAAAGTAAACGTACTTTAATACCCCTGGCACAGACAGCAGGAGTCAATAAGTTGCTTATAATTACTAAAGCTCAAGTGTGCCTGCCTCTGGTGCATGATGGAGCTGCAGCTTGATCTGACCCCCTGCTGCCTGCCATAGTATATGCTCTGTTTAAGACTAAAGTAAAATATTGTTCATTCATAATCAGAAAGTAGGCAGACTGCATTCAAATAATACAATTACCTCTATGTGATCAGTTTCAGAGAAAAACAAAACTGTTGTAAGAACACACGGACATGCACAGAAGAGGTACTCACAGACATTTCCCGTGTTGTCAAAGCTGCTGAGCACCTCATCCACTCTAATGGGACCAAGATTGTCTCTGAAATGCATTAATACAATTGATATATAAATACAATGAGAGAATGACTAAACATTAATGATAATAACTCAATTAATGTGTTTAATTATCCTGACATAGTTTATTCACCCATTCTGCAATAAATAAAAATATGTATTCACAGAATGTCAAAGCTGCTCTTTTATCCATTCCATACTGAAAGGGAAGGATGACAATGGCTGTGATTATTGTCAGATAAATATTTCTGTGAAATATTTTCAGAGCATGATTTTCATTTAGACTTTTATGCCTTGACTTTTATGGTTCTTCTATGGTGCATTTTATTATTATTCATATTATTGGAGTTTGTCAACTTTTGGTCCCCATCCACTTTCATTTAATGGAAAAAAAGCACTGTGACACATACTTCAAAAATTTACCTTTTGTGTTTGACAGGGAAAAAAACAATACCATATGGGTTTGGAACAACATGAGGGTAAGTAAAACATACAGAGTTTACCTTTGAGAGAATTATGCTTTAAAAGGTAAGTTCTTAAGAATCCTGAAGCTAATTTGCTTCATCTGCTCTAGTTAATTGAACACTTTCTCCAGCATAACGTTACCTGAGTAAGGCACTGTACTGAGGAAAGATTGCACTTCTGTACTCCGCCCACTGTCCTTCCGATGGCTCACCCGTCTCTGTGGGAGTTACCCTGCTCCTGGAGAACAGGTTAAAGGAGGAGAATCTTCGTACTGACACCTGCTGAACATCTGCACTGTCGAGCTGCTTCTGCTTCAGAACCTGCATTGTGAGAGATGCACAATATACAACTACTGAGACACGTCCATTATGTCTAGCGTGGAAAACACATTATGTAACGCATTACATTTACGCTTATTTAACCAAACACATGCAATAGGCTGCATGTTGAAAGAGGTTCACTAAACGCCCCTCACCTGTCGCAGAAGAGCCCAGCGTGCACGGGCCACATCGGTTCCACAGTGAGAGTCGTGATTTTGGTGATTGTTCGCGAGCATTTCTGACGCAGCTAACGGGGGATCTTTAAATAACGTATTCATGACAGAGCAACCTGCTCGATTTGATCCTGTTTCATGCAGAAAATAACTTCTCACAGTATAACGACAACGGAATGCAGAGTCTGGGCGAAGGCTTTTTCGGCATTTGCTTTCTGAATGTGGTTAAAATCAATGGTATAATTTACTACCGTTTTTACCAATTCGCCGGTATGCGCTGGTCTCTGTTGCTTGGTAATAACATCCCATGCTACTTCCGTACACCGCCTCCTCTTCTTGCAGGACGAAAGGAAATCCAATTCACTACTAGAGTAATCGAACACTTGCTCTATCAGCTGTCATCTATGATTATTGATTCGATTACTCTTGTCTGGACTAGATGTCATATTTTAGCGCCGTTAGTGATGGGGAGTCCGACTCATTTCAGCAAGTCGGTTCTTTTGAACAGTTCGTTTCAAATAATCGATTCAAAAAGCTTTTTCATGGCGTAGTAGTTTTGGAAAACTGCCACATTAATGCGCATGTTCTTAATAATAATAATAATAATAACGTTGTTTCTTTTAATTACATGTGTTCCAGCTGGCTTTATTGCAGCCATTCAGCTCATAAAAAATAGCAATTAAGTACCTAAATATTAATTGAATTCACATTAAACAATACAAAATTGGCTTTTATAACCTAATTCAGTTTGCTAATCTATTCTTTGTTTGTTTTCAGTCGAACGTGTACAAAAGTGTCGGTTTTCGGTTCAAGTCAGTTGTTGATTCTAGAGTCTGGTTGGTAAAGGAATCATTCAGACAGACAGGTTTTGTGAACCGATTCAAACAGTTCGTTTAAAAGATTCGATTCAAACGGACAAAGCTAGCTAGTGTAAAACGCACCACTGCTCTACACATAGCAGCACATCGTGAGCAAAAAGTTAGTGAAGTTTAAGTATTTTGAATGTGATACTTACCTAGAATCATAATGCACTGTATATTTTGACATTTACGGTAGCAGTAATACGTTGCTCATTTATAATCAGACACTAATTAGACAGTGACATCCTGCTGCATTAAATGAATCTGATCAACTCCTCATGTCTGCTGCTTCTACGATCAGTTTCACGCAATATAACGTTGTATCGTGGCAATATTGCACCCACTTATCTCGCGTCTTTACACTGAGGTAGGGTCGACTTAATTCTCATTCTACACTATGTAATATTGTTCTGTGTTGTTCCATGTATTTTAAATAAACTGCAATGAAAGATACGATGTTAACGTTACTTACGATAGTGCAAATACAGACTTGAAAAGGACAAAACTAGCAGCAGACTCTGAAACCTGAATACTAGTTGGAAATATATCTGCATCATTATACAATGTCAGTTGACGTTACAGATATTAAAGCATGCATTCAAAGATTTTAAGAATTAATCAACATTAAGCAATATCAAGAAATTAACGTTATAAATATATACATATTAAATATATATGACTGTATACAAGGGATTTAATTACTTATATGCAATTATTACTATATATACATATATACAGGCACATTAAAAAAAAATAGAATATGGTGAAAAAGTATTTTTTTTTATTGTAACTCATTTCAAAAAGTGAAACTTTCATATATTTTAGATTCATTGTATGTAAAGTAAAACACTCCAAAAGTTTTTTGTTTTAATTTTGATGATTAGAGCTTACAGTTAATGAAAGTCAAAAATCAGTATCTCAAAATATTAAAATATTTACATTTGAGTTTCAATTAATGACCATCCATACAGTATAAATTCTGGGTATCACTTGTTCTTTGAAACCACAATAATGGGGAACACTGCTGACTTGGCAATGGTCCAGAAGACGATCATTGACACCCTCCACAAAGAGGGTAAGTCACAGAGGGTCATTACTGAAAGGGGTGGCTGTTCAAGGAGTGCTGTATCAAAGCATATTAAATGCAAAGTTGACTGGAAGTAAGAAATTGGGTAGGAAAATGTGCACAAGCAACAGGGATGATCGCAACCTTGAGAATACTGTCAAGCAAAGCCGATTCAAACACTTGGGAGAGCTTCACAAGGAGTGAACTGAAGATGGAGTGCATCAAGAGTCACCACGCTCAGACATCTTCAGGAAAAGGGCTACCAAGCCACTTCTGAAACAGAAACATTGTCAGAAGCATCTTACCTGGGCTAAAGAGAAAAATAACCGGACTGTTGCTCAGTGGTCCAAAGTCCTCTTTTCAGATGAAAGTAAATTTTGCATTTAAAATGCAAAATTTTCCTGTGGTGTTCCTGTGGCTCAGTGGTAGAGCATTGCGTTAGCAGCGCAAAGGTTGTGGGTTTGATTCCCAGGGAACACACATATTGACAATACAAATGTATAGCCTGAATGCACTGTAAGTCGCTTTGGATAAAAGCGTCTGCTAAATGTAAATGTAAATTTAATTTGGAAATCAAGGTCCCAGAGTCTGGAGGAAGAGTGGAGAGGCACAGCATCCATGTTGCTTGAAGTCCAGTGTGAAGTTCCCACAGTCAGTGATGATTTGGGCTGCCATGTCATCTGCTGGTGTTGGTCCACTGTGTTTTCTGAAGTCCAGTCAACGCAGCCATCTACCAGGAAATTTTAGAGCATGCTTCCTTCTGCTGACAAGCTTTATGGAGATGCTGATTTAATTTTCCAGCAGGATTTGGCACCTGCCCACACTGCCAAAGGTACCAAAAGCTGGTTCAATGACCATGGTGTTACTGTGCTTGATTGGCCAGCAAACTCGCCTGACCTGAACCCCATAGAGAATCTATGGGGTATTGTCAAGAGGAAGAGAGACACCAGACCCAACAATGCAGATGACCTGAAGGCCGCTATCAAAGCAACCTGGGCTTCCATTACACCTGCGCAGTGCCACAGGCTGATTGTCTCCATGCCACGCCGCATTGATGCAGTAATTCATGCAAAAGGAGGCCCAACCAAGTATTGAGTGCATAGAAATGAACATACTTTTCAGAAGCCTGACATTTCTGTTTAAAATATTTTTTTTTTATTGATCTTATGTAATATCCTAATTTTCTGAGACTGAATTTTGGGCTTTCATTATTTGTAAGCCCAATCAAAATCAAAATTTCCAGACATAAAGGGTTGAAATATTTCACTCTATGTGTAATGAATCTATATAATATATGGGCTTCACTTTCTGAAACGAGTGACAAAAAATATTGACCTTTTTCATGGATATTCGATTTTTTTTTAGATGTACCTGTGTATATATATATATATATATATATATATGTGTGTGTGTGTGTGTGTGTGTATATATGTGTGGATCTTTAATGAAACTCACTGATTTGGGGATCCTCTCAGACTACAGCAGAGCTGTCTAAAGCCCAACTACAGAAACTTCGAGATCAAGAGCAGCGTTTCAAAAGAAGATTGCATTTGATTCATAGGAAGTTTGCAGATGTACCAGAAAATTCAGAGGTAAGCAACTGTAGTGGTGCAAAGTGTGTGTAATACATAATTGATAGAAATGATAAATCAGTTTGCATTCCCTCAACATCTTCTCAAGTTCCAGGGACAGCATCATGTATACTTTGAAGATGGCAAAGGGATTTACAGATCGACCCTGGGACACGGTAACAGATATTCAAAAGAAACCATTTCAGTAAACACATTTTATTTAGTCTCAACTAGAAACAAAGCAATGTTTGCATACAGATGAGCAGGAGATGTTGGAGGTGTTCAATGCAGATTGGGGAGGAGGTGGATATGGAACCATCCAGAGGGTCAGATTCTCTCCCTCAGAGACCATGCTGGCCGTCACTGTAAAGAAAG
Organism: Ptychobarbus kaznakovi; assembly: GCA_027422405.1. Classification (NCBI taxonomy): domain Eukaryota; kingdom Metazoa; phylum Chordata; class Actinopteri; order Cypriniformes; family Cyprinidae; genus Ptychobarbus; species Ptychobarbus kaznakovi. The sequence goes on along the minus strand of CM049801.1, from coordinate 11,830,089 downwards.
ACCACCATGAGGAGACCAGATGTGTGTTGGTTCATTTAGGTGGTCTCATCCTTCGTCAAAAGGCCCTGTTGGTATTACACAATGTGTTCAGCTTTGGTAAGATCTACTATAATTGAAACTTTCTTGACAAAGAAACATTCTTTTCCTCCTCAAATGTCTTCTCTCTGTGCAGAATGGGCCACAGATGGCGTCCTCTTCTACAGCACACAGGAGACTCTTCGGTGCCTACGTGTTTTCCGTCTTCATCTCAGTGATTCTGGTGTCCAAAATACCCTTGTTTATGAAGAAAAGGATCCAGAGTATGTGTCTAATTGTTGGTGAAGAGTGCTTTTGGCCAGAATTGATGTGTTCTCTCTTGCCCGATCCTCAGGTTCTTTGTGGAGGTCAGTTGTTCCAGAGACCAGAGGCTGGTGACCATTAACTGCAGCAGTAAGATCAGCTCTGAGGTGTGGTTTGTTGACAGCAAGACTCCGCTCTCATTTCCCACCCTCATCCAGTCCCGTCAGCCTGGACTGCTTTACCACGTGGAGCACTCGGACAACTACCTGTTCGTCCTGGCTAACACTGGAGCAAACCAGGAGTATCAGGTAAGAGTATCGGTATCAGACTTGAGCAGTATTGTTCAGAACTAAATTATAACCGTGTTTATGCGGATCATATTTTTCTTTCTCTAATCTCCAGCTGCTAAGGGTACCTTTAGCCTCTCCATCCATGCCACACTGGGTGCCATTGTTCAGTGCTGTTCCAGGAACAGTCATTAAAGATATGGAGCTGCTTCAGGATCACTGTGTGTTTACAGTGAAAGATTCACAGTGTCGACTTCAGATCCAGACTCTTTCCACACAAGAGCCCTATCAGTTAAACACTCACAAGGTGTGAACAAGCATCACAAATTCACATACACAACAGCCTAGAGTGTGTTTATAATGATACTGAGTAAAATAGACATATTTTATATAGATTTTAGGTGTATTTTACTGGATATATGACATTTTAATTGATACATTTGTTCTTATGAATCACATGTCTCAGACTCTATTAACCTGGTCGATGACCATGGTCCAAAGATGGGATCCAAAATAACACGCAGTTTCAGAAATATTTCTGTTTTGTTCTTAGCTTCCTCACTGGGCCTGTGATTTATCATCGCAGCGTGTTGGAACTGTGGACAGAGGGTCATTTGGTTTCCTCCTGTCCTCCCCAGTGCACCCACCTGTACACTACCTCTATTCCTCTGGAGAACAAAAGCTCTCCGTAAGAGAGGACAACACCAAGTACATGTCCCTCACTGAGTTTAACACAACACGCCTGCAGGCAGTCAGTCAAGTATGAGTCATATGTGAGAAGTCTTAAAAGTACACTGGAACAAAAAGTAGCCCATGTGCTTTTAAAAAGCCATAATATCCCAATGTCTGTGTTTTTAGGATGGTACGATGGTGCCTTTGACTCTCCTCCACATGCCAGCATTATCTGAGCTGCATAAGGCTCCACTGCTCCTGCATGTATATGGAGCTTATGGTGTTGATCTCAATATGGCCTTCAGTCCTGAGAAGAGACTGCTGTTGGAGGACGGCTGGGCTCTGGCCTACTGCCACGTCAGGTACTGAACTACAACTCTAATCATGTTTTTTCATAGGTACATTGCCGTTCAAAAGGTTGGTGCAAGACTGTTTTAATATTTGAAATTAATCTCTTATGCTCACCAAGACTGCATTTATTTGATCAGAAATACAGTAAAGACAAATATTGTGAAATATTACAATTTAGAAGAACTGCTGTATAGTTTAATATAATTTAAAATGGAATTGTGTTATATGATTGCAAAGCATCATTACTCCAGTCTTCAGTGTCACATGATCCTTAAAAAATCATTATAATATGCTAATTTCTTCTTATTATTATTTTATTACTATTAATATGCTGCTTAATATTTTTGTGGAAGCATGATACATTTTGTCAGGATTATTTGATAAATAGAAAGTTCAAAAGACAAGCATTTATTTGAAATATACTGAACAAATTTATAAATGCAACACTTTTGTTTTTGCCCCCATTTTTCATGAGCTGAACTCAAAGATCTAAGACTTTTCCTATGTACACAAAAGGCCTATTTCTCTCAAATATTGTTCACAAATCTGTCTAAATCTGTGTTAGTGAACACTTCTCCTTTGCCGAGATAATCCATCCACCTCACAGGTGTGGCATATCAAGATGCTGATTAGATGCATGATTATTGCACAGGTGTGCCTTAGGCTGGCCACAATAAAAGGCCACTCTAAAATGTGCAGTTTTACTGTATTGGGGGGTCCAAAAACCAGTCACATCTGGTGCCTCACGCAGTGACCACCATTTGCCTCACGCGAAGTGCACTGGCACATCTCCTTCGCATAGAGAACTTGATCAAATTGTTGATGCAACATTGTGCCTGCAACATGGAATGTTGGTCCACTCCTCTTCAACCTGGCTGTGCGAAGTTGCTGGAATTGTCAGTGAAAACCGGGATTCATCCGTGAAGAAACACCTCTCCAAAGTGCCAGATGCCATTGAATGTGAGCATTTGCCCAATTAAGTCAGTTACGACGACGAACTGCAGTCAGGTCGAGACCCCGATGACGACGGTGAGCATGCAGAAGAGCTTCCCTGAGACGGTTTCTGACAGTTTGTGCAGAAATTCTTTGGTTATGCAAACCGATTGTTGCATCAGCTGTCCAGGTGGCTGGTCTCAGACGATCTTGGAGGTGAAGATGCTGGATGTGGAGGTCCTGGGCTGGTGTGGTTACACGTGGTCTGCGGTTGTGAGGCCGGTTGGATGTACTGCCAAATTCTCTGAAACGCCTTTGGAGATGGCTTATGGTAGAGAAATTAACATTCAATTCACGGGCAACAGCTCTGGTGGACATTCCTGCAGTCAGCATGCCAATTGCACGCTCCCTCAAAACTTGCGACATCTGTGGCATTGTGCTGTGTGATAAAACTGCACATTTTAGAGTGACCTTTTATTGTGGCCAGCCAAAGGCACACCTGTGCAATAATCATGCTGTCTAATCAGCATCTTGATATGCCACACCTGTGAGGTGGATGGATTATCTCGGCAAAGGAGAAGTGCTCACTAACACAGATTTAGACAGATTTGTGAACAATATTTGAGAGAAATAGGCCTTTTGTGTACATAGAAAAAGTCTTAGATCTTTGAGTTCAGCTCATGAAAAATGGGGACAAAAACAAGTGTTGCGTTTATAATTTTGTTCAGTGTAGATTTTTTTGTAACATTATTGATGTCTTTTCTTTAGACCGATCTAATACATCTTTGCTGAATAAATGTATTAATGTATTTTTTTTTATCTTACAGACTCAAAATTGTGAACAGTAGTGAATGCTGAAATACTTGGGATTTGTAGTCCTTGAGTATTAATACCAAAATAAGCCATTGGAAATTAATTTTTATTGTGTGTTTGTGTTGTTTGTGACGGGGCAGGGGTGGTGGTGAGCGTGGCCTGGCATGGCATCGAGCGGGTTCTGTGCTACAGAAGCGGAGGGGAGTGGAAGATCTTGCTGCTTGCGTTCAGACTCTTCATCACTTGGGAGTGTCTCGTCCTGCTCTTACCGCCCTCACTGCTCGCAGTGCTGGAGCTGTACTAGCGGGGGCGCTGTGCAACCATAACCCACAGCTTCTTAGAGCTGTGATTCTACAGGTGGATCATTAGTACATCGAGTACACATTCCCTGAGCCTTATTGTCATAGTTATATGAAGTTGTAATTCTCTGCAGGCACCTTTTCTGGATGTTCTTGGCACAATGCAAGACCCTTCCCTGCCGCTTACTGTAGAGGAGATAGGGGAGTGGGGAGACCCCCGTATAAGAGAACACCGGGACAATATTGCCTCTTACTGTTCCTGTCACAACATTATTCCTCAGGTAAATCATTCAGATGTCACTTCCACTACAGTTCAAAAGTTTGTTCTTGGTATGATTTTTTTTCAAAACCATTAAAAAACCGTACCTAACCCAACTTTTGATTAGTAGTATGCAGTGTGTGTCTCATTATTCAGGAGTCAATTAATAACTGTTTCTTCTTTCTTTTTATAGCTTTACCCATCCATGCTGATCACTGCATACTCAGAGGACTGTAGAGTTCCTTTATCTGGTGTCATGAAGTATGTGGAAAGACTAAAGAAGGCCATCCAAATGTATACCACTCGGGTCGGTGTTAACGGTGAGTGTATATACGCTCTAGTCAGCCTTCTTAAACATCTTTGCACTTCTCATATTCTCCTAGCACATAAAATAAAGCCATTTTAGCGCACGGAGGTGTTATTGGGCACAAAGTAGACCATTACAAATCACAGCCTTGAGTGGTGCATCACTACAGCGATTTGATAAAAGCCAATAATGTTCAATAAGTAAATGTGTTTGTGACCCTGGACCACAAAACCAGTCATAAGTAGCATGAGTATATTTTCAGCAATAGCCAAGAATACATTGTATGGGTCAAAATTGTCGATTTTTCTTTTATGCCAAAAATCATAAATAAGATAATTTTCCATGAAGATATGTAAATTTCATACTGTACATATCAAAACTTACTTTTTTTAATTAGCAATATGCATTGCTAAGAACTTTATTTGGACGACTTTAAAGGTGATTTTCTCAATTTATTTTTTGCACCCTCAGATTCCAGATTTTCAAATAGTTGTATTTCAGCCAAATATTATCCTATGGTTTATTAACAAACCATACATCAATGGAAGGCTTATTTATTCAGCTTTCTGATGCTGTATAAATCTCAATAAAAACAAATTGACCCTTATGACTGGTTTTGTGGTCCAGGGTCACATATATGATAATACATTTTTCAAACAATTCTACCATCAACTTAACAGAAAAAGATAGATAGATAGACTAATTTAACATTGGTGTATTTGATCATGTATCTATAATCTCATTAGCCCATAAAGTGAATGATATTATCAAAACATTACAGCTGCAGTATTAAAAACTACTTCTAAACCAAGTGAAGTATAATGAAAATGAACTTGGAGGTCACTGGCTGTAATCCCAGCTCTCAAATAAACCCCTGGGTTTAAGAGAAGCACTTACACTCTCTCCTCAGGAGAGAAGAGCACTGATCTGGAAACAGGTGATGTGAAGCGATTCCTCTCCATATCAACTTGAGGTCACCTTGTGCGCGAGCTCCGTGAGAGACACTGTCAGCACATCTTAGTCCAGACCCCATCCGTCAGACTTCCTCTCCATCTGTGTGCCATTAATTATCTTTATTATATACACACACACCTTCGCTAACACCCCACACACATACACAAAGCAAAAAAACAAAGTTCCTCTAATCTCTCCCATTCGTCTCCGGGAGATAAAACGCTGATCACACTTGCTGCCAGCTCAGACGATTAACATGTTTATGAGATAGTCTATCAGGCAAGGAGATAAGGAACAATACACTGGGCTGTGCCAAGGTCAGGAGAAGGCTTGTGAAACATGCGGCCCAGAGAAGGAGCGGGATGGAGAGAGACACCGGCGGCCGCACTGCAGATAAGAGGCAGATGACAGAGTTTTAAGGATTAGGCATATGGTTTTTACACTCAGCTTCACTTCAGAGAGATCCCATCACCGTGGGGAAATAAGGCAGCCAGGCAAAGGAGTGGGCCAAGTCCACCTACATGGCAGCCTCTCATCATCCACTCTGTTTCAAGAGCGTTGACTTTAAAGTGCTGGATGTGATGCCCAGGTGTTGTGATGGAGAGCCAGTGTGCCGGATTACGCTTGGATATTGTCAGTCTAGTCTTACATATTCAGTGCCTTTGGCCTCATGACAAACATGAACTAGTGTACTTCAATTTCGTTATTTATCTACCATATTCATAAATCCCCAAGAGCCATTTTTTGGCTTCTCACATTTATTTAAAGGTGCTTTAGTTTTAAAGGTGCTTCAGTAACTTTTTCCTTATTAAAAACACCAGTGTTGTTATTGTTAACTTAAACTATTACAAATCATTTTTGTTTACTGAAATAAAATATTAGATAAAATAGTTAAATGGAAATTAGTAATGTTGCCTGGGGAATTAACTGAAATTAGTACTAGAATTGCTCAAATTTAAAATACAAATAAACTGAAGGTAAATAGAAACAAGTTTAAAAAAGAAAATGACAAGATCACATAACAAAATGTTCGGTTTAAAAATACATGTTCACCTGTGCCTCTTTAATTGACATGTTCAACCAGCAGCACGTGTCCCAGCTGTCATTCTGGACCTGCAGCCAGGAGGGGATCACTTTGGCCCTGAGGATTTTCATCTGTCCTTGAATGAGGTACATAAACACTATTATATTAATACCGCAGCATATCAGACTGAATTGTTAAACTACCTGCTGCCTATGTTAACACACTCAAGCATAACACTTTAGCATCCTGGCTATTACAAAGCTTTAGATTAATCATTAAGGTTGTTATTATATAAACTTTATGATCATGTAAAAGTGCATTATAGAGATCCTTTTTTTCCCTGTAACAATCTCTTTCTCTCACATATTGGTGTCACACATTAACTTATACTGTACTGTTGTTAGAATGCTGTTAGTGAGACTAACAGCTTATGTTTACAGCTTTATGTCATGGGTGATTTTTTTTTTTTTCTCACAGAGTGCTCGACAGTTAGCCTTTCTTTACACAGAACTTGGACTAGACCACCCAAAAACTCGACGGAGACAAAAAGAAAAGTCCAATTATCTGACTGGCAAGTCCCATAAACCATGAAACTAAATTGTATGTGTGGATGTGTGAGTGAAATACAACCAGACAAAAAGTTTTTCTGATTTTTCTTAATAAACCAAACGTTTATTTTGTTACATAGATGCTTGTTCCTTTTGAATAAAAGGTCATCTGACAAAAACAGTTTTTATTGCCAGGCAACTTGCCGGTTCACAATGAACACAAATGATACACATTATCACAATAATATGGACTGAGAATTTGGACCAATGAGATTTCAAAGTGGGCAGGACTAGCCAGCATGACACCACCGAAATGAAACATGGAATAGATAGCCTTTGTCACAGTGTCTCTCAAGACACGTCTTCTAGAAAGTTTCTTCAACACTTGTACAGAATATCTATTGCAGGCAAGTAGCAGGCTTTCTCAGAAACATAGCACTCAGATGCATGATTGGGGTGAAAGCGCTGATTGGTGGAATATTCCAGGAGCAGTCCTTGCCCTTGAGATGTTGGAATTCTGGATTTGGATAAAGTCTTTTGACTTATTGACACTGTACTTAAATGCACAGTAAGAGTGTCTGGCAACTCACTAACTGAAGACAAGTCTGTTGTAGTATCCTTGCCAAAGTTTAGAACCACCAGGAAGGCTTTGTTGAGCCCATCCAGCTCACGCAAATAAGCAAATACGTTGACATCACTCCAGACGAAGCAGAACCAGCCTCTGGACAGGGCCAACTCAACCCTTCTGAGCAAACTCAGAGCACGATACTGTGAAATGGTGGAGTGTGTATCAGCCTGCTGAATCTGGAGAGAACAATGAGCAGGATTAGAGGTTTGCCTGCTTTAACACACGCTTTCTCGTCAGCAGTCTGAATCAACGTTACCTCCACATTGACAGTGCTGTAGTCTGGAGCGATGTCTAGCCATGTGCCATTTTCACTGTCACTAAAACCAGCATTGAGCTTATCATCCCACTGCATTGGTGTTCGCTGCGGGTCCCGACTGTTGCTCTAGAATTTAAAATAAAATATGTTTTATTTAAAAAAATAATGCATTAAGTTGATCAAAATTGTTGGGAAATATATTTAGAATGTTACAAAAGACTTCTGTTTTAAATACATGCTTTTATTGTGAACTTTTTATTCATCAATAAATCCTGAATAATGTTTTATTTTCAAATTTAAATATTTCTGAAAGCTCAAAAAAATCAGCTTTGCCATGACGGGAATAAATTACATTTTCACAATAATATACAAATAAATTGTTTCATTGTAATAATATTTCACAATGTAAATGATCAACATGGCTACATTATATATTTGTTCAAATCATTTTATTTATCAAATAAATATAGCCTTGGTGATCATAAGTGACATCTTTCAAAAACATTTAAAAATCTTACAAACCAAGATTTTATTATTAAATATTATTAGTGCTGTCAAACGATTAATCGCAATTAATCACATCCAAAAAAAAGTTTTTGTTTACATAATATATGTGTGTATATTATGTATATATACACATACAAACACATGCATGTATATATTTAAGTAAAATGTTGTTTACATGTTCAATATATTTATATATAAATATAATATATAATATATAATTTTCAAAATATTTACTGTATGTGTGTGTTTATATATACATAATAAATTAATCGATTAATAAGATTAATCGTTTGACAGCACTAAATATTATATAATATATATTTACAGTACATTTATTTTATATATTAAACAGTAAAAAAAAACTGCATAAAAATTCTACATTTTAATGTGTTAAATGTAACTGTTACTTTAAAAAAAAGTCATTTTCACTTACTGGATCATGCTGTCCAAAAGGATCCTGAATTACAGATACATTTACGTTCACCATGCCGATCTCTTCTCCATAGTATGTTGTGGGAGTTCCAGGCAGTGTTAACAACAGCATGTTTACAGCACGTATATATCCCGTACCAGCACTTGAGCCTATGCGTGGCTTGTCATGGTTTCCCACCTATAGACGTACACAAACATATTTTGTGCATGTGACAAACTCAACAAACTATGCTATTTTTTTACATTTTAAAATCAGTTTGACCATCCAAAGGCAAACTCATTTTGTCCATTTAGCAATGCTTGTGTTTCAGCTTTAAATATTTGAAGCGATTTGATTCTTAATGAACAGAAAGATATCTGGTCACTCACCACCCAGTTTGGCCATTTTCCCTTCGGCATGTTTGACATCCATAAATGAACCAAGCGTTTGGCCTGATCTCCTGACAGATCATCAGGAAGGTACAAGAGATAGAAGTTAAAGGGGAAGTCGCTTTCAGTGACATAGCTTGTGCCATAGTACCTCATGGTTTTATCTATTTCTTCATAATCATAACACTCTATCACCATGAACCTGATTGGTAAGAGAAAAAAAGACATTTACAAGAGAGACAAAACATATATTGATGAAGAAGAGGAAGAAGTGAGGATACCTGTAGCGGTCGGGCTCTCTGCTGTAGGCATCCAGTTCTATCCTCCAGTTTGTCAGGATCTCGTGTAAGCCCTGTTGTGTGTAGGTGTAGTCATGGTACAGCTCAAACTCTGTGTCCACAGTCGACTGAAGGACACAATAGAGGAAATACAGAGAAGAATACTGCTGTTAGTCACACTGCCCATGTCCCAATGTGTAGCGCTAATGCGAGCAACAAGTTAACAATAATACGTTACATTTATATAGCACTTTTCTGGATACTCAAAGCACTTTACAAGAAGGGGGGGGGGGTCTCCTCAACAACCACCAGTGTGCAGCATCCACCTGGATGATGCGACGGCAGCCATAATGCGCCAGAACGCCCACCACACACCAGCTTACTGGTGGAGAGGAGAGTGATGAAGCCAATCAGTGTATGGGGATGATTAGGAGGACATGATGGTCAGTGGCCAATGGGCGAATTTGGCCAGGATGCCGGGGTTACACCCCTACTCTTTTTCGAAGGACATCCTGGGATTTTTAATGACCACAGAGAGTCAGGACCTCGATTTAACGTCTCATCCGAAGGACATTGCTTTTTTACAGTATAGTGTCTTACTAAGATTATTACTAAATATGGTATACACTAGTTTTTGGGGTGTTTTCTAATGAATGGAGTTAATACTTTTTAGCAAGGACACATTAAATTGACCTGTGTCAGTAAAGCATTTATGATGTTAAAACATTTATTTTGATTGAATTCTGTTATTTTGAACATTCTAGAGTTTACACAAACATATTAAGCAGCACAACTGTTTTCAACATTGATAATAATAGGAAATGTTTCTTATTCACCAAATCAGCATATTAGAATGATTTCTGAAGGATCATGTGACTCTGAAGACTGAAGTAATGATGCTGAAAGTTCAGCTTTGCCATCACAGGAATAAATTACATTATACAATAAAATAGAAAACAGTTATTTAAAATTGTAATGTTATTTCACAATATTGCTTTTTTACTATATTTTTTATTAAATAAATGCAGCCTTGGTGAGCATAAGAGACTTCAACGCTAGTGTATTTTAACCCGTTCCTCAGCAAACAATAAAAAATGTGTTATGTACTTATAATAGAAATCTATGGGGTAAGGAAAGGCTTTGTACATTTAGAAAATAAATAAATAAAATATGAAAAGGGAAAATTCAAACAGGTATTATATGCAGGTAAAGCATTACCAGACTTCCATCTACCTAGTCCAGCAGTCATTCCACTAAAGAAACAATTAAAAGACCACTAAAAGGACAAGTTATACTGCTCAAAAAACAGATATTTTTGTAAGAAATATTTAATGATTTTACAGAAATACAAGCAACACATTTCTGCTTTTAAGCTTGAAATGTCTTGCCCCATAGACTTCCATTGTAAGTACATTAAACGCAGTGTTGGGAAGGTTACTTTGGAAATGTAATAGGTTACAGATTACAAGTTACCCTACTTAAAATGTAATAAGTAGTGTAACTTTTCAATTACTTTATTAAAGTAATGTAACTGATTACTTTTCTAAATGTCTAATGTTTTCAACTGTTAATCACTTTCAAACATGTAAAGCAGGCAGGGTTAAACTTACAGTAGAGTTTAACACTAATTACTGTCAGACTTTCGAAATCCTTCATCAATTGAATTAAGATTATAATATTTTAATTTTAAAGGAGACATTGGATGACAAATATCTTCATTTGCATATAAATGTGTCTTGGCAGTGTGTGGACACAACCACCCTACAATGAATATTTAAAACAAATTAAAATGATCAAGCCCTTTTTTGAATCCCCCAAAATCTAAACAGTCTCAATTATCAAGCCATTTAGATTTTGTAGTGAATAACCAGCACTCTCTCCTCCACCTTCAATACCACGACTGAGGTGAGACCCTTGAGCAAGGCACCGAACCCCCAACTGCTCCCCAGGTGCCGCAGCAATATGGCTGCCCACTGCTCCGGTGTGTGTTCAGTTGTGTGTGTGTTCACTGCTGTGTGTGTGCACTTAGATGGGTTAAATGCAGAGCACAAATTCCGAGTATGGGTCCCCATACTTGGCCACACGTCACTTCACTTTCACTAAATTTGTTTATGTCTGGCTGTGCAAATCATTTTGCTCCCGACTGTTTTCTGAATGAGGGCAGGTTTTGTTAAAAAGTTAAAACTCAAGGATGAATCAGTACCCATTGTTCATGATCTAGCTTCACCTCCAAAAGAAGTAAGTCTAACACTTTATATTTTTAATGATTATTTGCGAATCACCTTTGCTCTTCCACAGGCGGGATGAGCAGAGCTCATTATCATGTAAAGAGATATGCAGCGAAACAAGTTGCTGTGAACATAGCTGTTTTTGTCAAGGTAAAAAGGGTGTTGTTTAAAGGCCTAAGTATACTTCTTTTTTTTACGCGTACGTTACCGTATGCGCACAGTCGTACTTGCAGCCTTGCCTTGTCGTATACACAGACGTTCGTGTCGCTTTGTGCCAAATTGCTGCAAGCTACAGTTTGGGAAACAATGTCTAAAAGGTGTGTAAGCCATATGTTTATGCAGTTTTTTTTCGGCTACCGAATCTACCCCCACAGCAGCGTTTCCACCTTGCGGATAAACTAATTACTGCAAGAGAGTTTAATGCGCATGTGTGACCTGTGCGTACAAAGTTATTTTTTCTTAGTAACTGTAACTAATTACAATTACTTTTATTTTGTAATTAAATTACGTAATTCCGTTACATGTAACTAGTTACTCCCCAACACTGATTAAACGCAATTGTTTTGTGTTCTCACAAACCGAGGGATGAATGAAAATGATTTCCTAAGGTAATCAACATGTCACAAATAATACATTTTAACTTGTTCTGAAGCTGGAACATTCCTCCAAGTTAATTCTAACAAGTCCATGAGGACCAGAAAGACAAATCACTAAAGAAGAGGGCCAGGACCATTGAGCCATTCAGCGGCCTTCCCTAAATCTTCAATGGCTTTGAAATCGTCTGGAATTTGGATAATGGGAATGACTTGCCAGTAAATCCAGAGAAGTATGCACTAGTAATCCTTAAATGACATTGTGAGAACAAAGAACAGTAATATGACTCCTGAATGAATTCGAAGAACATTTTTGACTCTAGCAGATGAAGTGCTTCAATAAATAAGTGTATAAACTGAATGTGTGCATTTTCATATGGTTATACAGAATAGGTCATTGTTGGGCTTACTGTATCTTGATCAGGGTCGACCTGGGGTTCATTTCTCAAATGTGTGGCCTCAAGCATGTGTTTCACAGCGTCCATGCGGAACCCGTCCACCCCCTTCTTCAGCCAGAAATGGATTACGTCCTATTAGACAGACATGGGACAAAGATCAAAGAGGGTCCAGGTTTGTAGTGAAACATGATATGGTGGATCTGCATAAAGAGCCTTTTTGTTAAAGAGCTTGAAGGCTAACTAATAATCCTCCTCCACATTATTGAAAAATGTGAGGTCCTGACATAATGCTGAACACAATTCACTTTCTAAAATGTGTACATGCTATTTTACTCATCCTGTGTAAATGAAAAACAAAACAGTCGTTTCTTTCTGTAAAAGCATAACTTAGTCGTTTTAAAGAGGTTACTCTATTACCAGTGGCAGAATAAGACACTTTAACCAGCCAAGAAACTCTGTTCATAGCTCGTTGTAGTGTTTAAATAGGTGGTAGCTGCAAGCTTAGGTGGTCTAAAGCCCCCTTACATAAAGAATTCATTCAGACATAGAATTTATTCAGACATAGTCGCCCATTTTCTTAATACTCTCTCATTCTCACATTCCCAAAGCAACATTCAAACATTTACTCCAAAAATCACATTCATTATATATCCACCAATATATCCATATTACAGTTTAAATGGATTTCAATTTCAAATGAATGTGGATAATTATACACCTTAACTATATACTTTACCATAGCTATTTATTTCTTCATTTTTATTCCCACAGTCATGAAAAAACTGGAAATACGAGGGAATTTTAAATTATGATTTCCAGGCCTGGAAAAGTCACGCAAATGAACAAAATCATAAAAAGTCATGGGAAATATTTTTGCAATTAAGCTCAAGCTCAAACATTTAATTGGCAAAAAAAAAAAAACAATCGCATCTAATCAAGCGAGCTTGTACTGCTATTGCACCCGGTGTAACATTCGGCATAATATTAAGTCAAGCCGCTGTCTGCAAGCTTACCGTCATCTCCTCTATGACTCGAGGGTTACGGTAGTTCAGGTCTGGCTGTTCTTTGAGGAACTGATGGAAATAGCACTGTTGTCGCACCTCATCATACTCCCAGGTGGAATTCCCGAAGACACTCACCTGACAAATAAAAAAAATGTGATACTATACTCAACCACTGGAGTTTATAACGAGTTTCATTCAATCTCGATAGTGACAAATAAATAAATAATGTGGTCTATAACAGTATGGAATGGAATATAACAGACGAGCATTCTGGATAACACTGATTCTTTATGTCAAGCCATAAAATGTAAGATCCAAACACTGCAGCTGTCACGCTGATTTGGACAATCATACCCAGTTGTTTGGAGGTGTGTCTCGTGTGCAGTTAACCCAGATGTAGTAGTCTTTATAGGGCTCTGTACCATTACGGCTAAGTTGGAACCAGATGTGTTTGTCGCTGGTGTGGTTCGGGATGTAGTCCATGATCAGCTTTAGACCTGGGCCAAAAAACAATGCTGTTATCAAACATAGCATTTTATAGTGTTATAACATTGTAAGTTTAATTAAACTTAATTATAACCCATCATGTTACTCATAATATGCAAACTACAGTCAAAAACACTGCAAAAATGATCACAGTACAGGATTGTCAATGTGTTACATGTTGCTGGTTGGTGACAATGTTACAGTAAGGGAAATATTTCTTCTATAGCATGTCCACCTTTGTCATGCATGCTTGCCAGAAGGTCGTCAAAGTCTTCCATGGTTCCAAAGATGGGATCGATCTGCCTGAAGTCCTCCACGTCATATCCGAAGTCTCTCATAGGAGACTTGTAGAAAGGGCTGATCCAGACTGCTTTAATGTTCAGGTACTCGAAATGGCTCAGTTTCTCCTCGATTCCTGAAGCCAAACAGTGAATTATAAACTGCTCTCTATAAAGTTTGATACTTTGATCTGTATAAGACATTCAGCAATATAATTACTTTATCTTGGTCAATCTAACCTTTATAATGATTTCAATCTTTTAATGTCTGAATGGGAACATTTGGAGGGTCTATAAAGTTATACATCTCTCTTGTAGAAGATAAGCTGCTGTTTCATCTAGTCTTTGTGTGGACATGTTTCAAAGTAAAATACTAATCATCCTGTAATGTACAGCTGTAAAATCAGTTTTATGTACTTCTTTATGGCATGTGTAGATGCAATTTAGCCCATTACATAAGAGCAATTAAACAACCTCCTCCTCTTGCTTGAAACAGAATATGCTGCAATACAGAACCATTATGAAGAAAAAAGCATGGCTTTTGTGTGTCTGTCCAAGCCATCAATACACTCACTTCTCAAATAACGCTACAGCTGGAGGGAACTCTCGGCTACTGAAAGGAGATTTGTTTTTCAAGGCAGCTTGATACACTACTAACTTTTCCCAGGGCTTTTTGTTTTCTGTTTTAGGCCAATTTTCTTACACAATGTCTCTGAATTATTTAAAAGTTCCCAGATTGTTGAAAATGAGCACATTATGCACACTAGGATGTGTGTAGTTACATTAGGAGATCTCAAAATGACAGTACAAATACATTATCCAAACCAGACACAGGTTCACATATCTCATAACTATATTACATAAGTTTTACAGAATAATTTACTTTAATAATTACATAATGTTTATGTAAATGTGGACAAAATAATGGCTATCCCCAAATATATGTTGCATTTTGAGATCAAGGAAAGGATATTTAATTAATTTAAATGAATATACACATATAAATTAAAATGTGTTAGAAATGCATTATATATATTATATATAAAAAATGCATAAACAATATTAATTTATGAATTGAAATATACACACAAACACATAAAATAGCATATGTATTATGCATTATATATATATATATAAATGCATTAAAATATATTTTATAAACACATAAATATATATATATATATGTGTGTGTGTGTGTAAGTAAGTAAATAAAATATTGCAATAATTTAAAGATTCTGAAACTATTAAAAACTATAAAAAAAAATGTTTTGGTAACTGAAATAAAGCTGAAATACAATATTAACATAAGATGAAAATGAGTAATGTTGCCTTGATAAATAACTGAAACAAGTACTAAAATTACTAAAACAATTCATTTAAAAAAATCTAATGAAAATTACAAAAGCACAAAATTAAAAAAAGCAATTAAATGAAAACTTTAATACCAAAATAACACTGTAATAACTTCACATTTATTTATTTTTTACCCTATTAACCTGTAGTGTTTTACCTTAAAGATCAAAAATTACCTTTGAGATCCCCAACACCGTCGGCATTTGAATCTTTGAATGATCGTGGATAAACCTGATAGACCGGAGACAGCTGCCACCAGCTCATGCATCGAGGAGACAGTGCCACGATCGCAATGGTCATGGCAATAAGGGCCAGGGTGCATATGATGATCAGCCAGAAAATAATCTCTCGAGGTATGCGGTAGCAGGCTTTGCTGGAGTATAACATCAGGACCTCTTTGGGCATCCCAGCGTACGGCTTAATTTGAGTGTACTCGTTCTCTTCCGGCCCGGTGACGGACACGCTGGTGGCCTGCTGCTCTCGAGAGCTTGATGCATCAGATGTATCATCATCATCCTCACGAAAGGCTGCGTTCTGGACGCCTTCTCGCAGCTCCACCGCATCGATGTTGGTGATTTTGGCCGAACTCATTTTCGTTGCTTCATTCAGTCCCATGGAACAACACTTGTGAGAGCCGACACAGCAGGAGTCGTGTTAAATAGAGGCATTCACAAGTCCATAGTGCACAACACTGATTCAGTCTCCATCCCTCTCAACACACAATAAAACCCCTCCCAGAGGAATGTGGCAGAGATTAGCAGGACCAATCACACACTGCCTTGGCTACATATTATTGAAAAGTCAGGTAACTCATCTTGGCATTGGCCATGCGACAAAGTGACAGTTTACAATGTTTTAGTGTTGCTGACAACTGTCTACACAGGATTCTTACACCCCTCTGGATAGAACCACGATGTCCTAAACTCTAATATATAACACTTTAATTAGCAAATTAAAGCCGGGTAGTTAGCCAACTAGCTTTTTCATTTTAAGACAAATTGCCTGGCAAACTTTTCAGCGGTGGACGAAGTACACAAATCAAGTACTTGAGTAAAAGTATAGATGCGTATCATAAAATATTATTCCAGTAAAAGTACTCCTTTTTCAATTTTACACAAGTGAAAGTACAAAAGTACTTGATTTTTCTATGTACTAAAGTAAAAATACTAATAGATAGATTTATTTTGTAATTTTATAAAGGTTACTTAATTTAATTTTATATTAGCATATATTTTTTTATAATCCTGCTCATAATACCTGGGATTTTCCCCAAATAACCACTATATGGAGTAAAGATATATATTTTGTTGTTGATATGGACTACGTTGACTAGAGTGATGTAGTAATGTTCACTGTGAAGCACAGTGTAATGTACCTGAGAGAAAACAGATTTGACCATGTAATTTTCACCAGTAAGAAAAGGGTGTTTTAAAGCTTGTTGTTTTGCAGAACGTCAGTTATATATGACATGAGAATAAGGCCTGAATCTAGGAAAAAACATTTTAAGGAAACTACAATTGATATTTTCATAATGTTTTTTTTCTTCTCAAACCTTGTCTGTGGTGTAAAAAGACCCCTGGCCAAATGCCTCCAGAGGGCATCACTTCCCACTTTGATAATTAATGTAGTTAATGTAGTTTAAGGTGTGAGTCACATGACTCGAGACCTGACTCGGACTCGAGTCCCAGATTTGTTGACTTGCGACTCGACTCGACATGATTAAAGAAGACTTGAGACTGGACTTAGACAACAATGACTCGAGACTGACTTGACTTGAGCCCTGTGACTCGGAAAGACTTTATGATCAGATCAACGTCGTTTTCACTCTAGACGGGTGCAGCGTGCTTGCGCTTGACTGGCAATAAGCCAGAGACTGCGTTCAGGGAGCGCTTGATACAGTAGATGCTAGTATAAATTAATGGAGTAATAGCATAACTTAAGACAAAAGAACTGAGATAAGGAAAAAATTATAATTTGCATGATTCGTTTAGTAGCTATCTCCGCTCTTGAAAAGCGCTGGCCTGCCCGTTTGATTGTCGCCCAAAAGACACGGAGCGGGAATGAGAAACGAGAGGTGCGGCCGCGATCACTGGTGCTCGCCTCATCATCACCGTGACCGCTGCTGTTAAATGCTAAACATATTCCTCACTTCTTTTGTTTGTCCGACACCGTGGTGCACCATGAGTGACGGATCCCCATCCTACCACGACCCTCGCAGCTCTGCCAACTCAATGTGCTTTAATTTATGGCCATTTTTGGCAATTTCTTATTTCAATCATCGATAACGATTAATCGAGTACTCGGGGGGCGGGGCATGGCCTTAATGGAGATAATGAAAAAATATCTGAAGACTGTTATGTTAAAAATAAAAATCTGACATGAAAACATGAACACATGATTAGATGTTATGATTATGATGCAGCAATGTTAAAAAAGAAGCATCTAAAAAAGAATAGCTGCCTGATGTGAAGCTGACTGTATGCCAATAAACTGAAACCCGTTCTATGACACTTCCTATGATATTAATCAGATAACTTGGATAACATAACATAGATGTAACATTACACTTGTATCTGCACCGAGAGCGAGAGAGAGAGAGAGAGAGAGAGAGAGAGAGAGAGAGAGAGAGAGAGAGAGAGAGACCGTGCTTTCAACAACGCATGAGACACAGACAAGGAGAGGATTTACTATAGATTTCACATTCTATAAAGTTCTCATTATAATTTTTCTTTAATTAATGTTTATGGCAGATTTGTGCTATATTTTCATCAACATTTTTAATCGCCTGCGTTTTCGAAGCCATATGAAGTACGACAACAATTTTAACTGAAGTATGCATACTGTTGAACAAATATGACGAAAAAAGTATTTTTGGATTTTTTGAAAAAGAAACATCTAAAAGCAATATGACCATCTCAAATAACTCAGTCAATATCGGGCATTGCGTTGAGCATGAAAATACTGGTAATATGCAGTGCATTTAGCATGTAAATAAATGTTAATATCCCAACGCATCCTATATTAGATGAATCAGATATGTATGTAGCTAACCCAGACATCGTACGTGACTTCAAAGCCAAGCTTCTCTCTCTTCTCACGTCTACACTTCGAACCGCATGCTGTTGCAAGCTAAACTATCAGATCTCAGGGTGCCGCCCAAAGTGCTGCTAGAACCAATCAGATCTTTTTTTCCCACGATTATGTTTTCATGATCGATCATCGCTGTCACGGCCGAGTACTCGAGTACTCGATTGATGTTGCACATCCTAATTTGTAAACACCTCTCCAAGACCTTTTTTTTGTCAGATCTCCACTGTTTTTGTTCAATCAGTTGCATATTTTAATTACATGTGCACTTTAAATTGTATTAAGTTGCAATTTATTAAGTTTGAAGTTAATCCATAATCAAGATTTAAATCTGAGTTTAAAGTTATGGTGCAACAGGATTAATGTTAATCTTAAATATTACTTAAATCAGGTTTCTTTATTCGTCACAAAATGATGGGTTAAAAGTAAACCTGTGTATTTTTAAAGGTTTAAAGTTTGACAGTGCAAAATAATTAACAAATTAGATAACCTTGATATTAAAGCTAGATTTAAAATTAATGTGCAATGAAATTGCAAACAATTGAGCAAGAATAAGATGTGCAAAAAACAAAAGATGTGCCAATAAAAACAATAAGATGTGCAAAAATTTCACCTGTGTACTGGGATAAAATAATGTTAAGAATTGCACTTGTTGAATCAGGTTTGTAGCGCAAAGCCCCTAAATTAGCAAACTATAAATAATTATAAACTTAACTTTTAACGTACAAATTTTGAATCTTTGTTACTCTTAGTTATGAAAAGTGTTTCTTTCACAAAATGCATGGCGCTAGCAACGCCAAGATCATGGGTTCGATTCCCAGGGAAAGCAAGAGCTGATAAAATGTAGAAACTTGAATGCAATGTAAGTCGCTTTGGATAAAAGCGTCTGCTAAAGGGAAATGTAAAGAATGGTAGCACAGCATTTTTTAATGACTGTCTTCATGAGTTTGTCTGCATCCATTATAGATGATCCATATCGCATGTTTCCTCTCACATGTAAAGTAGGGGTAGCAATTATTTCTTTTTCTTTTTAAATCCGTTTCATTGGGGTTCCAAATAATGGCTCATTAGCTTAGATATAACACCTAGAAGCATATATTCTTCTTATGCACACATGCAAATTATTCCAGCTGTTATTTTCTATGAAATTCAGTTGTCTTTGCTATTCTTTTACTAAATATATTTTTTCACTGCTTGTCCTATTTTGGCACAATCCCTAAATTGAACTTAAGTAGTTTTACTTAGGGCACCCATCTCACATTAAATTAAACATATTTTACCCGCCTTCCTGATATAAATTAATATGAATTTGATATGGTAATTAATACTGAGACTAATTTGGGCAAAGATCACGAATGACTTGTTTAAGACTTTAAGCTAAAAGTTGAGGACTTTCAACTCGACTTGGACTTGTCTGTCTGTCTGACTCAAGACTTGACTCAAGGCTTACTTGTGACTTGCAAAACAATGACTTGGTCCCACCTCTGGCAGTTACCATGTTCTGAACGTCACATCCTTTCTTTTTCCCTCAGATGTAATCTATCTAACTGTTAGGTGGTTGAATAAAAATATTTGGACTTTATATCTAAAAATGACCTCAACTTAGCACCAGCAAGCTTGTTGGCTAGACAGTTAGCGTCAGCTAACAATGTTTACTTATTTTCAGTATAGTTCTGAATAAACATTCATATCTGTCTCGCTTACTTGGCTAGTTGATCTAAACAATATAAAAACAGACGTCACAGAAGGCTAAATGCGTAACGTTACGTTAACATTAGAAATTTAAAAGGTGCTAACACAGCAGCGGGGAAGATGAACGTGCATTACTTATTTTATTTAATCTGTTATTTTAATGTTTCGTTTTTTTACCTAAAACATAGAGACACTAATGTTGATCTGTCTGCATTCAAGCATTTCAGTGGGCTTAAATAGATCAACCTTTACAGCATATTTAGTTCACAAACAACTGAGTTTTTGACGTAAATATGATTTTCAGTTTCAATAATTAATCCTAAAATTCGACATTAGTAACTTACTTTTCGCGGCATCAGACGCGCGCGCTCACAAGATGAGTTCGGTTCACTAGAGACTCGCTCTAAACGGATCATTTGAATCAGTGGATTCCCGACTCGAGAACAGCTGCAATAGGATCATTCCTATTCGTGAATGAATCGTTTGGTGCGATTTGGAAAACAATTGGTTCATTGAAAAGAATCAGTTTGTTCATGAATCAGACACCGCTTCTGCGTCTCGGAGCACGTGATGTATTATAAGGAGTAACGACGTGTTTTATTAAATGTAGTGAAGTAAAAAGTACGATCTTATGCTTTGGAATGTAGTGAAGTAAAAATAAAAGTTATTAAAAATAAAAAACTACTCCAGTAAAGTACAGATACTTGAAAAATGTGCTTAAGTACAATAACGAAGTAAAGCTACTTCGATACTGACCACCACTGAAACTTTTACCGTACAAACAACCCTAAGTTTCCCAGCTGACAGATTTCCCCTGTAATAATTAAAGTGTATTGATGTTTATGCATAAAGAAAAGGCCTGATCACATTCAATATTTTAAATTTATATTTGAACTAATAACCATCACCTTTTTGCCTAAAATGCATTGTTTTTGGGCAACTTTAAATGCAACACACAAAATATTGTAATAATTTGTGCTGTCAAATGAATTAATCATTAATCGCATCCAAAATAAAAGTTTTTGTTTGCATAATGTGTGTACTGTGTTGGTATATTTATTATGTATATATAAATACACACACATGCATGTATATATTTAAGAAAAATATGTAATATTTGTATATTAAATCTATTTATATATAATATAAATTATATGAATATAAATATATACATGTAAATATTTTCAAAACATATACTGTGTGTGTGTGTGTTTATATATACATAATAAATATACCAACACAGTACACACATATTATGCAAACAAAAACTTTTATTTTGGATGTGATTAATCGCGATTAATAGTTTGACAGCATTAGTAATAATCAACTTATCATTAAAACTAAAAATTTACTTTTAAAATTGTTTTCAGTAATTTAAATTAAATTGGTTGAAATAAATATAATTATTCTTTTGAAAAATTAGCAATGATTCCTAAATAAACACAAGCTCTCAACAAATTTACTAAAATGCTACATCTTAAATCAAAACGAAAACGGAAAATATAAAAATAAATACAAAATATAAATAAATGCTATAATCATAATAAATAATACCAAAATAACACTGGTAAAATGAGAAAAACAAACAACTAACTTTTTCACTGCATGACAAATTGGCTGGCAAACTATTTCTCATGTATATATAAAGAAAAAACTATTCACTGGTGCAAAACCATAGCAAAGGGTACACTTTATATGTGCCATTTAAAATAAGGTACAATAATATTTGTACTTCAGGGTACCAACAGTACCCTGGGGCAGCCGTGGCCTAATGGTTAGAGAGTCGGACTCGTAATCCAAAGGTGGCGAGTTCGAGGCTCGGGCCGAAAGGAATTGTAGGTGGGGGGAGAGAATGTCCAGCGCTCTCTCTCCACCTTCAATACCACGAGGCATTGCACTGAACCCCCAACTGCTCCCCGGGCGCCGCAGCATAATGGCTGCCCACTGCTCCTGGGGGTGCGTGTGTGCATGCTTATTCACTACTCACTCCTGTGTGTGCGTACTTGGATGGGTTAAATGCAGAACACAAATTCCGAGAATGAATGGGTAACCATACTTGGTCGTATGTCACGTCCTTTCTTTCTTTTCCTAACTCAATGACAGATATAATCCGAACTCTACAAATTTAACAAAATATTAATTCTGTCCAACTATGTATGTTATATAAACTAATGTAATGTATCTAGTCAACTATGTAAACCCTAACTTGATTATATAATTTTATGATATTTTAATTTGAATGATCAGTTATTAACGCAGCTGGTCTTTGTTTTTAAAAGCACACAATGCATTCCTTGTTACAGGAACAGAACTTTGTATATCTTTACAGTATGTCTGGAACTAAATAAATTGCAACTAAAACAAATAAATCAAAACTTGTTCTGCGATATAAAAAAAAGGCTTTCATGATACCCTATATACTATAGCATAACACTCATTATTTGCCATACTGCATTTTTATCCTCGGCTGGAGGTGGTATGGTCAGTCTGCTCACTGACCACAGGATGCATGTAGCATTGAAAACTTGAAAGCACCTTCTCAATCTGATAAGCACTAATCTAACCTAAAACACTTTTTTAATAATTCGACAACACCGTCATGTTTATAAGGTATAAAGTTGATACAATGAAGTGCTTTGATTAAAAAAAAATCACTACATTAGCCAACCTTTGCTGGGGTAGATTCCTCAAATCTTTGAAATATGCTCAGGTTTGTAGCACTTAGATCAACACTATATACAGCTTTGTTTACTCAGAAATACAGATCACAACATCTATACATATTTGTGTGTTTTACGGGTAAATTTTCACTCAGAATACCATCATTTGAAACGATTTCAGTCAAATATTGCACTAATCATCCCTTAAAATGCACGTAAAAACAAATCAATCTGAATCTGGTTGCTTTACATTCCGGTCAGACCGTCTCTTCCTGTCCAAATGGGCGTCTCTTGGCTAGAACAAGCTATAATGTGCATACAATACATTAAACTACTTCTTACTCAAAATGGGGTTTCTCTCAGCCAATAGACTCTTTCCAATGTAACTAAACATGAACAGCAAGACAGCTTTTTCCTTTATCTTTATTGTTCTGCTCAATATCACCTTTCAGGTTCTGCTGAAAATATATCTGAGCAAAACCAACATTACACTTGCATGATGAATCAAAAAATGACTTGTGAATTCATCACAAAGCTAGTATTCTCGTGATTAGCTAACCAGAACAAAAAAACACCACTTTACAATATACTCTGAAGGGAAAAAGAAAAAGAAAAGCAGGTTGTTGCAAGTTCACATCTGCATTGTGAAAGTGATGGCTGATAAGGAGAGAAGACAGAGATATAATACAGAGGAAAAGCTGAGAAAAGCTGCGTGGCTTTGGTGGGTACTTACAATCCCTTTTAGCCAACATCACCCACAGTCCTTGGGTGACTGGGTTACACAAGTACATCAACAATCTCAGTGTGTCTAAAGTATTCACACGTGGCACGCTCATCGGGCGCCACCAACACAACTCTATTGCTTCACACGTTAAGCCACAAAGAACGTCAAACTTGGGAAAAATTAAAAATATATATATGAATTTATATATATATTTATCTCTATATATACTCTATATTCTCTGAAACAGCAGGATTCAAAAGCTTTTGACAACCAATCAAGTGATAACCTGAAAAACGAAGCCGAGTTGAGTCCGAGGTTCTACCTAAAGGTCAGTCAGCGCACATGAGGAGGGAGGGAAGGTGCAAAAAGCCAACAAGCTTCAATCCTTTCCACGCAGGTTATGTAGTAATGAAGCAATTCTTTAAAACACGATCCACACGCATTCATCAGTCAAATGTATCCTCAAATAAACCCAGAGATGATCCATAACCCCATACCAGGGGCTGCAGTGGTCTCACATAACCAAGTTTATCAACTGTATCGTGGGCTCAGGGCATCTGGCGTTAGCAAACCTCTTTTCCGACTTGAAAAGGCACCACAGCACGTACATGGGTCCATCCTCGGTTTAAAATGAACACCCACAGCCACCACAAAAAGTGAGAAAAACTGTTTTTTATTATATGATGTGTATTTTGTTATTTTCGTATTTGAGTTTGTTTTTAAAACTGGAACTCCATTCTTTCCCTCATATATTAGAAAAAAGTGTTTGTAATGCTTTTGGTTGTACTGTGTTTCCATTGTGTTGTGATTCTTGAAAGACTGTCCGTTGAATCTCTTGGTTTCACTGGAACAAAACAAACATGACTGATGTCTTGTGTGGAAAAGGTGCTCTTTCCTCAGGCGGGATGACTACCACGGGTCCTCAAGGTCAGCACCACTCTGCAGAGAAGAACATCAGCTAAATTATTACATGCACTACTGGTCAAATGTTTGTGCTTTGGTTTAAAAAAAATAATGTTTTTATTAAGAATGATGCATTAGTTGTTTAAAAGAGTCAGGTAAAACCAATGCTACAAAATATTTCTATCTCAAATGTGTTTGTTTTTTTACTTTCTATTCATCAAACAATCATTAAAAATAAACAAAATATAACTATTATATGTTATAATATTGAACAGCTTCGGTTCTTTCAAATGAGTATGTGATTGTCTATCAAGTCTTAAACTACTTTAATGAAATAATGTACTTTACACAACCCAACCACCTGTATCCAAAATTCTGTAGAGTAGCTGCCAGTGACAGCTTAAGAAAAATGTACATAGAACTTAAACAAAAAGAAAGCATCACAAAAAGCACTGCACAGTGAGAAAACTTTTTACAATTGCCCCTGGTCTCCATACTCCAATACAGCTAACCATTACCGTGCTTGCTGAACCTTGAAACCAGAACTGTGCCGTTCTTGTTTCTCTGTCTAATATTTTATTTGCATAAGTAAAACTGTGATTTCATCTCTGATTTAATCATTTCTTCACATGATATCAAATAATTAACTGTATTGCAAGGCACAGGCACCATTCAGAGAAGGAAAGGCAATGGGATAATAATCTACTATCCTCTCTCACTTCCCAGCAGCAAAAGTTACACATCTGCATCACAGAAAAAAGATGCATGCGCAAAGCATCGACATGAAAGATTATGGAAAAATGTATCCAAAACCCTGTAAAATGGCTGATGATTAGTAATATTTTTGGTCCCTAATATGATTGCTTTTCAAGGACACATCTAGGTAAGCCATTTCTTGACACAGAACATACACGAGCAGGACTTGAAATGAAAGCCAAGTTAAAAAAGTCATCTGCATTCATTGACAGGAGCGCTGTTGCTTTGGTAATGTAAAACACAAATAAAGAAGTGAATTATCTACAGGGCTTGAATATTTAACAGGTATAATATAATATAACTATACTTTGACAGTTTGGTCACACTGCAAACCGCATAAAACAAACATGGACCGCCACAAACCAGCAGTTAAAGAAATGGAAAATTCCCTCGACTGCTGCTTTCATAAGATCAGTACATATATACGGAGTAGATTAGGTGAGCTTCTGCCGCTATGTTCAAACAAACTCAAGTCACACTTTCTGCAGAAAACATTAGTATCAATTAGTAATCAACTTACCAAATAAAACAGCTGGGCTGCATTAATCAAAGGGTGAACATACATCATTAGTTCTGTTAATGTGTAGTATCATCTTAATGTGCCTCAAATATGTTTATTCTTGATATGAATAATACCATCCTTGGTTTATACATTTAATCAGGAATATTGTAGTCAATTACAGCAGCTTTATAACTGCGAACTGTACATCTGGCTGTGAAAAACATGTTATGGTACTTTAAAAAAATTATTATTAACAAAAGGATGGGTAGACAGTATAAAGCTTACTACACACTGTCACTACTACTTACTACACACGTTTATCACTGATAAACACAAGGATCTAGTCTACTCCTCACAGCAAGGCAACAAAACATCACTCACTGATGAGGCCTCGGTGTCAAAGTTGATACTAAAATTTAAATATAAAGACTATAAATATAACTGCTGTATTATGTTAATAAAACTGAAATATTAACATGAAAAAAAGTTCCCAATTAGTTTCTTTATTAATATTAACTTAAATAATTGCTTGGAAAATCTAGACTGTCTTTGAGCTATACTTGAAAGTGACAATACTATTTAAAAGGTTGGGGTTGGTAAGACTTTTGTAATGTCTTATACTCACCAAAGCTGCAATTATTTGATCAAAAACACTGTAAAAACAGCCATATTACAAAATATTACTATAAATTAATATTTTTAAATGTGATGTATTGCTGTGATGCAACGCTGAATTTTCAGCAGCCACCACTACAGTTACATGATCCTTCAGAAATCATTCTAATATCCTGATTTGCTGTTCGAGAAACATTTCTGATTATTATCAATGTTGAAAACAGTTGTGCAGCTTAATATTTGTATTTCTGGATTCTTAGGAGAACTAAGTTCACAAAAACTGAATTTATTTGAAATAAAAAATGATTGAAACATCAGAAATGTCTTTAGTGTCACATATAATTTCATAAGTCATGCAAATTATAAAAGCAATGAAAGTATAATTACTTCAAAACAAATCTTACTGACCCCAAACATTTTAAGGTAGTGCACATTCCATTGTTTCAATTTAATTCAGTATTTTTGGTATCAAGAATCCTGAAATCTCTCTGGCATTGGTATCAACTACTGACATTTTGGTATCGTTACAACCCTAATGAGGAGAGTCCAAGAGCTTAGAGAGCACCATCTCTCTCTCTCTCTCTCTCTCATACACACGCACAGAGACATCACATATCCCTTGGATGTCCAGTAGGACAGCTTTGTCCAACCGGTGTCCAGTACAACAAATGAGAATGTGTCACACTAATTAAACATACAAAACTAACACATTCTTCTAAACCTCAACACACACACACAAACAAACGTTTATGTTCATGGGTACAACAACAGGACAGGTAACCATATGCAGGCTTTACAACATGCAAACCCTAGTGCAGTTTTGCCAGATCACGCATTGAGTGGTGACATCATCATCATCATGAGA
Organism: Ptychobarbus kaznakovi; assembly: GCA_027422405.1. NCBI lineage: Eukaryota > Metazoa > Chordata > Actinopteri > Cypriniformes > Cyprinidae > Ptychobarbus > Ptychobarbus kaznakovi. The sequence goes on along the minus strand of CM049801.1, from coordinate 11,802,749 downwards.
CATGGCTGAAGAGTTCATAATAGCATAAAAAGCTAATGAAATAACATTCTTGTGTGCTCACTGCTCACTAACCAAGTCTGATTGGTCATGCTTACAGGCTGATAGATCTCAGCTCATCTCCTTGATGGGATGCATTAGGAGTGTTTATGATGTGGTGATCTCAACCGCTGTGCTTTGTGGCAGAGGATCATTTGAATGAGCTCATTGCAGCTGTGATTTGAGCAGGGTGTTTTACTCTCAGCAATAAATAAATGAGCAAAGTAGGTGAGTGGGATAGAGAGAGCAAACACTCGGAGTGAGAAAGTAACACTAAGTGAATCTGGGTTGATGGATGTTAATACCAGTTATAAATGGGTCGAGTGACCAAGGTGCAAAACAAGGCAACGTCTCATGATGAGATGAGTCCAATAGGTCAAGGGGAAGTTAACACTTCTACATTTTTATCATAAGACCAGGGGCTAAATGTACTGCTGTCATCATATCAGGAGGTCCTAGACCTTTAAAAATCCAGACTCTATTCATACTCACACCATCTTCTTCTCTTTGGGGGTTCATCCGTTTGTACACTGCTTCAATAACACTGTGCCTGCAGAGAAATACAACAGCCATCATATTAGCACTGCAGCTAACGATTATTTTTATTGTCGACTAATCTGTCGATTATTTTTTCGATTAGTTGACTAATCTATCAATTATTTTTCAATTAATCTATTTATTATTTTCTCATCAGTTGATTATTTTTTTAGTTAAACTATCAATAAATAATAACAGTACATTCTGCTATTAATCTTTTATTTTATTCAAACTTTTTCTCATAATTAATACTTTACAAAAAAGGAACAACAACAAAGAAGAAAAGAAACAAACAAAATAACAATAAATAAAGATAATAACAAGAAAAGAGAGAAGAAATAACTATAAATAATTAATAAAAAATAAAATGAAAGAAAGAAAACAATAAATAAAAAATAAGAAAAGATAGAAAAGAAAAATAATAACAATAAATAAAAAATAAGAAAAGAGAGAAAAAGACAAAAATAACAATAACAATAAATAACTAATAAAAAAGAAAGATAGAAAGAAAGAGAATTACAGGGCAGTGATACAAGTCAATAGAAATGCACATTATGGTGCACTCACAGTTCTGTTTGGGACTGACAGCAGTTGCTTACAGGTGAGAGACTTGAAAGATTTTATTTATTCAGCAGATTAAAATATCTGCTTGAATACATATCTGTATATGAATGAACAGCTGAAGTCACAACCGCATTCAGGACCGACAGAATCTAAAATGGCGTCATAACTCCGGGAAGTTTTATCACAGCTGACAGACTGTTTTTAAATAAATGAGCCCAGTCGAGGCTTGTCCTATCCATCACACAGTTAAACAACTAACAATGACTTTAAATGCTTTGTTAGCGAGTGCAGAGCACGCGCGTTTGGTGCACGCGTCTGAGAGCTCTCGCGATTGCGAGACACACGGCAGCTCCGGTTTAAGATGAACGCGAATCATTTCTCCTCTCATCTCTGTCAGTGCATTAAAGCCGTCATGATTATATAGGCAACTCGATGTCCCGTGCTGTTCCGTTCATTCAGCGCAGCTTTGCATGCGGTTGTGAATCCTGACAATGTAAAGTCGTCAGTTCAGCTGTATATATGCAGTTCTGACGGTCGTATAATAATAGAATGCTCTATGAAGTGAAGTGTTGCCATACTAGCATTTACCTTCTGCTCTAGAGTCTTGTTTGTGTTAAACATGGCAGAAAAACAGTCTTAAGTAGGGATAACTACAGGCTCGCGCAATGGGCGTGGCTAAAGGTGTGACGCGTCGATGCACTAAATGCTAATCAATGTATTTTTATAATCGACGTAATCGATGACGTCGACGAATCGCTGCAGCCCTACATCATATTAAAAAATAAAGATCATTTGGGTGAAGTGGTGTAGAGGTTATAAAGCCAAGATGGATTCTGGGTCAAGTGTACTTGGGATTAAACTTGCAAACTCTGTGTTAGCATTCCAGATTCTTAAATATTAAGCATGTTAACATGTTTGTGCAGGTGTGAACCTCTGTGTGGTTTGTAACCATCATATTTACTTACTTGCTGGCAAGGCCGCCCCCTGGTGGGAGATTGGGGATGCTTTCTTGGGACAGGCTGCTCATGACATGCACCAGCTCAGGCACACCTTCTTCCCCTGCTTTCTCAATGAGCTCTGTTTAGGAAACAGAAAGGATAAACCACAGGTTAAAACTAAATACGTATTTGACTGCTGCATTTAATGGAACTCCACAACGTATACAAGACAATTTTGTGTATATGTGAACTATTGTGTGTATGAAGAAATGAGCAATGCATTGCGGGTAGTGTACAGCATTGGTGTTAGCTAGTGTTATATTAAAGAAAAAGAGAAATGGAAGACAGACATAAGAAAGAAAAAAGCAACAGAGACACTGAGAGGCAAGAGTGAGACTCTAGAAGCAAAGCCTGTGGCCCAGTCGGGCTGCTCTGGGCCTGTTGCCAGTTAGATGTTCAGCCAGCACATTCCTCACCAGAGCAGCAGTGCCGACGACTCCCTCAGGCCGTCTCAGCACCCAGCCAAACATTACAACGTTAACCCAACCTTTGCCCAAAGCTCAAGGCCAAGAGTTTACATAACCCCCCAAAACCAACAACCACTTGTCAGAGTACAACACAGCGAGGAAAAGCCAATGGGCGAAAAAGTCAAAAGAAACCGTGTCAGGCTATCAAGAGATATTAAACTAGGAAGAGAGAAAGATTAAAGGGGGGTGGAGACAATAGCATGTTCCAGATAAAAGAGAAAAGATGTGAGGGAAGGGGACAGTTCTCTTTAATAAAATGCTTATTTTCTGAAATTGATTCAATAATTATTTTTTAATTATTTGTTTTTGAATTTGATTGCATTGCACTATGTATGTTTGTTTTTTCACAAATGCATGCAGCAAATCAAAAGAAAAAGGTTTCTCGTCATTGCTTATATATGGATTGAGGATTGCTGCAGGAAAGTGGTGCAGGAAACACTTATATAGGAATCTTTTTTTATAAATTATAAAAATAATATTTTTATTTTGAAGGGTTCAAACTGTGTAGCCGAGTGAGTTTAATAGAGTGGAACTAATAATATTTGTTGATCACATTTATATTTTATCCAGCTGTGATTATAGGTTTGTGACGGTGAGGAAATTTCCCCACAGGTTAATCGACATGTGACAACACCGGTAATACCCTGGGGGTGAGGGGCAGAAGGGTTTGTTCATTTAAGTTTTCCCTCTTTTTATCGCTTTCCTTCACTTTTAAATAGCTTGTAAAGACACCGTACGCATTTTACTTTCACTTTTGAATTACCGCCGATTTGGCATCAATTACAAAATACAAAGTCATACTCACTTGTATATAGGACATTTTTTTAACTAAACAAATAAAAATGCACCATGATATATGCCTAATATAAAATAACAAATAATTTACCCAACGTTTAAATAGGTATAGGCAAGGCTACAAAACTAAAAATCTGCAAACATTGTGAAACCAAATAAATAAGAAATGAATAAGAAATGAAAAACGAATAAGAAAGCTTGATGGCACGGCATAGACCTTGACGTAAAATAAAACAAATTACACAAATTTCAAATAAAGTAAAATCAGCAAATACAGTGGAACTAAAATGAGAAACGAATGTGTGAAAAAAACTTCCAAAGTCACCTTAGATAAATGGCAAAAGTCGACAGGCATTTTAAAAATCCAAAATACTGCCAAACAGGCGCTCCTTTTGATCTGTCTCTGCTCCTGATCTGTGATGTGACTGTCGTTCGGCACATTAAATAAAGCAGCCGCGTTCAGTTTTTAAATTTAGTGTCTGTTCTCTAACTGAACTAAATTATTTTTTATTACTATAAGAAAATCAAAACGACAGTGGGGGGAGAGGTGCCACAGTGGGCAAGTGATGTAACCGGTGTTGCGGCTTAACAACAGTACCATCATCAACACCGATTATCGCAGTAAGCCTACTCTAATATTAAATATAAAGATTACACTAATAATGTAAGTAGTCTTGTTTTTAATTGGACCACTATTTTCAACATATCAGTGGCTGCTTGAGTACTTGTTAGAAAACTGCAAAACAACTCTGTTCTAGGGCTGCATGATTAATCGAATGCGATTGTCATGCACATCTCATCAGTAAAGCCGGTTTTGTGATTAGTAGTAAATCTCCATCACCTGCTTTCAGATGTGGCAGCATTTACTACACCAGAGCCGTAGATCTCTGACAAGCTACGAAAAGGAAAAAATAAATTAATTAATTTTGAAAACGATATAATCGTACGATTATGAAATCGGAGAAATCTTTCGCCATGATGACAGCTGTTTGCGTAGCTTCTCCGGGAACTATGGCTCTGTGTAGTAAATGCGGCTCTATCTGAAATCATGTGAAAATACCACATTTAAAGGGTTACTCCACCCCACAATTAAAATGTTGTCCAATCACTTACATACAATGCCTTTCATACTTTTCTGGGCCTTGACAGATTTATTTACTTGGCAGTCAATGGGACAGTCACAAACCTCCTGGTTTTCATCCAAAATATCTTAAGCTGTGTTCCGAAGACGAACGAAGCTTTCACGGGTTTGGAATGACATGGGGGCAAGTGATTAATAGGGGTGCTCCAATCAGGATTTTTAAGGCCGATCACCGATTGTTGATCACAGAAAACAGTATCTGCCGATCCGATCACCGATACCGATCTTTTTAAAGCCATCTTTTTATCATGTAGAATTATTTATAGTGATCCTCAAATCAGTATTTTTTATTTTTTTTATTTATTCAGTGCCTGAATTTCATTTTTGAAAATGGGGGGGAATTCCCCTCTTAGGACAACTCTTGTGAGAGGATTTTTTAATTTGAGGGGTGGAGGGGGACATTATTTAGACATTTTTCAAAAATATACATTTATCTCACCTAAATGTTTCATCATCCAGTGTATTTTTGTTATTACAATTTGTGCAATTGTTGCAGAAAAGCTTACACACAGCACAAGCCTGATTTCACACAGAAGTCCACTACTGATCCATCTTGTTTACCACAAACACAACATTTATCCATTCTTTTGATTTCAAATCCAAACATTGTTACTGAAAATATTTTTTCATTGTGAATCTTTTTATTTTATAGTAATACAAATCTTTATAGACGTGTTTAAATGCAATAAATATAAGAAACTCATTATTCAATGCTTTTTACTTTTGCATTTAGGCTACTTCTAAATGTATATATTAAGCTGTGGCAAAACATTTAAACTACTTTTCTTATGTTACCACAAACATTATAAATTAACTAATGACTGGCAGACCAACAGTCAGCTCTACTGAATTTTCTTTTGCATTTAAATCTATATTACAAGCAATCCTGCGGTTTATAAAGAAGTTTGCTTTCCATACCTCCGAGTGCCATCTATTATTAACTTGCTATTTTTCTTTAAGTCTAGCCAACATGTGATGACTCTGAAACACAGTACTTTAATTATATGCATTTATAGTGCAATTACTATATTTTTATCATATGTTATTCAATCCATGTTCATAAATATCTACCATAAACAATGGCTGTCACTTTATAGAGTTCAATGGGCATACAGCAAAGTCGGACTTTAACGATCAGTGCGTGCAGTACAGCAAAGATAGATGCACGCTCCTGGAACACACTGCCAGACCACAACCGCGTGTTAGTAAGCTCTGGTCTGTTAACAAGAGCGCGGAAAAATACGCACCATACGCACTGCAAACGAAGTAATGTGAACCTGCCGTTATATGGGTGTGTGTGTGAGTGTGAGTGTGTGCTGCGCTGCGAGTGTGCATGAGCATATGGTCTCCAGGAGAGCGCGCAAGTGCTGAATGGTTAAACACTGGCAAGAATTAACAAGAAAAGCCATTTATAATATTTAGTAACGATGCAACACTGCCTCTATTGTGCAAATGACAATTACTTTGTCAACTATGCAGCGTGCAGCTCGCTTATAATGCAGACGCGATGCGATTTGAAGCCATTTGCGCATTTTGATAGAGAAAGCATGCGCGGTAATTCACACAGGCTGTTTATGAAATTATGTCTCACAGAAAGTTTGAAATTAACTTTAATATGTTATTCAATGAATAAATATGAATAGTACTTCACCTTCAGCATTATAATTATTTCACCCACGCCAGACAGAGACTGTGCTGCTGCATGTCATGCCAAATCTCTCACGGCAAGCGCGTCATCAGCTAGAGATCGTTTTTTGAGATCTGCCTTTTTAGAGACCGCCGGTCAAACATCCCCAAGCGATTATTGGCCGATAATGATCGGTACCCGATCAATCAGAGCACCCCTAGTGATTAATTACCCTAGTGATTAATTACAAAACTTTCTTTTTGGGGTGGAGTAACCCTTTAATAACGTTTTTAATCCAAACTCACTTAATAACGTCAGCCAAGTGTTTGAAATAAATCATTGATGTGCTGATGTTGCTTCTAACACAGGATAAGGCATGCAACATATTTCATAGTATTCTAACCAGTGATAAAGGCATTGCATTATAAATACACTTTATTATAATGCAAATTATAGTAATAAGAACTCAGATAAACCATATACTGCCATAGTTGTGTGTTTATTGGTCAAGTTGAATCAATGAAAACATTTAAATCTTCTTTTTATTCAGCTGCAGAGGTTTCTTCTGTGGGGCGTATTTGGTGTTTCCGCGCGAGAGCGCCCTCTGGCCTTCAGATGGAGATTTACTACTGATCACAGAACCGTGCTGCACTGACAAGATATGATGACAATCACAGCTTCTGCCTAATCGCGATTTCAATTTCAATGTATCGTGCAGCCCTAACTCTATTGCATGCAAGAATGTAGATATAATTTCATTAGATGAATGAATGCTCCCAAACCTATGGTGGAAAAAACTAGGCGTCATGTGGTGGGCCAACAAACTCTTCTATTTCTCACCTTCCACACGAGACTCGAGGTACTTGTCCAACTCAGCATCTCTCTTTACCGCCTCTTCTGACACCTGGGGTGCATTTGGCAAACAGACTAATACAATACTCATATTATCTCGACTTCCCTGAAGGAGAAAAAGAAAGAAGACGGACGGATATAAACTCACCTGATAAAAACAATCATGCTATGTAAAAAGCGGTCACAGAAGTAGGATTAAAGAACAGTACCTTATGCAGACAGGTATCCACAACCTCATTGCACACTCTCTCCAGGTCATCCGTCACCTCCAGCCTCGATCTCACAAAGGCACACAGCTCCTCATTGCTCATCACATCCCAAATACCGTCACACGCCAGCACCACAAATTCATCCTCCGCATCTGACCGAGCAATTTCGAATACTTCAGGCTCCGGTGATACAAGCTGCTCTGTGGGGCCCTTGCCCTCTACACACTTGTAGTCATAGTCACCCAGTGCTCGGGATACAGCCAGCGATCCATTAACCCTCTGGATCATCACAGAGCCACCTGCATTCTGTATACGCTCCTTCTCCCGTGGGTCGCAGGGCTTATGGTCCAGCGTGGAGAAGCAGACATGAGCGCTGCGGCAGAGAAGGGCCCGCGAGTCACCGCAGTTAATGAAGAACAGATGTTCTGGAGAAAGCAGCACAGCCACCGCAGTGGAGCCGCTGCGGTCCATGCCGTTTCGCAGGTCTGTGAAGCTGCGCATGTGTTCGTCGATCCTCAAAAAGCCGGCGCGGATACCCTTCTTCACCGCTTCTATGACTGGTGTCTCAGGTGCCGGAGCTCCAGCCTTCCGCAGTTCATCTGCCGACCCTGCGGTGACGACATGTTCCAACAGGTGTTTGGAGCAGTAGTTTGCAACACGCGAGCCAGCATGCCCATCATAGACGGCGAAGAAGGACCAGTCATCCAAGCCATGTGGCAGGCCTACGGCTGCTGTGTGCGCATCCTCCATCTCCACCCTCCATCCCTGCATGCTGCTGAGGCCAAAGCGCAGGCCGTTCCCTTCCCCGTGCGCATTGTATTTCTCTGTTTTGGGCTTATCTAAAAACGCCCCCATGCCTCAGGCCACGTTCTGCAGAGACAAGAGAAACAATAAGAAACATTAAAGAAAAGACATGGAAAGTTGGTTTGAATATATGATCGCTGCATTTTAAATGCATATAAGCTAACATTAAGCATAATTTCTCACTCGATCAGTGCTGTTAAGGCACACCAAGAGCTGCTTTAGACATGAGGATTAGAATTAGAGGGGGAAAAACCCAGCAGATATGGTCCAAAAACGCCCACTGCAGAGTGAACACAACTGTGGAAGGTTTAGTCTTAGTGCTCAATAGACGGATTTCTATTAACAACAAACTTTGAGTGAAATAAACATGTAGAGATTCTTGGCCCTTTAGCCATAGGGTGGGCGTAGCGTCTGAAAATCAACAAACTGCAGCCCAGATAATCCAATTGCCTGTGTAGGGCTGCTTAACTGCTGTAGCAGCATATCCTGCCCTGCTATTCAAGTGTTAGCCACCGAAAAATATTACACGGCTCTATGAGAACAGTGCTGCTTCATTGCTGTGTTGAATCAAACTGCTGATGAATCAAATTCTGCAGTTAAATATTTTATACAACATTTCATGAGCACTTATTTGTTTTGAAGGCATGTATAATAAGGTAGATAACATACATCTAGAGCTGGGTGATAAAATAACATACATTATCGCGATAAAATACATTTCCTCGATAGAATGATAAGAGTTTGATAAATGCTCAATATAAATGTTTACACACCAAAAGCGGAACGAGACAGTGCTAATCATTTGAACTGCACAACACGGACCATTTATCCGCGTGGCTCAAAGTTCAAACTGCAGTGCAACGCGAGCTCACCAGATTTGTTTTACTGGCTGATGAATCTGTCACGCAAGCACTAAACTGCACTTTGAGATACAGTGTGAAGTGCTTTAATACATCAAAGAACACAAATGATATAAATTAGTTTAAAGGCAGATAAAACAGCGCTGACTAACAGGAGAAACACTGTGTGCAATGATACAGTCAGAAGTAGGGCTGTGCAATTAATCGCATGCGATTCTCATAAGTAAATTAAAGTAAGCAAGTAAGTAAAGCCGGCTCCGTGATTGGCGGGAAATCTCCATCACCTGTTTTTAAAAGGAGCGGCAGTTAATACACAGAGCCGTAGTTCACTGCTGCTTCTCAAATTGCTGCGAAACTGGTAAACCTGACAACTATGTGATGGATCAAACAGATTAAACTATCAACGCACCCGAAATTAATAAATAAAGAGAACAGTAGAAGTGAAATATGACATTACTTTTCATACAAAACAGATGATAACTGAACGAACTGACCACAGGAGGCAAGACATCAAATCTTGCTAAGCATTTGTCGCTTGCTCATCCTGATCTTTTCCGAGAATTAAAAGATCGACAGGTTAGTAAGTGCGAAATTGAGAATTAATTTGAACTTTTATTCACAACTGATCAACGCACAGACATAAGATGTGATGAAGTAAACAGGAAAGCTCAAACATGTGACGCTAGAACCAGTGACGTTTGGTCACATAATATTAGCACTTGCATTTCAAACAATCAAATATTAATCTAAATCGAATGAAACAACAGTTTTGCTATATTCATTTTAGTATCAATAAAATGAAGGGAATGTTTCTGCTGCGCTGTTAACATGAAGCAGCCGAGAGATAGAGATTTATATTTAAAGCTTTTTCTTTGCCTATCGGAGTCTAAAATCTGAAAACAATCTGAGGGAGAGGGATAGAGAAATAATAACTTGATTTTTATATTAATTTGACTGCTAGAATAACACTTTAAAGGAACATTTGTTATAATTCATTAACAGTATTAACACTATTACAACACTTATTAATGTAGGTCAATAATTATTTATAAATAATAAATGTATGCTCCTAATAGATGTTTAGTATGTTAACATTACTTTATGCATTAAACACATACCTAACATTAACCAAGATGAATAAATACTGTATATGATCATTCACCTTGAGGCTGGTAATTTGTCACCATCGATACCGAGGTATTAATTCTGGTACCGAAGCCAAAAATGGTATCGAGCCACACTGTACATTATCCCTTTACATTTTTAGCAAACTGTTACTGAGAGAGAAAAAGACTGCTACAATGTAAAATTGACAAACAGTCAACAACATTCCATTGTGTCATCCACACTGACTGCACAAAAATGTAAATACAGCACAATAAATATGTACTTTTTAAGAAAAAAATCACTCAACCAGTGTGATTTTTAAAATATGAAAATACAGACCTACATCAAAGGGAAGAAAAGAAACTTCAGTGTTGTAGTATTACGTTTTATTTTAAAATAACCAAAAGACCCTTGAACATTTAAATACAATAAAATAAAACAATAAGATTTTGCCTAAACCCTACTTTTTCCTTTAATACAAATAGTATAAATCAATCACACACAGGTGAAGCATTTATGATGCTTCTATGTCTCTAGTGCGGTCATTCTTCTATGATCCCCTTATTCATTCATCACATCAGCAGTGTAACTGCAACTGAAGTGATTACAGAGTTTAAACTTCTCACCCAGCAGGAAGACAGGATTTGCTCTCCTCAGATAAACTGCCTGTTAAAACTCAGTCAAGCTGTGACATGTAGCTGTCTGGACTATTTCTACTTGCTAGATGAATCACACTAGACAGTGGACACACAAATCTAATCGTATTTGTTTTTAAATCAAAACAGAATTCTGCTTGTTTGTTGCTGAGATGAGGCAATCGGTTACCGTGGTGAGAGTAACAGACCAAAACCACACATGCTAAGAAACCGGTTCATCACTTCCTCACTGAATCAGACCTTAGGATCTATTTACAGGAGTGAACGTGACCCTATTTACTCATGCTGCAGTGACCTCAGTATCACAGGTTTAATCCAACAGCACTAGCAGAGTTCTGGAACTCAGAGCTTACAGTCAGCCAATAGTGAAAGGAGGGCAGCCACGCTGCCAGATAAGTCACACGACAGCTCTTTTTGTCCACAGGTTACAGCTTTGATTCACAGCAAACATTGCATGAGTACACAAATAAATGTATCACAATTCTAGGTACATTTGAAATGAGGACAGAGAGCTTACTTGCACTGTGAAATTTTGACTACTGTTCTACAAAATAAGATGTTCAGGTGCAACTGATCAAACTAATATGCGAGTATTGTTTTGCAGCAGAGCAAATGTTTAAAAACATTAACAACATGCTGTTCTATGAATAAGCACTCAGTAATTTCATTGATTTAAGCCTTACGTGCTTTAACACATAACACAATAACAGGTCTTGGTTTAGTTTAAATCATGCATCACAAAGCAAGGGCTTGCAGTTCATTCAGTTCATGGATTTCAATCACTAAATCATAAGATTGAATCAGGTCAGTAATCCTCAAATTCATGAGTATTTTTGATCAGTTAATTTAAAGAATCAGTTCATAGAGTACAATTTTTTTATCAAACTATTTGGTGGCGCTACATGTTTGTAACTATTTCTTGTCACATTGAACTGAGTCTGCAAGCTTACAACTAAAATATTTAAGTAAAAAAAAAAAAGTAAAAACATATTTTTGGAAAGGTGCATGAAACACTGGCTATAATGGTGAACTAGCTGACCTGGTGAACTCCAGCAGATTACAACTTTCAGAGCAAATGTAAGCTGCTTTGGCTCTAGTAAGAACCTTGTAAACACAAGAATAGATGCTGTTGTGCAGTACAGCTGTACATTAAAATTTAAAGCAACAGTTGAAGTTAGGGACGATGTTTTGTTTTAAAGATTGCAATGTTAAGGCCAGGACACACCAAGCCGACTTCAAAGAACTAGCAGCGATGAAAGCTGATGGTGTTGTCAGCTCACGTCAGCAGTGTGGAACCAAAAAGCTGCATGTGAACACACCGCACACTACAGCCGACTTCAAACTAAACACGTGTGTTCTGCGACTGCGTGAGAGGAGTTAGCGGTCTATATCAGTTACCAATAGTAAATATTTGTCATTCAAACAGAGATTTCCTGATTAAAATGATGAAAGTTATCATTCACAATAGCAAGCAAGCACTGCTTTGTTTACGTTTTGTATATTTGCGTTTATCTCAAATATAATGTACTCAGACATACATTCATATAAACTCCTAACTGAATCGCGATTTGTTTAGCATCTCAACCGATTTGAATCGATTCTCAGCCGGCTCGCGGTAAATCGTTACATCCCTACCACGAGTGGAACACATCAAACAAAAGTAGCCCGATGGCCGACCGTCCGGATCCTTTTATTGGTATCACGTCATGTCTGGATTCTAAATTCAATGGGCTTTAATGTGTCACAATTATAAAATTTCAATACAGGAAAACCAAAATAGACTGTTTTTTATTTCGCTGACGAAAATATTACTGTTGTGTCTCCTACAGCAGTGTTTTGTTTAGAACTTTTCGAATTTCTCTGGATTAAGTTCGATTTCACAATCTAAATGACTTCATTAAAACAACTGCCGCCACCTAACGGTTTAAGTTTATGTATATTTGTCATGCATTTAATGTTCCACTGATGACTAAATGCCACTTCAGATGCAGCTTCTGTTTCCTCAGCAGTGGAAATATAGAGTTTGATTTTGAATGGTAACAACTCTACAGAGACTGAATTAACTCAAAGTAATAACCGATAAGAGGAAAAATGACCATTTATAAACAGTGGGAAATTACATCTGTTTTGTTACATACAGTAACTCATTTTAAGTTAACCATTTCTTCCTCTTTCCAGTCACAGAGCACTTTATTGTGAGAGTTGTTTAAGTGAGAGAAAATCTGTAACTTAGTCCAGATTGGGGGAATTGTAATGTTTAATAATTTATTTTATGTAAATCATTTTTGCATTGAAATTTGCATAGATTTAGTTTGTATATGCTTTCAATTATAGTTCTTAGAAATAAAATCGGAATCGGCAAAAATTGGTATCAGCAGATCACACCTCCAAGAAATCGGAATCGGCCAATAAAATTGCTATCGGTGCATCTCTAATAAGAAATGTTAGAAATGTTGCGGACCTTTGAATCTTAAAGCCTACTTTAGGCATCTGTGTTCTGCGATTGTCCACTATCCACTAAAGGTGAATGTTGATAGACAGAAGAGTCCATAAGGTGGTATTGGGTATGTGAGAACTCGACTCGTCCATTTGCACTCATCCATGGTTGAATATACTTTGACAGCTGTGCACGAGTCATTGTGGGCCAGGAAAATGAAGTATACCTGGGCCTTGACAGACCAAAAACTGAAAAGGTACCTCTGTTGTACTCTGAGAAAAGCAAATTTGGAAAAATTAAAATTATTCTGTTTGTAAGTTTGATCATGTGTCATGTCATTCACTCAATTTTTACACTACAAATGATAAAACCAGTGAATTATCAAACAGATTCACTATCAACCACCACAATAAAAATATGTAGATATCTGTAAAATGAAATCTCCATTTATCAGGAGAATAAAGACCTCCAAAAGTCCTGCAGGTACCAAAGGAGACTCAGGTTATCTAACCACAAAAACACTTCCTTCAAGTCAGGCAATTATTCATGCAAATGAGTTTCCCACAGTACCTGTCAAATGTATTCCAATGGAAGCTTTCATACAACTCCTGCTGTTGGTGATTCAAGGAAAATCCATTCAGTTAGGGCAGGGCGATATGGCCATTATAATTATGATATTTTTTTTATATCAGTCGATATCGATAATACGAGATTACGATATGATTTCTAATTTAAGAATTTGTTAGTGATTTATTGGCAGTTTGAAACTGTGATCCAAGCAGATAAACAATCCATGTGGTGTGATTCAAATGAGTCGCGGCGGCTTCAATCTATTTTGGCATAAACCTTATATAGAACATTTTAACGAACTCTTCTAGTTTTAAATCAAGAAATATTTTGCGATAATTATCGTTATTGAATTATCGCCCAGCCCTACATTCAGTGATAGCAAAGTTTGTGTGTACAATAAAAACTGATTTCACATTTAAGGTGCTCCTGTGCCAATTTGTGATCTCACTGGTCTCAACATTTTGATGGCAAATTCTGCTATTCACCTTTATTTCTTTAAGTTGTGAAATTAAACTGTGGATCCAAACAAGAGATTTATTACATGGTAAAGTTGACCTAACAAAAGATTACATATATTTGTCCTGGTTTGTACCAGAGACCCCGCTATTGCTCAGCAAGCTGCAATCGAGTCATGTGGTATGCAATGAAGTCACAGAACAGCATGTCTGAGCGCCTGAGCTGGCCACACCTCACGCCTACTGCACTATAAATAAACCCAGATAGGATTGCATGCAAACCCCCATCCATTTACCCAGCTCCTGAGCCTTCAGCTAAGATTCAAACTCAAGTTTTCATCAATGGGAAGCTAGGGCCATGTTCACCATAAGAGCACACATGTAAGTTATTTGAAGTAAATATGGGTCACTATCTCAAAATGAAGGCAATTGAAAAGTAGTGATGCACGATCATGATTTTTCGTGGCCGATTCCGATACCGATTTTTTTCGAGCAAACTGGCCGATTCCGATACCGCCTTTAAGCAACCAACAAGAAATAATGAAAGATTCTAACAAAAATAAAGTGGTTATATAGTGAATATAGATTTGATTTAACATTTATAATATTTAATTGTTTAAAAAATATATATATTTAAGAAAAAATTTGCCCCCCAAATTCATGTCTGTGGTGTTTCAACAATGGATGTCACCCCCTATTTGGACTACTTCCTGTGTGTAAGGGTCACTGCAGGTGCTGGTTGATCTGAGGGGTGCAAGTACATTCTTTCTTATTAATTTTGAAGTTAGCTAAATCTCTGACAATTTCATGTGTTGTCATTAGTGTATGTGGTGTTATGTTGATAACTTGCAGATCTGGCATATTTTAATAAAAAAAATATTAAATATAATGTTGATATTTCCATGTCCCTGATCTTGAAATCCATGATGGTAGCCTCTAAGCTGATTTGTATGTGGTGTTACTGTCTCTGGTGTTAAAGCATTTTCTGGTAACACAGAGCCTTTAGTAACATTATAAGGTCATTACGTCTGTGGTGTCAATATGACATAGACTAATCACAAGTTTTTGATTAAAATTATTTTAAAATTCAAAATGTTCTTAAGCTAATGGATATAGCATATTAAACACATTTTAAATGCCTATCAATATATTTTTATAAGAAAAAACAAACCATACAAAGCCTCTCATTTGCCACAGTTGAAGATGGACCAAGATGGTTTTTAAATTGGGTTGTAAAAGCCCTTATTTGTAACATGTGAAATAAAGGCAAAATTTGGCATAGTTACAATCTATTCAACAGTCCAAACAAAATGTTACTTAATCAACATGTTGTCGTTTTTAAAATTGGTGTAAAAGAAAAAAGGTATTTACCAGTGAAAGTAGGCTATATAAATAAATTATTCCATCAAATAATGTTTAGTGCAACGAGCAAAAACAAAGATGCTCACTCGTGCTTGTTAAAACCAGTCAATGTAATTTTAAGGTAAAATAAAAATAATAATCTCGGGACAGAACTGACACGTTTGAACGTTTTATTCTTTACAAAAAGTGCATTTCAGCTTTGCACAAGTTGGTCTGCATGAGAAGCTGCGCTAACTGTTCACGGTCTATTCTTGTGCAGGGCGTGGACTATCGCGCAAATTCTAGTGATGGGAAGTTCGGATCATTTTACCGACTCGGACCTTTGAGTCTCGTTCAAGATGAACGAACGACTGAGAGACCTTTAATGGTGCGCATGCGCGACTGAAGTTTTTGAATCACTCCCCGAAACGACTCGTTCTTCTCGAGTCTCATTAAAGATTCGTTCACAAATGAATGAATCGTTCAAGACCGACCTGCATCACTGCAACTTCAGCTAGAGCAGCAAAGGAAAGCGGCTCTTATTTGTGGGCCAGTAATGTTACACCAACGGCTGTTCATATCATTGTATCTGTTTTTCTGTGTTTGTTGTGCTCCTGCGAATGGACATGTTCGCACCGGAAAAAGTCGGCCGAAAAAAAGACAAAAACCGGCCGGTTGCCGATCGCGCATTATAAGCAAACCGGCCGGTTCCGATCTTTGGCCGGTCAACCGGTGCATCCCTATTGAAAAGGACATTCTCACCCACTAAAATAAAAACAACATGAAGGTTCCAATGCATACTAATTACCTAATATTGCATTACATTGACTGAATTAAACCATACTGTTAAAAGTACACCCTTATGTATTACCTTGATCATTACATAACTGAGTAGGGATAAATAATTATTGGTAACATCGTCAGATAAATCCCTTATTTAAATTAAATTATTGCTCTAGTTAAATCATATTTAAATAAGCTAGAACTGTTGGCCGACCAAATCACACACACAGAGCAGCGTTACCCGGACTCTTTCATTGTAATTCTCGGTGATTTTAACAAAGCTAATCTCACACGCGAACTGCCTAAATACAGACAGCACATCACATGCCCCACCAGAGACAGCAATATACTGGACCATTGTTACACTGTTTTAAAGGATGCATACCACTCTGTCCCCCGTGCAGCACTGGGACTCTCCGATCACTGTTTGGTTCACCTTCTACCAGCCTATAGGCAGAAACTTAAATCTTCTAAGCCTATCTTAAGAACTGTAAAGAGATGGACTGCTGAAGCAGAGCAGGATCTACAAGCCTGCTTCGAACTTACTGATTGGAGTGTTTTTGAGGCTGCAGCTACTGATTTGGATGAACTCACTGACACCGTGACATCCTACATTAGTTTCTGTGAAGACATGTGTGTACCTACCAGGACTTATTTAACATTTAACAACGACAAACCTTGGTTCAGTACAAAACTCAAACAGCTTCGCCTGGCCAAAGAGGACGCCTACAGGAGTGGGGGAAAAGCCTTGTACAAACAGGCCAAATACACACTGAATAGGGAGATAAGAGTGGCAAAGAAGAACTACGCTGGAAAGCTAAAAAAACAGCTTTCAAGCAAAGACCCTACATCAGTGTGGAAAGGCCTGAAAGCCATCACCAGCTCCAAGACCCCTCCCCCCGGCACTGAGGCCGCTCGACAACGGACTGACGACCTGAACAGTTTTTACTGTCGGTTTCAAAAACAAAAGCCTGGTCTGACACCCCACACCCACTCTGACCATCCAACAACACAGCCATCAACACCCTCACCCGCCCGCCCCCCAACTGTTTATCAGCCGGTAATCAAGATCTGCGAAGAAGATGTAAGCAAAGTCTTCAGGAGACAGAAGATAAGGAAAGCCAAAGGCCCAGACGGTGTCTCTCCAGCCTGCCTCAAAGCCTGTGCTGTTCAGCTATCATCCATTTTCACATTGATCTTCAATAGATCACTAGAGCTGTGTGAAGTCCCCTCCTGCTTCAAACGCTCCACCATCATTCCTGTACCCAAGAAACCAAAAATCACAGGACTTAATGACTACAGACCTGTTGCTTTAACGTCTGTGGTGATGAAGTCATTTGAGAGGCTCGTGTTGGCTCACCTGAAGGACATTACTGGACCCTTCTCCTGGACCTCCTGCAGTTTGCTTACCGAGCAAACAGGTCTGTGGATGATGCAGTCAACATGGGATTGCACTACATCCTCCAACATCTAGACAAACCAGGGACTTATGCAAGGATCCTGTTTGTGGACTTCAGCTCCGCTTTCAACACCATTATCCCGGACACCCTTCAGAATAAACTGACACAGCTCTCCGTTCCCACCTCCATCTGTCAGTGGATCACCAGCTTCCTGACAGACAGGCAGCAGCTAGTGAGGCTGGGAAAATTCTCATCCAACACCTGCACCATCAGCACTGGAGCTCCTCAGGGTTGTGTTCTCTCCCCACTGCTCTTCTCCCTGTACACCAACGACTGCACCTCTAAAGACCCCTCTGTCAAACTCCTGAAGTTTGCAGACGATACCACACTCATCGGCCTCATCCAGGACGGTGACGAGTCTGCTTACAGACAGGAGGTTAAGGAGCTGGCTGTCTGGTGCAGTCTAAACAACCTGGAGCTCAACACGCTTAAAACCATGGAGATGATCGTGGACTTCAGGAGAAACCCCCCAGCTCACCCCCCACTCACTATCATGAACAACTCTGTGTGTGCAGTGGAGTCATTCAGGTTCCTGGGAACCACCATCTCTCAGGACCTGAAGTGGGACACTCACATCGACTCCATCGTGAAAAAGGCCCAGCAGAGAATGTACTTTCTTCGTCAACTGAAAAAGTTCAACCTGCCACAGGCGCACATGACACAGTTTTACTCTGCTGTTATTGAGTCGGTTCTGTGCTCTTCTATAACTGTATGGTTTGGGTCAGCCAGCAAATCAGATATAAGAAGACTGCAGCGGACTGTTAGGACAGCAGAAAGGATCATTGGTGTGCACCTGCCCAGCCTTCAGGATTTGTACTACTCCAGAGTGAAGAAACGGGCAGGTAACATCATCACAGACCCCTCACCCTGGACACGACCTGTTTGCGCTTCTCCCTTCAGGCAGACGCTACAGATCTCTGTGCACTAGAACATCTAGGCATAAAAACAGTTTTTTCCCCTATGCCATCTCCAGCCTAAACAACTAACACAGGAATTATTACCTGTGTTCTGTAATTCTCTAACCCTAATTCTTGCCTGTAATTCATCCCCCATCTCTAATTATTTACTCTCTCTAGTACTATGTAAATATGTATGCATAATCTTATACAGCTGTATATATAGAGTAAATAAGGCACAAATCTGTACATACATCTTCTGTTCCAGATTCAGACACATTATTATTATTATTATTATTGTTAAGGCTTATTTAAATGTTCTGTTCTCATGTCAGATATGTATGTTTATATGTTTATATGTATGCATGTATGTACCAAGAGCTTCTTAAAAACCACAACAAATTCCTCGTGTGTTTGCACACACTTGGCGAATAAAGCTGATTCTGATTCTGATTCTGATTAATTTCTTGGGGAAGTTCATGCAAGCCAAATCTGCCAGGTTTAGTGCAAAAACTGAACTCGTGAGACATCATGACATTATCGAGTACATTATTGACACCTAAAGAGTGCACGCATAAGCGACTAAGTGATTAAGTCTGGTTAGACTAAATATTGCGCGTGCGCATTTAGAGTGCGTTCTTTCACTGCATGATTCAGTCTATTAATATGCATTAAGAATGATCACATAATTCAAGATAAGGGTGCAGAAAATGTATATTTAAATCCATTCATACAGTTAATAATATCACACTAAGAGTGTCGTTTTTTCTTAAATAATCAGCATGGTTACAAATGTGATATTGATTTTAAAGGCCTACAACAGTTCAATAAACAGAAAGTGAATATAAAGAGACTTACGTCTTAGACACCATATTGCCTGCATTTGCTCTATTTCGCCAACAAAAAAATTCTAAACACAGCCACTGCGCTGTTTTGCATCTCTGAGCAACATGACAGTGTTTCGTTTCTGAATGAATCAATCGTTTAAATGATTCGGTTTAATCGCAATGACTTTCTTATTAACAAGTGACTTACTGCCACTTACTGGCGATTTTAAATTTACATTTAAAGTATTTTTTCATTTTTAAATAATTTCAAATATCAGTATTCGACATTTCATGTTTAAAATATCAAAACTTTAATTATGATTTTGTAACAGCAGGTTAAAGCATTTCATGTCCCTCTAAGCTGCATTAACATGTGAAAATACATCTAAATGCCATAAACTTCTGCAAAGATGCATTTTATTGTAACTGATTTAATTTGATTAGTAACAGCCTAAATGTATCATTATTATAATTGATTGATTAAATGTAAGAATTTGACTCAAAAGATGTCAAATGCTGTTGGTTTAATTCCTTTTTTTTCTTGGCTAGTAGAAGTTATGAACGGCCGGTAACTTAAAAATTTAGCAGCCAGATTGGCTGGTGAGTGAAAAGGGTTATTTCAATCCCTGATTATAACAGTTATGTATAAAAAAGAAGTCAAATTTCTTGAGCACTAAACAATAGTTTCATTGGAAACAGCTTCCAGCACCCGTGCCTTGACTCCAGATTAGCCACGCTTTTGATCATGCGCTCTGTTTAGCATCACAGTAAATGAAAAAAGCCCAGATCATAACTCATTGCCTATGAATGTACATGGAACCAGAGGGTACACTGTGCCTAAGCACTAAAAAACAAACAAATAAAACGCATCCTGTAGGGAGAGGAAGTGTGCTAGACCTTTGAAGAGTGTTTCAATGTTGGGAAAAACAGCATGGTCCTCATCGACACTATTTCAGACCACCTGACCACTTTCATCCACCATCACCCACGTTCCCACATCACGGTGAATCATGATATCTTCATTACAAACAGGAAAAAGGCACTGTGGCAATACATTTTAAAAGGTCAGCACTGTCCAGGCAGTTCAGGC
This sequence comes from Ptychobarbus kaznakovi, assembly GCA_027422405.1. Taxonomy (NCBI): domain Eukaryota; kingdom Metazoa; phylum Chordata; class Actinopteri; order Cypriniformes; family Cyprinidae; genus Ptychobarbus; species Ptychobarbus kaznakovi. The sequence goes on along the minus strand of CM049801.1, from coordinate 11,782,237 downwards.
CAGAGTGCATTTTCATAACACCACCTCCTATCTGAAGACTGACAACAGTCTTAGGCTGACTCCAGGAATTCTATTAATATCCCACATTACCAGCTCAGTCCGCTAACATGGTGAGTCAGTTTATGACCATAAAAATGATCCTTACCTGACCTAACGTTGACCTGCATTCAAGAGTTACACATCCAGACGACAGGTTGCTCATACAAGATTTCCACATTCCAATGAAGTGAAGAGAGCAGTTCAACACACTCCTGGGATCTATGGCACTGCAATGATGTAACCATTGGACCACTGTCATATGTTTCGTTCCCATGCCTACAGCGCCTGGAGTGGCAGCTAAGAGTGGTTTCTATGGTAACAGAGAGCTTCAACAGGGCACTTCAGTGCATCTTTCCTGCGACCAGTCCATTGGAATTGCAAGTACAGCGAGATACCTGACAAGCAAAACTAACGGTGAATTTCATTCACTGCACTGAAACTAGGAGCAGCTGACAAAGTGCAGAGTTTGGAAATGAACAAAGTTGTGAGACGATTACAATAACGTGTGAACATATTCAATGCATGGCTCCACGTACACCATGTGCTCCTTGCATGATGAAATTTTAGGGGCCAGTGTATCAAATGTCACAGCCCTTAAATAGGTAGTGTGTTGTAAACTGCTGAACTGGCCTTGTGTTGTCTTGTTTATGGAGCCCTAAGGACAAACAAACGTATTATGTCAATACAAGAGCAATTGCATCATTACCACTGATTCACAGCTGAGCAAAAGTGTATTTTGGATGTATTTTAAGACTATGAGAAGACAAGTGCCTCCAAGCTCAATGACAAAATCTATTATCTAATAACAACAGAGAAGAACAGACCATTTCATGTTCTCCCGGTATTCTGGATTCTGTGGACAGAAGTGAAGTGTGTTATGGTACATGCAAGACCATATTTAAACTTGGCTTTCAATATCTTTTTTTTTTTTTTACAAAAAAGGTCTATATTTAAAAAAATATTGTCAACTGCAAGGTTTGAAGGACAAAGGTTCTAGTCTATCAAAATAAAGGCACTCCTCTGCTACCCGAAATATCCATTCACATCAAGGAGGCTATAACTATAAACAATCGTTCTAATTCTATGAGAATAAGGAAGCACACTCCACGTCTACGATAACATCATGGAATGATATGGAATCACTTTCAGATACATTTTACCACCTTATGAATGATAAAAACAGTGACAGCTAGTGACAGCTCAGAACGCATTAATTTTTTTTTAAAATTTGGGGCATTTAAAATGGCAGACGACAGAACTGCACCACACGATTATAAAAAACAAAACATTAATGTATGTTGGTGTGGACGCTAATATAGTGATCGTACCAGTACCAGTCTTTACAGTCATCTTTTTTAGTGTGAACAGGCTTTTTCTCACCATTTCAATGAAAGCACTAACTAGAATGCTATTCTACTTCACACTGATTAAGCAAAAAAATATTTTGACAAATATGGCATTTCTACTACAAAACAAAATGAAAACTATTCTACAGGGTGCAAACTTGTCAGGGGTAAAAAAAAAAAAGGTGCCAAAAAAACTGATTTTTTGGTTTTTTTTTAGTGGTCTATAGCATTATTTTTTAGGTACAGAAATTGAATAAATTTATCAAATGTAAAAAGAGTTGCATATTTGACTGTATAAATTAAATATTAATATTTATTAAAGTTACAAAAGCAATTCAATCAAGAGCAGTGAGTGATTTCTTTATTGTTGCTGTTTGATGAAAGTGAAGGGAATGCACTGATACTGTACGTTTGCTGCTGCCTACTGGTGCTTTAGTCATATTTAAAAGTATCATTGCATTTTTTCAACATTTATTTGTATGTAAAAAAAATATGTAAAACATTAATCTTATACAAGTATTTATGCATTTGAAATGTTGCAGTGTAAATGCATCTAATACCACTTCACTTCTGTTCATTTCCTCAGCAGTGGAAATATAGAGTTTGTTAAGACTAATTTCATTTGAATGGTGAAACTCTACAGTTTTTTATTATGCTAACTTAATTAATTGAAACAAAGTAATAATCTGATGTGAAAGATAACATTTAATAAGGTTAGGGGAAAGAAATGACCATTTTTAAACGGTGAGAAATGACACGTTTTGTTACATAAAGCAACTCATATTAAGTAAACCTAGGGGTTCTCTTCCTTTTGTCAGCAGAGCCCTTTAAAGTTGGTTAAGTGCAGTTTTAATAATCTGTAAACGAATAAACTAGGGAATTTTATAATAAAACTAATAATTAATAAATGAAAAATAAACGAAAAACGAAATATTTTTTTTATAGCTATATATATATATATATATAAACTAATGACGACCTCACGTTTTATACGTTTTGCAGCCTCTGAAAACTTCCGTTACGTCATAAAAATTAAATCGGCTGTTCGATTCTGCATTTATTTCGCAATCCGTTAGCAAAATTTTCAGGGGTTTTTTCTCAATTGGACCACAAATGACGAATATGAAAAAAAAACGAATAAGACAGTTTCGGACTCAGTCAGGTGCAAGGACTAAAAATTTGAGTGATTGACGCAGCTTCTCGAGGAGGTATTAAACAAATGATTGCCGTTTTCTAAGTCTTTGAGCGTTAGAACACACAATACTAAACTAAATTAAACTACCTAATGCAGGTTAAATTTCAAAATGTGGTGTTTTTTATTTATAAACATTTGAATTTACAGTTCAGAAACATGCATCCACACGACTGACGATCAAGAGAGCTGACAATTGACCATCACTTAAATTTACCATCAACTCACGATTGAAAATGTGACACTGATTTCATATGACAGTTCAACCCCAAGATTAAAATATTAAGCACTTACATTTAGACGAAATAATGACTGTTTTGGTCTATTTTAGCAGCGAAAAATAGATCCGATGAATCCAAACAAAGATCACAGCATAGCGCATCTCCAGCAACATCAATGGTGTTTTGAATGATTCAGTGTTTTGAACGAATCGGTTGAGTCAAAATTCAATTGTCCATGCACAACATCTGTATCATCTTGTTGAATCGGGCATATTTGAAACGAATCATGAACGACTCAATGACTCGCTATTTAAACTGCTTATTCACCTGCTTTGCGCTCACTATCGACAATCCAATCAATTTGTTCAAAAGGTCTATTTTTTTAAATCAGTCCAAACACAATTTAATTTTTTATTCTGGAGTTATATATACACAAAAACGGCTATAACTTTTTATGACAGTAGTTTAGAGATAAAAAAAGTGCAAAAAGCAAAAAAAAATTTTTTCTGAGTTTTTTTTCCCTCCCATATGTAGAATACTCGCGCACAGACGGTTGAGAACAACTGAGTTAACCATTCATTCTCTTTCCAGTCACAGAGCACTTATTTTAGAGTTGTTTAAAGATGAGAGAAAATCTGTAAACCATCCATGATTGGGGGAATTTTAAGTTTAGTAACTCTATTTTATTATGTAAAAATGTTTTGTTGAAATTGCATAGATTTTTGTTGGTATATGCTGTCAGTTATAGTTTTAGAAAGATGCAATCGGATATCGGCAGAAAACCGGTATCAGCAGGTAAGACTCTGAAAAAAATCAGACATCGGTATTGGCAAGAAAATTGCAATCGGTGCATCTCGAATTATTACACAATTAATTTATGCAAAAAAAAAAAATTCTCCATTCTCTCTCATTCACCATGTAATTGCTATATGAAAAAGTGAACTGAATGACAACATTCTGCCTAACATCTCTTTTGTAGGTCATATGGATAAGCAAACTAAATAACGGTAGTGATAAGACGTTTTATTTTTTGCATAAACTATTTTATTCACAAATAATCTCTTAAATACCTTATAGGGTTACTGAAAATCAATTCAATCTGAGCTAGAATCAAGCTTTGATCTTTGCAAACTAAACATCTTGTTAATTTAAATAATATTTTTTCCCCTAATAACTGGATAGGCTTTTTAATTAACAGAAAATAAAGTTGTAATTCTAATGAATCGACACTGAATCTGTTGTTTGTTTAATACTGTTTAAAGCTGCTTGATTTAAAGCTACTGATAACTAATAAATAAATTGATGTTACTGGACTTTACTGCAGAGCTCATGCAAACATCCCCATCA